>CM026399.1:21807662-22091750 GCA_014843695.1 Archivesica marissinica
ATACTATACTATACAATACGATACAATACTATACAATACAATACTATACAATACTATACAATACTATACAATACTATACAATAATATACAATACCATACAATACTATACAATACTATACAATACTATACAATACTATACAATACGATACTATACAATACAATACAATACTATACAATACAATACTATACAATACAATACAATACTATACAATACTATACAATACTATACAATACTATACAATACAATACTATACAATACGATACTATACTATACAATACGATACAATACTATACAATACGATACTATACTATACAATACTATACAATACTATACAATACTATACAATACGATACTATACAATCCAATACAATACTATACAATACGATACTATACAATACGATACTATACAATACTATACAATACTATACAATACGATACTATACAATCCAATACAATACTATACAATACTATACAATACAATACTATACAATACTATACAATACTATACAATACAATACTATACAATACGATACTATACTATACAATACTATACAATACGATACAATACAATACTATACAATACGATACTATACAATACAATACTATACAACACGATAATATACAATACTATACAATACTATACAACACGATAATATACAATACTATACAATACTATACAACACGATAATATACAATACTCTACAATACTATACAATACTATACGATACTATACAATACTATACAATACTATACAATAATATACAATACTATACTATACAATACTATACAACACGATAATATACAATACTATACAATACTATACAATACTATACGATACTATACAATACTATACAATACTATACAATAATATACAATACTATACTATACAATACTATACAACACGATAATATACAATACTATACAATACTATACAATACTATACGATACTATACAATACTATACAATACTATACAATACTATACAATACGATACTATACAATACTATACAATACTATACAATACTATACAATACTATACTATACAATACTATACAATACTTATACAATACTATACAATACTATACAATACTATACAATACTATACAATACTATACAATACTATACAATACTATACAATACTATACGATACTATACAATACTATACTATACTATACAATACTATACAATACTATACAATACTATACAATACTATACGATACTATACAATACTATACAATACTATACAATATATACAATACTATACAATACTATACAATACTATACAATACGATACGATACTATACAATACTATACAATACTATACAATACTATACTATACTATACAATAATATACTATACTATACAATACTATACAATACTATACAATACTATACAATACTATACTATACTATACAATACTATACTATACAATACTATACTATACTATACAATACTATACAATACTATACAATACTATACAATACATTACTATACAATACTATACTATACAATACTATACAATACTATACTATACAATACTATACAATACTATACAATACTATACAATACTATACAATACTATACAATACTATACAATACTATACTATACAATACAATACAATACAATACTATACAATACTATACTATACAATACAATACTATACAATACTATACAATACTATACAATACTATACAATACTATACAATACTATACAATACTATACTATACAATACTATACAATACTATACAATACTATACAATACTATACAATACTATACAATACTATACAATACTATACTATACAATACTATACAATACTATACTATACAATACTATACAATACTATACTATACAATACTATACTATACAATAATACAATACTATACAATACTATACAATACTATACAATACTATACAATACTATACAATACTATACAATACTATACAATACTATACTATACAATACTATACGATACTATACAATACTATACAATACTATACAATACTATACAATACTATACTATACAATACTATACAATACTATACATACTATACTATACAATACTATACAATACTATACAATACTATACAATACAATACAATACAATACTATACAATACTATACAATACAATACTATACAATACTATACTATACTATACAATACTATACAATACTATACAATACGATACTATACAATACTATACAATACTATACAATACTATACTACAATACTATACAATACTATACAATACTAATACTATACAATACTATACTATACTATACAATACTATACAATACTATACAATACTATACAATACTATACAATACTATACAATACTATACAATACGATACTATACAATACTATACAATACTATACAATACTATACAATACTATACAATACTATACAATACTATACAATACTATACAATACTATACAATACGATACTATACAATACTATACAATACTATACAATACTATACAATACTATACAATACTATACAATACTATACAATACTATACAATACGATACTATACAATACTATACAATACTATACAATACAATACTATACAATACTATACAATACTATACAATACTATACAATACTATACAATACGATACAATACGATACAACACGATACAATACAATACTATGCTATGCTATATGCCATACACTATTCACACTATACACACTATACACACTATATACACTATGCACACTATATACACTATATACACTATACACACTGTATGCACTATATACAATATATACACTATGCACACTATATACAATATGCACACTATATACAGTATATACACTATACACACTGTATACACTATATACAATATATACACTATGCACACTATATACAATATGCACACTATATACATTATATACACTATACACACTATACACACTATACACACTATACACACTATACACACTATATACACTATACACACTATATACACTATACACACTATATACACTATATACACTATGCACACTATATACACTATACACACTATATACACTATACACACTATATACACTGTATACATTATGCACACTATTTACACTATATACACTATATACACTATACACACTATATACACTATATACACTATGCACACTATATACACTATATACACTATGCACACTATATACACTATATACACTATACACACTATACACACTATATACACTATACACAATATATACACTATGCACACTATGCACACTATACACACTATTTACACTATGCACACTATACACACTATATACACTATGCACAATATATACACTATATACACTATGCACACTATATACACTATATGCACGATGCACACTATATACACTATATACACTATACACACTATATACACACTATATACACTATACACACTATATACACACTATATACACTATATACACTATACACACTATATACACTATATACACACTATATACACTATATATACAATACACACTATATACACTATATACACTATACACACTATATACACACTATATACACTATATACACTATACACTCTATATACACACTATATACACACTATATACACTATATACACACTATATACAATATATACAATATATACACTATATACACTATACACACTGTATACACTATATACATTATACACTATATACACTATATACACTATGCACACTGTATACACTATACACACTATATACACTATACACACTATATACACACTATATACACTATATACACTATACACAATATATACACACTATATACACTCTATATACACACTATATACACACTATATACACACTATACACTATATACACTATATACACACTATATACAATATATACAATATATACACTATATACACTATACACACTGTATACACTATATACACTATACACTATATACACTATATACACACTATATACAATATATACAATATATACACTATATACACTATACACACTGTATACACTATATACACTATACACTATATACACTATATACACTATACACACTATATACACTATACACACTATATACACTATACCCACTATATACACTATACACACTATATACACACTATATACACTATATACACTATACACACTATATGCACACTATATACACACTATATACACACTATACACACTATATACACTATATACACTATATACACTATACACACTATACACACTATACACACTATACACACTATATACACTATACACACTATATACACTATACCCACTATATACACTATACACACTATATACACACTATATACACTATATACACTATACACACTATATACACACTATATACACTATATACACTATATACACTATATACACTATACACAATATACACACTATACACACTATATACACTATACACACTATATACACACTATACACACTATATACACTATATACACTATATACACTATATACACTATACACACTATACACACTATACACACACTATATACACACTATATACTATATATACTATATACACTATATACACTATATACACTATATGCACTATATGCACTATATACACTATATACACTATATATACTATATACACTATATATGCTATATATAATATGCACACTATGCACACTATGCACACTATACACACTATACACACTATGTACACTATGCACACTATGCACACTATGCACACTATGCACACTATACACACTATACACACTATACACACTATGCACACTATGCACACTATGCACACTATACACACTATGCACACTATACACACTATACACACTATGTACACTATGCACACTATACACACTATGCACACTATACACACTATGCACACTATGCACACTATGCACACTATACACACTATACACACTATACACACTATACACACTATATACACTATGTACACTATGCACACTATATACACTATATACACTATATACACACTATATACACACTATATACACACTATACACACACTATATGCACACTATATACACACTATTTACACTATATACACTATATACACTATATACACTCTACACAATATACACACTATACACACTATATACACTATACACACTATATACACTATACACACTATGTACACTATATACACTATATACACTATATACACTATATATACTATATACACTATACACTATATACACTATATACACTATATACACTATACACATATGCACACTATATACACTATATACACTATATACACTATACACACTATACACACTATACACACTATACACACTATAAACACTATGCACACTATACACACTATGTACACTATACACACTATGCACACTATATACACTATGCACACTATACACACTATACACACTATACACACTATATACACTATACACACTATATATACTAGTCCGCCTCCGTGGTCGAGTGGTTAAGGTCGCTGACCTGGATACCACTGTAACCTATCATCACTGATGGTCACGGGTTCGAGCCCCGCTCAGACAGTGTCTCATTTATATGAAAAAGTTGGCAGTTTCTTGCGGAGGTTCGTGCACCCAAGTACTGGTTAACCGTTGGAGCCTGCCCAGGAAAGGTGTTGTTAAGTAAACTGCCCGTCGGCGATATAGCCCAAAATGGTGCTGATGCAGACGTAAAACCCGAAATATAACATAACACTATATATACTATATACACTATATACAATATATACACTATATACACTATATACGATACGATGTGATGTGGAATTTCACTAAACAGCATAAGTACTAGTATTCAAAGATATGCGGTCAAATATGTTTGTTTGTTTTGAACGTCATATGATACCCTTCAGAAAATGTAGGAAATAAAGACGATATATATATATATATATGGAAATATCGATGGTGGTGGTTTTTTATTTGCATGACACAAGATTAATAGGGGCCTCCGTGGCTGAGTGGTTACGGTCGTTGATTTCAAATAATTTGCCCCTCACCACGAATCCCCGAATCCCACTGGCGGTGTCGAATATTTTCATATGAGGAAGTGCGTGTGTTTTACGTTTATTTAACGTAGCTACCGGTTGCCCATATGAGCGACGCCTCCTGAAGAAATAAGTAAGTTTAGATTTGTGGAGGATAGTGCAATGATACAGATATAGACCCATTCCAGAGTCTCATCTGGTTCTTTTACGTGCCCGGTGTACAGCACCGACAAGAAACCTCGGTTTAACATCCCATCTGAAAGACTGTTAATTTTATTAGGGTCAGACGGGGATCGAACCTGCGATCCCTGGATTACCAGTCCAGCGTTTTACCACTGAACTACAGATCCGTCTGTCAGCTCAGGAAGCCATCCAGCTGACCGGTGGTTCTACTTGACTGCTCGTCCATGACTGAAATAATGCATCCGGGGCAATCCTCCAACATAAATAGCTGGAGAATCGCCATATAATGATCACATGAGGCGTCGCTCATATGGGCAACCGGTAGCGACGATAAATAAACATAAAAGACAAATATAATGCTCCCCCGTCTGACCCTAATACAATTAACAGTCTTTCAAGTGGGACTTTAAACCGAGGTCTTGTGTCGGTGCTTTACACTGTGCACGTAAAAGAACCAGAGGAGATTCTGGAATGGGTCTCTGTCTGTATCATTGCACTATCCTCTAAAATCTAAAATGACTAACCTCTTCATGAGGCGTTGCCCATATGGACAACCTGTAGCGACGATAAATAAACGTTAAACACACATATAATGTAAACTTTTGGTGTGACTTTAAGCTCCATAAACAAATAAAAGCGAACTTTCTATATACGGTCAGCCAAGTATGGTAATATCTTTTAAAGCGACACTACATCGGTGAAAACGCAAATGTCTGCAGCATGTAATGTCCTATTATATCGTATAATGTTTTTACAAATGTGTGCCCCCAAAACGGAGTATTTCAACAAATAAACAAACTTCGTATATGCAGTTTGTTGACATAACAAAATAATCTAAATATGGTCGACATGCATGCCTATGCATATTTATTTGCAGACTAATCTTAGTTAAATTATCTCTAATCGAAAGTATCGCGCCTTTAGTATTGACTCCAATGACAAAGAAACCTCGATTCAGAAGCTTGGATGACCATTATATGAAATCCTACTTTCACTTTTAAAGCTTGTATACCACAAAAACACTGTTTATTGATTCAATGTTAGTGTTCCAATGTATTCGGAAGATTTTGTAGTAGCAATGCACTTATACGTGAAAAATGCATTTTCTTTTCTTTTTGCGATGTAATGTCGCAATCATGTTATGTGTAAAAATCGACGATTAACTTTGATCAATTTACTAATCAGTTTACAAGCGTCATATAGTGTTTTATTGCATACGTTACTATAAATAGTAACACATTTAATGGTAGAAAAGCAAAATATCTGGTCGACGCGGGCAATATATTTCGATTTTCGGCTCTCCCGGCACGCGCCGAGAACGAATCACGAGCACGTGTCACAGGTAGCAACAACATAGTAACTACATTGTGTAAACATGGCCGCCGAAGCAACACTAAAGTCGTTGTCTGACAGATTGTTGTCTCTGGACGGTAAAATGGCTGAGCGAAATAAGCAAATAACAGCAGAAGAAACATACGGCTATGTAGAGAAAATGAAAAACGGACACACAAAGGTTACAACTCAAACCGTTAAGGTATGCAATAAAGAAGTTATTAAACGGCTGCGGTGGGCCATTTGTGGATGTTCGAATGTATTGAGCAGAATGTGTTGTAGCAATGCATTTATACGTGAAAAAAATGCAGTTTATTTGCTTTTTGCAATGTAATGTCGCTTTAATGAATTTCAATTTTAAGGTTGAATAACGTGGACAGATTAGTTGTGCATTGAAACCCTTGGTATTGAGTTACATATCTATTGAGGCCCAGAGTGCATTGAAACCCTTGGTATTGAGTTACATATCTATTGAGGCCCAGAGTGCATTGAAACCCTTGGTATTGAGTTACATATCTATTGAGGCCCAGAGTGCATTGAAACCCTTTGTATTGAGTTACATATCTATTGAGGCCCAGAGTGCATTGAAACCCTTGGTATTGAGTTACATATCTATTGAGGCCCAGAGTGCATTGAAACCCTTGGTACTGAGATATTCATTTTTTAAAATTCTAGAATTACAATAAATAATCTTTCGTTTCGTGTTAGGTGTAATAGTCTAATGTTGTAAGAACTTGTTTCGCAATCGAGCTGAAATAAATGGTTAAACTTTATTTATTTTACAACGATTGCGATGCAAGTTTTAATAACTTATATTAATCACTCTCGTTGGCGCGGATTGAAAGCGTAAATGTGGTCATTCGTGTGGGAGGAAACCGGAGAAAATCCACCTGTCCGGTCTAGTACCCATAGTATCATCTCACATACTTCCCGATTCGAGGGATCGAACCCGGGTTGCATTGGTGAGAAGCGAGCGCGCTAACAACTGCGCTAATCGGACAAAATGTAATGTGTATAAACTAGCGATGTTTGACACCTTTATGTTTCCGTCGATTTTTCGTTGATTGCCTATCTGATGAGACAGCTTATTAAGATGTCAATACCAGAACTCACAGACACTGTCTTAATGAAATGCCGCCTTCGTGGTCGAGTGGTTAAGGTCGCCGACTTGTATACCACTGTAACCTATCATCACTGATGGTCACGGATTCGAGCCCCGCTCAGACCGTGTCTCATTTATATGAAAAAGTTGGCAGTTTCTTATGGAGGTTGGTGCAACCAAGTAATGGTTAACCGCTGGAGCCTGCCCAGGAAAGGTGTTGTTAGGTAAACTGCCCGCCGGCGATATAGCCCAAAATGGTGCTGATGCAGCCGTAAAACCCGAAATATAACTATAACTTAATTAAATGAAATATGACATTTTAAATCACTGACTTTATCGTTAAAAGATGCCGAGATATAATTGCGCTATTTCATGCGCGCTCCAATAAAGTAGTTAATGACCGGAAGTGACGACAAAAGACCCATTCTTATTTTTGACTTGCCGCTGTTGATACCTTCTTCATTCACCGGACTTGACATGTCCATCTGTATGCAAAACGAACGAGTATGTGATTAGTTTGTTTAATTGTTTTCCTAATGCAGACGGACTTGTTGACGATCGAGAAGAAAACTGTAGACATTTTTTTGGTCCCATGCCCGTATCCCAGAAACCATCGTTGGCTAGTGTATTGTAGCGTGAACTTTAAACTTTTCAAACAATTTTAAGCCGAGTATTGAAGGTTCGTATTTCAAAAGCATGTCAATAATGACCGTATAAGCGAACTGTGGTCAAGTTTGTATCCATATTTGCGGAATAAAATTACCCGCATCTTTAGGTTATCTGTCAAGAGATATTGGGTGTGTACTACAGACAACACTAAAGTATAGAGTGTGTTTTACGTTTACTTATCGTCGCTACAAGTTGCCCATATGAGCGATGCCTTCTGAAGAGATTAGTCATTTTAGATTTTTGGAGGATAGTGCAATCACAGGGATTCGGCACGTTTGGGGGTACTAGTATATATATATATAAGTACAGGGATTCTACTCTGTGGGATGTCAGATTTCGCATCGATCAGTAAAATGGCCCTATCTGAAACAATTTTGTACAAAGCTGTCCAAATATAACGCCTATCCCGAGTCTTTATATTGTTCTTCAAATAAAATACAACTTTAAGCTGCATGCATGTATACTTTGCAAACAATTGCCACATACATTGGCCATAGCAGGTCACATTTCCATACTAGGACACGGGTTCTGTCAGCAACAAAAAAAAATCTTCGACGGGAGAGTTTTAACTGTGAATAACATTATCAATAAAATGTGTTTACACTAACCTGTATGTTTATTCGGCAAAAATGTACGCCAAAAAGAGATTTCGTAGCATTTTCAATTTGTTTTGAAAAATTCTAAAGCGGCGCAATTCGCGTTGAAACGAGCGTTGAAACGAGCGTTCTGATTGGATTATGATTGTTCTTCATATATAAAAAAAACATCTTGTTACATTCTAATAATCCAATCAGAACGCTCTTTAGAAATTTTCAAAACAAGTTGAAAATGCTACGAAATCTCTTTTTGGCGTACATTTTTGCCGAATAAACATACAGGTTAGTGTAAACACATTTTATTGATAATGTTATTCACAGTTAAAACTCTCCCGTCGAAGATTTTTTTTTGTTGCTGACAGAACCCGTGTCCTAGTATGGAAATGTGACCTGCTATGGCCAATGTATGTGGCAATTGTTTGCAAAGTATACATGCATGCAGCTTAAAGTTGTGTTTTATTTGAAGAACAATATAAAGACTCGGGATAGGCGTTATATTTGGACAGCTTTGTACAAAATTGTTTCAGATATGGCCATTTTACTGATCGATGCGAAATCTGACATCCCACAGAGTAGAATCCCTGTACTTAAATATATATACTAGTACCCCCAAACGTGCCGAATCCCTGTGAGTGCAATGATACAAACAGAGACCCATTCCAGAGTCTCCTCTGGTTCTTTTATGTGCGTGGTGTATAGCACCGACACGAGATCTCGGTTTAAAGTCTATCTGAAAGACTGTAATTTTATTAGGGTCAGAAGGGGGGATCGAACCTCGAGAGTCTCGAGAGTGATTAATATAAGTTGCAAGAACTTGTTTCGCAATCGAGCTAAATAAATTTGTATCATTGAAACGATGGGGTAATGTAATTAACCATACGTAGACACGGTGACGTAATGGATACGCACACGCCTTGTAACCGTCTCCGTGGCCCAGTGGTTGAGGCGTCCGCCTACGGAAGGTTCGAATCTCGTCAGGGGTTCGTTCTGATATGGCCGGTTGGTGAGCCGCCAGCTAGTTACATAATGGCTACCGATTGCCTGGCGCCTGGCATACAAGCATATGAGTCGGGAAGTACTGATGTTCATAAAAAGAGATGTCTCATAGGTCAGTAAGGGCTGGCCCTTTACATAGGGGTGACGCTATAATAAGCAACCACTTTACTTTACTTTTAAAGGCTACCTTATACAAATTTGTATTCGCTCTATTTCGAAACAAATTTTTACAACTTATGCTAATCACTCTCGAGACCTCATTCCTGATGGAAGCCATCGCCACGAGGGAGAAAGAAGAAGCAATTTGTAATTAAGTGCCTTGCCTCTTTGAGTCTATACACCTATATTTTAGCTCGATTGCGAAGCATGTTCTTACAACTTATAGTAGTGTATACACATTTATTTTAGCTCGATTGCGAAACAAGTTATTTCAACTTATATTAATCACTCTCGAGACCTCATTCCTGAAGGAATCCATCCCCACAAGGGAGAGAGAAAAGGAATTTAAATGCCTTGCCTAAGAGCACACTCGTAACGGCTCCAGCGGGGCTCGAACTCCGGACCTGAAGCGAACGCGCATCCACTGCGCTATCACGACTTCCACAACTTATAGTATATAGTAATCACTCTCGAGACCCCATTCCTGGTGGAATCATTCGACACGAGAGAGAGAGAGAGAGAGAGAGAGAGAGAGAGAGAGAGAAGAGGCACCATGACATGTAAAGGCCTTGCCTAAGGACACACTCGTAACAGCTCTAGTGGGACTCGAACTCATGGCCTTTCGGTGCTGAAGCTCTACGACTGCGCTATCACGACGTCCACTATCACGAATTTGAGGTAGACTACTGGGATGCAATAGAAATTGCATATAAATTATTTAGTTGAACAATGAGAAAATGATATATTACATATTTATAAAATTGAAACGCAATAGCAGAGTTGTGTTGGACGCTGACTTAAAAAATAAAAAAGTGTAAATCACTCGTCACCCCTATAGGTTCGAATCCAACCCGGTGCGTTTAATTATTTCATGTCACGAAGCTATCCAGCTGATTGCAAAAGATCGGTTGTTCTACCAGGGAACCTGCAATACTGCTCGGTAGAGCACCCGGGACCTTCGTTCCCCAATAATAACTGGAGATGGAAAGTCGCTATTCATATGACCTAAGCTGTCGGTGCGACTTTAAACCCCAAAAAACAAACAATGAAACGACATAGCCGGTTAAACTACCCTTGTTCGCACGAATACTGCTTTGTATTCGCCCGCTACTTTTAAAGGTCACACCATTAAAGGAGACCAAGATGTTTTGAAATTTGACTCCAGTGTTTATTACCATTAATCATTAAATCAACCATCTGTCGTCTGCCTGTTGTGTGTATCGAAAAGCGGGAAGTTTTTTCCTCTGTTTTCCCTTCTTCTTCGCCATCTGCATCGATAGGCTCTTTCCATAGTCAGCATGTGGCGAATTGACGGCAATTAACTACCAGATATTTTCTTGTTGCCTTCTGTCCTGCCCAGACGACAGAATATTCATGACGTCATGAGCAGGTGGTGTACTTGAATTAAATGGTTTTAAATGGGACTTTTTGATAATAGTACTTTAATTCATGACAATATCTAGAAATTACTATTCCGCGCATGAGTAATTAGGTGTTGTTTAACAGGTGAAATAATTTAATGATGATGCTATAGCGAGGGCACACATTACAAAGGAAAATGAATTAGCTGCAATGAGTGTACTGGCCCATAATAATGAATGCTTCCGGGAGCAGCTCGATTGATGGGTATGTGGACTGTGCAAGGCAGAACAGGTTTTACAGGTGCAATAACACGGTACACGCATCCAGGGACCTAGATAGAAACACGTCAATCAAAACGATCCCGATGCACCCGAAGCGTTCACAATGCTGGGAGCGCAATTATAGCTTATTAGCGCCTCCCTGTGGGAACAGTGGTTACGAGTCAAAATAAACCGGATGTTCCGGAATCGCGCGGAGATTTGTATCAGGTTCGTTAAATCGCGTAATCAATTACGATGCTCATAAATTGCCTTCATGAATATAATGAGGACTGTGTTTGTTTACCACCTGGACTGCGGACCCATGCTGACCCTGTTTACAAATTCACAAAATCGGACGTACATGTTCGATTGACCGCTACGCCCATTTTGAATACTCTATGGTGGGCGTCGAGTTCAAAAAGCCAAAAGTTGAGATTGGCCGATAGATAGATGCGATATATTACTTGAGTCATGAGTGTACTACTTAAGAAATTGAGTCACGTGTCCAATCATTTTGATTATTAGCGTGACTTCTTGATAGCGTGACAACACTGTTCTACCAGACGTGTGTTCGAACTATCGAACTGCAATGGGATGAAACCGGAAATTAAAGCCGTTTATTTTCTAATGTTCAAATGCTCTTCACTCTGAAGGCATCACGCACTTCACTCTGAAGGCATCACGCACTTCACTCTGAAGGCATCACGCACGAGCAGTTACACGGATAAACAACACGGTAGTTTGACCTAGAATTCCCTCGCAGATAACACTATGTCCTACTGTATTAAATAGATTTACACTCATGAATCCAGTGAACATAGACGGGCCAGTCGCTCAGTGGTCAACACGTTGGACTGCCAAATCAGGAATCACAGGTTCGATCTCCAGTTGACCCTATTCATTTTAACAGACTTTCAAATGGGACTATAAACCGATGTCTCAATTATCATTACTATACATCGGGCATGTAAAATAACCAGGGATGGTTCCGGAATTGGAACGTCTTCTGTACCGTACGCTATCCTCCACATATAGAATGACCAATAGACTAATATACTTCTGGATGCGTCGCCCCGATAAACAACAATAATAATAATAATAATAAAGACTTTATTTAACGAGAGTACTCATTTAACAAAAGTTAATCTACCATGAGGCCCTCAACATATATACAATCAAATGCAATCAAAAGATAGCACTATAAGTGAGAACTGCACATTGGAATAATATAGTAATGTAAAAGCTGAAAAATAGAGAAACTATATTTAATATGTAATGGAATATGATGATATATGGAATTGGCTAGCAGAGTAGAAAATGGGAATGAGACAATTAATGATGCTAGATCTATCTAACAATATGCAGATTTGACTTGTAGTGGTATCTTCAAAATATGTATGAAATCAACTTAAAGACAGCAATATTTACGATTCTAATAAATATAGCAATCGCAATACACGTTTATAATAACAGTAGAAGTGCGCGATTAGTTTGAATTGTTATAGTTCCACCTTAAGTAGAGAATTTTGAACTGTTGGATAGTTGGAGCATTTTGAACTGAGTGAGGCAATGAATTCCAAATAGATGATCCTGAAAATTCAAATGTATTACGAAATAATTCACAATTTGGTCTTGGTGTGTATAATTGATATTCTGAGGTTGATCTAAGAATTCTAGGATGTATATCAGAAGTAAAAGTGAAGGATGATTTTAAATAGTCTGGAGCAGCTCCATGTAATGTTTTATACATTTGTATAGCCTTCTGATATATGACTCGTTCTGGAAAGGTCATCCATTTTAGTTGGGAAAACAATCGTTTGAAAGCGCTAAAAAGCAGAACTCACAAAAAACAATGTATTAGGCTATCTGACCTTTATATCGCAAAACACTAACGCTCGCCCATATGGTTAGCCGGTGGCGAGAATTGGATAATTAAGCGGTTAATATTCATGTTCAGGGATGATATTTTTCATATCGCCCACTCAAGAATGCAATATTTATATAATATAATTTTTAAGTGTTGCATAATATTTCTATCGTAGCAAATGTTCCATCGTACGTGTATCTGGTAGTGTATCAGTTTGTTTCCGGAGTATCTGCAATAAAACTTGGCAATGGAATGAATTAGAAACACATTAATATGTCTAACATTTACGCAGACCCGAGTTTAATCAGCGGGACACGTAACCACACACACGGCAACGCATGCAACCATCAATTGTATTGTCTTCTTATATAGTTCGTCTTTGTTATAAACAAGCAATATTGGGTGTAGGGAGGGAGCCTCTGTGGCCCAGTGGTTGAGATCGACCTCTTCAAATCGTTTGCCACTCGCGGTGGTATGTTCGAATCCCACTGGGCATGTCGAATTTATTCACGCGAGAAAGATACCCAGCTGGAAGGTTCTATCAGGGTGCCCCAGCTGTCCTGCGGGAGGTTATATCCGGATGCACCAGCTGTCCTGCGGGAGGTTATATCCGGATGCACCAGCTGTCTTGCGGGAGGTTCTATCCGGGTACCCCAGCTGTCATGCGGGAGGTTATATCCGGATGCCCCAGCTGTCTTGTGGGAGGTTCTATCCTGGTGCACCAGCTGTCATGCGGGAGGTTATATCCGGGTACCCCAGCTGTCATGCGGGAGGTTCTATCCGGGTACCCCAGCTGTCATGCGGGAGGTTCTATCCGTGTACTCCAGCTGTCATGCGGGAGGTTCTATCCAGGTACCCCAGCTGTCATGCGGGAGGTTCTATCCGGGAGCCCCAGCTGTCATGCGGGAGGTTCTATCCGGGATCCCCAGCTGTCTTGCGGGAGGTTCTATCCGGGTACCCCAGCTGTCATGCGGGAGGTTCTATCTGGGAGCCCCAGCTGTCATGCGGGAGGTTCTATCCGGGAGCCCCAGCTCTCTTGCGGAAGGTTATATCCGGGTACCCCAGCTGTCATGCGGGAGGTTCTATCCGGAGCTCCAGCTGTCATGCGGGAGGTTCTATCCAGGTACCCCAGCTGTCATGCGGGAGGTTCTATCCGGGAGCCCCAGCTGTCATGCGGGAGGTTCTATCCGGGATCCCCAGCTGTCTTGCGGGAGGTTCTATCCGGTACCCCAGCTGTCATGCGGGAGGTTCTATCCGGGAGCCCCAGCTGTCATGCGGGAGGTTCATCCGGGAGCCCCAGCTCTCTTGCGGAAGGTTATATCCGGGTACCCAGCTGTCATGCGGGAGGTTCTATCCGGGTGTCCAGCTGGCATGCGGGAGGTTCTATCCGGGTGCACCAGTTGTCTTGCGGGAGGTTCTATCCGGGTAACCAGCTGTCTTGCGGGAGGTTATCCGGGTACCTCAGCTGTCATGCGGGAGGTTCTATCCGGGTACCCCAGCTGTCTTGCGGGAGGTTCTATCCGGGTGCACCATCTGGCATGCGGGAGGTTCTATCCGGGTGCCCCATCTGTCTTGCGGGAGGTTCTATCCGGGTACCCCAGCTGTCTTGTGGGAGGTTCTATCCTGGTGCCCCAGATGTCTTGTGGGAGGTTCTATCCGGGTGCCAGTCTGTGCGTGAGTCTTCCTCCACCATTAATATGTGGAGAGTCGCCGCATGGCCTATGGTGTTTGGTGGTTTATGTTGTGGAGGACCTCCTGTTAGATTGACTTAATTGTTGGTTTAAACATTCATTTATAATGTACAGTACATATACAGTCAAACCTGCCTTAAGCAGCCAGCCAAGGGAGTCAGAGAGAGTGGCTGCTTAGCACAGGTGGCTGCTTAATAGAGGTCAAATATATAATAAAACAACCAATTGGGAATCTGGAAACTGGCTGCTTAATACAGGTTGGCTGCTTAATAGAGGTGACCACTAACACAGGTTTGACTGTATATTTTATACAGAATTAAAATGGATTTAATCGACAGCGTAAAGCTTATTGGGATTATCTCCATTACATATATAAATGTGTGCACTATCGGCGACTAAGACATAAACGTATTATGTAGTAAGACCAAAATATATAATAAGTGTATGAAACTATAGCTAGATAAACGGGGAATGGGAAGGGGTAGAAAGCGATGAAATAACACAGAGTTGTCATGGTGTATCACCATGCAAGCGCGGCAGTTCCTGTTTACATACATATTGTTAGAAACGTTTAGACTTTTTTATGAATCTATGGACAGCTAAGACGTAATTGTTCAAATGAGTTGTCTCGAACTAATGGTTATATACAGTCATGTATAATTTTAATAGTGGCCCTGAATGTAAGAAAGGTTGCTTAATAAGTTCAGTATTTGGCTTCGGGGGGGGGGGCGGCGGGGGTAACGTTGAAGATTGGTGGATGATCGCATGTTTTGATACTTAGCTTATACCTATTTTTCTGGACGTATGGGAATTGATGTGATAAGAATTGCTGCTATGTATTCGTATTGTAGGTATTAAAATTGTCCAATTGTTTTCAGGGAACTAGTTCCAAGCTTTCACTGGTGTGCGCATAGAAATACAGGCTTGAACTGGAATCCAGAAATGGTCAGTTCAATCTATTTACGTAGTTGATATTCTCCAACAAATAATTGGTTCCCATATGATTTGTGGATGTTCCAGCAGGGATGTTGTTGTAAATACTAGTATGCTGGACAGGAGTCCATGTTATTGTCAACATATGTGCATTTAATTACTAAAGTATGCACTTTATAATGTATATACATTCACTCAGTACACTATCCGAGTGTGTATTATGCAGTGCGAGTGTTCAATCGTCCTACTATTATATATTATCTAATATATAAATATGTAATAGTTTTTCTTGTTTTACCTAGCTTATACCTAACATATACCTATGTAATTTTACAACGAATGATATGCACACAACTGAATCGAATTTTTGTCCTGCTCATTTTCATTCTACAACGAATAATATATTCAAACGTTTCTAAAATGTAAACAGTTTTATTTGGCGGGAAGAGACGAAAGTCTAAGTAATCTACAATTCTCACAGACAGTCAATTATTTAGTTTTCTCAGAAGTGCGGTAACGATGTTATCTCCGGTCTTACGTAGAATGAATGGGTCAATTCTAGGTTAATTGGTTTATGCCGCGAACTCTCAGGTGGTCTTATATAACAGTGGTGTTATTGTGCAGCAGCTGTGATAACAATACGATACCTGGCAATCATCCGCAGCCCGCCAAAAACAACCTGACCTGCGCGGTCAACGAGCGTCAGAAAAAGATATGATGAAATTTACTGTGACCTTGGGGATAATAAATATGGAGTCAAATATTGAAATATTCCTTTACAAATAGCGAAATATTCCATTACAAATATCGTTTTAGATTATTCGTGGTATTTGTAAGATCCAGGGATCGCAGGGTCGATCCACCGTCTGACCCCTAATAAAATTAACAGTATTTCAGATGGGACTTTAAACCGAGGTCTCTCGTGCACGTAAAAGAACCAGAGGAGACTCTGAAATGGGTCTCTGTCTGTATCAATGCACTATCCTCCAAAGATCTAAAATTACTAATCTCTTCAGGAGGCGTCGCTCATATGGGCAACCGGTAGCGACGATAAATAAACGTAAAACACACACATATGTTGGAATACATATTTATTCATGTCATTATTTTACGATCGGGAGAGACTATCCACACATTTAATCAAGTTGTTAATCGTGTTAGCTCAAAATATTATATATAATGTAGGTGTGCGTTTTCTATGTCCGCTAGTATACAATGTAGTTGTGCGTTTTCTATGTCCTCTAGTATATAATGTAGCTGTGCGGTTTCTATGTCCTCTAGTATATAATGTAGGTGTGCGTTTTCTATGTCCTCTAGAATATAATGTAGGTGTGCGTTTTCTATGTCCTCTAGTATATAATGTAAGTGTGTGTGTTTTCTATGTCCTCTAGTATATAATGTAGCTGTGCGGTTTCTATGTCCTCTAGTATATAATGTAGGTGTGCGTTTTCTATGTCCTCTAGTATATAATGTAGGTGTGCGTTTTCTATGTCCTCTAGTATATAATGTAGCTGTGCGGTTTCTATGTCCTCTAGTATACTAATATAGGTGTGCGGTTTCTATGTCCTCTAGTATACTAATGTAGGTGTGCGTTTTCTATGTCCTCACAGACGGATCTGTAGTCCACGCTGGGCTTGTAATCCAGGGATCGCAGGTTCGATCCCCCATCTTACCCTAATACAATTAACAGTCTTTCAGATGGGCCGGTAAACCAAGGTCTCGTGTCGATGCTTTACACCGTGCACGTAAAAGAACCATAGGAGATTCTGGAATGGGTCTCTATCTGTATCATTGCACTATCCTCCAAAAATCTAAAATGACTATCGTCAGTAGGCGTCGCTCATATGGGCAACCGGTAGCGACGATAAATAAACATAAAACACTATGTCCTCTAGTATACTACACTGGGTACCGATATCGTAAGGTGTACCCTGAAAATACCTGTCAGATAAATATGACTACATCACAATATGCATGAAACATGGGATTATAAAAACCACCAACCTCTGAGTATATTTGCTTTTATTTGCAAACTGTTTGTTCATCTATTGATTCGAGCCTTAATACAGTCGGTCTTTCGGCTATGCGTTTGTTCTATAATATATCACCTAATTACGTGCTTTAAAATAGCCATGTCCAGATCGATCGAGTAAACATATTAAATGTCGGATGATACATATGTCTGCTCAGATCTGTCGTGTTTAACATGTGTAAAACAAGCATAGTTTACCTAAGCACACATACAATGGTATTGTCACATACTTGAGCGTTTAACAGGCTTGGCAGTGTTTCAGAACATAATTATAGCAACATCGCATCTTCGATGATCAACAGACGGATCCAGACTGGTAATCCAGGGATCGCAGGTTCGATCCCCCGTCTGACCATAATAATATTAACAGTCTTTCAGATGGGATGGTAAACCGAGGTCTCGTGTCGGTGCTTTACACCGTGCACGTAAAAGAACCAGAGGAGATTCTGGAATGGGTCTCTATCTGTATCATTGCACTATCCTCCAAAAATCTAAAATGACTGATCTCTTCAGGGGGCGTCACTCATATGGGCAACCGGTAGCGACGATAAATAAACGTAAAACACACTCGATGCTCAATTTTTTTTAAGTGGGACCACATTAAAAATCGCTATCTTCGCCGTTGTATATATATAATTATATTTAAAGGCGTAGCTTGCGATTTTGAACGTACAGATCCGACTAAAATATCATATAACGTCAATGGTGCAATCTGACGCATTTTAATGTACATATTAGACGTTCAAATTGCATTATCGTGGATTTAGATTTTTCATTTTCTGGGACAATCTGCAGGCCCGGTCCATCAGTGCCGTATAGTAGCTACGTGCCTGGATTATATATACATATTGTATCATGCAGTGGAATTTTAGTCAATTTTTTAGAAGAACGACACATTTTAATTTTATAAATGCATTAATATGTAATGGCAATGCAAAACATACACACTTAACACATGACATGATGATTTTCTTTTGGGATATGTTTAATAATTATCGCCCCTGGTTAATCACGCTACGCCCCCAAAAGTATATTAGTAATTTTAGTTTTTGGAGGATAGTGCAATACAGAAGACGCTCTAATGAGAGACATCGGTCAGTTACTGCCCCTGAATACTCCCTAAAAGTAGATAGGTCCTATTAAGTATATTCCTCTGTTTTTATCGTTGTTTCCTTTGCACAACATGCTAGCAATTTTATGCCACTATCGCTTCGTATGAGTATTAAATTACTATATCTCGGCAGATCTCGTACAGTAAATGCAATGGGTAGCCTACTTATTTGTAAAAGAATGTTATCAGTTAATTAACGCGATTTTGATAAAATCACATTTATCATACAGCAACATCTGGTTAGGGAACAACAGTACAAACAAAGGATTCTAACGAAAAGGACCAATTCGCATTTTGGAATAAATCAGACTTTATCTGCCAAGGGAGGTAATAGAAAATTAGAGATGTTTCTCATTACAGAAGCATCCAGAGTCTTTTACATGCCCGGCGAACAGCACCGATACATGCGATATCGATTTATAGCCCCATCTGAAAGACTATTAACAGTATTATGGTCAGACGGGGGATCGAACGTTAATCAGTGTCCATTGCATTGTACAATGCAGAACATACATTCACACACATACATTGTTTGTGCAAACATGATAGTCGTAAAGAAAGCGAATTTCACCATTACATACCAATTAGTTTTATTTTAGCTCGAATGCGAAGCAAGTTCTTACAATTTATATTAATCACTCTCGAGATCTCATTACTGATGGAATCCATAACCATGAGGGAGAGTGAAGAGGCAAGTGGGGTCTTAAATGCATTGCCTAATCTTAACGGCTCCAGTGGGGCACGAACTTCAGGCCTTTCGAACATGAAGCGAACGCTCTACCACTGCGCTATCACGACTGACATCAGTAGTATACAAAACAAAAATGGATTAAATCGAAAGATTAAAAGCTTATTGAGGGGTTATCAAATTAATGCGAGATATTGGTCAGTTACTGCCCCTGAATACTCTAGATAAGTCATATTAATTGGTTTCCTCTGTTTTTATCGTTGTTTCCTTTGCACCACATATTATCAAGTTTATTTGCATCCGTTTTCTCATATTATGGTTAATAATAATTAAATATCGACAGATTTTCTACAGGATATACAATGTGTACTTTACTGTACAACAATATGCTATAAATTAAATTAACGGTCCGCCTTCGTGGTCGAGTGGTTAAGGTCGCTGACTTGTATTCAACTGTATCCTATCAGCACTGATGGTCACGGGTTCGAGCCCCGCTCAGGCCGTGTCTCATTTATATGAAAAAGTTGGCAGTTTCTTACGGAGGTTGGTGCACCCAAGTACTGGTTAACCGCTGGAGCCTGCCTAGGAAAGGTGTTAGGTAAACTGCCCGCCGGCGATATAGCCCAAAATGGTGCTGATGCGGGCGTAAAACCTGAAATATAACATATAACATAAATTAATTAACACGATTTTGATAAAATCACAAGTATCATACAGCAACAGTTGCCATGGAACAACAGAAAAAACAAAAGACTTCCAACTAAAAGGATCAATATATAATTCGGGATAAATCAGACTTCATCTGCCAAGGGAGATGTTAGAAAACCAATGGTGTCGCGTATTGATGGGAATATAACCAACAAATGGAGGTAATTTATGAATGCTAATTCTGTAGCAAAACCAATATTTCGTTTGTAGATCTTCAAAATGGTGGTTAGATTCGGAATATATTGTTGAAAATGATAGTAGTTCGATTTCTAATCATCAGAAGATTGGACTATTTTGTCTAAGCAAGTAGTTCGATTTCTAATCATCAGAAGATTGGACTATTTTGTCTAAGCAAGTAGTTCGATTTCTAATCATCAGAAGATTGGACTATTTTGTCTAAGCAAGTAGTTCGATTTCTAATCATCAGACGATTGGACTATTTTGTCTAAGCAAGTAGTTCGATTTCTAATCATCAGAAGATTGGACTATTTTGTCTAAGCAAGTAGTTCGATTTCTAATCATCAGAAGATTGGACTATTTTGTCTAAGCAAGTAGTTCGATTTCTAATCATCAGAAGATTGGACTATTTTATCTCAGCAAATGCGCCATCAGACATTAAGAATTAACTCTGGATAAAATGCTAACATGCTTACTTCAATGATGGACAGAGGAGCGGAGCAATGGTCCAGTCGTAGATATGTTCGACCCCCCAATGCACTTTCGAGGTCTCGTAGTGGTGCTTCATACATGTTCTAAAGAACAATGTAATATAATAGTTTAAACTATTTAAATATTTTAAATACGGGTGTAAATGGAAAAAATACGCCGAGCATAGGAATACGCCGAGCATAGGTTCCACCACTCTATAGTCAGACCGGAGATCGAACCTGGATTCGCGGTTGAACGTGTTAACCACCTAACCACTGTGTCTAGTATTTGCACTAGTTGGTTGCTTCGAAAGAATACAATTTTAATAATAAATAAACTCTTTTGAACAAGGGAGATAAATCCTTGAAAACAATATGTGAATCACAGAGAATTTATCTCCCTTAGTCCTGTTCTACTGTTTCGTCTGCTATTCAGGCTGTAGACTGACTTAACAAGAAGGCCAAGTGGCGCTGTATCGTTAGCAAGAGACAACTATGTAAGTAAGCACATCAATAGAATATGTGTGTCCGTTCGCCCGAATACCCCCACGCAATTGAGAATACCAATATATACGAGTAATGGACGTACAAGGGTCAACAGTATGAATTCTCTCCGTTGTCACATTAACACATCTAATTCATTTTCTTTCTTTTTTGATACGTTTATTTATCGTCGCCTCTTGGTTAATCGTATATTAGTCAGTTTATTTTCGGAGGATAATGCAAGATAGGGCCTATAGAAAACTCTCCAATTCCAGAAGCGTACTGCACCGTGAATAGTACCGATACATGAGACTTCGGTTTATACATGTAGTCACATCTGAAAGACAGTTAATACGGGAAAGTCTGACCGTGCCAATGGCACTTCTAGATTGGCCAATCTGGTAAGTACTAACAAAACCGGGACTTTTAACAAACGCCTTTAGAAGCCCAATATAGATTGGTCTAATAATAAGAATAAATTCTTCACTCTCAATCAAGCGTATTCCTGTTTCCCGCGTAATTTGTTGCTTACAACTCTTAGCTAACACAATCCAGCCACCAGTAACAGCATACTAAACGGAAGTGAGTAGTGTTATCTTTCGTTATGTAAACGGTGCAAGTTATAGTGCTAATGGGTATAAAACAACCAAATCACATATATGTCACCCTCTCCTCATTGCCCTTCTTTATCTCCCTCTCTAACCCTCATCCCTATACAATCATTATTATAATAACCTGTAATAATGTTGAATACGGAGTTTTCGCATTTATTTATGTTTTGCTAATATTCTCCGTTTTTGTATTTATTTTTATTGTTCATTTGCAACACTTTCCCAGCTTTATAAACTTGACAATTAAGTTAAGGCCCCATATAGTTTTGTGAAATATTATCTGATTTTCACTTCAATTTACTAGCATTATATACTGACATAAAACAAGCATAATTATGAATCCGGTTAATTCAAGTATTTATCTTACATGTTCTGGAACGAAATTAACCCATTCAACACCAAGTAACTCACATGGACTGGTCCATGATATTCATAAACCAATAAATGAATCAGAAAATCACATTTGGACAAGTTCATTTATCAAAATGGGTAATTATGTCTAAAAATAGTCATATCACTGGCAAAAAGTGCAGATCCTGATGAGACGGCTCGTCACGAGCCGGCTCATCTGGATCTACACTTTTTGTAAGCCTATTTAGAGGTATGTGGTGTTGAAAGGGTTAAGCGTAGCATCTACACACACGAATATAACACGAAACGTTGTACTCTTTTGCAACTATTAAGCCAAGGCTATGTATCAACACCCTGTCTTAGCGGGTTATCTATATATCTCTGTATACTGCCAACTCCTCTCCCGAGTGTTGCTGGCAGGAAAAGTGCACATCGTGGGTTAGTATAACGTGAAGTAGATTAAACCAGGTTCGATCCCCCGTATGACCCTAATAAAATCAACAATCTTTCAAAAGGGACTTTAAACAGAGGTCTCGTGTCAGTGCTTTACACTGTACATGTAAAAGAACCAGAGAAGACTCTGGAATGGGTCTCTGTCTGTATCATTGTACTGCCCTCCAAAAATGTAAATTGACAAATCTCTTCAGGAGATGTCGCTTATATGGGCAACCGGTAGCGACAATAAATAAACGTATGCGTGTATCTAAATATTTCTTAAATAAGGCAACTATGTTATTCACGTGTACCTGTGTTTATAGAGCATCGTTATTTTCCATAAAGTCATCTTGGTGATGATTAAGCGTATTTATCCTCGCCGCCGTCGAAACATGTGGGCGAGCGTACTAGCACGTGTAGCTAACACTGACATATAATAGATCGAAACAAATCATTGTCAGCATTGAGACTGTATGCATAGAAGCATATTAACCTGGATTGAAACATTTCACAAACCTTTTCCCGATAAATGCGATTGTCATAATGAGTGTAAATTACAAGGGGATGTAATGCTTCCGAGATACAGATTTTAATATTAGCTGCTAACGAGGGCTGAATTGTAACAAGACGCTTTATGTTATAAAATACAAATTTACAAATAACATTAGCTAAATAAGCTATTTTCCGACAAATTTGATATGCTACAATAATTATTATGTTAGTTACTAATGAGGGCGTAATAATTGTACCCAGTCAGCTCGTATCGTACACCTTTTAGTAAACGAGGCCTGACTAGTGACTGACACATTCGACATTCATTAGTGTTCAGCCACTCGCTAGAACTACGAACATTGGCACTATGACTATGATTGATTTATCGAGACCCCCGATAGTTCTAATAGTTTTTATTTCATCGTGCCTTGCTATACCATTGATTTATAGTCTGGACAGGTGGGCGTTGATGCAAGAATCGCAATGGGTTTTTGTGGCTGGAGTAATCGCCCTGTCGCTGTTTGGCATTTTGTGTAAATCAATCGTTCGTGATTGTCCAGAGAAGCAAGAACCTCTTTTCTATGGTACGTATTATAACACTACATTGTAGCATATGGTTATAAATGTTATGTAAATCACTAGGTTTGCAATTTCAGAATCTGCAACAACACGATGGAGACTGAAATAACGAGCAAAGAAAGAGATGGAAAGTTACGTGCCCTTGTGTCAAGCTCGAACCACGACGTCCTGAACACCAGTATGACAGCTTGCACCACGATCTCCTGAACACTACTAAGTCACTAGTGTTCCAACCACGATCTCCTGAACACTACTAAGTCACTAGTGTTCCAACCACGATCTACTGAACACCAGTATGACAGCTTGCACCACGATCTCCTGAACACTACTAAGTCACTAGTGTTCCAACCACGATCTACTGAACATCAGTATGACAGCTTGCACCACGATCTCCTGAACACTACTAAGTCACTAGTGTTCCAACCACGATCTACTGAATATCAGTATGATAGCTCTAACCACGTTCTCGTGAACACTACTAATTCATTAGTGCTCAAACCACAACCTCCTGAACACCAAGCTTGAACCACAACCTCCTGAACACCAAGCTTGAACCACAACCTCCTGAACACCAAGCTTGAACCACAAGCTCCTGAACACCAAGCTTGAATCACAACCTCCTGAACACCAAGCTTGAATCATAACCTCCTGAACACCAGTTAATTTTGTCAGTTAATTATGAAAGGATGATCATATGTAGAGTGGTGGAACCTATGCTTGGCGTAAATCCCACATATAATGGCCAGTATAAAATGTTAATTGCACTTGCCGTATAGAGTGGTGGAACCTATGCTTGGCATAAATCACACATATAATGGCCAGTATAAAATGTTAATTGCACTTGCCGTATAGAGTGGTGGAACCTATGCTTGGCATAAATCACACATATAATGGCCAGTATAAAATGTTAATTGCACTTGCCATATAGAGTGGTGGAACCTATGCTTGACGTAAATCCCACATAATATTTATAATGGCCAGTATAAAATGTAATTGCACTTGCCGTATAGAGTGGTGGAACCTATGCTTGGCGTAAATCCCACATATAATGGCCAGTATAAAATGTTAATTGCACTTGCCGTATAGAGTGGTGGAACCTATGCTTGGCGTAATCCTACATATGGCCTATAAAAAAAGTTAAATGCACTTGCCGTATATTATTATTTATTTAAGTCGTGAACACAACTTTCATAAAATTGTTGTTGAAAATTTTAGCTTCACGTGACATATAAAATACAGCTATCGCAACGGCACCTGTTTCCATGGGGAACTAGATAATTTAGGGCACCTACGCACGGCGTACATGGAATTTTTTTATTTATGCATGGGTAAATGTTGAATATATTATTTTGACTTAGTAACAACAATAACTAACAATATTACAACTCATAAGAAACTTTTCTGGTTATTTGTACATTTTTCCCCAATCCGGATAGCCACCTGAAATGCTCATAAACCGCACATTTTGGTGGAAAAAAATTTCCCAACAAGTTGTCTTTATATTCGGCTACTGAACCAGTCAGGTGACAGTTGCATTAGGCTACTGGTATGCACAACGGAATGTTATTGAACCATGCTTCACATCTGTCAGCGAAAATAGGTTAAAACTATTTAAATATTTTAAATACGGATGTAAAAATAGGCCGAGCATAGGAATACGCCGAGCATAGGTTTCACCACTCTATTTGAAAACCATAATAAATTTATGATATTTGCCAAGCACCCAGAAGATTCTGTCTATTGAGGTCACGTGTTTGAGCGCCGCTCAGGCCGTGTCTCATTTATATGAAAAAGTTGGCAGTTTCTTACGTAGGTTGGTGCACCCAAGTACTGGTTAACCGCTGGAGCCTGCCCAGGAAAGGTGTTGTTAGGTAAACTGCCCGCCGGCGATATAGCCCAAAATGGTGCTGATGCAGGCGTAAAACCCGAAATATAACATATAATATAACAATAACTGTCTATTGACTACCGACAGAACAATTAATTTAGCTATATGTTAACACTTATTCTCCACTCCACATCATATAACTACCCACATATAGCCGGAGTTCCATGACGTTACCTATTCCCATAGATATTGAGTATGTAGTACAGTGTGCCTATTGCTTATCAGCACTACGGAGATAGAATTCAGTAATTGGACTCTTCTGTTGTGGAGTAGTGTTTAACCCATTCAACACCAAGTAACTCACATGGACTGGTCCATGATATTCATAAACCAATAAATGAATCAGAAAATCACATTTGGACAAGTTCATTTATCAAAATGGGTAATTATGTCTAAAAATAGTCATATCACTGGGAAAAAGTGCAGATCCTGATGAGACGGCTCGTCACGAGCCGGTGGCTCATCTGGATCTACACTTTTTGTAAGCCTATTTAGAGGTCTGTGGTGTTGAAAGGGTTAATACTAATATAATGAAATCCTTTGAAAACAAGATTTTGTGAGGTTTGGTTAGCCTGGGTTCCAGTCTCTCCGATTTTTCACCAATTTATTTCTGGCAAAATGACATCAGAAACTCAATACGGCCCAATTAATGTTATCAGTATTAAAATATATTTATATGACTGACCAGGCAAAATATATCGACGCCTGTTCCCAGACTAAGGTTTGTTGATATTTCAAATCACTGTTATTAATATGTCTGTTCAACTTCAGGTATTGTTTGTGCGTTTCTGTTCAACTTCAGGTATTGTTTGTGTGTTTCTGTTCAACTTCAGGTATTGTTTGTGTGTTTCTGTTCAACTTCAGGTATTGTTTGTGTGTTTCTGTTCAACTTCAGGTATTGTTTGTGTGTTTCTGTTCAACTTCAGGTATTGTTTGTGTGTTTCTGTTCAACTTCAGGTATTGTTTGTGTGTTTCTGTTCAACTTCAGGTATTGTTTGTGTGTTTCTGTTCAACTTCAGGTATTGTTTGTGTGTTTCTGTTCAACTTCAGGTATTGTTTGTGTGTTTCTGTTCAACTTCAGGTATTGTTTGTGTGTTTCTGTTCAACTTCAGGTATTGTTTGTGTGTTTCTGTTCAACTTCAGGTATTGTTTGTGTGTTTCTGTTCAACTTCAGGTATTGTTTGTGTGTTTCTGTTCAACTTCAGGTATTGTTTGCGTGTTTCTGTTCAACTTCAGGTATTGTTTGCGTGTTTCTGTTCAACTTCAGGTATTGTTTGCGTGCTTCTGTTCAACTTCAGGTATTGTTTGTGTGTTTCTGTTCAACTTCAGGTATTGTTTGTGTGTTTCTGTTCAACTTCAGGTATTGTTTGTGTGTTTCTGTTCAACTTCAGGTATTGTTTGTGTGTTTTCAGTTTGGAGCGTATTTTCCTTCACTGCCGTGGTGGATTTATTTCTTGCTCTAGAACTGGATGGTTACGTGAAGGGATTCATGCAGTTTTACCTGGAGGAGGGGGAGCCATACCTCCGCAGCTCATACGGGACCATGATCAACTGGTGGGACGGCATCGGACACTTCTCAATGTATCTTGGAATGATATATCTCCTTTCTGCAGGGTAGTAACGTAATAAACATTTCCTTACCTCCCAGAATATTATTATTATTATACCAGATTTGTATAGCACTCTTTTCATACAGAAATTATACATTCAAATGTGCTTAACATTAATTTAGCGTAGTAAGATGCATTATAATAGTCAACATTAAGGACAACAATTTGATAGGAATAAAAAAAATATTAATAAAAATAAAACAATGTAAAAAGTTTTATCAAAAATATTAAGAAAAATACATAAAAGAATAAAGGTTAAGAATTAAAATGCAAAATGCTATAGATACATCGTTAGATGGAACACACCAAACTAAAATCTGCTTCCAAGATGTGTATCACAGAATACCATAATGTTAACTTGGCACTTAGTCTCATTGGCATAGACAGTGCAATTTGTTTACTTCTGAGTGGTTTCCATTTTATCAACCCGTCTAATACATGTACGTGGGTCATGAAAAATTCCGCTAATTTAAGATCAAAGTTGGGAGGTCGTCTTATAGTCGAGTAATTACGGTAATAACTATGTAAGCACCTCGTTACCATTACATTATTGATTAATAATATTATTGAAAGCTAGAAATCCGCTATTTGGATATGTGCTATTGGTGTTACCGATACTTGAAAACAAAATAGGCAGTAATCAAATAAATAAATTTATATTTAAGTGATCAGTGCTATGAATCTTACTTGATGCCAATACCGGAATAGTATATACACTTGATGCCAATACCGGAATAGTATGTACCAGGGATCAGTTTAGACTTTAGAGGGCGATGTGGGCGAAATTGTCGCCCTGGGGACCCTGACTTCGCCCTCTGGGGGCCCCAATTCTCCCTTAAAAAAAGTTTTTTTTGGTTGTAGTGTGCATTTTAACCCTATTTTGCAGAAGTATATTAAAGAACACCATTTAAGGAAGCGATCACGCACTTTCTCACTTCTCCCAAAAATTCTGACCTAGAATGAACCCTGATGTACAACTTTATTTTAGATTATAGAATAAGTAACAACATTAGATTAATTCAGATGGGACTTTAATCGATGTCTCATGTCACCAGTCGATGCTGTACAACGTGCACGTAAAAGAACCAGAGGAGACTCTGGAATGGGTCTCTGTCTGTATCATTGCACTATCCTTCAAAAAATGGCTAATCTCTTCAGGAGGTGTCGCTTATATGGGCAACCGGTAGCGACGATAAATAATCGTAAAACACACACAGATTAATCTCTCTCGAGGCCACCATCCTGATGGAATCCATCGTCATGAGTGAGAGAGAAGAGGATGTGTTGACTCGATTGTTTTGCCCAAGAACACCACACCACCACAGGGTTCATTCTAGGTCAGAATTTTTGGGAGAAGTGAGAAAGTGCGTCCTTACCTAAATGGTGTTCTTTAATATACTTCTGCAAAATAGGGTTAAAATGCACAGTACAACCATTAAATACAACATTTGAATAGAGTGCTTTATAATGGGCCAGTGTATCTTACTAGACAAAATTTTGTTTGTTTGAAAATTATAAAAACCAAACATTATTTTTTTCAGAGGGCGAAGTCGACAATTTCGCCCACATCGCTCTCTAAACTGATCCCTGCACCATCATGGTTCTGGCGGGATTCAAACTTGCAACCAATACAAGATTGACAGCTGTTATAGTAAAACTTTCACTGTTTCGTTTTAACAGCAAATTTGATCCCAATCTGCAATGGAACATTTATTCTTTATTTCTTATTTTTCGCAGAAAGAATTATCGTCTGGTTGGTCTTTATTGGGTTGGATCCATCACACACAGTATGATTGTGTTTATGCCAGGCAATGTGATCGGTAGGTGTTGTTGGTTATTATGGGTAGCTGACTTAGGAACCCTAGTCTTCTAGGAATCGGTTCAAAATAAGTTGTCAAAACATGTGGCTGTCGGAGCTAACACTGGTCGGAGCTAACACTGTCGTCGGAGCTAACACTGTCGGAGCTAACAATAGAAAAATCCATGAAACACAACTGCTAGTCTGATTCCGTAAATACCGGTAATTTCACGGAAATATTTCTTGGCTTGACACTCTACAAAAGTTGCTAATCCATCCAAAAACATGGCCGACTGGGGGGAGGTGTTATTTTCCCTATATGACTGGTCGCTACATGTATATAGCAAACTTTATTCTTTGAAATAATGTCGTATAAATGTCGCTTGGGTACCAAAGTTGTTGAAACAATTCCGATCTGTTGAAATACATGGCTACCATGTGCGTATTTTTTCCCTTTATGATGGCTATATAAAAAACTTTAAACAAATATTTCTCAGAAACTGCTAACCTGATATCGAAATAATTTCACAGAAACATTCCTTAGGTGACCCTCTACCAAGAATACTCAACTTATTCCAATGAGTCAAAAAAAAGGAAACTAGCTGCTTAATACATGTTGGCTGTTTAATGGAGGTGACCACTAACACAGGTTTGACTGTATTTACTGTATATGTCCTAGGCATGACTGTATTTACTTACCATATATGTCCTAGCCATGAATGTATTTACTTACCGTATATGTCCTAAGCATGACTGTATTTACCGTATATATCCTAGACATGACTGTATTTACCGTATATGTCCTAGACATGACTATATTTACCATATATGTCCTAGACATGACTGTATTTACCGTATATGTCCTAGACATGACTGTATTTACTTACTATATATGTCCTAGACATGACTGTATTTACCGTATATGCCCTAGACATGACTGTATTTACCGTATATGTCCTAGACATGACTGTATTTACCGTATATGTCCTAAACATGACTGTATTTACCGTATATGTCCTAGACATGACTGTATTTACCGTATATGTCCTAGACATGACTGTATTTACCGTATATGTCCTAGACATGACTGTATTTACCATATATGTCCTAGACATGACTGTATTTACCGTATATGTCCTAGACATGACTGTATTTACTTACTATATATGTCCTAGACATGACTGTATTTACCGTATATGCCCTAGACATGACTGTATTTACCGTATATGTCCTAGACATGACTGTATTTACCGTATATGCCCTAGACATGACTGTATTTACCGTATATGTCCTAGACATGACTGTATTTACCGTATATGTCCTAGACATGACTGTATTTACTTACTTATATGTCCTAGACATGACTGTATTTACCGTATATGTCCTAGACATGACTGTATTTACCATATATGTCCTAGACATGACTGTATTTACCGTATATGTCCTAGACATGACTGTATTTACCGTATATGTCCTAGACATGACTGTATTTACTTACTTATATGTCCTAGACATGACTGTATTTACCGTATATGTCCTAGACATGACTGTATTTACCGTATATGTCCTAGACATGACTGTATTTACCATATATGTCCTAGACATGACTGTACTTACCGTATATGTCCTAGACATGACTGTATTTACTTACCGTATATGTCCTAGACATGACTGTATTTACTGTATATGTCCTAGACATGACTGTATTTACCGTATATGTCCTAGACATGACTGTATTTACCGTATATGTCCTAGACATGACTGTATTTACCGTATATGTCCTAGACATGACTGTACTTACTGTATATGTCCTAGACATGACTGTATTTACCGTATATGTCCTAGACATGACTGTACTTACAGTATATGTCCTAGACATGACTGTATTTACCGTATATGTCCTAGACATGACTGTATTTACCGTATATGTCCTAGACATGACTGTACTTACTGTATATGTCCTAGACATGACTGTATTTACCGTATATGTCCTAGACATGACTGTATTTACCGTATATGTCCTAGACATGACTGTACTTACTGTATATGTCCTAGACATGACTGTATTTACCGTATATGTCCTAGACATGACTGTATTTACCGTATATGTCCTAGACATGACTGTATTTACCGTATATGTCCTAGACATGACTGTATTTACCGTAATTCCTAGACATGACTGTACTTACGTATATGTCCTAGACATGACTATTTACCTATATGTCCTAGACATGACTGTATTTACCATATATGTCCTAGACATGACTGTATTTACCGTATATGTCCTAGACATGACTGTATTTACTTACTATATATGTCCTAGACATGACTGTATTTACCGTATATGCCCTAGACATGACTGTATTTACCGTATATGTCCTAGACATGACTGTATTTACCGTATATGTCCTAGACATGACTGTATTTACCGTATATGTCCTAGACATGACTGTATTTACCGTATATGTCCTAGACATGACTGTATTTACCGTATATGTCCTAGACATGACTGTACTTACTGTATATGTCCTAGACATGACTGTATTTACCGTATATGTCCTAGACATGACTGTATTTACCGTATATGTCCTAGACATGACTGTATTTACCGTATATGTCCTAGACATGACTGTATTTACCGTATATGTCCTAGACATGACTGTATTTACCATATATGTCCTAGACATGACTGTATTTACCGTATATGTCCTAGACATGACTGTATTTCTTACTGTATATGTCCTAGACATGACTGTATTTACCGTATATGTCCTAGACATGACTGTACTTACAGTATATGTCCTAGACATGACTGTATTTACCATATATGTCCTAGACATGACTGTACTTACCGTATATGTCCTAGACATGACTGTATTTACCGTATATGTCCTAGACATGACTGTACTTACTGTATATGTCCTAGACATGACTGTATTTACCGTATATGTCCTAGACATGACTGTATTTACCGTATATGTCCTAGACATGACTGTACTTACTGTATATGTCCTAGACATGACTGTATTTACCGTATATGTCCTAGACATGACTGTACTTACAGTATATGTCCTAGACATGACTGTATTTACCATATATGTCCTAGACATGACTGTACTTACCGTATATGTCCTAGACATGACTGTATTTACCGTATATGTCCTAGACATGACTGTACTTACTGTATATGTCCTAGACATGACTGTATTTACCGTATATGTCCTAGACATGACTGTATTTACCGTATATGTCCTAGACATGACTGTACTTACTGTATATGTCCTAGACATGACTGTATTTACCGTATATGTCCTAGACATGACTGTATTTACTGTATATGTCCTAGACATGACTGTATTTACCGTATATGTCCTAGACATGACTGTATTTACTTACCGTATATGTCCTAGACATGACTGTATACTTCTTGATTTTGAATGTGCAAACATGACATCTGGACAATGTTTACAGTTTTGCGCAGTATTAATTTGAATGGTGAAAATGTGTGTATATATATAATATGTATGTGTGTATGTATATGTGCATGTGTGTATGTATATGTGCATGTGTGTATGTATATGTGCATGTGTGTATGTATATGTGCATGTGTGTATGTATATGTGCATGTGTGTATATATATATATATAAGATATATGTGTGTGTATATGTTTGTATGTGTGTATATGCAAATAAAACTTTGACTTCTTCATATAGTCGCTGTTCCATGCCTTTAAACTTGGGATCACTCGCAGTAGTTTCATTTTGATAGTGCATGTACAAATAATGTTGATTGGATAATGATGATCTTGTTGTTTAATTTCAGGCAATAAGGGGCTGAAATGGTCGTATTTGCTAAATGTACCGTATATAGTGTTTCCAGTCTATGCTGGTGTACGGTTCCTGAGAGAGGGCAGGAGGATCAAGCAGAAACTGGTACTGATCAATATTGATGTCTTTCCTTCCTACGTATACAGTCAAACCTGTCTTAACCCATTCAACACCAAGTAACTGACATGGACTGGTCCATGACATTCTTAGACCAATAAATTAATAAGAAAATTAAATTTGGACCAATTCATTTTATTAAAATGGGTAATTTTGTCTAAAAACAGTAATATTACCTGCAAAAAGTGCAGATCCTGATGAGACGGCTCGTCACGAGCCGGCTCATCTGGATCTACACTTTTTGTAAGCCTATTTAGAGGTCTGTGGTGTTGAAAGGGTTAAGCAGCCAGCCAAGGGAGTCAACCTGTTACTCCACAAAGATGCCATACAACACCTGTATTGCTACACCATACAACACCTGTATTGCTACATCGTACAACACCTGCATTGCTACACCGTACAACACCTGTATTGCTACACCGTACAACACCTGCATTTTTTTGCTACACCATACAACACATGCATTGCTAAACCATACATCACCTGCATTGCTACACCATACAACACCTGCATTGCTAAACCATACATCACCTGCATTGCTACACCATACAACACCTGTATTGCTACACCATACATCACCTGTATTGCTACACCATACATCACCTGTATTGCTACACCATACAACACCTGTATTGCTATACCGTACAACACCTGTATTGCTACACCATACATCACCTGTATTGCTACACCATACATCACCTGCATTGCTACACCATACATCACCTGTATTGCTACATCGTACAACACCTGTATTGCTACACCATACAACACCTGCATTGCTACATCGTACAACACCTGCATTGCTACACCATACAACACCTGTATTGCTACATCGTACAACACCTGCATTGCTACACCATACAACACCTGTATTGCTACATCGTACACCACCTGTATTGCTACACCATACATCACCTGTATTGCTACACCATACATCACCTGTATTGCTACACCGTACAACACCTGTATTGCTACACCATACAACACCTGCATTGCTACACTATACAACACCTGTATTGCTACACCATACAACACCTGTATTGCTACACCGTACATCACCTGTATTGCTACACCGTACAACACCTGTATTGCTACACCATACAACACCTGTATTGCTACACCATACATCACCTGTATTGCTACACTATACAACACCTGTATTGCTACACCATACATCACCTGTATTGCTACACCATACATCACCTGTATTGCTACACCATACAACACCTGTATTGCTACACTATACAACACCTGTATTGCTACACCATACAACACCTGTATTGCTACACCATACAACACCTGTATTGCTACACCATACAACACCTGTATTGCTACACCATACAACACCTGTATTGCTACATCGTACAACACCTGCATTGCTACACCATACAACACCTGCATTGCTACACCATACAACACCTGCATTGCTACACCATACAACACCTGTATTGCTACACCATACAACACCTGTATTGCTACACCATACAACACCTGTATTGCTACACCATACAACACCTGTATTGCTACACCATACAACACCTGCATTGCTACACCATACAACACCTGTATTGCTACACCATACAACACCTGTATTGCTACACCATACAACACCTGTATTGCTACACCGTACAACACCTGTATTGCTACACCATACAACACCTGTATTGCTACACTATACAACACCTGTATTGCTACACCATACAACACCTGTATTGCTACACCATACATCACCTGTATTGCTACACCGTACAACACCTGTATTGCTACACCATACAACACCTGTATTGCTACACCATACAACACCTGCATTGCTACACCATACAACACCTGTATTGCTACACCGTACATCACCTGTATTGCTACACCATACATAACCTGTATTGCTACACCATACAACACCTGTATTGCTACACCATACAACACCTGTATTGCTACACCATACAACACCTGTATTGCTACACCATACAACACCTGTATTGCTACACCATACAACACCTGTATTGCTACACCGTACATCACCTGTATTGCTACACCGTACAACACCTGTATTGCTATACCGTACATCACCTGTATTGCTACACCATTCAACAGCTGTATTGCTACCCAAATATAGCCACCGTTCCACGCCGTTATCTATTCCCATAGATACTGATTATTGAGCATGTATGTAGTTTATTCTAGTGGAAAAAAGGGGCAGGGTTGGTCAGAAAAGGGGCAGATGGATCAGAAAACACGTAGGGTGCATTTTTAACCGTGAAAGAGGGTAGGTGTGGGAGTTGGGGTTAACCCCTAGAAAATTATACTCTTGTTTCCTCCCACACGAATGGCCACATTTACGCTTTCATCTTCGCTAACGTGAGTGATAACATAAGTTTTTTTTAGAGTTTTTGCAAATATGTTTTTGCAAAACGAGTTACAATTATATTAATCACTCTCGAGACCTCATTCCTGCCACGAGGGAGAGAGAGAGAGAATGTGCATGTGGAATTTAAATGCCTTGCCTAAGGACACAATCGAAACGTCTCCAGCGGGCCGTAAAGTCCGGGCCTTTCGCACCTGATCACGACGTATTATCATACACCACCACAATGCACAGATCATAGTTTACATACACTTGTATAATATCTTCATGTTCATTTAGTTGAACCCATAAATTAAAAATTTCCCACATAATTTTATCCAAGGGGGCACATAGTGTCCCTTAACCCTTTTACTCCACATTAATGCATACAACATCATTAGCGTTACCTACATATAGCCGCTATTCCATGCCGTAATCTATTACCATACATGTAGATATTGATTATCGAGTATGTACTTCAGTATGCCTAATGCTTATCAGCAGTAGGTAGTTAAAGAGTAATTGGTAGTGACGGGCAAGCGGTTCTGACATCATAATCGCTTATAGGTTATAATCGATTAACCGTAGCCGATTAGATGTGGATTATAACCAGATAGTAATAGTCGTAAAATGTATACGACTATATGTATATATTATGTAAATGTATAATGTATATATATTATGTAAATGTATATATATTATGTAAATGTATAATGTATATATATTATGTTTGTATAATGTAAACGACTATATGTATATATATTATGTTTGTATAATGTAAACGTATACGACTATATGTATATATATTATGTTTGTATAATGTAAACATATACGACTATATGTATATATTATGTTTGTATAATGTAAACGTATACGACTATATGTATATATTATGTTTGTATAATGTAAACGTATACGACTATATGTATATATATTATGTTTGTATAATGTAAACGTATACGACTATATGTATATATTATGTTTGTATAATGTAAACGTATATGACTATATGTATATATTATGTTTGTATAATGTAAACGTATATGACTATATGACTATATGTATATATATTATGTTTGTTTATGTTGTACACATTATGGTAGTTTATATTTGTACAATTTGCGGTTGTTTTATTTGCAGTCCACTGGAAAGAAGTTGCTATGGGAGCATGCTGTAGAGTGGATGTTTGGTGCATGGTTTGCGGCTGCTGTCGTCATAGCCTTGTTCAGATATATAGTGAGTTCTCGACTTACTTTCATCAGTCTAGGATCTTTTGATTGCCATATCTGTGTTCCTGATCAATCTCACTAAGACTCTCTCTAAGACTTCACTCTTTTTTTTACTTGTATTATTGTTTTAAATATTGAAGTAAAAAACAATTGACCTGATTTTGATATACGGTTGACCGGAAATCGTTTGTTGACGTGTTCCTGCTGAAGTGTTTGCTGTTCCTGCTGAAGTGTTTGCTGTTCCTGCTGATGTGTTTGCTGTTCCTGCTGAAGTGTTTGCTGTTCCTGCTGACGTGTTTGCTGTTCCTACTGACGTGTTTGCTGTTCCTGCTGAAGTGTTTGCTGTTCCTACTGACGTGTTTGCTGTTCCTACTGAAGTGTTTGCTGTTCCTACTGATGTGTTTGCTGTTCCTACTGAAGTGTTTGCTGTACCTGCTGACGTGTTTGCTGTTCCTACTGAAGTGTTTGCTGTTCCTACTGAAGTGTTTGCTGTTCCTGCTGACATGTTTGCTGTTCCTACTGAAGTGTTTGCTGTTCATGCTGAAGTGTTTGCTGAAGTGTTTGCTGTTCATGCTGAAGTGTTTGCTGTTCATGCTGAAGTGTTTGCTGTTCCTGCTGAAGTGTTTGCTGTTCATGCTGAAGTGTTTGCTGTACCTGCTGACGTGTTTGCTGTTCCTACTGAAGTGTTTGCTGTTCCTACTGAAGTGTGGGCTGTTCCTGCTGACATGTTTGCTGTTCCTACTGAAGTGTTTGCTGTTCATGCTGAAGTGTTTGCTGTTCATGCTGAAGTGTTTGCTGTTCATGCTGAAGTGTTTGCTGTTCCTGCTGAAGTGTTTGCTGTTCATGCTGAAATGTTTGCTGTTCATGCTGAAGTGTTTGCTGTTCCTGCTGAAGTGTTTGCTGTTCCTACTGACGTGTTTGCTGTTCCTACTGAAGTGTTTGCTGTACCTGCTGACGTGTTTGCTGTTCCTACTGAAGTGTTTGCTGTTCCTACTGAAGTGTTTGCTGTTCCTGCTGACATGTTTGCTGTTCCTACTGAAGTGTTTGCTGTTCATGCTGAAGTGTTTGCTGAAGTGTTTGCTGTTCATGCTGAAGTGTTTGCTGTTCATGCTGAAGTGTTTGCTGTTCCTGCTGAAGTGTTTGCTGTTCATGCTGAAGTGTTTGCTGTACCTGCTGACGTGTTTGCTGTTCCTACTGAAGTGTTTGCTGTTCCTACTGAAGTGTGGGCTGTTCCTGCTGACATGTTTGCTGTTCCTACTGAAGTGTTTGCTGTTCATGCTGAAGTGTTTGCTGTTCATGCTGAAGTGTTTGCTGTTCATGCTGAAGTGTTTGCTGTTCCTGCTGAAGTGTTTGCTGTTCATGCTGAAGTGTTTGCTGTTCATGCTGAAGTGTTTGCTGTTCCTGCTGAAGTGTTTGCTGTTCATGCTGAAGTGTTTGCTGTTCATGCTGAAGTGTTTACTGTTCCTACTGAAGTGTTTGCTGTACCTGCTGACGTGTTTGCTGTTCCTACTGAAGTGTTTGCTGTTCCTGCTGAAGTGTTTGCTGTTCCTGCTGACGTGTTTGCTGTTCATGCTGAAGTGTTTGCTGTTCATGCTGAAGTGTTTGCTGTTCCTGCTGAAGTGTTTGCTGTTCCTGCTGACGTGTTTGCTGTTCATGCTGAAGTGTTTGCTGTTCATGCTGAAGTGTTTGCTGTTCCTGCTGACGTGTTTGCTGTTCCTGCTGAAGTGTTTGCTGTTCCTACTGAAGTGTTTGCTGTTCCTGCTGACATGTTTACTGTTCCTGCTGACATGTTTACTGTTCCTGCTGACATGTTTGCTGTTCCTGCTGACATGTTTGCTGTTCCTACTGAAGTGTTTGCTGTTCCTGCTGACATGTTTACTGTTCCTACTGAAGTGTTTGCTGTTCCTACTGACGTGTTTGCTGTTCCTACTGACGTGTTTGCTGTACCTACTGAAGTGTTTGCTGTTCCTGCTGATGTATTTGCTGTTCCTACTAACATGTTTGCTGTTCCTGCTGCCATGTTTGCTGTACCTGTTTTGATTCTACATGTACTAGGTGTCCATATTGTTAAACAGTTTGATGGATTTGCAGTCTATCTTTTCCGTAAATCGTATAGTGAGCCTCTTTATGATAGAACATTGAATCCATCGATGCACAGAAACTGTGTCACGTCCCCTGTATTCTGTTTTCTTCAGTCATGTATGGGATGCAAAGAAAAGATCACAGAGTACTATCTTAAGGATATAGAGCCGTACCTAAATGATCCGACACAATACGGCCGTACCCAGGTAAAGGGAGATAATTCATATGGTTTTTAAAGGATATAGAGCCGTACCTAAATGATCCGACACAATACGGCCGTACCCAGGTAAAGGGAGATAATTCATATGGTTTTTAAAGGATATAGAGCCGTACCTAAATGATCCGACACAGTACGGCCGTACCCAGGTAAAGGAAGATAATTCATTTTGTTTTTTTAAGGATATAGAGCCGTACCTAAATGATCCGACACAGTATGGTCATACCCAGGTAAAGGGAGATAATTCCTATGGTTATTTAAGGATATAGAGCCCTACCTAAATGATCCGACACACTATGGCCATACCCAGGTAAAGGGAGATAATTCCTATGGTTATTTAAGGATATAGAGCCCTACCTAAATGATCTGACACACTATGGCCATACCCAGGTAAAGGGAGATAATTCCTATGGTTATTTAAGGAGGATATAGAGCCCTACCCTACCTAAATGATCCGACACTCTATGGCCATACCCAGGTAAATGGAGATAATTCCTATGGTTATTTAAGGATATAGAACCGTACCTAAATGATCCGACACTATGGCCATACCCAGGTAAAGGGAGATAATTCCTATGGTTATTTAAGGATATAGAGCCGTACCTAAATGATCCGACACAGTACGGCCGTACCCAGGTAAAGGGAGATAATTCATATGGTTTTTAAAGGATATAGAGCCGTACCTAAATGATCCGACACAGTACGGTCGTACCCAGGTAAAGGGAGATAATTCATATTGTTATATCCCGCAGATCGAAAGGATCCGGGGCTATAGCTTTGGCTATCCGACTGGATTGGTCTGTGGTTCTACCCGGGTGCCCCTCCGTGCCTGTAATACTGTCTCAGAGGGGCACACAAGGTCTTTCTCCACCAATAATAGCTGGAGTCGCCAAAAACAAAACATTGACATAATTACTGTCCTCGTGTTAGCACGCGCTTCTGCAACCTGGGCTCGGACCGGGAAGTATGTGAGATGGTACTGTGGTTGCCAGATCGGACAGGTGGGTTTTCTCCGGTTCCCTCCAACACGAATAACCACATTTATCCATTCATCCGCGCCAACGAGAGTGATTAATATAAGTTGTTAAAACTTGCTTCACAATCGTTGTAAAATAAATAAAGTTTAAACCATTGGGCTTTAACTTCCAAATGAAAGGAGCTGTGGTGAAATAATTCGTTTTTTTTATTATCAAAAACAATTTAAAACCAGAAACAGTATAAAAATTTAAATATTAACCCATTCAACCCCAAGTAACTGACATGGACTGGTGCTTGTATATTTTCAGACCAATAAATTAATAAGAAAATTACCTTTGGACCAGTTCATTTATCAAAATGGGTAATTTTATCTAACAATAGTAATAATTATTACTGGCAAAAAAGTGCAGATCCTGATGAGACGGCTCGTCACGAGCCGGCTCATCTGGATCTACACTTTTCATAAGCCTATTTAGAGGCCTGTGGGGTTGAAAGGGTTAAATTAAAAAATATGTTCTCGTTATGCTTTCCAATGAAATATTGAAGTATATCGGTGAAATAGATTGTATCATTCCACTGGTCGAAAGCAGTTGTAAGACACATTATTTCTCACTGATTTATGGTTATGCCTTTCAGTCACTGCAGTTTCCAATATTGCCAACGTGAACGTTTCCGGACTCAAGCAGTCGGTGATATTCTAGCTCATGTTTGTGTCGTTTACAATCATAGAAACATTTCCCAGCTAAAATAAAGACAATTTATTTGTTTAAGTGAATGATCAAAGTACATTGCATTCATGAACATGGAAAGCTGCTTTCAATGTTCTTTCGGTGAAATATAATTAACCCGTAAAATTCTGAATAAATTGGAAGGAATGTGCAAACAACATAGATCCAGAACAGCCACTGTGTAAATGGCTAGTCTGATCAGGACATGCGTTGTTTGCTATTCAGCCAAGTGTTTTAGCTCCACTATACAAATAGCAAACAGTATAGAGCCTGATCAGACGGAACGTATCGTATATGACATGTGTTGATATATATATATATAGGATCTTACATGAGTGGTGAGATTATGGCTCACTTAATAGCGAGGTCTCGTGTCGGTGCTTTACACCGTGTACGTAAAAGAACCAGAGGAGACTCTGGAATGGGTCTCTTTCTGTATCATTGCATTATCCTCCAACAAGCTCATATGGGTAACCGGTAGCGACGATAAATAAACGTAAAACACACACTCGCTTAATAGCAAAACGAGTTTCATATAATCACAACAAGTGTAACATCCTTTTAACACATTTAAGTTTGTTTGTATACTTTGAGCTTGTTACATCTCGGGGAAATCGGTGCATTTGTACGCTGTAGTAAACAGTCCCTGATAATCAAAAACAACTGCACGCAAATAATCAACACAATACTTTTAATCACAATACTTTTAATCACTATACTAGTTTATACAAATTTATTTTAGCTTTGTTGCGAATCTAGTTCCTACAGCTTATATTAATCACTCTCGAGACCTCATTCCTGGTGGAATCCATTGCCACGAGGGAGTTAAATGACATGCCCAAGGGCACAATCATAACGTTTCCAGTGGGGCGCGAACTCCAGGCCTTTTGCATCTGAAGCAAACGCGCTATCACTATATTGTTAATCGACCACTGCATATTTAACATTTTATTGATTTTCAATGGATAAGTTGCCAGTTATATTTTCAAATGTGATCAAATCAAGCTGTCAATTGCGACCAATCAAAACATTTCCAATTGTTATTACACGTGTGTTGATATAAGAAAATATGTAATGGCTGTATTACATTGAAATATAGGTCGATACTTGTATACAACTGTAGCCTATCATCTCTGATGGTCACTGGTTCGAGCCTCTCTCAGTACGTGTCTCATTTATATGAAAAAGTGGGCAGGTTTTTTTAGAGGTTGGTGCACTAAGTACTGGTTAACCACTGGAGCCTGCCCAGGAAGTGTGTTGTTAGGTAAACTGCCCACGGGCGATATAGCTCAAAATGACCCGAACAAACAAACAAGAAAATATATGTGATGAATGAGATTGTTTTCTCAAAATGACAACAATGCCTTTCTTTACCATTTGTTTACTACACTTGTTTACAGGCTCTGTGTTACTTCTACTACTTCATACCATTCTACATAGCTGCCCTTTGTGCACTCGTATATCCCGGTCAACTCTGGATAAAGGACTGGTCACTCGTACATGCCGGGGCGTCCATGCAGGCTCAACTCGTCTACATTTGCTCTTCTCTCAAATGGCGAACCGCGATCGACTTCCAAGTACCAGACACAGTCATAGCAAGGTCCATTTTTTGGACAGTGAATCTAAGCTTAGTGATTATACCACATCTGTTTGCCTTATATTGTCACAGATTGGAGATTAGAGAGTTTCTATCACGGAAGATGATTTCACCGAGGAAGAGCATACACGGGAAGAGAATGCCCTCGCAAACATCAACCAAGAAAATAAATGATACCTGGTCTGGTCCGGTTACTAGGCAACACAAGAAATTACTGTAGCGTGCTCAATGACTGCTACAATATGAAGTTAGGGAGCATTGTGCAGGGATACTTCTGAAAACGGAAAAAATTAAATACTAATATGCTTCAGGAGGCGTGTCCTGATTAACCAGGGGAGTGACGATAAATAAAATGGCTGCCCGATTAGCGCAGTGGTTTCGGCTCCAAAACTTCATTGTAACACATGACTATTGCATTCTTTTATTACTCCAACAGTAAGTATGGAGACATGCGTTGTTTTAAAAAACACATATGTTTTTTCTAAAATTATTATTATACATGTTATTTCTACTGTGTATTTGACATACTATATTACTGTACACGATTAGATGTACAGGGATCATTCTAGAGGGCGATGTGTTGCCCTAGGGACCCTGACTTCGCCCTCTGGGGGCCCCACTTCTCCCTAAAAAAAAAAAAATTTTGTCTAGTAAGATACACTGGCCCATTATAAAGCACTCCTATTCAAATGTTGTATTTAATGGTTGTACTGTGCATTTTAACCCTATTTTGCAGAAGTATATTAAAGAACACCATTTAAGGAAGCGATCACGCGTTTTCTCACTTCTCCCAAAAATTCTGACCTAGAATGAACACTGTATGTAACATTTTATAAATGTTTATATGTCATTTTAATTAGCAGGAATTTCTGACAGCTGTATAATACATGTATGGATAAGTGACGGGCTTTTGTCTCACATAATTAACAACCTATTATGTTTCCCCTAATGGAGGGAGATTTTACCGTCCATCTGTCCGCTTTACCAAGACTATGCTTCATCTAGTTGTGCATATTGGTAACCTATTTACGGATATTGGAAAAAAAATTATGACACAAATCTTGTTCACGCTTCATATCCAAAACACCTTGTATGGTGTCTAGTTGTGCATATTTTAAGCCCACACCAGTTGGATTATTTATTGCGGATTTACGACCATTTTTAAAATGCACAGCTTTTCAGCGCTTGACCTCCAAAATCCTTTGTTGAAATTTCACCAAGCGTATGTGTGCAATATTGAGAAAGAGAGGCGACTACAAATTTATATTAGCTCGACGAAACAAGTTCTTACAACTTGTATTAATCACTCTTGAGACCTCATTCCTGATGGAATCCATCGCCACGAGGGAGAGGCAACATGAAATTGAAATGCCTTGCCTACGGGCACAATCGTAACGGCTCCAGCGGGCCTTTCGCACCTGAAGGTGACTACTAACACAGTCATGTTAGTTGACAGTGAAACACCCCTAAACCGAACAGCAATCGAACCAGAGGTAAAGTTCAGTTTGGAGAGGTTTAGAGGGTTATCGTACTAGGTAGATTTCTCCTCGATTTAACAATTCAAATGCAGTGTATGTACAATTCATGTAAATTGTAACCTGTAACGTCTGGTTTTTGCAAATTTATGAAGAAATGTATATTTCAGAAATGCGACTGCATTTTGATAACATCCTTATATACGTGTAGGGGCCTGTCCATTTTCAGAGGCTTGAAGGTCGAGGTCAAATATCCATCCATCGGTGGTGGAACTTTAGCGGCTTGTCTGCTAAGCAGCCACTTTCTGTGATGATTCCCGTGACTGGGTGCATAATGCAGGTTTGACTGTATATACCAAATGTGAAGATATGCGTTACTGTTGGTTCGGATGCTACAGATCAAATTTGGACGACATTCCTACTACAACTATATAAACTTTATTTCTTGAATGTGTGTTGATTAAATCTAGTGAATATTTTTTTTACCCCACTTCAACTAACGTATTGGCCGACTCGGGGGGTGGGGATCAATTGAGTGAAAACTAGTTACCTCCCTTTGTTTTGAAATGCCATTTGCAATTGAGTAAAATATAGATTAACTCCCAGACAAGACATTTTAGCTGCGACCTGGAAACAATGCCGATTTAAAAGCAAAACTATAATTTTGTTGCATGTCTAAGATAACAAGAATTTGTAGTACAATTCCACTAATACTTTGGAACAGGTTTCACCAAACTATCCACAAGTCCTAGTTGCGAACAACATATGCATAGTAATAATGATGAAAGATAACATCTAGACAAAACATTTTAATGTTTCTACAGTTAGTCTATGATGAGTATACATACAGTGCATAGTCTATATTCATCACATTGGTTTTGACGAGCCTGCTGCATTGTTCATATACCATAATTATCCTATAAAATACACGCGTTGATGATCAAGCTTATTTACCCTCGCCTCCGAACCCTAATTATGTATCCAACTTCAGAATCGGATAGATGTAATACAACATGAAACGTTGTGTTAATTAAATATAATGCAAGAAGATTTATTTCTGAATAAAGATTTTTTTTATAGATAATGTGAAAGTTACCTCCCTTTATGGACAAAAATTTACATTGCACACAGTTTTGATGGTTAATAAAGCTCTCAATACAAACTGCAAATGAATGACCGTATAGACTACGATTTACGTAATACAACACAATATAGTACATGTAAATTTGCTATAATAATACAGTTAACACGTGTGTTAAATTGTTAACCAAACGTTAGAACAAGACATGTACACGGAAGTATTACTCGCCACTTGTAAATAATGTTGATGGAGGAATGAAGGCTTTAGTATGACAATCACACACACATTTCTAACGGTACATGTTGTCTTACACCGGAACAACAGCTTCACATTCTATGTACCACCCACTATCGCTCTTATACAAAGCAAATTCACCATATAGTATTCATATACAAAGTTTGTAAGTATTAGGTCCCCGTTAAACACACATCATACGATTCACGACACAGTGTCAAACATTCACACTCGGTTAATCACGACACAGTATCAAACATTCACACTCGGTTAATCAATACACAGTATCAAACATTCACACTCGGTTAATAACGACACAGTGTCAACATTCACACTCGGTTAATCCTTCAACACACAGTAATAATATTTGTAATATGTATCCAAAGTAAATACTACCACATTGTATTCTAATCCTGTAGCCTCAATTTAATACAATTGTAAAAGCACAGCAACAGTAGATGTTCATATCCCGATTTCAATAATGCAATGTTCGACATAGCAATACTGAATGCTAATCTTTTGAGATCGAATTCCTTTGAAGTGTTGGCCAAAAGCCAAAAATATGAAAATTGTTTTCAAGATAACATTTAGCATTAGTAACAGACCTTTATAAACATAACTGGAATTGGTATGCATAAATGATGCTCGATACTTTTGATGGTTATTCAAGTACTGTATAGCAACCCGGTGAACACATATATATATTATATCGGTGTATATATATTATATAAGCGACATTTGCTTTCACAAATTACATACTCTTCGTATTAGGATGTTAGAAAAGTCTACTAATGAAGATGATATTAATTAATTGGAAATCTATTCTTCCGATGGTTTCTTCTCAACAGCAAATGGGGCGTCAACAGGCAGTGATCCACAGTCGGCAATTACAACATCTTGAGCGGGTTTATCTCCAGCTTTTGTTTGTGTCTTCTCAACGGTCCTCACTACTTTCTGAAATAATTACCAGAATAGTTGGCTACAGATATATATAATGTATTTAATTTCAGATAACATGTACCATAGCACACGTTATCCCAACGACTGTCAACATGATTACAAATACATGTACCATACCACACGTTATCCCAACGACTGTCAACATGATTACAAATACATGTACCATACCACACCATGTACCATACCACACTATGTACCATAGCACATATGATCCCGCTCCGACTGTCATCCCGATGCCGAGAATCCAGGACTGCCTAGACGCTGTTTCAGGAGCATGACTAGCGGATATTTCTAAATTCCAGTCAAGAGCAGAAGATATCCCCAAAACTGCATTTGCCTGCAAATATGGTCATTACGAGATGACCTGGATGCCTTTTGGTCTGAATAATTCTGCCAGCACACCATGGAACTGGCGCTACAAGGGTTGCAATGGGAGTCATGTCTCGTATACATTGATGACATAATAGTATATGGGTCGACATTTGATGAGCATATCTAGAGTCGTGCAAGTCTTAGAGAGAATACAAGCAGCTGGGTTAAAGTTGAAACCAGAGAAATGCGAGATGTTCCAAGAAGTTATATTCCTTGCTCACGTTGCGTCAGGCGAAGGTGTACGACCACACCCTGACAATATATCCAAGATTATCTCCTGGCCGACAACCAAGATGGCGAAACAAATCAAAAGTTTTGTCGCCTTGGGTTCTTACTACCGCAGGTTCATTAGGAATTGCCAAGTCACTTGAAAGTATCAAAGCAGCGCTCATTAGTCCAGATATAATGTGATACCCGAAAAATGACGGAGGAGCATTCACTTTAGGACTTGGGTGTGACACAGGAATAGGGGCTGTTCTCATGCAAGTACAGAATAGTAGGGAACGTGTTATAGCGTATGTGAGCAGATCTTTAAACAAGGCAGAGTCAAACTACTGCATAACAGAGAAAGAATTGCTAGCAGTGCGGTATTTTGTTGAACATTACAGACAGTACCTACTAGTAGGACGATATAAGGTCAGGAGTGACTATCAGGCGTTGGTGTGGCTATTCAAGAACCAAGATTGCCAGATGGATAGAAGTTTTATCTCAATACGATTTCTCAATCGAGTACAGGCCTGGTGCAAGTCAGGGACATTGCGATGCACTCTCAAGATGTGAAAACCCGAAAGACTGAATGTTCTCGGGTTGATATGGAGGAATCTTTGAAATGTGGACCTTGTAAGAAATGCTGGAAGATGTCAGATGACTTGCTAGTGGTATGGTCCAATATAAAATCTGAAGCGACAGACAGTGAAAACAAGAGTGGAGATAGTTTTAGCAACTGAGATCGACGAATATATCCAGGTGAAAGTGGTTGATAACGAAATACCATCAACAAGTAAATTTAACACATATATCGGACAACAGGATGAAAAAACGGACTGAAATGAGAAAGGCACAACTTGAAGATACAGACATTCGACCAATACTAAGTGCGAAAGAAGAAAACATTAGACTAACTAGACATGGTAACAGCAAGCCCAGCAACACAACATTAATTGGATATACTGGGAATTGCTGTTTGTATGCAGAGGCATTCTTATGAAATCGTTCAGAAAATAATTTCCAACAAATAATACCAAGAAAATTGAGGAAGCAGGTGCTTTATCAACTACCATGACTCCTTACTAGCCAGTCATATGGGAACAAAGAAAACGGAAAAACTGCTACATATGTACTACTGGTTTAACCTCAAGGAAGATGTAACTTTGTACGTGAAACAATGCGACATATGTGCAAGCAATAAGAAGCCATCGAAACCTCCAAGGGCCCCAATGGGAAATTTGAAAACGGGTGCACCATGGGATATATTAGCATTAGATTATGTTGGGCCACTCCCAGTAACGCCGCGAGGCAATAGATATAATTTGTAGCAGTGCCAGATCAGACGGCCAAAGTTTGCGCGTCAAAAATCCTAAATGAATTTGTGGCAAGATGGGGTTGTCCACTTACCATACATAGTGACCAGGGAAGGAACTACGAGAGTAATGTGTTTAAACAGTTGTGCAGATTGCTAGAAATCAAGAAAACACGCACAAGTGCCAGAAATCCGAGAGGCAATGGACAGTGCGAAGCATTCAACAAGACCCTGGTGAGGATAATCAAGGCCTATCTGTGTAATGAACAAGAAAACTGTGATCTCAATCTAGGCTGTCTGACCGGTGCTTTTAGAGCTAACCTAACGAAATTAAGCCCTAACCGTTTGACTATGGGAAGAGAAGTTAGACTTCCAGCTGAGCTAATATATGGAAGCTCGACATCAGACGGGCAAGGAATAACCTCATACGGCGAATATGTCGAGACACACTTAGAGACAAATTGCAACAAGCGCACGAGATAGCAAGGAAGCATATAGGGGAGTCAGTCAGCCACAGCCACATTCATCTACATCTTATTCTTTAGTCGAAATGCGATCGGTTGTCTTTAATAGGAGAGTACAGCTCGTTGATATATATGATAACTATAAAATTAGTGCAAGATGCAGGTGTTGGCGGCAACTTAGGTCAAATAATAGCAGGACTGCATCACTTATCTCTCTTTGTATACATATATTCCAGCAAAATGGAGAAATCTGATGCAGCAAAGCACAGGGCGTACTTGTGTCGCCGCTGTCTAAAAAAAGGAAAAACAGAAATAAATACCAAACAGCGGATAGAAGATCACGTGTATAAGTATCATGTGAGCAATGATCAATGACCCTACTGGTGTAGGCTCTGTCTGTTCTGGAGCAAGAATAGGGAGGGTTTGGACACTCACGTTTGCGAGACACAGGAACGTCATGATAGAAAAGGGTATTACAAATAGTCGACCATTTCTTGTCAGTAACCGTGACCCTTATACTGTAGAGGATAAAGATATCGAAATGCTGTCCAAGGAGGATAGCATGCGGTGGTGGGTGGAGAAGGTACACAAAAGAGAGAGAGCGAACATTTTAGAAACGGCAGTAAGGGATAGTGAGATCCCTACGTTGAGGGACAGCCCTGTGCTCCCAATCGTTTTAGAATGTGAGAATGACGAGACGAGGCGGGCGGTGATAAACCTTCAAGTTGAAATGAATGCGGAAGAGAAAAGTTTGGAGCAGCAGACAGCAGTAACTCTTGAAGATGAAAGGGATGGTGAGGCGGTGGACTTGATGGAGGGGCGGAACGTAGGAAATGGTATGGTAAGAACAGTGGTCGAGCAGTCAATAGAGGAAATGCCACTAGATTTGAGGATCGTGAGGTAGAGAGATAATTTTGAGGAAGAGATACACGTAGCAACCAAACTGGACAGCACGGGTGGAGGAATAGTTATGGTAGGACAAGAGCGTAAAGGCAGATCGAAAAGGGTTAAACAGTCCCTGAAAAGGCACAGATCATCATCAAGTTCGTCCAGCGATTCCCAATAAAATGAAGGGAACCACACCGCACGGTGGATACTTATGGTGAGGAAAACCGATGGACAGGCTTTATAACACCTTCGCTTCTGGACGATTATTTTTATTAATATGTTATTTGCTCGATTACAAACACAAAGCGTCTACATGACATGATATTGTCGGTTGCTGACAAGCAGATATTTATTTCTTATTTACTGTCTTCGTATATTTATTAATTAATTTAAGTATATGTCATACTGCTGACAATCATTTACGATTAGAGATGCTATTATTATAATCAAGCATGAACAATTTCGTTCGAAGGATTTGCTGTTTTAAAGGCAAATAGCAGGTACAATGAGAAATTGATAAAAGTTGGTAAAACCAATCCCAATGATGAACTTGAAACATCTTTACACCAGGCTGCTTATTGTGGCAACAAAAGACATCTGAAAGATGTCCTGGATCAAGGAGTTCAAGTGGATTACCGTAATAACGAAGGGCAGACTTCCTGCATTCTGTGCCTGCACTGGCTGGACACAAGTCGACAGTGAAACTTCTTAAGACGGGTGCAGATCCTAATGAAAGGACAGATAGCGGTCTTACTTCACTAGATGAAGCATGTTATTCAAGCCATGTAAAACTTCTGACGAAACTCCTTATAGCAGGTTGAAACACATGAATGCATTGGATTGGACAAATTTACATGACAAACCGAAGAGGAGAAAGAGAATGGTAGAATTTCTAAATGAAACCAGATCTTATCTTAGAAGAAACTCGTCGACAAACACTTTGCATAGCGAAATTGGACAACCTCCGATTGAGGAAACGGACACCAGTGAGGATTCTCGGCATGTTGAACATGTTGACAGTGATGATGAAGAGACGAGAGGACGATTGATATCCTCTATACCTTTTCTATACGAGAGCGACGTGACACAGGACCCAAAGAGAAAAACCTGTATGGGCATGCTCATTGGATTGCGCCAATGAAAGGGAGACTAAGTTTTGTAACATTATGGGTGAAATGAAAGACGGGGAGTGCTATGGGAACACATATAGTATGTGCCACATCTAGTCTAGTTTGAAATTAAATACTAGTATTTGTTAAAATAATTATCTTGACATGGTTTACACAATTTGCATTGTATTCATAATGTTACTTAGATAATGCTGCTTTGTTAATAACAATTTCATGAATATTTTTGTTACGGTTAAATATTGTAATGTAAATTTACACAAAACATATGTGCGTAGCTAACAGCCTAACAGTCAATGTGATCAGTATTATGATATACAAGTGTGCCATCCTTTAAACCAGTTTTATTCTGTAACAATATTATTTCATATGCACTTGTTGTGATTACAGTATTATGCACATTGTTGTTGATTTTGTTTAATGACCAATACTAGTCATGCTAGTATTTTACAGTTATTGTGTATGTGTTTTCTCTAGATATCAACTATATGCTACATGTAGTATTGTGTATGTGTTTTCTCTAGATATCAACTATATGCTACATGTAGTATTGTGTATGTGTTTTCTCTAGATATCAACTATATGCTACATGTAGTATTGTGTATGTGTTTTCTCTAGATATCAACTATATGCTACATGTAGTATTGTGTATGTGTTTTCTCTAGATATCAACTATATGCTACATGTAGTATTGTGTATGTGTTTTCTCTAGATATCAACTATATGCTACATGTAGTATTGTGTATGTGTTTTCTCTAGATATCAACTATATGCTAAATGTAGTATTGTGTATGTGTTTTCTCTAGATATCAACTATATGCTACATGTAGTATTGTGTACGCGTTTTCTCTAGATATCAACTATATGCTACATGTAGTATTGTGTATGTGTTTTCTCTAGATATCAACTATATGCTAATGTAGTATTGTGTATGCGTTTTCTCTAGATATCAACTATATGCTAATGTAGTATTGTGTATGCGTTTTCTCTAGATATCAACTATATGCTACATGTAGTATTGTGTATGTGTTTTCTCTAGATATCAACTATATGCTACATGTAGTATTGTGTATGTGTTTTCTCTAGATATCAACTATATGCTACATGTAGTATTGTGTATGTGTTTTCTCTAGATATCATCTATATGCTACATGTAGTATTGTGTATGTGTTTTCTCTAGATATCAACTATATGCTACTTGTAGTATTGTGTATGTGTTTTCTCTAGATATCATCTATATGCTACATGTAGTATTGTGTATGTGTTTTCTCTAGATATCATCTATATGCTACATGTAGTATTGTGTATGTGTTTTCTCTAGATATCAACTATATGCTACATGTAGTATTGTGTATGTGTTTTCTCTAGATATCAACTATATGCTACATGTAGTATTGTGTATGTGTTTTCTCTAGATATCATCTATATGCTACATGTAGTATTGTGTATGTGTTTTCTCTAGATATCAACTATATGCTACATGTAGTATTGTGTATGTGTTTTCTCTAGATATCATCTATATGCTACATGTAGTATTGTGTATGCGTTTTCTCTAGATATCATCTATATGCTACATGTAGTATTGTGTATGTGTTTTCTCTAGATATCAACTATATGCTACATGTAGTATTGTGTATGTGTTTTCTCTAGATATCAACTATATGCTACATGTAGTATTGTGTATGCGTTTTCTCTAGATATCAACTATATGCTACATGTAGTATTGTGTATGCGTTTTCTCTAGATATCATCTATATGCTACATGTAGTATTGTTGAAAATTATTGGATGATATTGGGAATAGCTTACCAAATTATTTACATTTTATGCATAATGTTGTTTTAATAATAATATATTTCATGAACATATGTTATGGCAACATAAAATATAGTAATGTATGTTACATGTGTACATTTATGTATAGCATTAATATTAATAACTAACTTAGATTAATTGGTGAACACCTGTCTAGAACACACAGGATAAGAGGAATCACAAAAGATTATGAATACTAGATTTTTGACATTGTTTAATGTAACGTAATTAACACAAATGTAATGTAACACCACTACACTTCATCTAATCAGTTTAAAAATATTACAAATGTTGGAAAATATCAGACTATCTTAAAGCATATGATTTAATTCGTATCTAGTTTGTTTTTTTCGCTCGCCCATATGGTTCGCCGGCGGCGAGGGTAAATAAGCTCAATCATCATCATCGTATCTAGTTTTGAAAATGTGAATAAAATACGAAGATGGTGGTAATTATGTTATATTTTATATGGTAACGTAGATTGCTAATAAAATATGTTACTTATCGTATTGAATCCCATGTCAAATCTATTGCTTCTGAAAGTGCAGTTATCAGCGAGTAACATAAAAGACTGTATAATGATATCAATGCATTTATATGTAATAAAGTAATCTTTAAAATATAATCTTTATTATCTCTATTTTAATATATTAACGTATTTAAAAGACCGTAACGTAAAAAAAGCCCCAACGCGCAGATGGCAGAAAACAGGAAAATACTCCACAGGTATTGGTCTTTCAGAAAAACTAGATCTAGAATCCTTCTCCCATGTGGGGAGGCTTCGTCATACTAGCCCACAGCCTAATTCTTTTGTCGCCGACACTTCCTCACATGTTTGTTCCGTGTAAAGAAACTTAGATATTATTATGTACGATCCATTTATCGGAACATCAGGTTTATTTTGAGTGAACATGGATAATCACTAATATATCTATTAAATGAACAGAACATTTGTCTTACTTCGTCTATATCATACACCACAGAGTCATACCACTGTCTGTCGGTTAATCATATGCATGTAGAAGCTGTCCAAAAAACTGTCTAGAATACCACCCATAGAGTGGGTCATTTCGTACGGGCCAAGGGACGCTACCAAATTTTAACCCTACTGGCGAGTAGCAAAGCTTTATGATGGCTGTAAGAATTTGCATGTTTGAGATGTACTGAACAAGACAATCTTAATGTGGAGAAAAGTATCTGACCAGGAAAACAAGGCATAATGGTTTGTCCTTATTTGGCGGGAGACAATTTATACAGCCACATGAACAAGTCATGAAGTTTCGAATACTTACCATTCCTTCGAGAACTTTTCCAAAAACAACATGACGTCCATCTAGCCATTCGGTTTTCTTGGTTGTGAGGAAGAATTGAGATCCATTAGTATCTTTACCGGCATTAGCCATGCTCAACCATCCGGCACCGTAGTGCTTCAACTTAAAGTTTTCATCGGGGAACTTTTCTCCATAAATACTCTTTCCTGAAAAAAAAAAACACAATAGATATATATTATATAGACAAGCCAGTGGTTGGACTGCAAATCCAGGGATTTCCGGGACTATTCCCCCATTACACCCTAATAATATTAACCGAGTTCTCATATATTGGTGCTATGCATTATCCTCCAAAAAATGACATGTCTGGAGGCATCACCCAAATTAAAAAGTTGACGATGTTAATTATAATATATATTGCCAGTTACCGAATGTAGATTGCTTGACAATTTTTGCAATACAAATTATACAATATTCATGTAACCGAGACACAAGGCATTTAATTTCCACGTTGCCTCTTCTCTGGTGATGGATTCCATCAGGAATGAGGTCTCGAGAGTGATTAATATAGGTTGTAAGAACTCGTTTCGCAATCGATCTAAAATAAACTATATATATATGGGCATTAACAAACAGTGCAACATATATTAACACACATTGCGACATATATATATATATATCAGTGACACATATATATGGGGATTAACAGACAGTGTGACATATATACATGTGTATTAACAGACAGTGTGACACATATATATGGGGATTTATGGGGATTAACAGACAGTGTGACATATATATATGGGGATTAACAGACAGTGTGACATATATATATGGGGATTAACAGACAGTGTGACATATATACATGGGGATTAACAGACAGTGTGACACATATATATGGGGATTAACAGACAGTGTGACACATATATATGAGGATTAACAGACAGTGTGACACATATATAAGGGGATTAACAGACAGTGTGACATATATATATATATCTGTGTGACATATATATGGGGATTAACAGACAGTGTGACACATATATATGGGGATTAACAGACAGTGTGACATATATACATGGGGATTAACAGACAGTGTGACACATATATATGGGGATTAACAGACAGTGTGACACATATATATGAGGATTAACAGACAGTGTGACACATATATAAGGGATTAACAGACAGTGTGACATATATATATATATATATATATATATATATATATATATATATATATATATATATATGGGGATTAACAGACAGTGTGACACATATATATGGAGATTAACAAGACAGTGTGACATATATATATATATATATATGGGTATTAACAGACAGTGTGACTTTTATATATATATTGGTATTATAGTTTATACAAATTTATTTTAGCTCGATTGCGAAACAAGTTCTTTCAACTTATATAAATCACTCTCGAGACCTCATTCCTGATGGAATCCATCGCCACGAGGGAGAGAAGAGGCAACGTGTAATTTAAATGCCTTGCCTAAGGACACAATCGTAACGGCTCCAGCGGGGCTCGAACTCCAGACCTTTCGCACCTGAAGCGAACGCTCATCCACTGCACCATCACGACTTCCACGAATATGGGTATTAACAGACAGTGTGACATATATATATATATGGGGATTAACAGACAGTGTGACATATATATATATGGGGATTAACAGACAGTGTGACACATATATATGAGGATTAACAGACAGTGTGACACATATATATGGGGATTAACAAGACAGTGTGACATATATATATATATATATATGGGGATTAACAGACAGTGTGACATATATATATGAGGATTAACAGACAGTGTGACATATATATATATATATGGGGATTAACAGACAGTGTGACATATATATATGTGTATTAACAGACAGTGTGACATATATATATGGGGATTAACATACAGTGTGACATATATATATATGAGGATTAACAGACAGTGTGACATATATATATATATATATGGGGATTAACAGACAGTGTGACATATATATATGGGGATTAACAGACAGTGTGACATATATATATGGGGATTAACAGACAGTGTGACATATATATATATGGGGATGAACAGACAGTGTGACATATATATATGGCGATTAACAGACAGTGACATATATATGGGGATTAATGGACAGTGCGACATATATATATGGGGATTAATGGACAGTGTGACATATATATATATATGGCGATTGACAGTGTAATATATATATATATATATGGCGATTAACAGACAGTGTGACATATATATATGGCGATTAACAGACAGTGTAACATATATATATGGCGATTAACAGACAGTGTGACATATATATATGGGGATTAACAGACAGTGTGACATATATATATATATATGGCGATTAACAGACAGTGTAACATATATATATGGCGATTAACAGACAGTGTGACATATATATATGGGGATTAACAGACAGTGTGACACATATATATGGGGATTAACAGACAGTGTGACATATATATATATATATGGGGATTAACAGACAGTGTGACATATATATATGGGGATTAACAGACAGTGTGACATATATATATATGGGGATTAACAGACAGTGTGACATATATATATGGGGATTAACAGACAGTGTGACATATATATATGGGGATTAACAGACAGTGTGAATGTTTCAAACCTCCAGTTCCATCTCCACGTGTAAAGTCCCCACCCTGGATCATAAAATCTTTAATAACTCGGTGGAACTTGCTGCCTTTGTAAGTCAGTGTTTCATCCTGCAATACGAAAAATATATTTATGCAGGCTACATAGCTACTAGTTAATTGTGACAAAATCACTGACAATGAGAGACATTACTGGTTTTTCTATTACCTCCCTTGATGGATAATGTCAGATTTATCCCGAAATATAATATATTGGTACTTTTAGTTGGAATCCTTTGTTTTTACTGTTGTCGTCTAACCAGATGTTGCATTAAATGTAATTTTATCAAAATCATGTTAATTAATTGAACCTATTTTTACAATAAGGTATCCATTGGATATGCTAAAGGATATATGTCGAGATGTAATAATTTCATAATAAGACGAGAATATAGATAAAAATGGAAAACATGTGGTGCAAAGGAAACAACGATAAAAACAGAGGAAACCAATTAAGAGGACCAATATACTATTAGGAGTATTCAGGGGCAGTAACTGACTAATGTTTCTCATTGATATGCACTGCCAATATTAATCAACTGATGCAATGTGGATATTGCAAAACTTCAGCCGAGACTAAGATCGTTCGGATCAGCACTTTGGCCAATGGGTGTTCCGTTTTCAGGGGTGATTTGCAATAGAAATGTGCACAAATGGGTCTAACGGCATGTCCGGTGTTCGGAAAAGATGGGTTCCGGTTATTTAACCCTTTCAACCCCACAGGCCTCTAAATAGGCTTATGAAAAGTGTAGATCCAGATGAGCCGGCTCGTAACGAGCCGTCTCATCAGGATCTGCACTTTTTTGCCAGTAATAATTATTACTATTTTTTAGATAAAATTACCCATTTTGATAAATGAACTGGTCCAAATGTAATTTTCTTATTAATTTATTGGTCTAAAAATAGCATGCACCAGTCCATGTCAGTTACTTGGGGTTGAAAGGGTTAAAGACCTTTTTTTATTACCATCATGCATGGATACAGAATGACAAATATCATACCGGGAAAATCGTCCGGTTTGAAGGGATTCCGCTTTTCCAATTTCAGGGCTCATTCTAGGTCAGAATTTTTGGGAGAAGTGACAGCAAATTTAGAGAATATAAAGTTGAACACAATAGGATTCAAATACACATTAACCCTTTCAACACCACAGACCTCTAAATTAGTTTACAAAAAGTGTAGATCCAGATGAGCCAGCTTGTGATGAGCCGTCTCATCAGGATCTTCACTTTTTGCCAGTAATATTACTATTTTTAGACAAAATTACCCATTTTGATAAATGAACTGGTTCAAATGTAAATCTTATTAATTTATTCGTCTAAAAATATCATGCACCAGTCCAGGTCAGTTACTTGGTGTTAACTGGGTTAAATACAACATTTGAATATGAATGCTTTATACTGGCCAGCATATCTTAATGAACAAAATTTTGGATGAAAATTGCAAGAAATAATTAATTTTTTGTATTTTATTTCATTTAATAGGTGAGAAATGGGGCCCCAGGGGGCGGATCCAGATGCTTAGGGCGACTAGAATGAGCCTTGCAGTGATAGGTCATTGAGGAGCGTAATACTTGTTCGAGTCTGAACCATGTGTCAATATAAATAGCAGGCATGAATGTTAATACTCACATCAGGACTGCCCTCTGCTAGAGTCTTGAAGTTCTTCACTGTTTTAGGTACTGTTTTACCAAATAGACCAATCACAATTCTTCCTTCTGCTTTACCCCCGATTTCAATGTCAAAAAACACCTGCAAGAAATATTAAAAGTCTAGTCATTGAAATTACAGCATTTTTGACTGAATCCTTTAGAACTGGAGAGAACTGTCTGTAAATTCCGACTGCTACGTCTGTGGTCCAGCGTCAGATATGGAGTTCCGGGTTACAAACTTTCTCAAGGCATGTATGTACATAATATACCACCGTAGGACATTGAAACAAGACACCTCACGATCACCGTTTATTGTTATTGATCGGTGAAACTTGTTTCATATATACAGTCTACATCCACTATGTCAAAGTCGGTTATGTCGAATTCTCCGGTTATCTCGAAGTCGGATCAATGTTATGTTATATTTCGGGTTTTACGCCTGCATCAGCACCATTTCGGGCTATATCGCCGGCGGGCAGTTTACCTAACAACACCTTTCCTGGGCAGGCTCCAGCGGTTAACCAGTACTTGGGTGCACCAACCTCCGTAAGAAACTGCCAACTTTTTCATATAAATGAGACACGACCTGAGCGGGGCTCGAACCCGTGACCATCAGTGACGATAGGTTACAATGGTATACAAGTCAGCGACCATAACCACTCGAAGTCGGATCAAAGTCCCGTTTCAGACACTATCATTTTACATATGACTGGTTATATTTATATCGAATTTCGTTAAGTCAAACTTCGGTTATTTTGTTCGGTCCGATGGAATCGACATAGTGAGTGTAGACTGTATATGTGGAAGATATCAAGATGGCTCGCGGAAGATCATGGTTCTACCTGGAAATACAGCCTGGAGATGTCGGATGTGTAAACCAGACTTTGTCCACCAATATCATCTGGAGAGAAATGCAAGTTTAGCACAATCTAACTGGTATCATTCACAAACAGTGCAACCACCAGAATTGAAAATCACCAAATCTAGAAATTTGTACACAGCTGTTTCCATCATAATTTACATCATTCGAACAATAAACCTCGAAGACCTGAATGGTACACGTCGGGGTCCAGCCTCCTAGGGTCACTATGGCGATTGGAAGGCCATTTAGAGTAATGGAAACGAGAGACAGAGAGCTGGAGTCTACTAGTCCCACATGTCATGTTGTGGACAGCTGTTCTTAAGAACACATGTCAACTGTATCCTTGCATGCAACGCTATCTTCCAGTTATTCCAGTCAATTGTGGCATCCGTGGTCCAGCAGTAGAGCGTCTAATTTGGAATCGAAGGGTCTCGGGTTAGATTCTCGGATCAGGGCATGTATGCAGCGTCACCTCAAAACACATCACAAGGCAACAAGGGGTTTGACATTAAACGAACATACCAATTAAAATTATGATCTATAGTTTAAATTTAAAGACGGTCTATATGGTGTAACCTTGCATTTCACTGGCATAAAGAATCTAAAACAATTTGTGGTTTGCCGTTCAATAATATTTTCACTCGATGTCTTTATGGTGGTATGGATCACAGATTATAGAAATGTGTTCCAAGGTGGAATGCACTTCCAGGCTATTTATCGCAAGGATTCAGATATTCACAACTTTTTTCCAAGAACCATTTTTCAATTGGAACCATCTCCCTCCTGACATTCCTCCATCTCCCTACCATAGAGCAGTTCAATGCAGCTGTTTGCCGTATTGATCATACCAGCCCCTAGTTGTTCTGCCTAGCGGCTTTTAACCAAACTTATTTTATTTTGCCGTTGGCTTCACATCCTATTTTTTAAACTTCTTTGCAATTTGACGCACAACATGTCTACGCAAATTTCAATTTACAAAGCACCTGAACTTCTCTTGGGACTCTTATTTCTTACCACAAAGCCTGTTTTTGAGATTTGGAAATAGCCAGAAGTCGCACATTTCCGGCTGTATTGTGGGTACAGTAGCAGTTCTATACTCAGTTCCTTGATTGTGTCTGACACAACGCGGCTGCTATGTCTGACACAACGCGGCTGCTGTGTCTGACACAACGCGGCTGCTATGGCTTGGTGCATTATCATGGTGCAGACCTCTCCAAGTTGTGGGCGCTTTCGTTTAATAGCCGACAACCGCTTATATTTAATTACTGTTAAATAATAGGAGAAAGCTTTTTTCCGAGTAATGTATAAAACTTTATCGCAACACGTTGCTCGTTGATATGACGTGATTAATTGTGACGTAATCAATGTCGGCGCATGCTGCTGTAATCACAGATAAATTTATTTATTTTTAAAATTTTGAGTGTAAACAAGACGTCCAGACCACCATCGTTTGATAGACAAATGATTGCTGCGGAGAATAGTGACTTTACAAGTAAATTTAGATACTGGCATATTACTGCCGTTGAATGTGTAGCACACGGTTTGTTTACATTTGCGACCTCGTCATCTTTCTGTATATAGCCTCGATAGTGACGGGGTGTCATTTGTGACGGGTGTCATTTTTAAACTTCCTTGGAAAGGCTTGAACAAAAATTTAATAGCGTCAAGCCTATAGTGTATCATAGTGTTCCGTAAAAACAAAAAAATAGTTTTGTGGCTTTGTACACGAAAACATTTGTCCAGACCCAAAGCATCTGTGGCATTAATTGAAGAATGATTACCGGTAATCTGTCAAAATACAAAATTTCATATGCTATGTGAAAACGTTGTGAAATTAGTTCACAAATTATTGATGGGCCCTTGCATAAATTTTTGTTGTCTAATGCTTGGCGGTTTTACAAGGTCAAGTGTCAATCATGTTACAATACTGGACAACACATGTCTGGTATGAAATTTGATTGGTGTCCGAAACATGGGTCATTTGTTTGACCCAGAGGAAACTCTGATTAAGTAGTCGAGGTTCCTTGTGTGTGTTAGGTGGTTGTGGTCGGCGCATACCAAGTTATTTTTGATTTTATATAGGTATATTACTGATGATTGTATGCGTCGATATTCAAGTGTTTGCCAGTTCAGGGAGTTGATCAATTTTGTTACACTGCTTGTATAGTTATAGTCATTGCAAACATAGCGTGCGGCTGATCTTTGCACTCTTTCTGCTCCATAGGCGAGCGACTTTTGCCGGGGTACCAGACAATTGAGCAATACTCGAGTTGGGGACGTACATAGGTGTTATAAGCTTTTTCTTTAACCTTCTTGTTACTGGTCTTTACATTCCTTTTGATGAATCTGAGAGAATTAGTAGCTTTGGAGATGTTGCTTATGTGGGTAGACCAGTTTAAATCTTTACTAATTGTAACACCTAGATATTTGGCGGATTTGTTTGATTTTAGTTGTCACGTATCAGTTGCATCAGGCTACCGATACACACAACAGAATGCTATTGAACCATGCTTCACCTCTGTCAGTGAAAATAGTAAAGTAACCAAGCCCAAGTCGGGGTTCGAACCAACAATTGCATGATCCTCCATTACCTGGAGGCGAACACTCTACCACGTCGCTATAAAAGCTAGCTCTATAGCGAGACAGTATAAGTCTCCCTATATATCACTACACTAGGTTAAATCTATTTAAATATTTTAAATTCGGATGTAAAAAATACGCCGAGCATACGAATACGCCGAGCATAGGTTCCACCACTCTACTCCTAGGTTGGAAGCTTAACTTTCACATCTTCCACTAAAGGCCACTTGTAATGATTGTTAACCATTATCAGAAATCTGTTTCATATTGTTTTCTTTATATAGTTTGTGTATATATGTAAGAATGTTTTGACAAATTATGAAGAAATTGAACGTCACAACGTACCTCATATTGAAGAGTAAATGACTCCCATTTCAAGTACTATTATTACTATGCCCAATGTTAATTAGCTATTTGGTACTTAACTGTAAACAACATTTCAAGTTCGGCCGAAAATAGGTACTTTTTTCAATGCCATGTTGAAAGTTTATTTTATTTTGAACATTTGCATTATGCAATAAAGTGACCATGCAAAGAAAGAGCGGAAAAGTTAGTGACCCGACGTGGGACTCGAACCCACGACCTCCCGAACACTAGTCGGACAGCTCTACCAACTGAGCTAGCCGGGCCGCTGTTCTACCCACGCCGAAATACACTACACTCTTCCCTCTTTTATTCTTTAGGAGCCGCACTCCGATTCCTGGAGCCGCACTCCTACGGCTACTCCTTTGCCCGTACCATATATCCTCAGCGCCATTAAAGTGACCATGCAAAGAAAGAGCGGAAAAGTTAGTGACCCGACGTGGGACTCGAACCCACGACCTCCCGAACACTAGTCGGACAGCTCTATCTACCAACTGAGCTAGTCGGGCCGCTGTTCTACCCACGCCGAAATACACTACATTGCATTAAATGCAAAAATGATTAATTTACTTAGTAATATTATTTCACCTGCTGTAAAACAGACTGACAAGAAGCCATAGACGGCCGATTACCGGTACGCCAATGGTAACAAACTGGAATGGCTAACATTAGTTGTCATTAGTCGTGCGAATAGCCTCCGTCTCTTCGGGTAGTTTTTAGACGTGTGGTGGTTCATTAGCAACACACCTGAACAAATTATAACATACATGGACAGGACCATTGGACAAAACATAACACTTCCATAACATGAATTATTTCTGGAAATTTCGAACGGACATGCGTGTCACTGTGTGGGTGGGGTATGTAAAACATTACCTTATCAGTTACTTTAGGTCCCTTCGGTTTTTCGGTACCTGCCGATATGAGGAGTGGCAACGCAACAAATATCAGAAGAAGCACTGAAGCCATGACAACGTATAATACTATCGCCCTACTCCGAAATATAGCCCGCGTCAGCTTGCCGGTGAACTGTCAACAATGAACGTGATGGAGCTGTCTAAATGTGATTGGCTGAGGCAGAGGTCAAAGTTAGTTGAACGTGTTTTTGCAGGTGCCCGAATCGTGAGAAGTTCAGGTCAGGAGAACACGGCACGGCGCCCCTGTAGATAATATGAAAATGTCACTAAACCTATCAAGGGGGAAGTGAATATCAATTACTGAACTAGACATTATAGGATTATTATGACTACATCCCTGCAACGGTGGTGCTGACAATTAGATAGAATGTTCTTAATAATAATAAAGATTTTATTTCATGAGATGACTCAAATTTTAACAAAAGTTAATAAGTATACCATGAGGCCCTCAACGTACAATTTATACAAATTATAGGACTATTAGTAAGCTATTGTGGAGTCATTTTCATTAAACTATAGCAACCATGATGTGCCATACATCAAGGGTATGTGCTATTGGGTGGATGTGAGGAAGCTATAATGGTGAATATGGAAACGCAATATGGAGTCCAAAGTATAAAGGAGACATATGTGCTAATGAGGGAGAGCAAAGACGTGCCACTAAACTTGTTCATCACTTTAAACACGTTAAGTTACGAGCAAAGACGTGCCACTAAACTTGTTCATCGCTTTAAACACGTTAAGTTACGAGCAAAGACGTGCCACTAAACTTGTTCATCGCTTTAAACACGTTAAGTTACGAGCAAAGACGTGCCACTAAACTTGTTCATCACTTTAAACACGTTAAGTTACGAGCAAAGACGTGTCACTAAACTTGTTCACGGCATTAAACACGTTAAGTTACGAGCAAAGACGTGTCACTAAACTTGTTCCCGGCTCTAAACACGATAAGTTACGAGCAAAGACGTGCCACTAAACTTGTTCCCGGCTCTAAACACGATAAGTTACGAGCAAAGACGTGCCACTAAACTTGTTCCCGGCTCTAAACACGATAAGTTACTAGCAAAGACGTGCCACTAAACTTGTTCACGGCTTTAAACACGTTAAGTTACGAGCAAAGACGTGCCACTAAACTTGTTCCCGGCTCTAAACACGTTAAGTTACGAGCAAAGACGTGCCACTAAACTTGTTCCCGGCTCTAAACACGATAAGTTACGAGCAAAGACGTGCCACTAAACTTGTTCCCGGCTCTAAACACGATAAGTTACGAGCAAAGACGTGTCACTAAACTTGTTCCCGGCTCTAAACACGTTAAGTTACGAGCAAAGACGTGCCACTAAACTTGTTCACGGCTTTAAACACGCTAAGTTACGAGCAAAGACGTGTCACTAAACGTGTTCACGGCTTTAAACACGTTACGTTAAGTTACGAGCAAAGACTAAGGGAATTTAAACTACCAACATTAAGCTACATACGTTACAGAGGTGATTTAATTCAAACATATTTCAAGTTTCAAATTAGTTTATACAAATTTATTTTAGCTCGATTGCGAAACAAGTTCTTTCAACTTATATTAATCACTCTCGAGACCTCATTCCTGATGGAATCCATCGCCATGAAGGAGAGAGAAGAGGCAATGTGGAATTTAAATGCCTTGCCTAAGGGTACAATCGTAACGGCTCGAGTGAGGCTCGAACTCCGGACCTTTCGCACCGGAAGCGAACGCGCATCCACAGCGCTATCACGACTCCCACCATTCAAATTGATTGGCATAATCAGCAACTATATTGCCTTTGGCTATATACAACGATAGAAATATGGCAAATACATCACAAAACATGTTACATATATACATACATAAACAAATAAAATATATTTAAGAAGCGGTAGTAATGAGGGACATCGCTTGCTTTTCTATTACCTCCCTTGGTAGATAAAGTCCGATTTATCCCTAAATGTATAGCGGTCCTTTCAGTTGGAATCCTTTGTTTTTACAGCAACCAGATGTAGCGTTATGATAAATGTGAGTTTATCCAAATCGTGTTAATTAATTGATAAACACATGTTACAAATGTTTTACCCATTGGATATACTGTAGAATATCTGTCGGGATATAGTAACATAACAATGGTACATGAGAAAGTGGAAGACAATAGATAGCATGTTGTGCAAAGGAAACAACGATAAAAACAGAGGAAACAACTTAAAGAGGACCTAGATACTTTTAGACTACTCATGGGCAGTAACTGACCGATGTCTCTCATTGACAGGGTATTACTGCGTAATGACATAGCTTCTTTGATGTACTTACACACATTTATCAAATATTTTTTTATTTTTGCATGACATGATAGATATAAATTTATTCATTGGTGGCCATGCTATGTAAGCCAAATATTTCAATCTTATATCTCTGTATTGTAATGATAAAGAGGACATTGAATATAAGGTTAATTAAACTATTTGATTTGGCGAACGGGCACAGATTTCCAGGGTTTTTCCAATAGCAAATATTTTTTATCCCTGTTTTTTTCTGAGAGTCAAATCAAAATCGTGTGTTATCAACGTTTAAGCTTTATTTATTTTACAACGATTGCGAAGCAAGTTCTAACAACTTATATTAATCACTCTCGTTGGCGCGGATGAAAGTGTAAATGTGGTCATTCGTGTGGGAGGAAACCGGAGTACTCGGAGAAAACCCACCTGTCCGATCTGGCGACCACCGTACCATCTCATATACTTCCCGGTCCGAGGATCGAACCCGGGTTGCATTGGTGAGAAGCGAGCTCGCTAACCACTGCGCTAATCGGACAGCTTGTTATCAAAAATTAGATTATAAACAAAAAAATGATAACGTACCAAGCTACTTAACCGACTTATTTCCAACAACATTTGGCGAATCGAATCTATACAACTTAAAAAAACAAAAACAATACAGATGTTGTTACTTTAGCAAGGCGATCTGAAATTTATTCAAAATCAGTATTCCCTTCGTCGATAAAACTGTGGAATGAACTTGATATAAATATTCGTAATATAAAGAAATTATCATCATTTAAAGCAAAGTTGAATGAAATCTTCAAACAACCGATAGTACCATCATATTTTAAATCTGGAAACCATTGTCAGCAAATATACCATGCTCGCATTCGAAATGCTTACAAGTAGCAACCTGCATAGCCTGGGTTCCAGTCTGTCGATTGTTCACCTTTTAACTTCTAGCCAAAAAATGTTGATATGTTCAGAAACTCAATACGTCCCAAATTAATAGTCTCGGTGTTAAAATATATTTATTTGACTGACCAGGCAAAATATATCGACGCCTGTTCCCAGGCTACAACCTGCATTCAGATCTTTATAATAATCATTTACGTGATAGTCCCAAATGTTTGTCAACTTAACTGTTTCAGCGCCGAATAAATTCAGAGCATGTGCAAACAACATAGATCCAGATCAGCCGCGGCGTCACGCCGCGTCTGATCAGGATCTATGTTGTTTGCTATTCGGACAGGTGCTTCAGCTCCACTGTCTGAAGAGCAATCAGCATATAGCCTGATCAGACGGCATGTTCTGTTCTGTCCGATCGGGTTCTCTACTTTTTACAAAGTCGCTTTTATGCGACATTGGCGGTGAAAGAGTTAAACTAAATTAAGGCTGCGGGACACTATCTATTTCGCTCTCTATTCTATGTAAATCCGAGGCGTGTATTATTAAAAAAGACGCGTACTTAGAGCATCCCTTACGTACACGAAAGATGCTGTTTGGTTTCGAAAACTTAGCAGCCGAAGAAAATGAATTTATTTTCACTCAATTTCAAACATATATTAAAACGACTCGACGCTTTCAGCAATAAATACATGATCTGTATATGTTATGTGTGTGTATATATTTTGGCTGTTCTTCGCTAGCGACGATTTATTTCAGGGAGTGGTGACAGTCATTCATTTGCTAAGTTTGTTGACGACGTGGGATTCAAACACAGGAAAATATGTCCGAAATGGCCACAACTAAATGGAACTTGAACATGAAACACGCAGGAAAACAATCCGCGCATCTAAAGTGGAACGCATGTACTGGGTATAAGATATGTATATATTCCTAAGAAACTATGGTTCAACTCCGTACGCAGCAATACGACAAAATCTCATAATTATTAACACTGCAACTAGACACAGCAATATATCCAGATACAATAATGTAACCAGACGACATAAGAACTTAACCAGGCACAGCAATGTCACCAGACGACATAAGAACTTAACCAGGCACAGCAATATAACCAGACGACATAAGAACGTAACCAGGCACAGCAATGTAACCATACGACATAAGAACGTAACCAGATACAACAATGTAACCAGACGACATGAACGTAACCAGATACAACAATGTAACCAGACGACATAAGAACGTAACCAGGCACAACAATGTAACCAGACGACATAAGAACGTAACCAAATACAAACACTGTAACCAGACGACATAAGAACTTAACCAGATACATCAATGTAACCAGACGACATAAGAACTTAAACAGGCACAGCAATGTAACCAGACGACATAAGAACGTAACCAGATACAACAATGTAACCAGACGACATAAAAACGTAACCAGGCACAGCAATGTAACCAGACGACATAAGAACTTAACCAGATACAACAATGTAACCAGACGACATAAGAACTTAACCAGGCACAGCAATGTAACCAGACGACATAAGAACGTAACCAGGCACAACAATGTAACCAGACGACATAAAAACGTAACCAGACACAACAATGTGATCAGACGACATAAAAACGTAACCAGATACAACAATGTGATCAGACGACATAAGAACGTAACCAGATACAACAATGTAACCAGACGACATAAAAACGTAACCAGATACAACAATGTGATCAGACGACATAAAAACGTAACCAGATACAACAATGTGATCAGACGACATAAAAACGTAACCAGACACAACAATGTGATCAGACGACATAAAAACGTAACCAGACACAACAATGTGATCAGACGACATAAAAACGTAACCAGACACAACACTGTAGCAATACATCACTCATCCAGTGACGTAGAGTATAATGTGTTTATATAGTTGGAACGTCTACGCGCTTAAATATTGGGTAAATTAGTGCAATGTGTGAAGGTTTATTTTCTTCACTCATGATAGTAAAATCCATATTTCTTATATGTTATATGTTATATTTCGGGTTTTACGCCTGCACCATTTCGGGCTATATCGCCGGCGGACAGTTTACCTAACAACACCTTTCCTGGGCAGGCTCCAGCGGTTAACCAGTACATGGGTGCACCAACCTCCGTAAGAAACTGCCAACTTTTTCATATAAATGAGACACGGTCTGAGCGGGGCTCGAACCCGTGACCACCAGTGATGATAGGTTACAGTGGTTGTATATATACAAGTCAGCGACATTAACCACTCGACCACGGAGGCGGACACCATATTTCTAATATTTGTAGCGAAAAAGTAACGCTCAATATAAAAGTGCACAGTTTATTTTATGGTGTCGGTATATATATATTTGGTAATCTTGCGACCACGTGTGACAACGCGTGAACAGGACCGTCACATTCGGACGTCACATTTACGTGACCGGTTCCTACCTGCTACGCACACAGCTGCCGTTACTCCTGGGATGACCAGCAATCGCATCAGTGCACAAACAGTCAGGAACCGGCTCGGTGAACGTGGCATTCGTGCCTATCGGCCATACGTTGGACCCATCCTGACACGACGTCACCGTGACGTACGGCGGGAATGGACGACGGAACGTGCTCGCTGGACTCGGTTACAGTGGAATTCGGTGATGTTTAGCGATGAATCGCGGTTCTGTTTGCGTCAAGCGGATGGCAGAGAGCGGGTATATCGCAGACGCGGTGAACGTTACGCCGACGCATGTGTACGTCAGGTCGATCTGTTCGGGGGCGGAAGCGTTATGGCGTGGGGCGGTATCACCTTCGGTAGTCGCACTGAACTGTTAGTGGTGGACGGGAACCTAAACGCCCAGCGGTACTGTGATGAGATCCTTGCGCCAGTTGTTGTGCCGTTCTTTAACGCCAACAGAAACGTCACACTGTTTCAACAGGACAACGCCAGGTGTCATACTGCTTGGATTTCCACCACATTATTGGAGCAGAACAATATTGAAACCCTGCCGTGGCCTGCTTTGTCACCAGACTTGTCACCCATAGAACATTTGTGGGATACGTTAGACCGCCGCGTCAGCCGGTAACGTTAAACCAACTGAGGGATGTTTTGCGTCAGGAGTGGACAAATATTGACCAGCAAGAGATTCAGACACTCTTCCGTTCGATGCGACGGCGGTGCATTGCAGTGAGAGACGCAAATGGTGCCCATACTCGGTATTGACGTCTGTGTGAAAACTCCATTAGACCACTGTCAGACGAATTACGTCATCACGCAGCAGACAGTTTCGGAGGCTCATTATGCTTTATGTGCTCCTCTTTCAAACATGTTGGACTATCATCTTATGAATTTTCAAAGAATTTTCATAATAAATGTTGAAATTATAGACACATAAACACCAGGTATCGTTTCTTTTTTGACTCAGTATATATATATATATGGTAATCTGTGCACTAATGTGCACTAATGTGTGTGTATCAATCACATTCTTTAACTCTATAGATATCGCTGACAGAAAATAAGATTAAGTGTTAATTAATTCTTTATTAATTAAGACTGATCATGTAATTAAGATAGCACGTTCTCTCCATTGTCTCAGCTGAGTGAACAAATGACAGTACTACCATCGTCCTGCTTATGTTCATCCAGTGACGATGTAGTTTTACCAGGGATATAGTAATTATTGCCTTGACCTAGAAATGAACTGATAAGCCACGACCTAACTATTAAACACTGCCGGAGTGCTTCGTTGAGATAACGTATTAGTTGATTAGACGTGCAGATTATACTGTATGTAAACATTTGTTCTCTAAGTTCTATTTGGACTTGTGTTTGGCTGTGGTTTTGGATGTGCATGGTGTGTTTATGTATACGGTGGCACAGCGCTGCACGTAGTTAGTCTAGATCTGGTACAACACTTAATGCGTATTGAAGAAGTGGAATTGTAAACAGTGAACAAACGGGATCATTAGAAAATGAAAGTAAACGTGTGAAGCGGCACCAAGATTGACCGTTGATCTAAGATACACAGACACGAACATGGGACCAGATTTGACGAAATTGCGAATAAGAAACAAAGTGGGTCGGGAGTGCTTAGCAGAGTTTCTAGGGACATTCATTCTGTTGGTAAGTCTCGTGGCTCATCAGAGGTCACATATTTACATACAGCAGGGATTGAAATCACTAGGTGTGATATTATTTTAACAGTCTTTCAGTTGGGACTTTAAACCGAGTGTCGTGTCGGTGGTGTACACCGTGCACGTAAAAGAACCAGAGGAGACTATTTGTGATATCATGGCACTATCTTCCAAACATCTAAAATGACTAATCTCTACAGGAGGCTCATATGGGCAACCGGTAGCGACCTATTTTTTATATTTCCATTTTACAGATAATAAAGTAGATTTTTTAAAATATGTGTACTAATATTAGCTTACACGTTTGTTTTGTGAAATTACTACAGTCAAACTGGTATTGTGAGACCAACAATGGGAATGAATGGATGGAAAAACGCGATATATAAGCAGGAATGGTTGCCCAACCAGTTTTGCTTTTTCTTTGCTTTGTCACGATTATGTTTGTAACGTAAATGTCAAATAAAATATGACTACACTTAATACAGACTAGTTTGTTCCTTAACAACACAAACATGAACTGAACAAAATGATCTCTTACGTGCATATGTACAAATGTTAGAATGGAAGGGACTCGTTATTGATCCAACATAGTATGGCTGGGAGTTGCACGGAAACATGCGTGTTCCCCCGACAAACTGATATGTCACCTGCTCCAGCGAAAATACTGAAAATAGTACCCTGTTCCTGCAAGACTGGCTGTAAAACCTCAAGTTGTAGCTGCAGAAAACTAGGGTTACCGTGCAGTGTTGTATGTCGGAACTGCAATCAGTCTTGTACAAACTGACCTAGACCTGATGAAATTAACGAGTGACAGTGACCAACAGTTGACGGATTGATCACATTATACTAATAATTAGTATGATTCCTGACATTGTCTACGAATTTAAACATGGCTGAAAATGATATATGTTTAAAGTAATATATTGCAAACACATACTACATGTATATTATAGCATACTGAGGGTTTTTAATCGAAAGCACTGACCGATAATGTGTTCCATTTATACATATCCCTGAATTATGTTGTAGTAAACACTAAATGTTTAACCAAACAATGTACATAAGTTGTCCTTGGAATTTAATTTATTTTACAGAGCACACATCAATCTGCAAATAAAACACTGCATATGTACGCACCTTTTAAATAATTTGATATTTCTGAAATTCATTAAAGAGCGTAAAATGTCCATAAAGGCAAGTATTAATTGTTCAGATAACATTCAAATTGCATTTTTGCTATGTAGATTTATTATATTCATTACTTCCGAACTCTAAATCAAATATGCGTACCTTCATATTTTGTAGAAAAATTAATTCCAGAAATTCCTGGTAAAAATATCGAAAATATGTGAAAGTGCAATGTGAAAGTGCAATTTTTTAAAATTTCCACCAAGAGTTGAGAAAAAAGATTTTATTGTGTCATATTACACAGGCTTTTGACATAACAAAACCATTATTCCCATTTCTGTTCAAATGTTCCCTACCCCAATGTCCTATTTGTACTGTACTATAATACAATATACGTGGTATTTCGAGTAAGCTTAGCTTTATATATATTTTTGCGGAATTATCTATGTTGGACTATTTTTGATGGTTTAAAACGAGTTCCCTCTCAAGTCAGAATATTTGCAGCTCAGAAATGCTGTAATCATAATAAACACATATTATATTCTATCATCCATTTTTGAATATACTATTTGATTTAATATACTGTACTGTGGGCGTAGTCTGTTTGGCTGCACACTGACGTCATATAGTCTCACAGACCGGAAACGAATTCTGGGATATAGTATAGTTGCATAATAGCTCCAACAGAGCGACAAGCCGTCTCACCACAGTACCGTAGCCAGAGGCAAATTTCAACCGAAGCAATCTAGGGGGTCGTGGGGCCATGCTCCCCCTTATAAGTGTTGGGGTATAGAAGCGATTTCCCGCGTTTTTCTGATTTAATGAGTTTAGACGTATACAGGACAAAGTACATTCCAGTCATGGATGTCTCTCCATAAACAGGAAGAAGAAGACGTATACTTATGTACTAACCTTTCAGCTCTCTAGCAGTCAACATGTTATACAGCAAAGGGATATGTTTGCATTTATTTATTTAATTTTGGAAATGTTTGGAAACAGAGGCAGCTGCCTCAGTGTGCCTCAGTGTGGCTACGGGCCTGCACCATAAGACAATATGATAACAAACAGTGATACAACGCTGCTATCTCTTAAAACTCCCCAAAGGTTTATCATAATATACTGTGTACATGTATACTATTATATTAATTTGGGAATAAAGTAGGACCATTATGCAAACAAGCTCGAATATTTGCACGTGCACTTTACGCAAATTAACTGCTTCGCATGTGCTAGTAATTTGACACTTGCTGGTAGTCTTGAGTTTTATACCAAAGTTGCATGATAACTACTTTTATGTTGTTTTTTTTATTTCGCAAATTGTTGGTTTACCCATAAAACGGCTCATCTCAAGATCAAAACAAAAAATAATAGCTGTGACCAGTGCAATAATTGACAGGGGAGTGTGCAACTGGCGCAACTCTCATCTGAGACTCGTTCAACGCGCAGCTTGGGAGTGTGCATGACCGCACGTAATGCTGTTTGGTGCAGTTTGCATTTTTAGCATTTATGTCAAACCCATTAAGTGACCCTAGACATGACTTCCAGGACAGTTTTAGCCTAGCTATGCGGTTAATCGGTACCAAGCAGTGTTTGATAGGTGCAATGCTCAATGACACTACTAGCACGTGCCATGCCCGTGCATCGATACGGGGACACACCCATCCACGTTCTACTCTTCCACGGTCGCCACACATTAAATTTTACAACGATTGTGAATGTGGGTGAAGGTAGCAGTGAGCAGTGTACTGCTGGCAGTGAGCAGTGTACTGCTGGCAGTGAGCAGTGTACTGCTGGTGTACTGCTGGCAGTGAGCAGTGTACTGCTGTACTGCTAGCAGTGAGCAGTGAGTAGTGTAATCCAGCAGTGAGTTATGTATTCTAGTAGTGAATGATGTGTATATGCCAAATTTCGAAAAAGAAATAAATAAAAATAATAAAAAATGTTTTTTTATTTTTTTACTGCCAGTGTACTGCTGGCAGTGAGCAGTGTACTGCTGTACTGCAAGCAGTGAGTAGTGTAATCCAGCAGTGGGTAGTGTAATCCAGCAGTGGGTAGTGTAATCCAGCAGTGAGCGGCGTATTCTAGTAGTGTATGATGTGCAAATGCAAATTTTCGAAAAAAATAATAAAAATTGTTTATATCTTTTTCCGTACTTGCTTTTCTGGCAGTGAGCAGTGGGGAATGTACGAGTAGTGTATTCCAGCAGTGGGTAGTGTAATCCAGCAGTGAGTGGTGTATTCTAGTAGTGTATGATGTGCAAATGCAAATTTTCGAAAAAAAATAATAAAAATAAATTCTATCTTTTTCCGTACTTGCTTTTCTGGCAGTGAGCAGTGGGGAATGTACGAGTAGTGTATTCCAGCAGTGGGTAGTGTAATCCAGCAGTGAGTGGTGTATTCTAGTAGTGTATGATGTGCAAATGCAAATTTTCGAAAAAATAATAAAAATAAAAAAATTCTATCTTTTTCCGTACTTGCTTTTCTGGCAGTGAGAGTGGGGAATGTACGAGTAGTGTATTCCAGCAGTGGGTAGTGTAATCCAGCAGTGAGTGGTGTATTCTAGTAGTGTATGATGTGCAAATGCAAATTTTCGGGGGGAAAAAAATAAAATAAAAAACACTGCTCACTGCCAGTAAAATTTTTTTTTAGTATTTCTTTTTCGAAATTTGGCATATACACATCATTCACTACTAGAATACATAACTCACTGCTGGATTACACTACTCACTGCCAGCAGTACACTGCTCACTGCTAACTTCACCCACATCGATTGCGAAGCAAGTTCTAACAACCTATACTAATCACTCTCGTTGGCGCGGATGAAAGCGTATACGTGGTCATTCGTGTGGGAGGAAACCGGAATACCCAGAGAAAACACACATGTCCGATCTGGCGACCACCATACCATCTCGCATACTTCCCGGTCCGAGAATCGAACCTGGGTTGCATTGATGAGAAGCGAGCGCTCTAACCACTGCGCTAATCGGACGCCACCCATTCATTTGCTATGCCAACATAAATATATAAAGAAAATAAATATATTTCCGTTTTTTAAAGTGTGAAATATAAGCTTACTTTACTATTCAAGCTATTCTATATCTGCAGGTTTTCGGTAACGGATCTGTTGCCCAGAAAGTCTTGAGTAAAGGTACGCTTGGATCAGCGCTCTCCATACATTGGTCGTGGGGTATTGGAGTCATGCTCGGCATCTACGTGGCTGGGGGCGTGTCCGGAGCCCATCTCAACCCCGCCGTCACCTTAGCACAGGCTAGCATCGGAATGTTTCCTTGGAAGAAAATACCAGTATACATGCTGGCGCAGTATGCCGGGACATTAGCAGCATCACTGTGCGTGTATCTAGTGTATCATGGTAATGCTCTTTTACATTGACCCTAATAAAATTAACAGTCTTTCAGATGTGACTTTAAACCGAGGTCTCGTGTCGGTGCTGTACACCGTGCACTTAAAAGAACCATAGGAGACTCTGGAATGGGTTCTGTCTGTATCATTACACTATCCTCCAAAAATCTAAAATGACTAATCTCTTCAGGAGGCGTCGCTCATATAGGCAACCGGTAGCGACGATAAATAAACGTAAACACACACACGCTGTTGGCGTTCTTTGCATATTCCCCCCCCCCCCACTATATTCGCGTATTAGAATAAAACGAATTGCTTCAAATACGCAAGAAACACATAGTCCTAATAAACACGTACGTATATAAACGTTTAGTTTATACAAATTTATTTTAGCTCGATTGCGAAACAAGTTCTTTCAACTTATATTAATCACTCTCGAGACCTCATTGCTGGTGTAATCCATCGCCACGAGGGAGAGAGAAGAGGCAACGTGGAATTTAAATGCCTTGCTTAAGGGCACAATCGTAACGGCTCCAACTCCGGACTTTTCGCACCTGAAGCGAACGCTCATCCACTGCGCTATCACGACTTCCATATAAACGTTTACTATATAGATACATACTAAATATTGCCATAAAGTTGTTCTGGAAAATTTAATAAATATGAAACCACCTATGTGCCTGTCTTTCTCGTGGTGTCTACAACGATATTATTCGGAAGTTGGTGTAATTCTGTACATCACACATTATGAAAACATAAGGAAACCTAGTGCTAGATGAAATATTAATGAAACCTAGGGCTAGATGAAATATTAAGGAAACCTAGGGCTAGATGAAATATTAAGGAAACCTTGTGCTAGATGAAATATTAAGAAAACCTAGGGCTAGATGAAATATTAAGGAAACCTAGGGCTAGATGAAAACATAAGGAAACCTAGGGCTAGATGAAATATTAAGGAAACCTAGGGCTAGATGAAATATTAAGGAAACCTAGTGCTAGATGAAATATTAAGGAAACCTAGGGCTAGATGAAAACATAAGGAAACCTAGGGCTAGATGAAAACATAAGGAAACCTAGGGCTAGATGAAAACATAAGGAAACCTAGGGCTAGATGAAATATTAAGGAAACCTAGGGCTAGATGAAATATTAAGGAAACCTATAGTGCTAGATGAATATTAAGGAAACTAGGGCTAGATGAAAACATAAGGAAACCTAGGGCTAGATGAAAACATAAGGAAACCTAGTGCTAGATGAAATATTAAGGAAACCTAGGGCTAGATGAAATATTAAGGGAACCTAGGGCTAGATGAAAACATAAGGAAACCTAGGGCTAGATGAAATATTAAGGAAACCTAGGGCTAGATGAAATATTAAGGAAACCTAGGGCTAGATGAAAACATAAGGAAACCTAGGGCTAGATGAAATATTAATGAAACCTAGGGCTAGATGAAATATTAAGGAAACCTAGTGCTAGATGAAATATTAAGGAAACCTAGTGCTAGATGAAATATTAAGGAAACCTAGGGCTAGATGAAAACATAAGGAAACCTAGGGCTAGATGAAATATTAATGAAATCTAGGGCTAGATGAAATATTAAGGAAACCTAGGGCTAGATGAAAACATAAGGAAACCTAGTGCTAGATGAAATATTAAGGAAACCTAGGGCTAGATGAAATATTAAGGAAACCTAGGGCTAGATGAAATATTAATGAAACCTAGGGCTAGATGAAATATTAAGGAAACCTAGTGCTAGATGAAATATTAAGGAAACCTAGTGCTAGATGAAATATTAAGGAAACCTAGTGCTAGATGAAATATTAAGGAAACCTAGGGCTAGATGAAATATTAAGGAAACCTAGGGCTAGATGAAATATTAAGGAAACCTAGGGCTAGATGAAATATTAAGGAAACCTAGTGCTAGATGAAATATTAAGGAAACCTAGGGCTAGATGAAAACAGAAGGAAACCTAGGGCTAGAGGAAAACATAAGGAAACCTAGGGCTAGATGACATATTAAGGAAACCTAGGGCTAGATGAAATATTAAGGAAACCTAGTGCTAGATGAAAACATAAGGAAACCTAGGGCTAGATGAAATATTAAGGAAACTTATGATATCCTGCTATGCATTATGGGTAATGTATATTCGTGTACATTTCTAAACGATGTATTGCTAAATAGACAAATGTTACTTTCTGTTTCATTATATGGAAATAATAGAACGGCATGTGCGAGTATGCGGTGGCACGGCCGTCTATTTATACTTCTTTCTTACAATCCACGTGGGATATTCCGTTGGTTTATTAATCCCACTCGAGCTTACATTCGTCCCTGTTTCTAGTTCCTTTGACATATAATATTTTTGTGTGTGTTTTTACGTTTATTTATCGTCGCTACCGGTTGCCCATATGAGCGACGCCTCCTGAAGAGATTAGTTATTTTAGATTTTGGAGGATAGTGCATGATACAGATAGAGACCCATTCCAGAGTCTCCTCTGGTTCTTTTACGTGCACGGCGTACAGCACCGACACGAGACCTCGGTTTAACGTCCCATCTGAAAGACTGTTAATTTTGTTAGGGTCAGACGGGGGATCAAACCTGCGATCCCTGGATTACCAGTCCAGCGTGTTACCACTGGACTACATATCCGTCTGTGACATATAATAACTTTTATGTATTCATTTTATTCTCCACTTATTCCATTTCTCTCTATTTCAAAGTCCAGTATTTTACAATGTCTATTATTTTATTCCCATTCCAAATTCTAACACACGTGCATTTATAATTTATTTATACACATTTATTTTAGCTCGATTGCGTAACAACATACATTAATTACTCTCGACTAATTACTCTCTAATTTATTTAGACTATTATTAACTAATTAACATTTATTCATCTCTGTTGTATTTCCGTGGGCATATTATTTTATTCCCCATTCGTCTCTACCTTTAGTTATTTGAAGTTTTTACATTATTCAAATTTCACTCCATTCGAATTCATTTGGCACGTGCATGCATTTCCATTAGATACACTCGTTCATCTTCACTTCTTATAGTGCATTTATAGTTCCTCCTCGTTTTTCCCCCAATTTTTTCCATCCCTGTGTTTGTACATACATTCTATTTTGTTCGTTATAGTGAATTGATGCATTTACCTAATATAATTAGTTTATACAAATTTATTTTAGCTTGATTGCGAAACAAGTTATTACAACTTATATTAATCACTCTCGAGACCTCATTACTGATTGAATCCATCGAGGGAGAGAGGAGGTTGGTTGGTTGGTTGGCTGGCTGGCTGGCTGGCTGGCTGGCTGCCTGCCTGCCTGCCTGCCTGCCTGCCTGCCTGCCTGCCTGCCTGCCTGCCTGCCTGCCTGCCTGCCTGCCTACCTACCTACCTACCTACCTACCTACCTACCTACCTACCTACCTACCTACCTACCTACCTACCTACCTACCTACCTACCTACCTACCTACCTACCTACCTACCTACCTACCTACCTACCTACCTACCTACCTACCTACCTACCTACCTACCTACCTACCTACCTTCCGTTAATGTCGAACCCCTCGCGGGGACGTAGGCATGTTGCGCGTCAAAAACCGCAAAGAAGTTAAAAGTATGAGTAGTTAAAATTATACTTTAAGAAAGTAATGCAAATAAGTTGTGGTAAAAGTTTAAAGGCAGCTGCGCAGAACAACTAGGGACTGGCATGATCAATATGGCAAACTGCCGTATTGAATTGCTCTATGGTAGGGAGATGGACAATGTTAGGCGGGAGATGGTTCCAATGGTAGATTGTTCTTGGAAAAAAGGAAAACTTGTAGTAGTCTGTAATTAACATATAGCTTAAGGAATGACAATGGCGAGCAGGACAGGAGAACTAGGTAATTTTCAATGGAAATAGCAACAAGATCATTATGAATTTTATACATAAGGGATAACCTATTGTCAATACGCCGTTGATCTAGTCTGCGTAGATTTAGGGAATGTAGCATGTCTGTAACACTAGAGGTACGATAGAAGTCAGCCTTTATCCAACGGGCTGCTATTCGCTGGGCACCTTCAATTTGGTCTATCAATGTGTGGGTATGGGGCGACCAGATCTCGGAGCCATATTCAAGCTGGGGTCTCACTAGTGTCTGGTAAGCCATGGACGTAAGGGGTTCGGATTTGACCTGGAGGGTTCTACGTAGAAATCCTAATGTTTGGTTTGCTTTCTTTGTTGACATTTTTATGTGACAGGTTATTTGAGATATCCACGCCAAGGTATTTGGCTGAGGTGACCGACTCAAGTAGGACTCCATGGAGTTTATATTTACTGGGAATAGGATGTTTCCGTCTGGTGACGTGGATAACGTAACATTTGGAGGGGTTAAATTCCATGTCCCACTCTTCTAATCTCTTAAGCTCGTTTTGGAGTGTGACCGATTCATTTGCAGATGTCAGTGATAGATAGACTGGAGTATCATCTGCAAAGATACGGACTTTGGAACTGATGTTTTGTGGGAGGTCGTTTATGTAGGCTAGGAAACGCAGGGGTCCAAGTACGGATCCCTGTGGGACTCCGAAATGGCCTCTGAACTAATACCATTAAGGACAACTGGCTGGAGTCTATTATCTAGAAAACCCTTAATCCACCTTAATCTTTGAACCCCGACTCCATAGTCATGCATTTTTGGTAGTACTTTCTCGTGATTGACCTTATCGAAAGCCTTACTGAAGTCTAATAGGATGAGTACTACCTGATGCTTATTGTAGACAGAGGTAACCAAGTCATTGACTAGCATTACTAGTTGGGTCACGCATGACCGGTTTCTCTAAAACCATGCTGCAAATGGTACAGAATACTGTGGTTAGTGAAGTGTTTTACTATCGAAGAGGAAACTATATGTTCTAGTACCTTGCATATAACACATGTCAGTGAGATAGGCCTATAGTTGGCGGGGTTTGACTTGTCCCCTTTTTTGTAAATGGGAGCAACATTTGCTGACTTCCACTGGGCCGGCAGTGATCCTTCGTTGAGCGATTTTTGGAATAAGACTTCAAGGATATGTGAGAGTTCTTTAGACAGGGTTTTAAGTATCATTGGCTTAATTTGGTCAGGACCACTAGCCTTATGGGGGTTCAGGTTATTGAGAAGTTTTTCTATGCCATTTGAACTTACTGTGATCTCATTCATGTTTGGCGTGGATTGACCATTCAGGTTTCCATTTGTGTCCTGAATTTTCATTTTACAAATGGAGGTAAGTCTTAGTGGGGATTTGGAGCTGAAGACAGACTGAAACTGTTTGTTCAGTGCTGTGGCTTTAGCAGCTTCTCCATGATGACATTTGTTTTCATGCTTTAGGGGTGGCATTGATTTTGGAGTCAACGTGGAATTCAAATACAATTCATTTTACATATACTGTAAGCATTTCAGCTTTACCAGGTGATAACATATACTCGAAGAGATGCAAACCCCCACCCTGGTATTCAGGCCTCGAGGTTATAAAACTGTTCTCCTATCTCACGCTCAGTCTCCTGATTGGTTCTGCTGGCAGTAAAACTCAGAACCAACCAATCAAATCATTTGAGCTTGAGATCTGAGAAGTGTTATAACCTCGGACACTGAACACGGTATTTGCAGACTTGTTTTTTTGACGGGATAATTCAACATGCTGATAAAAATATATGTGCATATATAGAAGGTTGGCATAGGAGGAAGATATTCGATTTGTGGAGACTCAATCAAAGCATGTGATGAGGGGCGGTCAGCAAGTATCCCAACCCGTTGATTTCTGTAGTAAATAGTTCATTTCGCTGAACGCCCTTACCATTAGACCGTCACCGATGTTCATAAAATCGTACTACATGTACTTCCTATAGGAAATACCACATATATATATATCCACAGTTTCATCAACAACGTTTGTAGTTCCGGTGCAGACAGACGCTGCCAAAACCAATACCACCATCCGTTCCTATAGTGGCGACACATGCGGTGAGAATACCGTGTTGACGATCTTCTAAAACATAGCAAAATATATTTCAGACGCACTAAATAATTTCGACGGTGGCACACGTCATGTGGATGGAGGTTTAGCTACAGCCGGCATCTGGGCCACATACCCACAAACATACGTGTCTACATGGACCTGTCTCGGTGATCAGGTAGGCAAACATACGTGTTCACGTTGAACTGTCTCGGTGATTAGGTAGGCAAACATACGTGTTCACGTTGAACTGTCTCGGTGAATAGGTAGGCAAACATACGTGTCCACGTGGAACTGTCTCGGTGATCTGGTAGGCAAACATACGTGTCTACATGGAACTGTCTCGGTGATCAGGTAGGCAAACATACGTTTCCACGTGGAACTGTCTCGGTGATCAGGTAGGCAAACATACGTGTCTACATGGAACTGTCTCGGTGATCAGGTAGGCAAACATACGTTTCCACGTGGAACTGTCTCGGTGATTAGGTAGGCAAACTTACGTTTCCACGTGGAACTGTCTCGGTGATCAGATAGAAAAACATACGTGTCTATATGGAACTGTCTCGGTGATTAGGTAGGCAAACATACGTGTCTACGTGGAACTGTCTGTGATTAGGTAGGCAAACATACGTGTCTACGTGGAATTGTCTCGGTGATCAGGTAGGCAAACATACGTGTCTACGTGGAACTGTCTCGGTGATCAGGTAGGCAAACATACGTGGAACTGTCTCGGTGATCAGGTAGGCAAACATACGTGTCTATATGGAACTGCCTCGGTGATCAGGTAGGCAAACATACGTTTCCACGTGGAACTGTCTCGGTGATCAGGTAGGCAAACATACGTGTCTACATGGAACTGTCTCGGTGATCAGGTAGGCAAACATACGTTTCCACGTGGAACTGTCTCGGTGATTATGTAGGCAAACATACGTTTCCACGTGGAACTGTCTCGGTGATTATGTAGGCAAACATACGTGTCTACATGAAACTGTCTCGGTGATCAGGTAGGCAAACATACGTGGAACTGTCTCGGTGATCAGGTAGGCAAACATACGAGTCTACGTGGAACTGTCTCGGTGATCAGGTAGGCAAACATGCGTGTCTATGTGCAACTATATTGCTGTCCACTTGGGATTTACATTTCTAAAGCTATGAATATATTAGAATATACATGTTCTTAATCTAGTCATTGGGTTGTCAACCATTACGTTTATGTATCCTGAATTCCTGATATAACCGTATTTCCGGACAGCTAACTAGAGGTTCGATCCCCCGTCTGACCCTAATAAAATTAACAGTCTTTCAGATGGGACGTTAACCCGAGGTCTCGTGTCGGTGCTTTACACCGTGCACGTAAAAGAACCAGAGGAGACTCTGGAATGGGTCTCTGTCTGTATCATTGCACTATCTTCCAAAAATCTAAAATGACTAATCTCTTCAGGAGGCGTCGCTCATATGGGCAACCGGTAGCGACGATAAATAAACGTAAAACACACACATAACTAGAAACTATTGGATTATTTGCAACATTATGGTCTTGTAAACAGGTCTAATACTATCTCAAATTCACAGTGGTGTGACAATATTGGCTGTAAATAGTAAAGTTGTATTTATGCCAGAGTAAACTACCGGTAGTCGTAGTTTGTTTTGTAATTTGTAAATAAACACTAGAATCTGGGAATAACATTACACATGATAATGGAGCTTATTTACCCTCGCCGACGGCAAACCATGTGGGCGAGCGACGTTACATATTGTAATCCATGTTTATACTCGCACTTGAATCGTTATCACAGCTAACATTAATACCATATCCATCCAGATTTGAATTTAAACACAACAATTGTTGCCTATTCCAGCCAAGACCATGATACGTTCAACTCTACATTACCATATCTATTCTCTGTCAAGTGAAAATACACACACAACTACATTACAGCTAGGATACAGTACTTAGCGAGATGACCCCCCCTCCCCGGCGCTGGTATTTAACACAATGCTTGATTTTACTGTTTTATGTATAGTCAAACCTGTCTTAAGCAGCCGACCAAGAGAACCATAGAAAGTGGCTGCTTAATAGAGATCAAATGCATAATAGAACATAATTATTGGGAATGGCTGCTTATTAGAAATTTATTTTAGATCGATTGCGAAACAAGTTCTTACAGCTTATATTAATCACTCTCGAGACCTCATTCCTGATGCAATCCATCGCAACGAGGGAGAGAGAAGAGGCAACGTGGAAATTAAATGCCTTGCCTAAGGGCACAATCGTAACGGCTCCAGCGATGCTCGAACTCTGGACCTTTCGCACCTGAAGCGAACGCGCTACCCTGCGCTATCACGACTTCCACACTTATTAGAGGTGCCCACTAACACAGGGTTGACTGTAGTCAATGGGAGTGGACCAATTTATCGCAGTCGAATCGCTTCCTCCTGGACAAACCCTCTAAACATCCATAATGTTATCTTATCACAGCACAATCCATCCATAATGTTATCTTATCACAGCCCAATCCACCCACAACTATCCACAATGTTATCTTATCACAGCCCAATCCACCCACAATGTTATCTTATCACAGCCCAATCCACCCACAATGTTATCTTATCACAGCCCAATCCACCCACAATGTTATCTTATCACAGCCCAATCCATCCACAACGTCTTATCACAGCCCAATCCATCCACAATATTATCTTATCACAGCCCAATCCATCCACAATGTTATCTTATCACAGTACAATCCATCCACAACTATCCACAACATTATCTTATCACAGCCCAATCCAACCACAACTATCCACAATGTTATCTTATCACAGCCCAATCCAACCACAACTATCCATAATGTTATCTTATCACAGCCCAATCCATCCACAACTATCCACAATGTTATCTTATCACAGCCCAATCCAACCACAACTATCCACAATGTTATCTTATCACAGCCCAATCCAACCACAACTATCCATAATGTTATCTTATCACAGCCCAATCCAACCACAACTATCCATAATGTTATCTTATCACAGCCCAATCCAACCACAACTATCCATAATGTTATCTTATCACAGTACAATCCATCCACAATGTTATCTTATCACAGCCCCATCCACCCACAACTATCCACAACGTTATCTTATCACAGCCCAATCCACCCACAATGTTATCTTATCACAGCCCAATCCATCCACAATGTTATCTTATCACAGCCCAATCCACCCACCATGTTATCTTATCACAGCCCAATCCATCCACAATATTATCTTATCACAGCCCAATCCACAATGTTATCTTATCACAGCCCAATCCACCCACCATGTTATCTTATCACAGCCCAATCCATCCACAATGTTATCTTATCACAGCCCAATCCACCCACAACTATCCACAATGTTATCTTATCACAGCCCAATCCACCCACAACTATCCACAATGTTATCTTATCACAGCCCAATCCACCCACAATGTTATCCTATCACAGCCCAATCCATCCACAATGTTATCCTATCACAGCCCAATCCAACCACAACTATCCATAATGTTATCTTATCACAGCCCAATCCAACCACAACTATCCATAATGTTATCTTATCACAGCCCAATCCATCCACAATGTTATCCTATCACAGCCCAATCCATCCACAATGTTATCTTATCACAGCCCAATCCACCCACAATGTTATCCTATCACAGCCCAATCCATCCACAATGTTATCTTATCACAGCCCAATCCACCCACAATGTTATCCTATCACAGCCCAATCCACCCACAATGTTATCTTATCACAGCCCAATCCATCCATAATGTTATCTTATCACAGCACAATCCATCCACAATGTTATCTTATCACAGCACAATCCACCCACAACTATCCACAATGTTATCTTATCACAGCCCAATCCATCCACAATGTTATCTTATCACAGCCCAATCCATCCACAATGTTATCTTATCACAGCCCAATCCACCCACAACTATCCACAATGTTATCTTATCACAGCCCAATCCACCCACAATGTTATCTTATCACAGCCCAATCCAACCACAACTATTCACAATGTTATCTTATCACAGCCCAATCCAACCACAACTATCCACACTGTTATCTTATCACAGCCCAATCCACCCACAATGTTATCTTATCACAGCCCAATCCAACCACACTGTTATCTTATCACAGCCCAATCCACCCACAACTATCCACAATGTTATCTTATCACAGCACAATCCATCCACAATGTTATCTTATCACAGCACAATCCATCCACAATGTTATCTTATCACAGCCCAATCAACCCACAACGTTATCTTATCACAGTACAATCCATCCACAACTATCCACAATGTTATCTTATCACAGCCCAATCCAACCACAACTATCCACAATGTTATCTTATCACAGCCCAATCCATCCACAATGTTATCTTATCACAGCCCAATCCATCCACAATGTTATCTTATCACAGTACAATCCATCCACAATGTTATCTTATCACAGCCCAATCCATCCACAACTATCCACAACGTTATCTTATCACAGCCCAATCCACCCACAACGTTATCTTATCACAGCCCAATCCACCTACAACATTATCTTATAACAGCCCAATCCACCCACAACTATCCACATAGTTATCATGACAACATAACCAAACACAATTATACCCATTCCTGAAGTCTGAGTCTATCCACATTTTAGTTTGGTTATCCAGCTTTTATAGGTGGAGGAAAACCCCAGATGCCCCTTCGAGCACGGACGGACCTCCGGATAGAACCATCGACTTTCCGCAAACCAGATAGCACGCTCATATGAAAGGGATTTGAACCTCCAGTTGTGAGGGGCGTGTGATTTGATGCAAACAACTTTAGCCACTCGGCAACGACTTTAGCCACAGCTTAGATAAAATTGAGATGAATTCTAGCAAATGCTCTATTCTTGCACAATTCTCTTTATCTAGGTGCTAGGAACAGCACTATTGTTGATATGTATTCTGGCTGTCAACGATCCCAGAAACATGCAGCCGACGAAAGGTGTGATCGCACTCAGCATTGGACTCGTCGTCTTCGTCATAGGCATGTCATTCGGATCTAACTGCGGATACGCAATCAACCCCGCGAGGGATCTTGGTCCACGCATTTTCACTTCACTAGCTGGATGGGGTTCCCATCCATTTACGTAAGAGCTTGTATTACATACGTGACAAAATGGCACAACTTCGATTTCACCATTAAGATTAGTTTGGTTTTGGTATTTAGAGTCAAACCAATAACTTATGTCATATGACGACTCTCCAGCTATATATTGATTGAGACTCAGGCTGTCCATGCGGTCAGTATTTCAGGCACAGACGGGCACCCGGGCAGAACCTTCTGCAACCCAGCTGGATAGCTTCCTCACATATAATTACTGTTTATTTTTGCATTCACGGCAAATAATGATGGTAGTTAAGTTATGCATTGCAGTTACCCCTCGTTTAATAATGAAGAATACTCCTACTCACTTTATCCAATGTAGGTATATATTTTTTGTTTATTTATTGTCGCTACCGGTTGCCAATATGAGCTACGGCTTATGAATAGATTAGTCATTTTAAAATTTGGAGGATAGTGAAGTGATACAGACAGAGACCAGACCCATTCCATAGTCTCCTCTGGTTCGTTAACGTGGATGGTGTAAAGCACCGACACAAGACCTCGGTTTAAGGTCTAATCCGAAAGACTATGATAGGAGACATTTTGGTATGGTATAGCGGTGACCCCTGGATCATAGCGGTGACCCCTGGATTACAGCGGTGACCCCTGGAGTACAGCGGTGACGCCTGGATCATAGCAGTGACCCCTGGATCATAGCGGTGACCCCTGGATTATAGCGGTGACCCCTGGATTATAGCAGTATTACAAATCCCCGAGTGTTAACCACTAAACCACCGATACAATTGTATCTAACTATACACAAGAGGAACAATGGATATTTGAGAGTAACGGACAGAGGGGAACAATGGATATTTGAGAGTAACCATGTATATTTGAGAGTAACGGACAGAGGGGAACAATGGACATTTGAGAGTAATAGACAGAGGGGAACAATGGATATTTGAGAGTAACGGACAGAGGGGAACAATGTATATTTGAGAGTAACTGTTTTTGGGTGGACAGAGGGGAACAATGGATATTTGAGAGTAACGGACATAGGGGAACAATGGACATTTGAGAGTAACGGACAGAGGGGAACAATGGATATTTGAGAGTAATGGACAGAGGGGAACAATGGACATTTGAAAGTAACGGACTGAGGGGAACAATGGATATTTGAGAGTAACGGACAGAGGGGAACAATGGATATTTGAGAGTAACGGACAGAGGGGAACAATGGACATTTGAGAGTAATAGACAGAGGGGAATAATGGATATTTGAGAGTAACGGACAGAGGGGAACAATGTATATTTGAGAGTAACGGACAGAGGGGAACAATGGATATTTTGAGAGTAATGGACAGAGGGGAACAATGGACATTTGAAAGTAACGGACAGAGGGGAACAATGGACATTTGAGAGTAATGGACAGAGGGGAATAACGGACATTTGAGAGTAACGGACAGAGAGGAACAATGGACATTTGAGAGTAATGACAGAGGGGAATAATGGATATTTGAGAGTAACGGACAGAGGGGAACAATGTATATTTGAGAGTAACGGACAGAGGGGAACAATGGATATTTTGAGAGTAATGGACAGAGGGGAACAATGGACATTTGAAAGTAACGGACAGAGGGGAACAATGGACATTTGAGAGTAATGGACAGAGGGGAATAACGGACATTTGAGAGTAACGGACAGAGAGGAACAATGGACATTTGAGAGTAATGGACAGAGGGGAACAATGGACATTTGAGAGTAATAGACAGAGGGGAACAATGGACATTTGAGAGTAATAGACAGAGGGGAACAATGTATATTAGAGATTGATGGACAGAGGGGAACAATGGATATTTGAGAGTAATGGACAAAGGGGAACAATGGACATTTGAGAGTAATGGACAGAGGGGAACAATGGACATTTGAGAGTAACGGAAAGACGGGAATAATGGACATTTGAGAGTAACGGACAGACGGGAATAACGGACATTTGAGAGTAACGGACAGACGGGAATAATGGACATTTGAGAGTAAACGACAGACGGGAATAACGGACATTTGAGAGTAACGGACAGACGGGAATAACGGACATTTGAGAGTAACGGACAGATGGGAATAATGGACATTTGAGAGTAACGGACAGATGGGAATAACGGACATTTGAGAGTAACGGACAGACGGGAATAATGGACATTTAAGAGAAATAGACACTGGGGAGCAATGAACATTAAGAGTAACAGACATTGTAGATTTCCCCACCACATGCTGAGGCCAGTTCAATTCCTGCTAGTATACACATTATTAACATACAGCAATTGTTTTCCAGTTACCGGAATTACAACTACTTCTGGGTACCCATCGTAGGGCCTCATTTAGGGGCTGTGTTAGGTGCCTACATATACCAGCTCTGTGTGGGACTACATTGGCCAGAGGAGGAAGAGGAGAAAATATCCTTGCCAGAGACTGGAATGAAGGGCGGCATGGAACATGATGGACCGTATCCATGCAATACTACAATGTGATACAAAACGACTATATACAGTCAAACCTGTGTTAGTGGTCACCTCTATTAACCCATTCAACCCCAAGTAACTGACATGGATTGGTGCATGATATTTTTAGACCAATAAATGAATAAGAAAATTACCTTTGGACCAGTTCATTGATAAAAATGGGTAATTTTATCTAAAAATAGTAATAATTATTACTGACAAAAAGTGCAGATCCTGATGAGACGGCTCATCACGAGCCGACTCATCTGGATCTACACTTTTCATAAGCCTATTTAGAGGCCTGTGGTGTTGAAAGGGTTAAGCAGCCAACTGTTATTTAGCAAGCAGTTTCCTGAATCCCAATATGTTGTTTTATTATATATTTGACCTCTATTAAGCAGCCACCTGTGCTAAGCAGTCAATTTCTGTGATTCCCATGGCTGGCTGCTTAACACAGGTTCGAATATACAGTGAAACCAGGCCATATCTGATATCAGGACACATCAATGAGTGTTGGATACGACAGGTTGTGGGGTGTTACAGGCTTCAGTTAGCCTGGGAACAGGCGTTGATATATATTTGCATGGTCAGTCATATCAATATATTTTAACACCGAGACCATTAATTGGGCCATATTGAGTTTCTGATATCATTTTGCCAGAAGTGAATTAGTGAAAAATTGACAGACTGTGACCCAGAGGCTTCAGTGTCTGTTTATATATCGCATATATAGATGTCACTGTAATTAGGATTGCATTTAGAAATGTTTTAAGATTTCGAGTATGTAAAATTATATACTATAGTTCATTCCTATAGTAATATGGTATGCCAATAATTATCACCTACATTTGTTGTCATAATTTTATACTTATGTTGTAGAATGTAATATTGCTATGTCACTAAAAACTGTATAGTTTATGTGAATAAAATATGATCGATCGTTCTGTTTTACTTTTTAAGCTTTATTTATTTTACAACGATTACGAAGCAAGTTTTAACAACTTATATTAATCACTCTCATTACGCGGATGAAAGCGTATATGTGGTCATTCGTATGGGACGAAACGAGCGTTGAAACGAGCGTTCTGATTGGATTATTAGAATGTAACAAGATGTTTGTTTTTATATGAAGAATAATCATAATCCAATCAGAACGCTCGTTTCAACGCGAACTGCGCCGCTTGAGAAATTTTCAAAACAAATTGAAAAATTCTCCGAAATCTCTTTTTGACGTACATTTTTGCCGAATAAACCTACACATTAGTTGAAACACATTTTATTGATAATGTTATTCACTGTTAAAACTCTCCCGTCGAAGATTTTTTTTGTTGCTGACAGAACCCGTGTCCTAGTATGGAAATGTGACCTGCTATGGCCAATGTTTGTGGCAATTGTTTGCAAAGTATACATGCACGCAGCTTAAAGTTGTGTTTTATTTGAGGAACAATATAAAGACTCGGGATAGGCGTTTTATTTGGACAGATTTGTACAAAATTGTTTCAGATAGGGCCATTTTACTGATTGATGCGAAATCTGACATCCCAGAGTAGAATCCCTGTACTTAAATATATATACTAGTACCCCCAAACGTGCCGAATCCCTGTGGCATATAACAGAAACTATTATCTGACTAGTATATACTGTCCGATTAGCGCAGTGGTGAGCGTGCTCGCTTTTTACCAATGCAACCCGGGTTCGATCCTCAGACCGGGAAGTATGTGAGATCATCAGATGGTACGGTGGTCGCCAGATCAGACAGGTGGGTTTTCTCCGGGTACTCCGGTTTCCTCCAAGACGAATGACCACATTTACGCTTTCATCCGCGCCAACGACAGTGATTAATATAAGATGTTAAAACTTGCTTCGCAAGAAACAATCACAATAATGCTACACTTGTTAAAAGTTTGAGCAACTGTGGATCATGAAACATTTTTGTCCAAATCCTACAACATCTTGGAATACACTGGGTGTCAGCAGCATAATCGTGCAAAAGTGCAAAATAAGTGAAATAATATTCTCAACCCATTCAACACCAAGTAACTCACATGGACTGGTCCATGATATTCATAAACCAATAAATGAATCAGAAAATCACATTTGGACAAGTTCATTTATCAAAATGGTAATTATGTCTAAAAATAGTCATATCACTGGCAAAAAGTGCAGATCCTGATGAGACGGCTCATCATGAGCCGGCTCATCTGGATCTACACTTTTTGTAAGCCTATTTAGAGGTCTGTGGTGTTGAAAGGGTTAAATATGTGGATTTAATAAAGAACAGTGTAAGTAAAATAATACAGAAATGGAGAATTTAAACAGACATTTTTTGGTAAGTCATTCATTGTCAGATGATATAATGTTATATTTCGGGTTTTACGCCTGCATCAGCACCATTTTGGGCTATATTGCTGGCGGGCAGTTTACATACAACACCTTTCCTGGACAGGCTCCAGCGGTTAACCAGTACTTGGGTGCACCAACCTCTGTAAGAAACTGCCAACTTTTTCATATAAATGAGACACGGTCTGAGCGGGGCTCGAACCCGTGACCATCAGTGATGATAGGTTACAGTGTTATACAAGTCAGCGACCGTAACCACTCGACCACGGAGGCGGACTCATTGTCAGATGAATGCATGGTGTTATGTGCATGGTTATTATGAAATTTATATCACAATGTAGTTAATTTATCTGGCATGCATTGTGCTACTACTGCGCTATCACGACATAAGTGAGGGAAGTTATCCCTACAGGTAAGGTGTCCATCCAATGTACATCTGACATAGATTGTATATATATATATATAAGTGAGGGAAGTTATCCCTACAGGTAAGGTGTCCATCCAATGTACATCTGATATAGATTGTGTATATATATATATATATAAGTGAGGGAAGTTATCCCTACAGGTAAGGTGTCCATCCAATGTACACCTGACATAGATTGTATATATATATATAATATATATAATAAGTGAGGGAAGTTATCTCTACAGGTAAGGTGTCCATCCAATGTACACCTGACATAGATTGTATATATATATATATATAAGTGAGGGAAGTTATCTCTACAGGTAAGGTGTCCATCCAATGTACATCTGACATAGATTGTATATATATATATATATATAGTGAGAGAAGTTATCTCTACAGGTAAGGTGTCCATCCAATGTACATCTGATATAGATTGTGTATATATATATATATAGTGAGGGAAGTTATCTCTACAGGTAAGGTGTCCATCCAATGTACATCTGACATAGATTGTATATATATATATTAGTGAGGGAAGTTATCCCTACAGGTAAGGTGCCCATCCAATGTACATCTGACATAGATTGTGTGTGTATATATATATATATATATATATTATAGTGAGGGAAGTTATCCCTACAGGTAAGGTGCCCATCCAACGTACATCTGACATAGATTGTATATATATATATATATATAATATAAGTGAGGGAAGTTATCCCTACAGGTAAAGTGTCCACCCAATGTACATCTGACATAGATTGTATATATATATATATATATATATATAAGTGAGGGAAGTTATCCCTACAGGTAAGGTGCCCATCCAATGTACATCTGACATAGATTATTCTCATCTGTAGCTTCACGTATCAGGTGGTGCACATGCCCTTCAACAGAGAGTGCGAGCCCGCTGCGCTTGGTCCCCTTGTTTAGGATCCCTTGTATCCTTTGTTCTATGGCTTGTACGTGTACACGGCCCTGCAATGAGTAGCAGAATGTCTTAATATACCGTCTCGGTGGCCTAGTGGTAACGGCTCTATAGAGCGGGAGGTCGAAGGTCCAACCTCGTCAGAGGGTCAGTCTGATATGGTTTGTTGGTGAGCTGTCAGCTAGTTAAATAATTCCATACTGATTGCTGATCAGTCTCACTTGCGAGCAGAGGATTCGGAATATACTGATGTTCGTAAGAGCTTTTTCATAAGTCGGAGATGACCTTTCAATAGTGGCGACACTACAGTGAAACCCCTCAAATCGAACGGCCACCGGAATTTAGTTAATGTTCGGTTTGGAGAGGGTTTTAGCTAGAGGGGTTTTCATAGTGGGGTAGATTTCTCATAAATTAAATGCTTGGAAGGCGGTGGAGACCTGTTTATAGTTTGGCAGTTAGTAAAGAAGTGATTACTATTATATGGACAATACATTATTCTGAAAATAATAGCTGAACGTTTATTTGCTTAACCCTTTCAACACCACAGACCTCTAAATAGGCTTACAAAAAGTGTAGATCCAGATGAGCCGGCTCGTCACGAGCCGTCTCATCAGGATCTGCACTTTTTGCAAGTAGTATTACTAATTTTAGACAAAATTACCCATTTTGATAAATGAACTGGTCCAAATGTAATCTTCTGATTCATTTATTGGTCTAACAATATCATGGACCAGTCCATGTCAGTTACTTGGTGTTGAATGGGTTAAGAGAATAGTCGGTTTCATATTTTGATCTAGACAGTGTTGTTTAATTTCGAAATATAAACCCGTTATTACCGGGTAGTGTGATTTATCAAAGATCACTTTATCAGAGTTATTTGGGGTTGCATGGAATGCTGGGATTGTTGGGTATACTTGACGTTTTAGGGGGTACTTGTGGTTTTAGGGGGTACTTGGGGTTTTAGGGGGTACTTGTGGTTATAGGGGGTACTTGTGGTTATAGCGGGTACTTGGGGTTTTAGGAGATACTTGGACTTGTATGGGGATACTTGAGGTTGTAAGGGGTACTTTGGGTTACATCGGAAACTTGGGAGTAATAGTGATACTTGGGATTGTTGGGGATAATGCAGTAGTAATTGTGAGGTTTGTTATAGTTCATACAAATGTTCTTCAATCAGATTGGTTATTTGTCACCTGACGAAGCGGTTTCCAAAATTGGCATTTCCACAAACTGGACAACGGAGGCCCTTGTGAAGTTACCAACCTGGACCCATGCAGTGTTATTGTTTAACATTTATTCTTGCTTATAGCCATACTCCTGTTCAAAATCACTGTCACAATTTTTAAAATGCTTGTTACCATATGATTTAAATGATTTCAGTTTGGCATGGGTTTTCTGGGGGTGGGTGATGGGAGTGACTGATCAATTTCAATGTGTCCTCAATGGACAGTTCCACTGTACGATGCTTAGAATTAGCCAGCTATAATACAGAACTAAATTACCTAGTGCGGGCCGTTGTCTAATGTTGTTAAAACGTGTGGCCCAAACCATTTGTATTTTCATGCTATGTATTGTATCTTTATGTGTATGGCATATGTACTATTGCTTTGCAATTAAATATGATTTTTAAAAACAACAACAAAAACTAAATTACTTACAAATATGGAAGAAAATATATTGAAACAAAATTAGCTCAAAATTACTAAATGTATACAATGAGTTGTTAGTCTTGTATTTGATCCGTAATTATTTCACAACACCGCATGTCAGGCACACATTGGAGTAAACAATATGCCGACAAATTATGTGTAATTGATTGATCAAAACATGGAAGGTGTTAAATTTCAGGCGATACCAAGGTCGTTTGAATACACACGTTCGCCGCTGGGCATCTGGGTTTCAGGGGTAATTTGAAATAGAAATGTACAAACATGGCTCCGAAAACCTGTCCGGTATTCGGTTTTGTTTACACTGAATACGGCAAAGATGGAAAAATATCGGGACCAGGAAAATTGCCTGGTTTAGAGGGAATTCTGCTTTAGAGGGGTTCCAGTTTTCAGGGAATTCCGCTTTAGAGGGGTTCCGCTTTAGAGGAAATTCTGCTTTAGAGGGAATTCTGCTTTAGAGGGAATTCTGCTTTAGAGGGGTTTGGGTTTAGAGGGTATTCCTCTTTAGAGCGGTTCCGGTTTTGAGTTCCATTGCACTGCACAAGATTTGTAGTATGAAATACATTTTTAATATTTTAAATGTACTTGAACATCGCGGAAACATATATAACCTTCTTTTGACTGGGATAGTGTTTTCATTCTGTTCTCTCTTTGTAGCTCCGTTTCTACATAACTAATCATAATAGCAATGAAACAAATGCATGTAACTAACCGCTCTCAATGCTAACAACTGTATATTGTAACATCCTCATGGAAAGGAATTTACATAAGCTCTCAGCTCCAATCCATTTCAGATATCCTGTTGTATTTATATACCGTAAACTAAATGCATGTAAACCACTTTTAGTATGTCTTATTCAAATTGCTTGCATAACTAACTGAACACTCACATACTGTGCAATTACGGTCAGTTTAACAGGAATGTCACTGCAAAGTGGTGATAGTGAGGCAAGTTATTTATTTAAGTGGTAATAGCGCAATCGCTTCAGGTACGAAAGACCTGGAGTTCGAGCCCCGCTGGAGCCGTTACGATTGTGCCATTAGGCAAAGCATTTAAATTCCACATTGCCTCTTCTCTCTCCCTAGTGGCGATGGTTTCCATCAGGAATGAGGTCTCGAGAGTGATTAATATAAGTTATAAGTAACTTGCTTCGCAATAGAGCTAAAATAAATTTGAATAAACTAACACTACTCCACATACATAAATGCCTTACAACACCTTCAACGCTTCCGACATATAACCATCATTCCATGCCTTGATATATATTTTTTTATACAAATTTATTTTAGCTCGATTGCGAAACAAGTTCTTTCAACTTATATTAATCACTCTCGAGACCTCATTCCTGATGGAATCCATCGCCATGAAGGAGAGAGAAGAGGCAATGTGGAATTTAATTTAAATGCCTTGCCTAAGGACACAATCGTAACGGCTCCAGCGGGGCTCAAACTCCGGACCTTTCGCACCTGAAGCGAACGCGCATCCACTGCGCTATCACGACTTCCACTATAGATTCCCATATAGATTGAGTATTATGTAGTACAGTGCGCCTACAGCTTGTCTGCAGTATGGAGATAAAGTGATTAACCCATTCAACACCAAGTAACTCACATGGACTGGTCCATGATATTCATAAACCAATAAATGAATCAGAAAATCACATTTGGACAAGTTCATTTATCAAAATGGGTAATTATGTCTAAAAATAGTCATATCACTGGCAAAAAGTGCAGATCCTGATGAGACGGCTCGTCACGAGCCGGCTCATCTGGATCTACACTTTTTGTAAGCCTATTTAGAGGTCTGTGGTGTTGAAAGGGTTAATTGGTCTCTTCTGCTGTGGAGATGGCAAAATACACAATACCTGTTCGTTGGTGATTTCCCCGGACTCTGTGGGGTTGTGCCGGTGTCCTCGGGAAGGCTTACTCCACTCCACCAGGGGGTCATACACGAACGGCTTCAACACACTGGAGGAAATTGATAACGTACGTTCAGTTTACCAACAGACAGAGGATGTAAATATATTACCGTCCCTGCTCTCCTATATAAAGAGTTTTATACCACCAGATTACCGATCTGTAGTCCAGTGGTTAACACGCAGGACTGGTAATCCAGGGATCGCAGGTTCGATCCCCTGTCTGACCATAATAAAATTAACAGTCATTCAGATGGGACGTTAAACCAAGGTCTTGTGTCCGTGCTGTACACCGTGCACGTAAAAGAATCCGGGTGCCCATCTGTGTCTGAAATACTGCTCGGATGGGGGAGGTCTTCCGCCGCCACAAATAACACCCGGAGAGTAGTTTGTTTTCTTTGTTTTCCTTGTTTGTTTATTTCTATTAAAATTCATCAATAAAATCATATTCTATATCAAACTTTCCCTGCTACAGATAGTTAGGTACAGATAGTTAGGTACAGATAGTTAGGTACATGTAGTTAGGTACAGATAGTTAGGTACAGATAGTTAGGTACATGTAGTTAGGTACAGATAGTTAGGTACATATAGTTAGGTACATGTAGTTAGGTACAGTTAGTTAGGTACAGATAGTTAGGTACAGATAGTTAGGTACAGATAGTTAGTACAGATAGTTAGGTACAGATATGGATATATGAATGTTTGATCGCATTGACCAATGGAAGCTGTTACTGATCACACAATAACGATGGCACTCGGAACTTCCAATCCAGAAGACATAAAGAATTATGCAAGCACGTTATATGTGGCCCTTAAACTTGGGACTGCGATCCTTGGGACTAGAGTGCCATGTGGGGCGAAATAGTCGCCCTAGGGACCCTGACTTCTCCCTATTTTTATTTTATTTTATTTTACAATTTTCATACACAATTTTGTCCAGCAAGATACACTGGCCCATTATAAAGCACTCCTATTCAAATGTTGTATTTAATGTCATACTGTCCATTTAAACCTTATTTTGTTGAAATTTATTAAATAACACCATTTAAGGACATGATCGCGCGCACGTTTTCTCACTTCTCCCAAACATTCTGACCTAGAATGAGCCATGAAACCTACCTCATCAGAGGTTCAGATTCCTTTCTCATCACACGTAACGTTACTTCACAAGCTCGACGAAATATTCCCTCCAGTTTCAGTGGTCCCTGTAGGTGAAACAGACAAGCGTACATATTTCAGTGGTTAGCGAAAGTTAAAAGCTGATACACAACGATGGAACATGAACATGTATTGAAATAACTAGTGGTGGGCTCATCAATTGAATACAATCGAAAATTGATCGGAGATCCCCGATAATCGGCCGTAATCGATCACACTCTAATAATCAGACATTGTGTAAACGATTATTTTACCAGTATTTTATTTTCTTTCGGCCGATTTTATTCCTTTTGAGAAAAATAGTCTACTTCTGGAACTTCTTAGTTAATACACATTTATTTTAGCTCGATTGCGAAACAAGTTCTTACAACTTATATTAATCATTCTCGAGACCTCATTCCTGATGTAATCCATCGCCACGAGGGAGAGAAGAGGCGACGTGGAATTTAAATGCCTTGCCTAAGGGCACAATCGTAACGCCTCCAGCGAGACTCGAACCGTTCGCACCTGAAGTGAACGCGCATCCACTGCAACGCGCATCCACTGCGCTATCACGACTTCCACGTCAAAAATTGACCTGGACATGAAATATAAACATGGCTGAAAACTTAAGAATGATCGTTTTCGCGGTTGTTGAAAGTAATTCAAATATATTGTACCCATTTATTTGCTAAATATTGTACAAATTTATTTTAGCTTGATTGCTAAACAAGGTTTTGCAACATTAGGTTAATTACTCTCACCATGAGGAAGAGAGAAAAGGCAATGTGGATTTCAGTGTCTTGCCGTAACCCATTTCATTCTGGATACATTTAAAGGCTTTTGCAAACACCATAGATCCAGATCAGCCGCAGCGTAACGCTGCGTGCTGATCAGGATCTATGTTGTTTGCTACATAGCCAAGTGTCTTAGCAAGATCATCTGAATAGCAAACAGCCTAGAGCCTGATCAGACGGGACGTTCCGTGGCAGCTGATCTGGCTCTATGTTCTTTGCAAATACAGTTTGAACGGTATCCAGAATGAAATGGGTTAAGGACACCATCACAGTGGTTCTGATGCGGCTCGAACCCACAACCTCTCCGTTACAATTCAGACACCGTATCATTACACCATAGAGGCTCCATTTGTGTGCTTACTGTACATTGACACTCTTGGTTCTTATAGGCAACAAACACATTGTCTCAACATGCTGGATATTTTAACCAAGGCAAAGACACACCAAGTCGTGGAAGTCGTGATAGCGCAGTGGATGCACGTTCGCTTCAGGTCCTGAGTTCGAGCCCCACTGGAGCCGTTATGATTGTGCCCTTAGGCAAGGCATTTAAATTCCACGTTGCCTCTTCTCTCTCCCTCGTGGCGATGGATTCCATCAGGAATGAGGTCTCGAGAGTGATTTATATAAGTTGAAATAACTTGTTTCGCAATCAAGCTAAAATAAATTTGTATATAAAAAAAGACACACCAAACATAAACCGGATACAAACTAGATTTTGTTTTGGAAAAACATGCACATCTCCCTAGCAGTGTTGCATCAGTGGAGTATATGGCTATAATACTGAACTAGGTTTGGTACATTATGTAAATATATCATTGAAATCTAGCTACAGATTTAGCAGAAGTAAGCTGGATATTCACAAATCTTGAAAAACATATCATTGAAATCTAGCTACAGATTTAGCAGAAGTAAGCTGGAGATTCACAAATCTTGAAAAACATATCATTGAAATCTAGCTACAGATTTAGCAGAAGTAAGCTGGAGATTCACAAATCTTGAAAAACATATCATTGAAATCTAGCTACAGATTTAGCAGAAGTAGGCTGGATATTCACAAATCTTGAAAAAGGGCCATAACTGTGTGAAGTATTGACCGAGTGGAATGCTGGAAGTTGATATGCATAACTAGGCTTGGTATTGATCGTTCCCGTGAAATTTCATGAAAATCTGGCTGAGGACTTTAGAAGAATTGTTTCGTACAAAGTGTTTTATTTAAACATCTTCAAAGAGCCGTAACTGTGTGAAATATTAACCAATTGGAAAACAAAGATGATATGCACAGCACGGCTTGGTACCGATCATTCCTGTGATGTTTTGTGAAAATCCGACCACGGGTTTAGAATATCTCTAGGGAGACATAAATATTGTACCTATTTTGAATGTGTCAGTGACCTTGGAGGAACCTTAATCTAATTGTGACACAACGTTCCATGGTAGTGGACATTTGTGAGAAGTTATTTCAAATTGGCTGAAGCGGTATACAAGACTACGACTGGACACAAACATTTTGTACCCAAATTTATAGACAATGTGATGTTTCGTGAGGTTATTTCAAACAGGGTAGGAGCCTTACAAGATATTATTTGTTAGTATAAAGTCGTACCAACAGCTTATGTCATATGGCGATTGTCAAGCTATTATTGGTGGATGAATACCCCACCCAGGTGCACAGTATTAGGCAGAGAGCCGTCGGGCCGTCTTTTCGACGGCCTATCACCTAATAAGACGGTCAATTATATTGGCGACGGTTACCGACGGCCAGTTAAAAAAATGGCTGATAACATTTTTTTTTTCTCTCCGAGACCTCACTAGGTTTGTTAACATATATATGCAGCTGTAAAACAATGACAAGAACTGGACCCTATAATAGGCTAATATTGGTCGCAATTCCTTTTTGGAGAGGCTTTCCCAATTTCCGTCATCATTCGGGTCCCGCTCTGGGGCTGGACTTATTTTTTTAGACTCCCATTTTGATATTTCTGCCTAATACTATGCCCAGGTGCAGCTGTAAGCAGTATTTCAGGCATGCACAGGCATCTAGGTAGAACACCGACCCTTCCGCAAGTCAGTTTCCGCGCAAGACAGACTTCCAACACTCCCTGTGGGATTGGAACCTACAGCGGTGAGGGGCAAGTGATTTTAGGGTCAACAACCGTAACCAGCCGGCCCCTATAATAGTATCCATTACACTGCGAAGGCTCTTCGATTCCGATAGATCAACTCACCATGTGTGGAAGTCATGATAGCGTAGTGTGCGAAAAGCCCGGAGTTCGAGCCCCGCTGGAGCCGTTACGATTTTGCCCTTAGGCAACAAGGCATTTAAATTCCACATGGCCCCTTCTCTCTCCTTCATGGCGATGGATTCCATCAGGAATGAGGGCTCGAGAGTGATTAATAAAAGTTGAAAGAACTTGTTTCGCAATCGAGCTAAAATAAATTTGTATAAACTAACTCACCATGGCATGTACAAGATTGTGCGTCAGTCTGAACGGTACTTTCTCCGGCCATTCAAACGTCTCTCCCTGAAATACACAAAGGTCAGTTCTAAGTCAAATGTATCACGCAGCTGCTTTTTGGAATTAACTACAGAGTACATCCGTCATCTCAAATAAAAGTCGGTTATGTCAAATTCACCGGTTACGTCAATGTCTAGTCAAATATAATGCTATAATCACTGAAGAACCAAACATTCACCCAAGTTTTATGATTTTGAATTACAGATATGCTTAATGTACTAGTTTGCCTCGAAGCTACATGCCAACTTTGATCAAAATTGACCAAGCTGTTCTGGAATAGATCTCGATTTTTCAGATCTATTGTGTGCTTTAAAAAAATTTTTTTTTTTTATTTATACAAATTTATTTTATCTCGATTGCGAAACAAGTTATTTTAACTTATATTAATCACTCTCGAGACCTCATTCCTGATGGAATCCATCGTCACGAGGGAGAGAGAAGAGGCAACGTGGAATTTAAATGCCTTGCCTAAGGGCACAATCGTAACGGCTCCAGCGGGGCTCGAACTACGGACCTTTCGCACCTGAAGCTTCCACTGTGCTATCACGACTGCCACGTGCTTTGATTTACTAGTTTCATCAACATTTACAGAACAGATTCAGACGTCTGTTGAAGCAATTTTTTTACACTACGACAGCTAAAAACAGTTATTTTTGACATTGCATTCTGGTTATGGTATTTTTGCTGTCTATATCTTGACTACGTTTTGTTTGTTGTTTGTTAACTACTATTATTGTAAATTTAAAAATGAATTTATATTTGATTTATGAAAGTGTTTCACATGCTTAAGATTATGTTCACACACTCTAGAAATTGAATTTGGTAGATACAATGCTATAGAAAGAGAACATCGATTATGTAAACTATGTAACCAAAAGTCGGTTGAATCGGAGTATCACTTTTTGCTATGTTATACGAGATACACAAGTTTAAGAACTAAATACCTTGGTAATATATTTTGGCCATGTGCACAGAAATTCAATACTATCATGACTTCTAAGAATAAAATAGAATTGTTAAAAATATCTAAGTATATAAAGGAATCTACTTTCTTAGAAAAAATACCCTAGGTGTGTGCGTGCGTGCGTGCGTGCGTGCGTGTATTTGCAATAGTTTATACTTATGTAAATGGCCAAAGTATTGCTGTCGCACCAACAGCTTATTGTCATATGGCGATTCTCCAGCTAATATTGGTGGCGGAAGACCCCGGGTGCCCCTCCGAGAAGCATTTCAGGTACGACGGGCACCCTGGTGGTAGAACCACCGACATTCTGCATGCCACGTGGATAGCTTCCACACATGAAAGAATTCAACACACCCAGTGGGATTCGAACCAACAGTGGTGAGGGGGCAAGTGATTTGAAGTCAACGACCGTAACTACTTGGCCACTGTGATGAACAGATGTGGAAATTACACCAATGGTCGAGATCTATAATATTATGTGCATAGTAATTTACTAATCTGCAGCATCCCTCAATAATGAGAGACATCTGTAATTTTCTATTACCTCCCTTGGCAGATAAAGTCTGATTTATTCCCAAATGTGAATAGGTCCTTTTAGTTAGAATCCTTTGTTTTTACTGTTGTTCCCTAACCAGATGTTGCGGTATGATAAATGTGATTTTATCAAACTTGTGTTAATTAACTGAAAACATTCTTTTACAAATAAGTACCCATTGTATATACTGTACGAGATCTGTCGAGATATAGTAATTTAATAATCACAAGAAGCGATAGTAGAATAAAATTGTTAGCATGTTGTGCAAAGGAAACAACGATGAAAACAGAGGACAACACAATAGGACCTATCTACATTTAGGGAGTATTCAGGGGCAGTAACTGTTACCCTGTTAAACAAGCAGTTGAGATCCACATGTATACAGTCTCCGGACGTGGAATCAAACAGTATGTTCTCTCCATGTCTGTCCCCGAGACCGAGTATATAGCCAACCATGGACATCACAGCCACGGTCTTACAGTAGGCAAGCCGAGCATTATACCTGAAACAAAATTAATTACAAACATGTATGTATGTATGTTCCATTAACTCTTTCAACACCAAGTAACTGACATGGACTGGTCCATGATATTCTTAGACCAATAAAGGAATAAGAAAATTACATTCGGACCAGTTCATTTATCAAGATGGGTAATTTTGTCTAAAATTAGTAATACTACTTGCAAAAAGTGCAGATCCTGATGAGACGGCTCGTCACGAGCCGGCTCATCTGGATCTACACTTTTTGTAAGCCTATATAGAGGTCTGTGGTGTTGAAAGGGTTAATGTCAAACCCCTTGCGGGGACATAGACATGTTTTCCTGGGCAAGCTTAGCCGACATAATTGGTTAACCAGTACTAAGCAATGTGTGTGAGGTGCTTTGCTCAATCACATTACATACGTGGCCTGACCGAGTATCAAACCCGGGATCGATCGATTCCAAATCTGACGCTCTACCACTGGACCACGGATGCCACAACATAATGATTTATTTCTGTATCTTAATCTAGCTTGATTGTGAAGTAATTTTCTACAACATTAGAAGATTAATTGCCCTGGTTTCTCATCCATTGTTTACGGGAGAAGTGGCATTGTGGATTTCAGTGTCTTGTCTAAGGACACAACTTGGTTCTGACGGGTCTCAAACTTGCAACCCCTTGGATACAAAGATTAGAGACTTAATGATGGACACACAGGCAGACAGATGGAGCGCAAAATCACGTTGCCTGCCAGATGCTTGTCACAAATACAGTCAAACCTGCATTAGTGGTCACCTCTATTAAGCAGCCAGTCTGTATTAAGCAGCCAGTTTCCAGATTCCCAATATGTTGTTTTATTATACATTTGACCTTTATTAAGCAGCCACCTGTGCTAAACAGCCACTTTCTGTTAGTCCCATGGCTGGCTGCTTAACCCTTTCAACACCACAGACCTCTAAATAGGCTTACAAAAAGTGTAGATCCAGATGAGCCAACTCTTTTTGCCAGTAATATTACTATTTTTTGCCAGTAATATTACTATTTTAAGACAAAATTACCCATTATGGTAAATGAACTGGTCCAAATGTAAATTTCTTATTATTTTATGGGTCTAAAAATATCATGAACCAGTCCATGTCAGTTACTTGGTGTTGAAAGAATTAAGACAGGTTTAACTGTAGATAGATAATGGGTCCAAACTTCTTAAAGATTATCCAAGTTTCACCATAATACCGCTGGTTCCCGATGAGGATTATTGTTAGCTTTACCATGATGTAGGATCAGGAAAGGTGCGTAGGAACCATTCACCAAACACAGGCGGATGTCGCGGCAACAACTTATTCCGGTAGATATTCAACTTGGTCCTGAAATGAGACCATATGTGCAGAATAAATTTACATGTCACAGTTTGACAAATGGGTAAATAATTATTTTTCTGTTATTCTTTCTAATGACATGTACCGTACTTACCCGCCTATAAGACGGGATTTATATCACTAGATAATGGCCTCGAAGTGGTTTCCCGTCTTATAAGCGATAAGTGATGAAATCAGTTTGTTCCAACTCAATAATAATATTATTGATGACCATGATGAAATACAGTCTACAACCGTTATGTCAGAGTCGGTTAGGTCCAATTCTCCGGTTATCTCAAAGTCCCGTTTCAGACACTATTATTGTATATTGAACTGGCTTCGTTTATATCGAATTTCGTTAAGTCAAACTTCGGTTATGTCGAAGTATTTTTGCTTGGTCCGACGGAATTCGACATAACGGATGTAGACTGTAACTGAAACAAAAACATATACTTTCATAGCTGTCTGTAAACTGAACTTGTCAATTTCATTTTAGCAAATCAAATTTATTGTTGTGTGCATTAGTGCATTTTTTTTATGATTTCACATAATTTACAGTGTTTAATTATTTGTTTGATCTTTACTTCTGAGTGGTTGCCATTTGATCAACCTGTCTTATACGCGGGTCTATGCAAAATACAACTGATTTAAGCCATAAGTTGGGGGTCGTCTTATAGACGAGTAAATATGGTAGAAATTATTCAGTGGAATAACACATTTTATTCTCACAGCTTTATATTTATGGTTCCAAGCCACAGCAGTTTGAAATGTTGTCAATTTGAATGGTTCCCAGCCACAGATGTTTAAAATGTTGTCAATTTGAATGGTTCCCAGCCACAGCAGTTTGAAATGTTGTCAATTTGAATGGTTCCCAGCCACAGCAGTTTGAAATGTTGTCAACTTGAATGGTTCCCAGCTACAGCAGTTTTTGAAATGTTGTCAACTTGAATGGTTCCCAGCCACAGCAGTTTGAAATAGTGTCAACTTGAACGGTTCCCAGCCACAGCAGTTTGAAATGTTGTCAATTTGAATGGTTCCCAGCCACAGCAGTTTGAAATGTTGTCAACTTGAATGGTTCCCAGCTACAGCAGTTTTTGAAATGTTGTCAACTTGAACGGTTCCCAGCCACAGCAGTTTGAAATGTTGTCAACTTAAATGGTTCCCAGCCACAGCAGTTTGAAATGTTGTCAACTTGAACGGTTCCCAGCCACAGCAGTTTGAAATGTTGTCAATTTGAATGGTTCCCAGCCACAGCAGTTTGAAATGTTGTCAATTTGAATGGTTCCCAGCCACAGCAGTTTGAAATGTTGTCAACTTGAATGGTTCCCAGCCACAGCAGTTTGAAATGTTGTCAACTTGAACGGTTCCCAGCCACAGCAGTTTGAAATGTTGTCAATTTGAATGGTTCCCAGCCACAGCAGTTTGAAATGTTGTCAACTTGAATGGTTCCCAGCTACAGCAGTTTTTGAAATGTTGTCAACTTGAACGGTTCCCAGCCACAGCAGTTTGAAATGTTGTCAACTTGAATGGTTCCCAGCCACAGCAGTTTGAAATGTTGTCAACTTGAACGGTTCCCAGCCACAGCAGTTTGAAATGTTGTCAATTTGAACGGTTCCCAGCCACAGCAGTTTGAAATGTTGTCAATTTGAATGGTTTCCAGCCACAGCAGTTTGAAATGTTGTCAACTTGAACGGTTCCCAGCCACAGCAGTTTGAAATGTTGTCAACTTGAATGGTTCCCAGCCACAGCAGTTTGAAATGTTGTCAACTTGAACGTTTTTGGAATCAAGTCATCAGTGACGTCATTTAAGACTTTGTCTAAACAACATTCTAACACCATTTAGTATATAGTTTTGTCCCCATAAAGAATGTCTTTTCATGCTTTCAAATGAATTGCCAATTTTCAACTTCAAGGTCAGTGAAGGGTGAGGACGTTTGTTGAGAATTAGGCGTCGAATGTGTATAGAATGTTCCAAAGCAATACTTTTTTTAATTTAGAAATATTCAAGTTTGAGCCTTTTTTGACTAAATTTCAAGTTCACTGGTACTCAAGGGTGGGGACTGTCGGATGTGGGTGAGGAGAATTTCTTCGAAATCACCCTGTAACTGAAACCATGTAGTCATCGTAACAGCTCCCCGGGCATTCGTCACGATGAGCTAAAAATAGAAGTGAGTAGTAAATAGTTACTCTCTAGGAGATTGAAGAGTTGGCATCATTGACTTCAGCTCCGCTCCGCTCGTGTACTTCCCTTTCTCTTTGTACAGTTTGATGAGCACATTGCGTAGACCACTAGTGTTGTTCACCCACTCTATGATACCACACTCCTCGTTCAATGGGATAACCGTCTGTAAACATAGAAACCATACGGCCTCGTCATTGCGATAGCTACATGTCAACGAGAGAATATGGCCCCGACAATGCGATAGTTACATGTCCACGAGAGAATACGGCCTCGTCAATGCGATAGCTACATGTCAACGAGAGAATATGGCCCCGACAATGCGATAGTTACATGTCCATGAGAGAATACGGCCTCGGCAATGTGATAAGTTACATGTCCACGAGAGAATACGGCCTCATCAATGTGATAAGTTACATGTCCACGAGAGAATACGGCCTCATCAATGTGATAGTTACATGTCCACGAAAGAATACGGCTTCGGCAATGTGATAAGTTACATGTCCACGAGAGAATACGGCCTCGGCAATGTGATAAGTTACATGTCCACGAGAGAATACGGCCTCGGCAATGTGATAAGTTACATGTCCACGAGAGAATACGGCCTCGGCAATGTGATAAGTTACATGTCCACGAGAGATAGCTTATTTCATCAGTGTAGTAACGGTCATCCAATCAATCTCAAGTGATGATACTGGTATGCAATCAGTATTCGAACAGAAATCACGCAAATACTGCGCAGCAGATATAGCACATCTTTCATAGTAAAACTTGTCGCTGTTTAATGCAGCTCTTCATTGGGAAATGTGCTTTGCGGATAAAAAAGTCATGCATAATATAATTTGATGGAAATATCGATATCATTTCCAATAGCATTATACTCACATAGGTGCGTATATACAGGTATCTCTTCCTAGACTCTGGATCCTTCCGCAGGAACTTGTTCACTATACCATTGAACTCCATTAGTCGACAGTCTTTCCTCAAATCATCCTATCAAACATAACAGAAACATTAGTTGACAGTTCTTCTACAAACCATCCTATCAAATATAATAGGAAACATTAGTTGACAGTTCTTCTACAAACCATCCTATCAAATATAATAGGAAATATTAGTCGACAGTTCTTGCTCAAATCATACATCAAAGAAATTAACATTAGTGTAGATAGTTCTTCTACAAACCATCGTATCAAACATAGCAGACAACAATAGTCGACAGACCTTCCTAAACTATCATACAAAACATATGAGAAAACATTAATTAACAGTCCTTCCTCAAACTATCATACCAAACATGAGAAAACATTAGTTGACAGTCCTTCCTCACACTATCATACCAAACATGAGAAAACATTAGTCGACAGTCCTTCCTCACACTATCATACCAAACATGAGAAAACATTAGTTGACAGTCCTTCCTCACACTATCATACCAAACATGAGAAAACATTAATTAACAGTCCTTCCTCAAACTATCATACCAAACATGAGAAAACATTAGTTGACAGTCCTTCCTCACACTATCATACCAAACATGAGAAAACATTAATTAACAGTCCTTCCTCAAACTATCATACCAAACATATGAGAAAACATTAGTCGACAGTTCTTCTACAAACCATCGTATCAAATATAACATGAAACATTAGTCAACAGTCTTTCCTCAAGCCATCCTAACAGGACATCACCTTGGTTTATTGTTTGTTTGATTTTGGAGTTTAAAAAGTCGAACATACAGTGTAGGTCATACGACGACTCTGCAGCTATTATTGGTGGAGGAAGACCCTGGGTGCCCCTCCGAGCAGTATGTCCGACACTTGACTGGAACACGGGTAGAACCACCGACCAGAACAAGCCAGCAGGATAGCTTCCTCACATGAAAGAATCCGACACCCCCAGTGAGATTCGAACCTACAGCAGTGAGGAAGGGCAGGTGATCTGAAGTCCACAACAGTAACCACTCGGCCACAGAGGCAGCTTAGCAACAACGACAGTAACCTCAAAGGAACAGGATTTAATTACGACGATCAAGCTTCTTATTCGACCTCGAGCAAGGTGCTACAAATCGACTCCAATGCTAATGCCATTTAGGAGGTCACATTAATTGCAGCACTGTGTTTCAAAATACTGTTATACTGAATATGCCTCCAGGATTCAAAACATTAGTTAACGTCCTGGTTGCTTGGCAACAGGCATTATGGGATATGCTCGCAAGTTGTGATCAATTCTCATGTTTATTTGCCTCCAGGATTCAAAACATTAGTTAATGTCCTGGTTGCTTGGCAATAGGCATTATGGGATATGCTCGCAAGTTGTGATCAATTCTCATGTTTATTTGCCTCCAGGATTCAAAACATTAGTTAACGTCCTGGTTGCTTGGCAATAGGCATTATGGGATAGGCATGCTAGTTGTTGTAATCAATTCTAAACGTTTATTTGCCTCCAGGATTCAAAACATTAGTTAACGTCCTGGTTGCTTGGCAACAGGCATTATGGGATAGGCATGCTAGTTGTTGTAATCAATTCTCACGTTTATTTGCCTCCAGGATTCAAAACATTAGTTAATGTCCTGGTTGCTTGGCAACAGGCATTATGGGATATGCACGCTAGTTGTTGCAATCAATTCTCACGTTTATTTGCCTCCAGGATTCAAAACATTAGTTAAAGTCCTGGTTGCTTGGCAACAAGCATTATGGGAGAGGCACGCTAGTTGTTGCAATCAATTCTCACATTTCGTTGTATCGAATTTGTATCAATTTGTCTATATAGAGGGGATATCCTACGATATAGATACAGGGTTCTGGGTGCATATACAATACAACTTCCTGTGATTGTACAAGGTAGATGTTCTAGTTGATAATGCTGCAAGGTATATAATCTGGAGCCTGTGTGTGACAAGTATATAATCTGGAGCCTGTGTGTGACAAGTATATAATCTGGAGCTTGTGTGTGACAAGTATATAATCTGGAGCTTGTGTGTGACACGTATATAATCTGGAGCCTGTGTGTGACACGTATATAATCTGGAGCTTGTGTGTGACAAGTATATAATCTGGAGCTTGTGTGTGACAAGTATATAATCTGGAGCTTGTGTGTGACACGTATATAAACTGGAGCTTGTGTGTGACACGTATATAATCTGGAGCTTGAGTGTGACAAGTATATAATCTGGAGCTTGTGTGTGACACGTATATAATCTGGAGCTTGTGTGTGACAAGTATATAATCTGGAGCTTGTGTGTGACAAGTATATAATCTGGAGCTTGTGTGTGACAAGTATATAATCTGGAGCTTGTGTGTGACAAGTATATAATCTGGAGCTTGTGTGTGACAAGTATATAATCTGGAGCCTGTGTGTGACAAGTATATAATCTGGAGCCTGTGTGTGACAAGTATATAACCTGGAGTGTGTGTGTGACAAGTATATAACCTGGAGTGTGTGTGTGACAAGTATATAACCTGGAGTGTGTGTGTGACAAGTATATAACCTGGAGTGTGTGTGTGACAAGTATATAACCTGGAGCTTGTGTGTGTGACAAGTATATAACCTGGAGTGTGTGTGTGACAAGTATATAACCTGGAGTGTGTGTGTGACAAGTATATAACCTGGAGTGTGTGTGTGACAAGTATATAATCTGGAGTGTGTGTGTGACAAGTATATAACCTGGAGTGTGTGTGTGACAAGTATATAACCTGGAGTGTGTGTGTGACAAGTATATAACCTGGAGTGTGTGTGTGTGACAAGTATATAACCTGGAGTGTGTGTGTGACAAGTATATAACCTGGAGTGTGTGTGTGACAAGTATATAACCTGGAGTGTGTGTGTGACAAGTATATAACCTGGATGTGTGTGTGACAAGTATATACCTGGAGTGTGTGTGTGACAAGTATATAACCTGGAGTGTGTGTGTGACAAGTATATAACCTGGAGTGTGTGTGTGACAAGTATATAACCTGGAGTGTGTGTGTGACAAGTATATAACCTGGAGTGTGTGTGTGACAAGTATATAATCTGGAGTGTGTGTGTGACAAGTATATAACCTGGAGTGTGTGTGTGACAAGTATATAACCTGGAGTGTGTGTGTGACAAGTATATAACCTGGAGTGTGTGTGTGACAAGTATATAACCTGGAGTGTGTGTGTGACAAGTATATAATCTGGAGTGTGTGTGTGACAAGTATATAACCTGGAGTGTGTGTGTGACAAGTATATAACCTGGAGTGTGTGTGTGACAAGTATATAACCTGGAGTGTGTGTGTGACAAGTATATAACCTGGAGTGTGTGTGTGACAAGTATATAACCTGGAGTGTGTGTGTGACAAGTATATAACCTGGAGTGTGTGTGTGACAAGTGTGAATTTGGTCAAATATTGATTAACCCATTTCATTCTGGATACATTTAAAGGCTTTTGCAAACAACATAGATCCAGATCAGCCGCAGCGTGACACTGCATGCTGATCAGGATCTATGTTGTTTGCTACATAGCCAAGTGTCTTAGCAAGATCATCTGAATAGCGAACAGCATAGAACCTGATCAGACGACACGTTCTGTTGCGGCTGATCTGGCTCTATGTTCTTTGCAAATAGTATCCAGAATCAAATGGGTTAAGTGCTCTTCACGAAACTTTGCTATAGTTTGTCGAACACTGGTCTAATTAATTGACGAAAGATTTAATGAAGGAGGGAGGGTGCTTCTGCACAAAGAAATTACAGGTTAAATTTTTGTAATTTTGATTTATCTCTCCTGATAAAACCAGTAGTAGATTATTAAATGCTTATAATTTCATTTTTTAAACATGACCAAAATGTATTCTTTAATTAAAGTCTAGTAAACATTGAAAGTCATATTCGATAAACCTGTTTAAATCCATTGCGATTGTAAAAGTGGTGACGAACCAGTCTGGGTTTTATCCTTAATGAATACTCTTCAATTGGAGTTGCTAGAAAAGCATTTGTATTTCTGATTTCAACTTCAACATGGTGAATTTACAAAATTACAATACAGAGTATAATCTACCTTTGGCTTACACATCAATACATAGAGGTTTCCATCACTGCCCTTCATTGTAATCTTCTTGGGTTTCTGTAGTGACGGCAAGATTTCAATCTGAAACAGAGACAACAGATTCACACTGACGTAATCGGTTCACTATAAGGGAGAATACAGATCGTGTACATCCGAGCACACAGGGATGTATGAGCACACAGGGATGTATGAGCACACAGAGATGTATGAGCACACAGGGATGTATGAGCACACAGGGATGTATGAGCACACAGGGATGTATGAGCACACAGGGATGTATGAGCACACAGGGATGTATGAGCACACAGGGATGTATGAGCACACAGGGATGTATGAGCACACAGGGATGTATGAGCACACAGAGATGTATGAGCACACAGGGATGTATGAGCACACAGAGATGTATGAGCACACAGGGATGTATGAGCACACAGGGATGTATGAGCACACAGGGATGGACGAGCATACAAGCACAGGTTTACAGGGATGTACGGGTCTACAGGGATGTACCGGTCTACAGGGATGTACGGGTTTACAGGGATGTACCGGTCTACAGGGATGTACCGGTTTACAGGGCTGTACGGGTTTACAGGGATGTACAGGTTTATAGGGATGTACAGGTTTATAGGGATGTACGGGTTTACAGGGATGTACGGGTTTACAGGGATGTACAGGTTTACAGGGATGTACAGGTTTACAGGGATGTACCGGTTTACAGGGATGTACGGGTTTACAGGGATGTACGGGTTCACAGGGATGTACCGGTTTATAGGGATGTATAGGTTCACAGGGATGTACCGGTTTACAGGGATGTACCGGTTTACAGGGATGTACCAGTTTACAGGGATGCATAGGTTCACAGGGATGTACGGGTTTACAGGGATGTATGGGTTTACAGGGATGTACGGGTTTACAGGGATGTACCGGTTTACAGGGATGTACCGGTTTACAGGGATGTACCAGTTTACAGGGATGCATAGGTTCACAGGGATGTACGGGTTTACAGGGATGTACGGGTTTACAGGGATGTACGGGTTTACAGGGATGTACCGGTTTACGGGGATGTACCGGTTTACAGGGATGTATGGGTTTATAGGGATGTATAGGTTTACAGGGATGTATGGGTTTACAGGGATGTACGGGTTTACAGGGATGTACGGGTTTACAGGGATGTACGGGTTTACAGGGATGTACCGGTTTACAGGGATGTACCGGTTTACAGGGATGTATGGGTTTATAGGGATGTACTAGTTTACAGGGATGTACGGGTTTACAGGGATGTACTGGTTTACAGGGATGTACGGGTTTACAGGGATGTACGGGTTTACAGGGATGTACCGGTTTACAGGGATGTACTAGTTTACAGGGATGTACTAGTTTACAGGGATGTATGGGCATATTTGGACGTACATGAATATGGGGGGGGGGATATATGACCCAGTACAGCATGCTTACACTTTGATATATTGGGATCTCACATGAGGTGTCAGTCATCATCCCTAGATGTTGTTTACACAACAATCTAACATGCAGCTTAGTCCATTTGCAGATTAACAGCCAGTAGATAAACAACCGTATGGTTTACACCACAATCTGACATGCAGCTTAGTCCATTTGCAGATTAACAGCCAGTAGATAAACAACCGTATGGTTTACAGCACAATCTAACATGCAGCTTAGTCCATTTGCAGATTAACAGCCAGTAGATAAACAACTGTATGGTTTACACCATAATCTAACATGCAGCTTAGTCTATTTGCAGACTAACAGCCATTAGATAAACAACCGTATGGGTTGTGCTTTACGAGATAGTTATGGGTATACGGAGACACAGAGAGAGATGACCTGGGTGTGATATTCAACACAATATGGTACTCTGGTTCCTTTGCTTGCTAGAATAAAACTCAGTACCATATACTGTACGTGTATTTGAATTAGCGCATCCAAAATTTCGCGCATAGCGGATGATTTTCAAAAATTTCAGTTAATGGCGTGGTCATGATTTAGCATAACGGGAACTACCGCTAATTATAATTTTAGCGCGCAGTGGGGTAAACAATCGTCCGGGAACATCTCCCCTCATCAAAGTCCAATACCCCAGCCCTATCACCTTTGATGTCTTTGCGGCACATAAGACGGAAGTGTTCCAGTCAGCATTACAGGTTTGTTTATTTACAATAACAAGTTCTGAAGGTCACATCAAATTTAAAGCGTGCATTTCGAAGATTTACTGTTTCACGGAAATTGCCGAAGTCCACAAACAAAATGCTCAATGTGAAATCGGACAATAACGGAAACAAACGAACCTACCGCAATAGTATTACTCGATAACCTACGACAATTTACGGAAAATATAAATGTTTCCATATCACTAACTGACATGACCAGCTTTAATTAATAACACTCGAGGCAATTTTATCACTTTATTTTTTATTGGCAGCTGTGCTATTTTTGGTGCAGGAAGACCCTGCGAGTCCCACTGAGCAATATTGCATGCATGGACGTGCACGGGTAGAACCACCGATCTACGGCTAGCCAGCGGGATAGCTTCTTTATATAAAATAATTTGACACCCCAAGTGGGATTCAAACCTACAGCAGTGAGGGGCAAACCTACAGCAGTGAGGGGCAAACCTACAGCAGTGAGGGGCAAACCTACAGCAGTGAGGGGCAAACCTACAGCAGTGAGGGGCAAACCTACAGCAGTGAGGGGCAAACCTACAGCAGTGAGGGGCAAACCTACAGCAGTGAGGGGCAAACCTACAGCAGTGAGGGGCAAACCTACAGCAGTGAGGGGCAAACCTACAGCAGTGAGGGGCAAACCTACAGCAGTGAGGGGCAAACCTACAGCAGTGAGGGGCAAACCTACAGCAGTGAGGGGCAAACCTACAGCAGTGAGGGGCAAACCTACAGCAGTGAGGGGCAAACCTACAGCAGTGAGGGGCAAACCTACAGCAGTGAGGGGCAAACCTACAGCAGTGAGGGGCAAACCTACAGCAGTGAGGGGCAAACCTACAGCAGTGAGGGGCAAACCTACAGCAGTGAGGGGCAAACCACAGCAGTGAGGGGCAAACCTACAGCAGTGAGGGGCAAATCTACAGCAGTGAGGGGCAAACCTACAGCAGTGAGGGGCAAACCTACAGCAGTGAGGGGCAAATTTCGGGTTATACACCTGCATCAGCACCATTTTGGGCTATATCGCCGGCAGGCAGTTTACCTAACAACACCTTTCCTGGGCAGGCTCCAGCGGTTAACCAGTACTTGGGTGCACCAACCTCCGTAAGAAACTGCCAACTTTTTCATATAAATGAGACACGGTCTGAGCGGGGCTCGAACCCGTGACCATCAGTGATGATAGGTTACAGTGGTATACAAGTCAGCTACCTTAACCACTCGACCACGGAGGCGGACAAGTGAGGGGCAAATGATTTGCCGCGGAGGTCCATTATTATACATTGTAGTGTCACCCCAATTTAAAGGGCCCGCCATTTCTAATTTATAAGACACCTCTTATGAACATCAGAACTTCCCGAATCCTATCCTTGTATGCCAGGCGCAAAATGGCAACCATTATTAAACTAGCTGGCGGTTCACAAAAAGGCTATATCAGAATGAATCCCTGACAAGGTTCGAACCTTCGACCTCCCGCTCCGTAGACGGATGCCTTAACCACTAGGCCACGGTTGGAAATACAAGGAATTACGTTGGTCAGTTCCTGAAGAGGATTGATCCCACAACATCTGGATTGGTAGACTAGAGTGGCCACTACTTTGCCACCCGACCCAATGCAATCTCTAAAGTTTAAACTTTATTTATTCTACAACGATTGCTCAAGTTTTAACAACTTATATTAATCACTCTCGTTGGCGCAGATGAAAGTGTAAATGTGGTCATTCGTGTAGGAGGAAACCGGAGTACCCAGAGAAAACACACCTGTCCGATCTGGCGACCACGTACCATCTTCCATCCTTCCCGGTCTGAGGATCGAACATGCGTTGCATTGGTGAGAAGCGAGCGTGCTAACCACTGCGCTAATCGGACATCCTAAATCTGCAATCTGTAACACTCTATGCTACCTGATACAAAATTTAGAGGGGTATGACACATTGAACAGTCAATCGTGCTAATCTCACTGTCCGCAGAAAGAACGTAATTAACTACTAATCCTAGATTGCTATACCGTATCATCAAATCCCTTGATGTAGACGAGATTGGAAGGGAATGGGTTATGATGCGCGCTCTTGTCCACGGTGTTGGGCAGCGTTACCGTCATCGACGACTGCAGGGGGAGAAGTACTGGTGTAAAGCTGTAAACATATGAAACAAAGGTACATAATAAAATAAGTTTAACTCTTTTTGCATGCTAGCGGTTTCATTAGAATGAGAGACATTACTGGTTGTTTTTCTATTACCTCCCTTGATGGATAGTCAGATTTATCCCTAAATGTATATTGGTCCTTTTAGTTGGAATCCTTTGTTTTTACGGTTGTCGTCTAAACAGATGTTGCGTTAGGATAAATTTGAATTTTTATCAAAATCGTGTTAATTAATTGAACCAATTTTTACAGTATGTTAGCCATTGGACATGCTAAAGGATATCTGTCGAGATTTAATAATTTCATAATTATAAGATGCGAATACGGATAAGAATGGAAAACATGTGGTGCAAAGGAAACAGCGATAAAAAAAAGAGGAAACCAATTAAGAGGACCAATATACTATTAGGAGTATTCAGGGGCAGTAACTGACTAATGTTTCTCATTGTGTCGTTACTCATTTTATCTCCATACTGCTGATAAGCAATAGGCACACTGTACTATAAAGTTCATAATCAATATCTATGGGAATAGGTAACTGTGTGTAATGGCAGCTATATGTCGGCAACGATACGTGTTGTACGGCTCATGGCGGCGATATGTCGGCAACGATACGCATTGTACGGCTCATGGCGGCGATATGTCGGCAACGATACGTGTTGTACGGCTCATGGCGGCGATATGTCGGCAACAATACATGTTGTACGGCTCATGGCGGCGATATGTCGGCAACGATACGTGTTGTACGGCTCATGGCGGCGATATGTTGGCAACGATACATGTTGTACGGCTCATGGCGGCAATATATCGGCAACGATACGTGTTGTACGGCTCATGGCGGCGATATGTCGGCAACGATACGTGTTGTACGGCTCATGGCGGCTATATGTAGGCAACGATACATGTTGTATGGCATTATGGTTAACATATCTAAATCTGTGGCTGAAAATTTGACAAATGATACCTGTTGTATGGCACTATGCGGAGTGAATGGTTAACAAATGTTTAAGTGAATATGTCCATAATCATTTCAATATTGCCGACATATTTATTACAACTACATGTATGTGGTGTGAAACATTTATAAGTGGAAATAAAGCGACCGTAAAACATGCCAATAAAACATTTTTACAGTATAATAAAAACTCCTTGAATGGCCATCTTTGCTAAGCAGTCACTGCCCTACACCAACAACCTCTAAACACCAGCTACTTCCTAATACTAGCCACTGCCCTACACCAACAACCTCTAAACACCAGCTCCTTCCTTATACTAGTCACTGCCATACACCAACAACCTCTAAACACCAGCTACTTCCCTATACCAGCCACTGCCCTACACCAACAACCTCTAAACACCAGATACTTCCTAATACCAGCCACTGCCATACACCAACAACCTCTAAACACCAGCTATTTCCTTATACTAGCCACTGCCCTACACCAACAACCTCTAAACACCAGCTACTTCCTTATACTAGCCACTGCCATACACCAACAACCTCTAAACACCAGATACTTCCTAATACTAGCCACTGCCCTACACCAACAACCTCTAAACACCAGCCACTTCCTAATACTAGCCACTGCCATACACCAACAACCTCTAAACACCAGCCACTGCCCTACACCAACAACCTCTAAACACCAGCCACTTCCTTATACTAGCCACTGCCATACACCAACAACCTCTAAACACCAGCTACTTCCTTATACCAGCCACTGCCCTACACCAACAACCTCTAAACACCAGATACTTCCTTATACTAGCCACTGCCCTACACCAACAACCTCTAAACACCAGCTACTTCCTTATACTAGCCACTGCTACATATCAGTCACCTCCAGCAGATATGTTATTACCTGTTATCCTCCAGTAGACGTTTTAGAGGACGGAAGTTCTTATCAATGCTAGCAATGGACTGCCCAGGCAGGTCTTTCTCACACAGTTCTAGCAGTCTCTCCGTCAACTTGATGTAATCCTGAAATATCAATAACACCTACAACATGAGAGCAATCCTGAGATAGGAAACCTCCGCAACGCTGCTAACTGTAGCAGTCTGAGATAGGAAACCTCCGCCACACTGCTAACTGTAGCAGTCTGAGATAGGAAACCTCTGCAACGCTGCTAACTGTAGCAGTCTGAGATAGGAAACCTCCGCCATGCTGCTAACTGTAGCAGTCTGAGATAGGAAACCTCCGCAATGCTGCTAACTGTAGCAGTCTGAGATAGGAAACCTCCGCCATGCTGCTAACTGTAGCAGTCTGAGATAGGAAACCTCCGCAAAGCTGCTAACTGTAGCAATCTGAGATAGGAAACCTCCGCCATGCTGCTAACTGTAGCAATCTGAGATAGGAAACCTCCGCAACGCTGCTAACTGTAGCAGTCTGAGATAGGAAACCTCCGCCACGCTGCTAACTGTAGCAGTCTGAGATAGGAAACCTCCGCCATACTGCTAACTGTAGCAGTCTGAGATAGGAAACCTCCGCCACGCTGCTAACTGTAGCAGTCTGAGATAGGAAACCTCTGCCATGCTGCTAACTGTAGCAGTCTGAGATAGGAAACCTCCGCCATGCTGCTAACTGTAGCAGTCTGAGATAGGAAACCTCCGCCACGTTGCTAACTGTAGCAGTCTGAGATAGGAAACCTCCGCAACGCTGCTAACTGTAGCAGTCTGAGATAGGAAACCTCCGCAATGCTGCTAACTGTATCAGTCTGAGATAGGAAACCTCCACAACGCTGCTAACTGTAGCAATCCGAGATAGCAAACCTCTGCCATGCTGCTAACTGTATCAGTCTGAGATAGGAAACCTCTGCAATGCTGCTAACTGTAGCAGTCTGAGATAGGAAACCTCCGCCACGCTGCTAACTGTAGCAATCCGAGATAGCAAACCTCTGCCATACTGCTAACTGTATCAGTCTGAGATAGGAAACCTCTGCAATGCTGCTAACTGTAGCAGTCTGAGATAGCAAACCTCTGCCACGCTGCTAACTGTAGCAGTCTGAGATAGCAAACCTCCGCAATGCTGCTAACTGTAGCAGTCTGAGATAGCAAACCTCCGCAACGCTGCTAACTGTATCAGTCTGAGATAGGAAACCTCTGCCACGCTGCTAACTGTAGCAGTCTGAGATAGCAAACCTCCGCCACGCTGCTAACTGTATCAGTCTGAGATAGGAAACCTCTGCAACGCTGCTAACTGTAGCAGTCTGAGATAGGAAACCTCCGCCATGCTGCTAACTGTAGCAGTCTGAGATAGGAAACCTCCGCCACGCTGCTAACTGTAGCAGTCTGAGATAGGAAACCTCCGCAATGCTGCTAACTGTAGCAGTCTGAGATAGGAAACCTCCGCAAAGCTGCTAACTGTAGCAGTCTGAGATAGGAAACCTATGCCACGCTGCTAACTGTAGCAGTGTGAGATAGGAAACCTCCGCCATGCTGCTAACTGTAGCAGTCTGAGATAGGAAACCTCCGCCACGCTGCTAACTGTAGCAGTCTGAGATAGGAAACCTCCGCAACGCTGCTAACTGTAGCAGTCTGAGGTAGGAAACCTCCGCCACGCTGCTAACTGTAGCAGTCTGAGATAGCAAACCTCTGCCACGCTGCTAACTGTAGCAGTCTGAGATAGCAAACCTCTGCCACGCTGCTAACTGTAGCAGTCTGAGATAGCAAACCTCCGCAACGCTGCTAACTGTATCAGTCTGAGATAGCAAACCTCCGCCACGCTGCTAACTGCTAACTGTATCCGTCTGAGATAGCAAACCTCCGCCACGCTGCATTATCGCTTTCTCATTGGTTTAATTTTAGTTTATTTAACGTCGCTACAGGTTGTCCATTTGAGCGATGGGCAGTTTACCTAACAACACTTTTCCTGGGCAGGCTCCAGCGGTTAACCAGCACTTGGTTCACCAACCTACGTAAGAAACTGCCAACTTTTTCATATAAAGAGACACAGCTTGATTTGTTTAAAATTTTCTGGGAAGATAATTATGCAACAAACCTTACAGTAGCATATACTAAAACATGACTTGAATTAAAGAATGAAATTGTTAGATTTGTTTTTATGTTAAAGAATGTAGACATACCCACATATTCTACCATTTCTTCATGTCACAAATAGATAAAATCAATGTCCGATTAGCGCAGTGGTTAGCGCACTCGCTTCTCACCAATGCAACACGGGTTCCAACCCGCGGACCGGGAAGTATGTGAGATGATACGGTGGTCGCCAGATCGGACAGGTGGGTTTTCTCCTGGTACTCCGGTTTCCTCCCACAGGAATGACCACATATACACTTTCATCCGCGCCAACGAGAGTGATTAATATAAGTTGTTAGAACTTGCTTCGCCAGCTTTGTAAAATAAATAAAGTCTAAACTAAGATAAAATCAACATGCACCATACCTAAACTAAGATAAAATCAACATGCACCATACCTAAACTAAGATAAAATCAATATGCACCATACCTAAACTAAGATAAAATCAACATGCACCATACCTAAACTAAGATAAAATCAATATGCACCATACCTGAATTACTTTTGTTAAGTTTGAATCCATTTCCCTGAAAGGTAATTAAAATTGGCATCAAAATAAACATGTGTTCTATTCATTATACAGAACTAACACCGATTGGTTGATGTATGAAATATCCTTAATTTACAGTCATGTGTCAGGTTTTGAACCTGCCTCCACTACGGCGATGTCTTCTAACATCTGACCACTCTACATGTCATCGCCTTGCATAGTTATCTGCGTGTAGATTCGCAGTACAACATGTGTGAGGTGTATCTAATTTTTGCAAAAGTTAAATACATTGATTACAAAGGCAATAAATGCACGTATCAGTTTAATAACTCACAACTTAGTTTGTTATTGTTATATGTTATATTTAGGGTTTTACGCCTACATCAGCACCATTTCTGGCTATATCGCTGGCGGGCAGTTTACTTAACAACACCTTTCCTGGGCATGCTCCAGCGGCTAACCAGTACTTGGGTGCACCAACCTCTGTAAGAAACTGCCAACTTTCTCATATAACTTAGTTTGTCAACATAGTCAGTTTTGATATTTTATCAGCATAGTGGCGGGTCGGTGAACAAATATTTTATTTGACATTTTCTGCGCTAATTATGCATTGAATAACATGGCATCCAACAAATGAACTTAGTACCAAAATAATATTTAAAACATACGTTCCATTGATAAATAGGGTACGATCTTTTGTCAAAATTCAACTTTGGAGAACTATATTGTCGCATAGAAACAACATAGAAAGCAATTATCATAGAAAGTAACCGAGGTGAGAACAGCATGCTGCCAGTCAGAGACTCGAACCCGGGCCTCTGGTTTACAGGGTGAATACTCTACCGTGTGTACTAACATTGCTTGCCTACATCTCACATATTGAGTTAATACACACACTCTAACATTCTACTCTGCCAAATTTGGAATTCTTCCATCAAATTCCATCGGGATACAGATACAGTGTGAAATATTTCTCAGAAATTTGTACAATAACTTTCTCAAACTAGTAACCCAGAATCATCTCATCTTGTTTTTCGAAAAAAGAGTAGCCATGGAAAGTAAGTCATACTGGTATACGACGTTTTGGCTGGGGTCTCTTGAGCTAATCAAATATTAATTAAAATAATGTTGCATACCCTTTTTTATTGATTCAAGTGGGTCTTTGGTAAATATTTCTCGATATAGAATATGCCAATAACGATAGAAATAGACACTCATTTGCTGCATGCACATTGGCTCATCTATCTCTGTCATGGTGATGGATTCAATCAGGAACGAGGTCTCGAAAGCGATTCGATTAATGTTGTAACACCTTATTTCGCAATCAAGCTAAAAGAAGTTTGTGTTCACTATTTGCTGTTAATTGTGCATGCTTATAGGAGAAATTCTTACCTTGCAGTGGCAAAGATTTCTTGGCATCTCTTTGCTCTCATCTGGTAGGACGACTGAAAAACAGTAGATCACCCTAATCAATGTACACCCCCAATCAATGTACACCCCCAATCAATGTACACCCCCAATCAATGTACAGCCCCAATCAATGTACAACATCAATCAATGTACACCCCCAATCAATGTACAACCCCCATCAATGTACACCCCTAATCAATGTACACCCCCAATCAATGTACACCCCCAATCAATGTACACCCCAATCAATGTACACCCCAATCAATGTACACCCCAATCAATGTACAACCCCAATCAATGTACAACCCCAATCAATGTACACCCCCATCAATGTACAACATCAATGTACACCCCCACCAATGTACACTTCCAATCAATGTACACCCCCAACCAATGTACACCCCCAATCAATGTACACCCCAATCAATGTACAACCCAAATCAATGCACACCCCCCAATCAATGTACACCCCCATCAATGTACACCCAATCAATGTACACCCCCAATCAATGTACAACCCCAATCAATGTACAACCTCAATCAATGTACACCCCAATCAATGTATAATCTCAATCAATGTACAACCTCAATCAATGTACAACCCAATCAATGTACAATCTCAATCAATGTACAACCTCAATCAATGTACAACCTCAATCAATGTACAACCCAATCAATGTATAATCTCAATCAATGTACAACCTCAATCAATGTACAACCTCAATCAATGTATAATCTCAATCAATGTACAACCTCAATCAATGTACCCCCCAATCAATGTACACCCCCAATCAATGTAACCCCAATCAATGTACACCCCAATCAATGTACACCCCATCAATGCACAACCCCAATCAATGTACACCCCAATAAATGTACCCCCCAATCAATGTACACCCCAATCAATGTACACCCCCAATCAATGTACAATGCAAGCAACCATGTTATGCATATCTAGCCTGGAATATGCTTTATTCATGTATAATTGTTATCTAAAAATTCCCGATTTTTCAAGGAAAAAAAGGAGATTTTGTCTTAAAGTCTCTATACGTGTATTTTTTCTTCAATCAGACAAATAATACAACAATTCCTATGCAAATATATCCTAGTGTTAACCTTAGTAAACCACCATTTACAGAGTTATTTATCCTAGTGTTAACCTTAGTAAACCACCATTTACAGAGTTATTTATCCTAGTGTTAACCTTAGTAAACCACCATTTACAGAGTTATTTATCCTAGTGTTAACCTTAGTAAACCACCATTTACAGAGTTATTTATCCTAGTGTTAACCTTAGTAAACCACCATTTACAGAGTTATTTATCCTAGTGTTAACCTTAGTAAACCACCATTTACAGAGTTATTTATCCTAGTGTTAACTTTAGTAAACCACCATTTACAGAGTTATTTATCCTAGTGTTAACTTTAGTAAACCACCATTTACAGAGTTATTTATCCTAGTGTTAACCTTAGTAAACCACCATTTACAGAGTTATTTATCCTAGTGTTAACCTTAGTAAACCACCATTTACAGAGTTATTTATCCTAGTGTTAACCTTAGTAAACCACCATTTACAGAGTTATTTATCCTAGTGTTAACCTTAGTAAACCACCATTTACAGAGTTATTTATCCTAGTGTTAACCTTAGTAAACCACCATTTACAGAGTTATTTATCCTAGTGTTAACCTTAGTAAACCACCATTTACAGAGTTATTTATCCTAGTGTTACCTTAGTAAACCACCATTTACAGAGTTATTTATCCTAGTGTTAACCTTAGTAAACCACCATTTACAGAGTTATTTATCCTAGTGTTAACCTTAGTAAACCACCATTTACAGAGTTATTTATCCTAGTGTTAACCTTAGTAAACCACCATTTACAGAGTTATTTATCCTAGTGTTAACCTTAGTAAACCACCATTTACAGAGTTATTTATCCTAGTGTTAACCTTAGTAAACCACCATTTACAGGGTTATTTATCCTAGTGTTAACCTTAGTAAACCACCATTCAGAGTTATTTATCCTAGTGTAACCTTAGTAAACCACCATTTACAGAGTTATTTATCCTAGTGTTAACCTTAGTAAACCACCATTTACAGAGTTATTTATCCTAGTGTTAACCTTAGTAAACCACCATTTACAGAGTTATTTATCCTAGTGTTAACCTTAGTAAACCACCATTTACAGAGTTATTTATCCTAGTGTTAACCTTAGTAAACCACCATTTACAGAGTTATTTATCCTAGTGTTAACCTTAGTAAACCACCATTTACAGAGTTATTTATCCTAGTGTTAACCTTAGTAAACCACCATTTACAGAGTTATTTATCCTAGTGTTAACCTTAGTAAACCACCATTTACAGAGTTATTTATCCTAGTGTTAACCTTAGTAAACCACCATTTACAGAGTTATTTATCCTAGTGTTAACCTTAGTAAACCACCATTTACAGAGTTATTTATCCTAGTGTTAACCTTAGTAAACCACCATTTACAGAGTTATTTATCCTAGTGTTAACCTTAGTAAACCACCATTTACAGAGTTATTTATCCTAGTGTTAACCTTAGTAAACCACCATTTACAGAGTTATTGACGATTTTGTTAAAAAAGGGAGGTAATTTACAAATGGTAATTTCACAAAACCTGGTTTGTTTGTGGCTATATTTTTCAAATTTTACTTTTTACTGTAATCATTTATTATTGAAAAATAAAACAATGTAAGACATTAATCACAATATCTAATCTTACAATATCTCGGGGTGCAGAACATTCTAAGTAAGCTCATAATGGGGCTTTAATTCTGCAGTTGATATCAACCAATGAAATCACTCGAGATCTGAGAAACGTTTAATAACCTCGGGCAAAGTTACCTTTGATACAGCCATCAGCAGCCAGAGAGCTTGTTGAGGAAAATTCACCACCAGTCTTCCAATGATTGCCTAAAACACAACAGCCCTGTACATTACTTATAGTCTACGTTTGTTGACCAATGTGGAATATGGTTTAAATGAAGCAGTAATGCAGTCCATGTTACCAAAGAGGAGAATTGCGCAAATTTTCCAAAGATCCCGCAAGTTTTTTACAAGGACGCGTGACAGTCGCGCATATTTTTCAATGATGGGCTTCATCAAGTTCATGACAAAATAAAATAAAACAATCTGAAACCGAATCAACCGACGTTCGCCATCTGCCATGTTTGTTTACAGCGCACTTGCTTTCAGGGGAGGTCACTGTGAAAATCAAACTTGAAATCAAAATCGATACAGTTGTCTTTCTTAACACATAGCGGTGGTATATGAAATACGAATTACATCAAATTTGACAAATCTGTTTTAGACCGATAATGATTTAACTACCGAAAATACTTTGTTATTGTTATTGTAATACGCCAAACAATATTGTGAGATTTCTAATGATCAAACTTTTTGTTTGCAATATTTTAGGCTAGCCATAACGGAAATTTGACAATTTAATTTCGCTAAAATTTGATTACGCATATTGTAAATTTGACTTGCAGACGAAAATAATTGTGTGTGTTTACATCGTTTTTAGCTCTAAAAGAAACGTCACAGCCAAAGAAAAGGCGTATAATTGACTTTTTTGCAATGTGGTCACGGACAAGACAGGTTGAGACTCTGCCAAATGAAATTACACCCGTTACGGCAAATGAACCGCACTCAAAAAAAAAAAAACCCACCTACCGTAGTCACAAACACTGACTAAGACTTTGAAAAAGAACAAAATCAGGCCAATCCCGATCAGCAGTCTAGTGCTGCGAGTACTAGTGATGACAAAAAATCAAAGCCTTCTCATTTTCAGTCAAAATGGTTGAAAGAATGGCAGTGGCTGCGCTATGAAAATGGCCAAATGACCCGTGTTTACTGCATATAGACAACAATTTGATCTAATCCCCCGTTTTTTTTTAATCGCCACATGTTTTCAATGAAAGGGGCAATTTCCCCCCCTGTTTTTGCAATCCTAGATTGGACACTGGGGGTGCAGGAGGGGGGTGCGGGATGGGGTGCAGGATGGTGTGTGGGAGGGGGTGCGGGATGGTGTGCGGGATGGTGTGTGTGGGGGAGGGGTGCGGGATGGGGTGCAGGAGGGGGTGCGGGAGGGGGTGTGGGATGGGGAGCAGGATGGTGTGCGGGGGGGTGCAGGATGGTGTGCAGGAGGGGGTGCGGGAGGGTGTTTGGGATGGGGTGCAGGATGGTGTGCGGGAGTGGGTGCGGGATGGTGTGCGTGAGGGGTGCGGTATGGTGTGTGGGAGGGGGTGTGGGATGGTGTGCGGGAGGGGGTGGCGAAATCAGAGAATTTTCTGTCCATGGACAAGTAGATTTGAAAATTTACTTGTCCGTAGTGAAAACCCACTTGCCCGTATATCCGAACTTTATTTTTTTAAATAATATAAAGAAACCTGATTTAAAAATCGATACACAGTCCCGCTAAGTTACATGATTGTTTACCTGTCATCTTCAATAATAAGGCTGCGTCACGTATCTGTTCCCGTATATCGATTTAGCGACCGCGTGGTATACTTGTAACTGACGCATGCGATATAGCACTTTAAATTACCCATACCCGGCATTATGGGGTAACATCGCCTACTTTGCTCACTATCAGTACCAAAGAAGCCATTTTCGACAGTAGTTTTTCTTATTGACAGCTGGCTTGTTTTGAGCGGAAAATAAATTACATACGCACCGCATTTTACACAGTTTTTACGTGACGGGCGATAATTCTTGACATTTCCGGTTCTTATTCAGGTTATTGTCGGCTGGGAATTGTTGTCCGCCACCGTTATCGGCTGGCTTGTGTTCATTGCGGAAGTTCCGCAGGAAAATAAACAAGAAAATTCGCTGATGCTTTCTCATTAAAATACGATTTAAATGCCATGGGAACATGAAGTAAATGCACTCGCCGGTAGTTTTACTTGTCCATGGACAAGTTACATCCGAAAATCTACTTCCCCGGCGTAACAAATGACCGGGTCGGGCAACTCGGGCTATTGATTTCGCCACCCCTGGTGTGCAGGATGGGTCTGGGTAGAGACATAATTACCAGGGCCGATTTAAATCACCAATAAAAGTCAACAGTTTGAAATAAAAATGTTATTACATTTTAAAAACAATAAGTTCAATTCTTTGACCAAGTAATCAAAATTAACACACATTTCTTATTTTTCATATTTTTATTGTCAATGTTTTCACTCATTTTCACTTTAATTGTAAGAAGTCTTTTTAAATGAATTTTTAGAAACACAAAAGAGTAAAAGAAGTCGACTTTTTTTGGGGGTGATTTAAATCATGCCGGCCCTGATAATTACCTGGAAACCATGAAACTACATGGGAGTATCATCCATTCTATCAGGCTACGGCCATGGTTCCGAGCTATCACACACAAGTCGAGGTGACCTCAGTGAAAGAAGCACATGTGTCTTGTAATATAGAGATAATTGTGGTACCTTGAGTTGCAAGAAGACTTCCTGGTGAGCGTGACAGATTCTGGAGGTGAGCTGAGAAAACGCGAAGAACAGCTGGTAGGGAGCCAGGGTCTTTCCAAACGTTCCTATCATCTGTAAACATAATCAAACTAGACAATAGCACTCGGAGAGAGGTAAACCTCCACGCTGGTATTTAATACTGTCTGTGGACAAGGTAATTCAAAAAGGTTGGTGATGGGATTTTGATTAAAACTTTGTGGATATATAGAGTGTGTGCAGGGGGACGTTATTCAAATTGGGGAGAAATTGGTCAAGAACTCTTTTTGAGTTATCCTGCCCAGACAGACAGACAGACAGACAGACAGACAGACAGACAGACAGACAGACAGACAGACAGACACACACACAGAATAAACCTGTTGCTGCGGCTGGGGTTACAGACTAATCAAGCCAGACATGGCTGTAACGAATTCCTGTTAACCCATTCAACACCAAGTAACTCACATGGACTGGTCCATGATATTCATAAACCAATAAATGAATCAGAAATTCACATTTGGACAAGTTCATTTATCAAAATGGGTAATTATGTCTAAAAATAGTCATATCACTGGCAAAAAGTGCAGATCCTGATGAGACGGCTCGTCACGAGCCGGCTCATCTGGATCTACAATTTTTGTAAGCCTATTTAGAGGTCTGTGGTGTTGAAAGGGTTAATAGAGTGGTGGAACTTATGTTCGGCGTAGTCCTATGCTCGGCTTATTTTCCATTTTCATCCGTATTTTAAAATATTTATATACAGTCCCACCTCCCCAAACGTCACCTCCCATGAGCGACAACCTCTTTATAACGTCACCATTATTCCCACCTCAGTTGCATTTTAATACAATTTCACCTCTCATGAACGACACCTCCTAACAACAAACAACGACAGTCAATTTCCCACCCAGCGATGCAGAAAACCTCCCAAGAACAGACAAAAATGTGGCTGAAAAAAGAAACAGTCTGTACATTTATGTGTCATCAGACGCAAATAATCGCCAATTGTTCCATTCAATTTTCAATAAACAGTAATTATCTTAATCTAGGACCATATCTGGATCAATAATCCCAGTATGAGCAATCATAACTGACAAAAACTGACGTCCCTCATTTCCAAACTTCAAAAAGTTGAAGCTCCCTAGAACAACAACCTCTCTACAACAACCAATCTTGGGTGTATCCGGATGGTGTTTGCTCTGGAGAGGTTTGACTGTAGTTCTAGGCTAATTTCGCTGACAGAGCTGAAGCATGGTTCAATAGCATTCCGTTGAGCGTATCGGTAGGCTGATGCAACTGTCACGTGACTTGTCCAGCAGACGAATATAAACAAGCAAATCATTGGGAAAATATTTCCACCGAAACTGATACGGTGTATGAGCAATTCAGGTAGCTATCAGAATTTAAAAAATCTACACCTAACCCGAAAAATTTCTGATTAAGACCAATAAGTGTTTTTATTCAATGATGTACTATATCACAATAAGATATTCAACAAGTTATGGTGGATAAATAAAAAATAACAAGTACGCCGTGCATATGTGCCCTGAAGTCTTGAGTTCCCGTATAAACGGGTGCCGACCGACACCGTTGTGATAGCTGTATTGAGCAGCAAGGTCACGTGATGAAGCTAAAACTGTCAACAAGAGCGATAGCTGTATTGAGCAGCACGGTCACGCGATGAAGCTAAAACTGTCAACAAGAGCGATAGCTGTATTGAGCAGCAAGGTCACGCGATGAAGCTAAAACTGTCAACAAGAGCGATAGCTGTATTGAGCAGCAAGGTCACGCGATGAAGCTAAAACTGTCAGCAAGAGTGATTTGAAAGTTGTTTTCACGACTTAAGAAAATAATAATATACGGCAAGTGCAATTAACATTTTATACTGGTCATTATATGTGGGATTTACGACGAGCATAGGTTCCACCACTCTATACGGCAAGTGCAATTAACATTTTATACTGGTCATTATATGTGGGATTTACGCCGTGCATAGGTTCCACCACTCTATACGGCAAGTGCAATTAACATTTTATACTGGTCATTATATGTGGGATTTACGCCGTGCATAGGTTCCACCACTCTATACGGCAAGTGCATTAACATTTTATACTGGTCATTATATGTGGGATTTACGCCGAGCATAGGTTCCACCACTCTATACGGCAAGTGCAATTAACATTTTATACTGGTCATTATATGTGGGATTTACGCCGAGCATAGGTTCCACCACTCTATACGGCAAGTGCAATTAACATTTTATACTGGTCATTATATGTGGGATTTACGCCGAGCATAGGTTCCACCACTCTATACGGCAAGTGCAATTAACATTTTATACTGGTCATTATATGTGGGATTTACGCCGAGCATAGGTTCCACCACTCTATACGGCAAGTGCAATTAACATTTTATACTGGTCATTATATGTGGGATTTACGCCGAGCATAGGTTCCACCACTCTATACGGCAAGTGCAATTAACATTTTATACTGGTCATTATATGTGGGATTTACGCCGAGCATAGGTTCCACCACTCTATACGGCAAGTGCAATTAACATTTTATACTGGTCATTATATGTGGGATTTACGCCGAGCATAGGTTCCACCACTCTATACGGCAAGTGCAATTAACATTTTATACTGGTCATTATATGTGGGATTTACGCCGAGCATAGGTTCCACCACTCTATACGGCAAGTGCAATTAACATTTTATACTGGTCATTATATGTGGGATTTACGCCGAGCATAGGTTCCACCACTCTATACGGCAAGTGCAATTAACATTTTATACTGGTCATTATATGTGGGATTTACGCCGAGCATAGGTTCCACCACTCTATACGGCAAGTGCAATTAACATTTTATACTGGTCATTATATGTGGGATTTACGCCGTGCATAGGTTCCACCACTCTATACGGCAAGTGCAATTAACATTTTATACTGGTCATTATATGTGGGATTTACGCCGTGCATAGGTTCCACCACTCTATACGGCAAGTGCAATTAACATTTTATACTGGTCATTATATGTGGGATTTACGCCGAGCATAGGTTCCACCACTCTATACGGCAAGTGCAATTAACATTTTATACTGGTCATTATATGTGGGATTTACGCCGAGCATAGGTTCCACCACTCTATACGGCAAGTGCAATTAACATTTTATACTGGTCATTATATGTGGGATTTACGCCGAGCATAGGTTCCACCACTCTATACGGCAAGTGCAATTAACATTTTATACTGGTCATTATATGTGGGATTTACGCCGAGCATAGGTTCCACCACTCTATACGGCAAGTGCAATTAACATTTTATACTGGTCATTATATGTGGGATTTACGCCGAGCATAGGTTCCACCACTCTATACGGCAAGTGCAATTAACATTTTATACTGGTCATTATATGTGGGATTTACGCCGAGCATAGGTTCCACCACTCTATACGGCAAGTGCAATTAACATTTTATACTGGTCATTATATGTGGGATTTACGCCGTGCATAGGTTCCACCACTCTATACGGCAAGTGCAATTAACATTTTATACTGGTCATTATATGTGGGATTTACGCCGTGCATAGGTTCCACCACTCTATACGGCAAGTGCAATTAACATTTTATACTGGTCATTATATGTGGGATTTACGCCGTGCATAGGTTCCACCACTCTATACGGCAAGTGCAATTAACATTTTATACTGGTCATTATATGTGGGATTTACGCCGAGCATAGGTTCCACCACTCTAAATGTTCGCTATTCACATTGGCTGTATGAAAGTAGTGCCAATACACAATACGCAACCAATTATAGTCAGTAAATTTGTAGTAGTAATACAATCTACAGTGAAACCTGTGTCAACGACCACCTGTATTAAGCAGTCAACCTGTATTAAGCAGCCAACCTGTATTAAGCAGCCAACCTGTATTATGTATTAAGCTAACCTCTATTAAGCAGCCAGCCTGTATTAAGCAGCCAACCTGTATTAAGCAACCAATCTGTATTAAGGTATTAAGCAGCCAACCTGTATTAAGGTATTAAGCAGCCAATCTGTATTAAGGTATTAAGCAGCCAACCTGTATTAAGCAGCCAACCTGTATTAAGGTATTAAGCAGCCAACCTGTATTAAGCAACCAATCTGTATTAAGGTATTAAGCAGCCAATCTGTATTAAGGTATTAAGCAACCAATCTGTATTAAGGTATTAAGCAACCAATCTGTATTAAGGTATTAAGCAGCCAATCTGTATTAAGGTATTAAGCAACCAATCTGTATTAAGGTATTAAGCAGCCAATCTGTATTAAGGTATTAAGCAGCCAATCTGTATTAAGCAGCCAATCTGTATTACGCAGACAGTAACCAGATTCCCAGTGATATATATATCAGCAATTAAATTCAACAACAAGCAGTACCACATTAAATATTATATTATCTAAATTGTCAATGTTTTATACACATTCTCTGAAAAGTTCTCTCAAAATCAATTTAGATTTCATAATATTTAATGCGGTACTGCTTGTTATTGACTTTAATATCCGTACAAAAGTTTTGACCGTACGTATATATGTAAATATCTTACACCGTTTAATTTGCCAAGATTTGTCCTATTCTTCTGCAACGTCTGAGAAGTTGCTTGCATGGCTTTAGACCGTTCCTTTTTCTCCTGGTCTACAACCGCCGTGCCAAAGTCCAACCACAAACTCAGTAACCGTGGCAATGACTGGTAGATGAACTGGTTGCCGTAGCGTAAAGATGTACCCAGGTTCTTCACAACGTGGATTACAAACTCTCTAAAAGACAAAAAAAAATGTTATTAGTTTATATAAAATAAACTTACCTTTAGTTTTAAGACATTGTTTGATCAAACTTACCCTTGTTTTGGGACATTGTTTCATCAAACTTACCCTTGTTTTGGGACATTGTTTCATCAAACTTTCAGACATTGCTTAATCAAACTTTCAGACATTGCTTCATCAAACTTACCCTTGTTTTGGGACATCGCTTCATAAACTTTCAGACATTGCTTCATCAAACTTACCCTTGTTTTGGGACATCGCTTCATAAACTTTCAGACATTGCTTCATCAAACTTACCCTTGTTTTGGGACATTGTTTCATCAAACTTTCAGACATTGCTTCATCAAACTTACCCTTGTTTTGGGACATCGCTTCATAAACTTTCAGACATTGCTTCATCAAACTTCCCTTGTTTTGGGACATTGCTTCATCAAACTTTCAGACATCCTTCATCAAACTTTCAGACATTGTTTCATCAAACTTTCAGACATCGCTTCATCAAACTTACCCTCGTTTTGGGATATTGCTTCATCAAACTTACCTTGTTTTGGACATCGTTTCATAAACTTTCAGACATTGCTTCATCAAACTTACCCTTGTTTTGGGACATTGCTTCATCAAACTTTCAGACATTGTTTCATCAAACTTTCAGACATTGCTTCATCAAACTTTCAGACATCGCTTCATCAAACGTTCAGACATTGTTTCATCAAACTTTCAGACATCGCTTCATCAAACTTACCTCGTTTTGGGACATTGCTTCATCAAACTTACCCTTGTTTTGGGACATCGCTTCATAAACTTTCAGACATTGCTTCATCAAACTTACCCTTGTTTTGGGACATTGCTTCATCAAACTTTCAGACATCCTTCATCAAACTTTCAGACATCTTTATCAAACATCCTTCATCAAACTTTCAGACATCCTTTATCAAACTTACCCTTGTTTTGGGACATTGCTTCATCAAACTTTCAGACATCCTTCATCAAACTTTCAGACATCCTTTATCAAACTTTCAGACATCCTTCATCAAACTTTCAGACATCCTTCATCAAACTTACCCTTGTTTTGGGACATCGCTTCATAAACTTTCAGACATTGCTTCATCAAACTTACCCTTGTTTTGGGACATTGCTTCATCAAACTTTCAGACATCCTTCATCAAACTTTCAGACATTGTTTCATCAAACTTTCAGACATTGCTTCATCAAACTTTCAGACATCGCTTCATCAAACGTTCAGACATTGCTTCATCAAACTTTCAGACATTGCTTCATCAGACTTTCAGACATTGTTTCATCAAACTTTCAGACATTGCTTCATTAAACTTTCAGACACTGCTTCATCAAACTTTCAGACATCGCGTCATCAAACTTTCAGACATTGCTTCATCAAACTTACTCTTGTTTTGGGACATTGCTTCATCAAACTTTCAGACATCGCTTCATCAAACTTTCAGATATCGCTTCATCAAACTTTCAGACACCGCTTCATCAAACTTTCAGACATCGCTTCATCAAACTTTCAGACATCGCTTCATCAAACTTTCAGACACTGCTTCATCAAACTTTCAGACATCCTTCATCAAACTTACCCTTGTTTTGGGACATTGCTTCATCAAACTTTCAGACATCGCTTCATCAAACTTTCAGACACTGCTTCATCAAACTTTCAGACATCCTTCATCAAACTTACCCTTGTTTTGGGACATTGCTTCATCAAACTTTCAGACATCCTTCATCAAACTTACCCTTGTTTTGGGACATCGCTTCATAAACTTTCAGACATTGCTTCATCAAACTTACCCTTGTTTTGGGACATTGCTTCATCAAACTTTCAGACATCCTTCATCAAACTTTCAGACATTGTTTCATCAAACTTTCAGACATTGCTTCATCAAACTTTCAGACATCGCTTCATCAGACATTCAGACATTGCTTCATCAAACTTTCAGACATTGCTTCATCAGACTTTCAGACATTGCTTCATCAAACTTTCAGACATTGCTTCATTAAACTTTCAGACACTGCTTCATCAAACTTTCAGACATCGCTTCATCAAACTTTCAGACATTGCTTCATCAAACTTACCCTTGTTTTGGGACATTGCTTCATCAAACTTTCAGACATCGCTTCATCAAACTTTCAGATATCGCTTCATCAAACTTTCAGACACCGCTTCATCAAACTTTCAGACATCGCTTCATCAAACTTTCAGACATCGCTTCATCAAACTTTCAGACACTGCTTCATCAAACTTTCAGACATCGCTTCATCAAACTTTCAGACATTGCTTCATCAAACATCGCTTCATCAAACTTTCAGACATCGCTTCATCAAACGTACCCTCGTTTTGGGACATTGTTTCATCAAACTTTCAGACATCCTTCATCAAACTTTCAGACATTGTTTCATCAAACTTTCAGACATCGCTTCATCAAACTTACCCTCGTTTTGGGACATTGTTTCATCAAACTTTCAGTTGCTTCATCAAACTTTCAGACATTGTTTCATCAAACTTTCAGACATCGCTTCATCAAACTTACCCTCGTTTTGGGACATTGTTTCATCAAACTTTCAAACATCGCTTCATCAAACTTTCAGACATTGCTTCATCAAACTTTCAGACATTGCTTCATCAAACTTTCAGACATTGCTTCATCAAACTTTCAGACATCGCTTCATCAAACTTTCACGCTTCATCAAACTTTCAGACATCACTTCATCAAACTTTCAAACATCACTTCATCAAACTTACCCTTGTTTTGAGATATCGTCTTTATCATCTACAAGAGCCGTCATGATTTTGTCGAAGTATTTGCCGAGATAGAAAAGTCCGTGCTCCCAGTCCGGTGCAATATCTATCACTTCCTTGTATTGTTTTACGATGGCGTTGCTTTCGATCTTTGACGTCTCCTCGCAGTAGCGACCATACAACAATCGTGCCTGAAAGTATATTTTTTGCTTTGATATATGTTTCAGGGTTAAAGTCTTAGTTTAAACATATTTTATTTCCAATATTAAACAGTTTGAACAATGCATACATTACACATATCAATGCCATATCCAGAATTAAGTTAAATGCCATATCCAGAATTAAGTTAAATGCCATATCCAGAATTAAGTTAAATGCCATATCCAGAATTAAGTTAAATGCCATATCCAGAATTAAGTTAAATGCCATATCCAGAATTAAGTTAAATGCCATATCCAGAATTAAGTTAAATGCTATATCCAGAATTAAGTTAAATGCCATATCCAGAATTAAGTTAAATGCCATATCCAGAATTAAGTTAAATGCTATATCCAGAATTAAGTTAAATGCTATATCCAGAATTAAGTTAAATGCCATATCCAGAATTAAGTTAAATGCCATATCCAGAATTAAGTTAAATGCCATATCCAGAATTAAGTTAACCCATTCAACACCAAGTAACTCACATGGACTGGTCCATGATATTCATAAACCAATAAATGAATCAGAAAATCACATTTGGACAAGTTCATTTATCAAAATGGGTAATTATGTCTAAAAATAGTCATATCACTGGCAAAAAGTGCAGATCCTGATGAGACGGCTCGTTACGAGCCGGCTCATCTGGATCTACACTTTTTGTAAGCCTATTTAGAGGTCTGTGGTGTTGAAAGGGTTAAATGTCTTATCAAGCATCGTGTTCAATACTTTATCCAGAATCAAGTTAAAATGTCGTATCTGGAATCCCGTTAAATGCCATTTCCAGAATCAAGTTCAAGGCCTTAGCAATTAGCACTGTTTCCTTACCTTGGCATAAAATGTTTCTAGTTCCCACCAAATAATCTTGTTTCTTTATTTCTTTACCTTAGCATAGACTTTTCTCTTGGTTTTTCCTTCATCAGAGTTATCTGCCTTTAGCTGAGCTATGTTTCCAAAATGTTGATCCATCTCCCGCTCTAGCAGGGACAGAGCCTGGTCATGTCCACCCTGCACGTATAGAGAATCACTCTCCATATACACAGTAATCACAACAAAAACAACAACATGTGGGGTTTATGGGTCAATAATTAATTAGTGAACACACACACAGGTGTTTACGGGTCAATAACTAATTAGTGAACACACACACACAGGTGTTTATGGGTCAATAACTAATTAGTGAACACACACACAGGTGTTTACGGGTCAATAACTAATTAGTGAACACACACGGGTGTTTATGGGTCAATAACTAATTAGTGAACACACACACAGGTGTTTACGGGTCAATAACTAATTAGTGAACACACACGGGTGTTTATGGGTCAATAATTAATTAGTGAACACACACACACAAGTGTTTACGGGTCAATAACTAATTAGTGAATACACACGGGTGTTTACGGGTCAATAATTAATTAGTGAACACACACACACACACACACAAGTGTTTACGGGTCAATAACTAATTAGTGAACACACACGGGTGTTTCAAGAAAAGCTCAATTTAGGTTGATCAGCGACACTAACGTTCTTGTTCTGTTGGACGAGATACAATAAGCACATAACATATACAAGTACATAGCATTTATACAGCGCAAAAATTAAAAATTATTCTATTGCGCTTCACAATTACAGATGCAATTTTAAACATTTACACATGACAATAATATATGGAAATATAAATTTATACATATATAGATATAACTAGGATTCTAGTAATTGGATAAGAACATATTTTACCATGATATCTACACCATTACAGTATATAAGTAAGTGATTGGATTAACGATAAAAGTGGCAATATGAACATAGACCCAAATACCGCCGAAAGAATGACAACCGTGATGTGGCCAGTACAGTGATTGGGCCGGTACAGTGATCCGCCCATTACCACATGACAGAGCTCGAACCCAAGAGAATGCCCATACAACACTTCACTCGTCAATCCAATACTTAACAAGAGTTTGCCCATAAGGAAGAGATTGCAAACACAAAGATCCCCCGTCTGACCCCAATAAAATGAACAGTCTTTCAGATGGGACATTAAACCGAGGTTTCGTGTCGGTGCTGTACACTGTGCATGTAAAAGAACCAGAGGAGACTCTGGAATGGGTCTCTGTTTGTATCATTGCACTATCCTCCAACAATCTAAATGGACTAATCTCTTCAGGAGGCATCGCTCATAGGGGGAACCGGTAGATAAACGTAAAACACACACACCCCACCCACCAGGTGTTCATGTTATCACGCGAGATTACCATTATTACTATTTGTGGCGCGTAAAATGTTCTTAAAAAACTCCATTTTAACATGGCTCGGCATTTTGTTTGTATATGCAAATGAAGGAATTTAAATCTGCAATAAAACATTGTTTAGCGCGTGACATCAAAACGTGACGTCGTTTTACTAGCATTTTTGTAGTTTTGCTACGTCATTAAGCGCTCTAAAAAAATATCACCAACTATTTTTGCACACTGTAGATATTTTGGTCGTGTTAGAATCGAAATAATATTTGTATTTGGGTTATTTATAGTCTAAAGAAATATGGTTTGTCGTTCTGAGCGCCGGAATTAATCGATTACGTGGTTATCTCCCATGCATCAAGACCATGTTTTATTTGCAAATAAATAACTGAAAGACAAATAGTACCGCTATATCTGAATTCTTCACCCTATGATCGACTAAATCATCAAAAACGTGTACACTATCTATTCAGTAGCATAAGTCACATAAACTCACAAGTGGCCCATAGCTTTTTCGTTTGTTTGTTCGGCTTTTACGCCTTCATCAGCACCATTTTTGGCGGGCAGTGAACCTATGTGCGAGCTCGACAGAATAACAAGTCAGACCTGTCAAAGAAGGTCTACAGTGGGGTTAGAAACATGTATACAGTCAAACCTGTCTTATCCACTCAGCCAAGGGAGTCAGAGAAAGAGGCTGCTTAGCACAGGTGGCTGCTTAATAAAGGTCAAATATATAATAAAACAACATATTGGGAATCTGAAAACTGTTTGCTTAATACAGGTTGGCTGCTTAATGGAGGTGACCACTAACACAGGTTTGACTGTAGTTCAGAACTTTCTAGGGCCAAGGATGAGTATTACCAGAACAAGATTGGAGAGGCGGAGAGAAACATCAAGAAGCTATATACTGTAATATCAGATTTACTGGGAAGGTCCAAGGACAATCATGGGCATATATTTATGCAAGGCAGCTTCTTATAGCATACCTTCTCCCAATGCCACTTTGCCTTCTGTAGACAGAACTCGGGCAGGTTGAACTCACTGGCCTGGAGCAAGCAGCTATAGGCCGTCTGCAGGTAACCAGTCCTACAAGAAACATAGCAACTCTGTATGACATATGCCGCTCTAAACTATGAGTTAACAAGGCCTACAAGAAACATAGCAACTCTGTATGACATATGCCGCGCTAAACTGTGAATTAACAAGGCCTACAAGAAACATAGCAACTCTGTATGACATATGCCACTCTAAACTGTGAGTTAACAAGGCCTACAAGAAACATAGCAACTCTGTATAACATATGCCGCTCTAAACTATGAGTTAACAAGGCCTACAAGAAACATAGCAACTCTGTATGACATATGCCGCTCTAAACTATGAGGTAACAAGGCAATGTTTTGACTTAATTAGTCATTTATGAATCATGCAAGAGTAAGGCAACGACTAAATGACACGGATGACCCAGAAGCACATGGGGAAATACAGTAAAACCCCTCTAATCCAGAATCCCCCTTCAAACCGAATATTTTCTCTGGTCCCAAATTTCCCCCTTCTATTTTCATTGTAATGAAAAACCCTCTAATCTGGAACCACTCTCAGGAAATTGGACGAAATTTCGTAACAATTTGAATATTTTCAACATTTGGGTGAAAATATCGGTGAAAACTACAGCATTGTATAAGAAAATAGGGATGTGTACCAGAGTACACACGGATAATTGTAGTCTGTCCCACCTACCCGTTCACCTTTTCGTTTTTTGGTTAACCCTTTCCTTCATAGAGATTAAGGTTAATATACTATTATATCTCCATACAAACGACAGCCATTTGGCTATCATACAGTGGATAAGTAGTCACCATATATATCCCACCTCCATAGATATTACTGGGACTACATGAGATTCTGGCCTTTATTATGAACATTGGTTTGGCTACTACAATGTACATTGTCAATGTATGTTGCATTGGTAGTGCTTCTATGAGGGATAGGGTCAATGTATATGTCGTATTGGTAATGGCGTCAAGAGGTGCTTCTATGAGGGAAAGGGTTAATGTATGTCGTATTGGTAATTGCATCAAGAGGTGCTTCTATGAGGGAAAGGGTTAATGTATGTCGTATTGGTAATTGCGTCAAGAGGTGCTTCTATGAGGGAAAGGGTTAATGTATGTTGTATTGGTAATGGCGTCAAGAGGTGCTTCTATGAGGGAAAGGGTTAAGCCAGAGACTTCATTTTTTTAATTCTCACATGATGCAATGTATATTTAAGAAATAATAAGTATCAACCGCGGTATATCGCAGAATAACCCGAGTTTGAAGTTCTTATGCGTAGAAATATATCACGAAGGCCAAACGACAAACGAGGGTTATTCTGCGATATACCACGGTTGATACTTATTATTTCGATTCTAACATGACTTACTTCTAATAATTTTAAAGGAGTATTTTCTTCAAACGCCGCTGCATTTGCTTTCGAAATTTCCTCCCGCGTAAGGAGTGATGACGTTATTTTTTATGGAAAATATCAATCTAGTGCATAAATGAACAAAAGTTGTAACTGATCAATAATTTTATTTATTTTGTCAAATAAAACTGTACATAATAGTAACTGAAATGTTACTTAACAGAAAAACAAGATGGACAAGAGATTATCTGATTCTAAAAATAGCTCACTTCCGTGAATTCCAACGGTATTTTTTACAAACATCAATGTGACTTTCATTCATAAAACTTTACACGCATTGTATAAATGACGTAGCCAAAACACGGTGCGCGTGCAGCATAGTTCAAGGTAGGTATATTGCAGAATATGCCGAGATTGATTTTACTCTACACGTATGTATGTTATTAGCTGGGTCGTGTTAGAATACAAATTAACAATTATATAACATACAAAACTATGTATAGCTAAGCTATATAATAATTCGTACTCAAATAATGGTGCAAAGATAATCTTATAGGCATGTCATCCATTGACTTTCCGCGTTAGTATGTAACAGATATAAACAAAGCGTATATATTAACCATTTCCGCTCCACTCAAACTTAAGAAATAGGCTTTGAATAATACTGACAACAAAAATAGCAAGTATCACATTTATATAGAAATAATCAGGTTGCGATATTTTGTATCATATTACAATATTTAAGAAATAATAAGTATCTTCGGCCTTCGTGATATATTTCTACGCATAAGAACTTCAAACTCGGGTTATTCTGCGATATACCACGGTTGATACTTATTATTTCGATTCTAACACGACTTACTTCTAATAATTTTAGACGAGAATCAAAGGAGTATTTCCTTCAAACGCGGTGCTACTCAGCTGCATTTGGCTTTCGAAATTTCTTCCCGCGTAAGGGGTGATGACGTTATTTTTTATGGAAAATATCAATCTAGTGCATAAATGAACAAAAGTTGTAACTGATCAATAATTTTATATATTTTGTCAAATAAAACTGTACAGAATAGTAACTCAAACGTTACTTAACAGAAAAACAAGACGGACAAGAGATTATCTGATTCTAAAAATAGCTCACTTCCGCAAATTCCCACGGTAGTATTTACAAACATCACGTGACTTTCATTCATAAAACTTTACACGCATTGTATAAATGGAATAGCCAAAATACGGTGCGCGTGCAGCATAGTTCAAGGTAGGTATATCGCAGAATAACCCGAGGTAGATTTTACTCTACAAGTATGTATATTAGGTAAGCTGGGTCGTGTTAGAATTCTAAGTAATTGTAAGTCGGTATTTATTCCGATATGTCGCATCACTTCTAGTACAGGGTTCATTTACAGTGGGGCACGAGATATCTTCAGTTTTAGTCTATACAAATTTATTTTAGCTCGATTGCGAAACAAGTTCTTACAACTTATATTAATCAATCTAGAGACTTCATTCCTGATGGAATCCATCGCCACGAGGGAGAGAGAAGAGGCAACGTGGAATATTTAAATGCCTTGCCTACGGGCACAATCGTAACGGCCCCAGCAATGCGCGAACTTCAGTTCTGATTAACGGTTACAGTAGCTGTACGTCAATAGCCTCAATTGATATAAAAATGTAAAAAACCTGCGCTCAATGTTGCGTTTATATCTAGCGGCAACATATTTCGTCTGTAATTGACATTTATTCAGTGAATAGAGGTACAATATTACTACATCCTCCAGCTCTACTGGTAGTAAGTTACACGAGACATACTTCTGTGCTATTTTAGCGCTGCTCAACCAGCTGTGGCCTATTTCTCTATCTAGGTCAAGGTCACTGTGCCCTTCCTGCTGGGTCAAGGTCAATAGCGTTCTTCTCATCGTGAGCAATGGCTCTTGTATTCGGAATGATGACTGAAATAATAAATGCATTTTTTAAAATAAAATCTACAAATTTATTTCAAATATACACAGTGTAAATTATGTATATGTATAGTGTGTGTATATTATGACGAATAAATATGTTTAAACCAAATTTATTTCAGGTTTGACAACATTAGTTTAATTAATCTTGAGACCACATTCCTGATGGAATCCATCACTATGAGGGAGAGAGAAGAGGCAATGTGGATTTGTAAGTGTTTTGCCTACGGACAACACCACTGTGGTTCTGACGTGGCTCGAACTCGCAACCGCTCGGTTACAAGGTGCACACTGTATCCATTACACCGCGGAGGCTTGTATTTGATTGGCATTGTATAAATATGGACATTTTTCTTAATTTAGCGTACATACGTCATACGAAAACTAATTTTACTCATGATCGAAGAATCTTACAGTTGGCACATGACATTTGTATCGAAGAGAAATTAATTTTACTGAAATACAATCAGCGGTTTGAAATATCGGATAACTCGTGTAAACACAATCAGCTGTTTGAAATGTCGGATAACTCGTGTAAACACAATCAGCTGTTTGAAATGTCGGATAACTCGTATAAACACAATCAGATGATTGAAATGTCGGATAACTCATATAAACACAATCAGATGTTTGAAATGTCGGATAACTCGTGTAAACACAATCAGCTGTTTGATATGTCGGATAACTAGTATAAACACAATCAGATGATTGAAATGTCGGATAACTCATATAAACACAATCAGCTGTTTTGAAATGTCGGATAACTCATATAAACACAATCAGATGTTTGAAATGTCGGATAACTCGTGTAAACACAATCAGATGTTTGAAATGTCGGATAACTCGTGTAAACACAATCAGATGTTTGAAATGTCGGATAACTCGTATAAACACAATCAGCTGTTTGAAATGTCGGATAACTTGTGTAAACATTATTTTTGGCTTTTGGATTTAGTCATACCAAAAATGAAGTTTATATTGCTACTTTCCAGCGTAAAAATGGAATACTCCAAAATACCCCTCGGGGGCAGTACCTGCATCATTTTGAGGCGGGTCTGCCACTGGGAGAGCAGATCGTGCCTGGTAGCCGCCCCGTCCACTATACTGCTGTCCTCTTCACCAAGGTTCATAAACACATGCAAGCCCTCCTCTATCTCATTCAGTAGATGAAGTCTGCAATGTCAAACATGTCATCTATCTAGCACAACTAGTTGGTTTACACAAATCTACTGCAATGTCAAACATGCCATCTATCTAGCACAACTAGTTGGTTTACACAAATCTACTGCAATGTCAAACATGCCATCTATCTAGCACAACTAGTTGGTTTACACAAATCTACTGCAATGTCAAACATGTCATCTATCTAGCACAACTAGTTGGTTTACACAAATCTACTGCAATGTCAAACATGCCATCTATCTAGCACAACTAGTTGGTTTACACAAATCTACTGCAATGTCAAACATGCCATCTATCTAGCACAACTAGTTGGTTTACACAAATCTACTGCAATGTCAAACATGCCATCTATCTAGCACAACTAGTTGGTTTACACAAATCTACTGCAATGTCAAACATGCCATCTATCTAGCACAACTAGTTGGTTTACACAAATCTACTGCAATGTCAAACATGTTATCTATCTATCATGTCATCTATCTAGCACAACTAGTTGGTTTACACAAATCTACTGCAATGTCAAACATGCCATCTATCTAGCACAACTAGTTGGTTTACACAAATCTACTGCAATGTCAAACATGCCATCTATCTAGCACTAGTTGGTTTACACAAATCTACTGCAATGTCAAACATGTTATCTATCTATCATGTCATCTATCTAGCACAACTAGTTGGTTTACACAAATCTACTGCACTGTCAAACATGTCATCTATCTAGCACAACTAGTTGGTTTACACAAATCTACTGCAATGTCAAACATTCGATTTGCGAATCGTGTTTTAGATTAACCTTTCTCGAGACCTGATGAGAGCGGAGAGAGAGATAGAGAGATGAGTGAGTAGAAACAATGTGGAAGTCGTGATAGCGCAGTGGATGCGCGTTCGCTTCAGGTGCGAAAGGTCCGGAGTTCGAGCCCCGCTGGAGCCGTTACGATTGTGCCCTTAGGCAAGGCATTTAATATCCACGTTGCCTCCTCTCTCTCCCTCGTGGCGATGGATTCCATCAGGAATGAGGTCTCGAGAGTGATTGATATAAGAACTTGTTTCGCAATCGAGCTAAAATAAATTTGTATAAACTAAACTAAACAATGTGGCAGTAAGTGTCTTGCCAAAGGGCACCACAACCGTGGTTCTGACGGGGCTCAAACTCACAACCTCTCGATTACAAGGCAGACACCGTAACCACGGAGGCTTCGCAGCTTGTGTATTTAAGGGCGGTAGGGGCAGGAGGTAAACGTCTGTTGCAAGTGGGGACGAGGTTAATGGTTGCCCTAAACAAACCTACTAGAGGCATATTCTCGGAATGAGGGCACAGTGATCATCATTTTTTAGTGAATGAGCATCTAGTGACCCCTATATTGGCAACACCTGCACCATTGAAGCTGCTAATGTATCCTATCACTGGCGAAGTTGACACCTTTACATTTTGGGGGGTAGGGGATTTACAGTCACACCGACAGCTTATATCATACATTGACATTACTGCAGGTCACCGTCCCAGCCCCGATACGTTCAATAACTAATGTATGTTGTAGATACACTTGCTGTATCGAGACGTTACCTCAAACGTAACTCCAAGCATTTACAAACCTGACGATATATTCATACCCCCTCTGGTACGACCCCATCTCGAAGCTGGCAGCGGACAGTGGCCCCACCTGCTCCTGTCTGGCGACCTGCAGATGCTGCAGGAAAACGTGCTCCTTCTGTAACACGAGCAATACATGTATACAGGGTGTGTGAAAAGTTTGTTCCTGTATTAAACCTAGAGCCAGCTTAGACAATAAGACGAGTACACTGCAACAAATTGAGTAGATCAATACAAGTAGAATGAATCAATTTAAGTTAATATAATGTGTACAGTCAAACCTGTGTTAGTGGTCACCTCCATTAAGCAGCCAACCTGTATTAAGCACCCAGCTTCGTTATTCCCAATATGTTGCTTTTATTATACATATGCCCGCCCTCTATTATGCAGCCACCTGTGCTAAGCAGCCACTTTCCGGGATTCCCTTGGCTGGCTGCTTCAGAAAGAGTTGACTGTATACATAAACTTATTGAAGCATATAAAAATAAGGATTTATATGGTTTTTGAGATTACAGGTGCGCTGACAGATTAGGACATGGCGACTCTCCAGCTACAAGCCCATACAAGCATCAGTTCAGGCACGGACAGGCATCCAGGTGTAACGACTGACCTTCCGTAAGCCAGCTGGATGGTTTCTTCACATGAAAGACCTCGAAATCACCAATGGGGTTTGAACTTACATCGGTGAGTGGTAAGCGATTTGAAATAAATGACCTAAACAACACGAATGCTGGTTTACAAAAGTTGATAATGTATAAATGATGGTTTACACAAGTCCATAATGTATAAATGATTGTTTACACAAGTTGATAATGTATAAATGCTTGTTTACACAAGTTGATAATGTATAAATGATGGTGTACACAAGTCCATAATGTATAAATGATGGTTTACACAAGTTGATAATGTATAAATGATTGTTTACACAAGTTGATAATGTATAAATGATGGTGTACACAAGTTGATAATGTATAAATGATGGTTTACACAAGTTGATAATGTATAAATGCTTGTCTACACAAGTTGATAATGTATAAATGATGGTGTACACAAGTCGATAATGTATAAATGATGGTTTACACATGTTGATAATGTATAAATGATGGTTTACACAAGTTGATAATGTATAAATGCTTGTTTACACAAGTTGATAATGTATAAATGATGGTGTACACAAGTCCATAATGTATAAATGATGGTTTACACAAGTTGATAATGTATAAATGCTTGTTTACACAAGTTGATAATGTATAAATGATGGTGTACACAAGTCGATAATGTATAAATGATGGTTTACACAAGTTGATAATGTATAAATGCTTGTCTACACAAGTTGATAATGTATAAATGATGGTTTACACAAGTTGATAATGTATAAATGATGGTTTACACAAGTTGATAATGTATAAATGATGGTTTACACAAGTTGGTAATGTATAAATGATGGTTTACACAAGTTGGTAATGTATAAATGATGGTTTACACAAGTTGATAATGTATAAATGATGGTTTACACAAGTGGATAATGTATAAATGATGGTTTACACAAGTGGATAATGTATAAATGCTTGTCTACACAAGATGATAATGTATAAATAATGGTTTACACAAGTTGGTAATGTATAAATGATGGTTTACACAAGTTGATGATGTATAAATGCTTGTCTACACAAGTTGATAACGTATAAGTGATGGTTTACACAAGTTGATGATGTATAAATGCTTGTCTACACAAGTTGATAATGTATAAATGATGGTTTACACAAGTTGATAATGTATAAAAGCTTGTATGCGAGATGGTACGATGGTCGCCAGATCGGACAGGTGGATTTTCTCCAGGTACCGCCCACACGAATGACCACATATATGCTTTCATCCGCGCCAACAAGAGTGATTAAATTGTTGTTAAAAGTTGTTCAAACTTGCCTCGCAATCGTAAGATAAATAAAGTTCAAACTTTAATGTTGTAAGAACTTCTATTGCAATCGAGCTAAATAAATGTGCATAAACTAGTTCACCTGGTATTTGGATGCAGGTTTCATTAATTAGTACAACGTTAAATAATTTACAAGATTGATTCCCCAAATAATATATGGTATTAGAAGGGCTCAAGCAAGACCCAAATATTTGGGGGAAGTGAGAAAGCGTGTGAATGCATCATCATATGGTATTAAATGAATAATTTCAACATAATAGGGTTATATATATATGGGGATTAATCGATCCCCCGTCTGACCCTAATAAAAGTACAGTGATTGGGCCGGTACAGTGATCCGCCCATCACCACACGACAGAGCTCGAACCCAAGAGAATGCCCATACAACACTTCACTAGTCAATCCAATACTTAACAAGAGTTTGCCCATAAGGAAGAGATTGCAAACACAAAGATCCCCGTCTGACCCCAATAAAATTAACAGTCTTTCAGATGGGACGTTAAACCGAGGTCTCGTGTCGGTGCTTTACACCGTGTACGTAAAAGAACCAGAGGAGACTCTGGAATGGGTCTCTGTCTGTATCATTGCACTAGCTTCCAAAATCTAAAATTACTAATCTCTTCAGGAGGCGTCGCTCATATGGGCAACCGGTAGCGACGATAAATAAACGTAAAACACACAAATAATAGGGTTAAAATACACCATATGACCATTAAATATCTGAATTGGAGTGTTTTAAAATGGCCAGTGTATCTTACTGGATAATATTTAGTCTAAAAATTTTTTTTAGGGAGAAGTAGTGCCCCAATTGGGCGAAGTCAGGGTCTCAAAAGGGTGACTACTTCGCCCATGTCGCCCTCTAGAATGAACCTTGTATTAGTGGAAGATACAAGGTGCTCAGCAATGTGACTTTATGTAAGCTTCAAAATGAAAGAATTTAAATATTGAAAATTATAGACGTTGAGTGGCAAATTGGAAGCCGACGACTTCTATTACTCGGCCATTCTTGTGAGAAAAAAAGTATGCGATTTTTCTTACCTTGGCTTTAGCTGCCAGCAGAATTCTTCCCAACATAACAGGCCAGCCCCGGCTTGTAGAGTCCTATGATAAATACTATGTACATCATATGAATACGTATTGTTACATTTTACAGATGGTGTACCGGTATGTTAATCTTTAAGATAAATTAAGAACAAATATTTGTCATTCAGTTACTTATTGGCGAATAAAACATGGTTTGGAGTTCTGGAGCGTAGGAATTAAACATGCAGGCTCTACAGCCTGGAGCGTAGGAATTAAACATGCAGGCTCTACAGCCTGGAGCGTAGGAATTAAACATGCAGGCTCTACAGCCTGGAGCGTAGGAATTAAACATGCAGACTGTAGGCCTGGAGCGTAGGAATTAAACATGCAGGCTGTAGGCCTAAGTGGTGAAATAGGGCGCTCAGAACGACAAATCATGTTTAATTACGCAAATATTCTTTCCATTCTAACATGACCAATATATACTAAGCGCAAAATTGAGTGAGTAAATGATGTCACATTTGACGTCACGCGCTAAACACTGTTATTTAAATATTTAAACCAAGTAAATTCTTTCTTTACTCATACAGACAAAATGCCGAGCCGTGTTAGAATAAGTGATATGTATATATAGATAATATAACAAATGATCGGTCAATGGATTTGCACGTGCAGCATCCTGTATCGTAATCATGAAACATCACGACATTTATGTGTCTTATTCCTGATATTTGTACACACAGGGCTCAAGTTAGACCCAAATTCATGGGAGAAGTGAGAAAGCATGCTATTGTGTCTTCTAATGTTATTATTTAATAAATTTAAACATAATAGGGGTAAAATACACATTATGACCATTAAATACAGTTATATTTTATATGTTATATTTCAGGTTTTACGCCTGCATCAGCACCATTTTGGGCTATATCGCCGGCGGGCAGTTTACCTAACAACACCTTTCCTGGGCAGGCTCCAGCGGTTAACCAGTACATGGGTGCACCAACCTCCGTAAGAAACTGCCAACTTTTTCATATAAATGAGACACGGCCTGAGTGGGGCTCGAACCCGTGACCATCAGTGATGATAGGTTACAGTGGTATACAAGTCAGCGACCTTAACCGCTCGACCACGGAGGCAGACCCATTAAATACAATATTTGAATAAAAATTCTTTTTGGGGAGAATAGTCAGGTCCCAAGGGCGACTACTTCGCCCAGGTCGCCCTCTAGAATGAGCACAGACAAACTGTTCTTGTAATTTTCATGAAAAGGTTATGAATTTTCATAAAATGTTCATGATTTCCAGAAGCATAGATAAACAACTGAACTGGAGTATTACCACTTTAGTGAAGTTTTCCAAGTCTGTCCAGTTTCCAAGTTTCCAGGCAGCCTCAATTTGAAATGGCAACAGCTGCTGGGATGAGGTCTTCCTGAATACAGAGTTTGCGAGTAGTTTTACGTAGCAGTTTGTTAGATACGGTAACACATCAGTCAGCGGGCATGCAGTTTTGGATTCCTTAACAATGTTTAAATTGACTCAACATAGGCACAAATAAGCTCTACCTCATGGTGCCTGTTTGTTTATGAACCGAAGCAGTATGGAGGTTTGGTTGAAGACCAATAAAGGAACATTATTGTGAAGTTATTCTGAAGCAAGACCTCCAGATTCAGAGAAGACTATGACTGTTGTCATGGCAGAGAAGATCTCTATGAATATGAATTGGGTAGGTTTGTTTTGGGGGTTTAAAGTCGCACGAACATCTAAGATTATATGGCGACTCTTCTCCAGCTATTATTAGTGCAGGAAGACACGAGTATCCATACGAGCAGTATTTCAGTCATGGATGGACAGCCGTGTAGAACCACCGACCTACCACAAGCCAGCTGGATAGCTTTCTAACTTCGAAAGAAATCGACACCCCCAGTTGTATTAGTTCATACTAATTTATTTTAGCTCGATTGCGAAACAATTTCTTACAACTTATATTAATCACTCTCCCAGTATTCATCACTACAGCGGTTAGATGCAATTGTTTTGAAGCCAACGGCCGTAACTACTTGGCCACGGATGAGCCGCTGTATGAATGAACTTTATTTTAATATCTATGGTAGAGGACAATAAAAGGTATATATATGTCATAATTTCATCAAAATTGACCAAGCAGTTTAGAAAATACATGAACATCTTTCTGAACAGGCTTACTTATATGATATATTTCGGGTTTTACGCCTGCGTTAGCACCATTTTGGGCTATATCACCGGCGGGCGGTTGACCTAACAACACCTTTCCTGGGCAGGCTCCAGCGGTTAACCAGTACTTGGGTGCACCAACCTCCGTAAGAAACTGCCAACTTTTTCATATAAATGAAACACGGTCCGAGCGGGGCTCGAACCCGTGACCATCAGTGATGATAGGTTACAGTGGTATACAAGTCAGCGACCGTAACCACTCGACCACGGAGGCGAACGAAACAGGCTTACTCATTAGGCTTGGTAGGTAATTATGTATATAATGATTAGATATTCAGGATTAAGACAAAATACCTTCGAATGTGACTTATGTATGTATGTTCCATTAATGCCAAACCCCTTGCGGGGACCTAGACATGTTTTCCTGGGCAAGCTTACCCGACCTAAGTGGTTAACCAGTACTAAGCAATGTGTGTGAGGTGTCTTTCTCAATGACACTACATACATGGCCTGACCGAGTATTGAACCCGGGACAGATCGATTCCAAATCCGACGCTCTACCACTGGACCACGGATGCCACTTTATGTGGAAATGTTAGTCTGGATAATAGTGATGGATAATAAATGATACTACAAGCCAACCTGTTAGCGATAACTCCCGTAGCATGGTGCAACGCCTGCGATGACTGACCCAGATCCATCAAGCATCTAAGGAGGCCCTGATGATTGCCTAAGTCATCTGGATCACTCTGAATAGCTTGCTCGTAACAAGTCTGTAACTCTATCTGACAACCTGCAGTGAAAGACGACACATTGTAGTTTGGGATGGCCTGTGCCTAAGGACACCACCATCGTGGTTCTGTTGGGACTCAAACTCACAACCACTCGGTTTCAACTGAACAAGCCATAGCTACATTATGAATGTATATAATCTGCTACTGAAGTAATGATATGCTCGAGCACAGTTTGCTTAATGGCAGCCACAGCCATTACCTAACCAGCCAGTGCAAGTTAGACAAATCTCCTGTAGGTAGGGAGGAGCTTGTCAAATTGTTGCCACACACTGTACATTACCTAACTGGTCACACAAAATAAGGATCTGCTCCTACAAGTAGGGAGGAGCTTGTCAACTTGGAGGATGCAGCTTGTCAAATTATAGATTTACAGATCCAGAAATAGGACATGCCCCCCCCCCTCCCAATGAAAAGTTTGGGAGACCATTGCAATTGGTGGGTTCTGGTACACATCATGGTGTTTTGTTTGAGCCAATTAACAATCAAATATATCTAATAATATCAATAGATGATGATCGAAAGCATAAAATATTACGCAATTATAGATTCTAAAAATACCATTATATTGTACAGATGAAAATTGTTTCTATGTAGCGAGTAACGAGCGAGTGAGAAAATCTTGCCAAATTGTAACATAATATACGCTCCGAGAGAGTATCGTAGCATATTGACCCTATGCATGACAGATATTAAGGGGGGCATGCACCCCATGGATGCGCTAGTGCATTACCTAATCGACCACTGAAGGAAAGAATCTGTTCCTGTAGGGATGGTGGAGCTTGTCGTATTGCAGCCACACCCTGTACACCATCTGGCTCATCCAACTCTACATACAGTCTCTGAAACACAGACATACAATCACCTTTCCAAACTATACATTTCTTACAATGGGATCAACCTGTCCGTCACATAGATCAACTGTCAAAAACTTGGTAAAAACAGAGAATCACATCCTAGTGTTGCTAGGTTACGAGTTATTTTGGCCGAAATTAACCCTTTACTCCACAACAGAAGACAGACCAATTGATACTGCTGATACGCAATGGGCACACTGTACCACATACTCAATATATGGAATATTGTGGAACGAAGGTTATATATGAGAAACTGTAATGGTGTTGTATGGCGCCTTATGTGGAGTAAAGGTTTAAAGCAACACAGTCTGCTATAAAGCCCACAGGGGACACAGTCTGTAATGAACTGCACCGGGGATAAAGTCGGTAACAAACTGCACATGGGACACAGTCTGTAATGAACTGCTCAGGGGATAAAGTCTGTAACAAACTGCACAGGGGACACAGTCTGTAATGAACTGCATCAGGGATAAAGTCTGTAACAAACTGCACAGGGGACACAGTCTGTAATGAACTGCACCGGGAATAAAGTCTGTAACAAACTGCACATGGGACACAGTCTGTAATGAACTGCACCGGGGATAAAGTCTGTAACAAACTGCACAGGGGACACAGTCTGTAATGAACAGCACAGGGGATACAGTCTGTAATTAACTGCACATGGGACACATTCTGTAATGAACAGCACACAGTTTGGATTGAACTGCACCTGGGACACAGTCTGGACTAAACTGCACCTGGGACACAGTCTGGATTGAACTGCACCTGGGACACAGTCGGGATTGAACTGCACCTGGGACACAGTCTGGATTGAACTGCACCTGGAATTACATTAACTGGGTCACATTCTTGTAAACACTCTATCAAACTATATTTATAATGCAATAATGCTTCAACAGTGTAAATAGAGAATAGTGGACTAGGGAGAATATTTAATTTATTTTATTTAACAGTAGCAATTTCACGTATTTGGATGGGGGGTGTGACAATAAATAATCATAGGACGACAACTTGAAACCAACAGACAAAGTAGGGTTTACTGCTCAATGAACGATTTATTCAGTACATTCTGTAACACAACTGCAACTGTACCTGCATAAAGTCCAACTCCTCCTTTGACAGATTGGTTTTCCCTTTCAGATGAAGCTCAAAGTGCATGATTGCTCGTGTGTATGCCTTACAGCTAAACGACACCTGTGCTATCTTGTCCTGGGGAATGCGTTCCAGGAAGTCTGTCACTTTCTTGCAGCCTTCTTGTGTTACGTTCAACATTATACTGGTTCCTGAAGGTGGTTTATACAAATTTATTTAGCTTGATTGCGTCTAACATTAGTAGTTTAGTTTATACAAATTTATTTAGCTTGATTGCGTCTAACAATAGTAGTTTAGTTTATACAAATTTATTTAGCTTGATTGCGTCTAACATTAGTAGTTTAGTTTATACAAATTTATTTAGCTTGATTGTGTCTAACATTAGTTATATGTTATTATGTTATATTTCGGGTTTTACGCCTGCATCAGCACCATTTTGGGCTATATCGCCGGCGGGCAGTTTACCTAACAACACCTTTCCTGGGCAGGCTCCAGCGGTTAACCAGTACTTGGGTGCACCAACCTCCGTAAGAAACTGCCAACTTTTTCATATAAATGAGACACGGTCTGAGCGGGGCTCGAACCCGTGACCATCAGTGATGATAGGTTACAGTGGTATACAAGTCAGCGACCTTAACCACTCGACCACGGAGGCGGACGTCTAACATTAGTAGTTTAGTTTATACAAATTTTATTTTAGCTCGATTGCGAAACAAGTTATTTCAACTTATATAAATCACTCTCGAGACCTCATTCCTGATGGAATCCATCGCCACGAGGGAGAGAGAAGAGGCAATGTGGAATTTAAATGCCTTGCCTAAGGGCACAATCGTAACGGCTCCAGTGGGGCTCGAACTCCGGACCTTTCGCACCTTACGCGCATCCACTGCGCTATCACGACTTCCACAAGGTGGTTTATACAAATTTATTTAGCTTGATTGCGTCTAACATTAGTAGTTTAGTTTATACAAATTTTATTTTAGCTCGATTGCAAAACAAGTTCTTACAATTTATATCAATCACTCTCGAGACCTCATTCCTGATGGAATCCATCGCCACGAGGGAGAGAGAAGAGGCAACGTGGAATTTAAATGCGATGCACAATCGCAACGGCTCCAGAACATTAGTTTATGCGTACTAGAGACATCGACATGAGGGAGAGAGGAGGCAATGTGGAAAATAAGAGCCTTGCTGCCTAAGTGCACAATCGTATCAGCTACAGCGGGGTGCAAACACCGAGCCTATCACATATGAAGCGAATGCGCTACCACTGCACCATCACGGCTTCCACAAGTTCTTGAAGGTATATACAATTGGTATATTGCAACCAAATTGTGCATAGACTTGGAATGCTGAAGTCCCCCAAATTGCTTGGTCCCATAGCTGGTAGCACGTGCAAACTGGCATGTGGAGCAAAGCTGTTTTTAAGATGTGTATTGGTCAGCGATTATTGCCTTGTACTGTCTTTATAACACAGTTCTGGTTCAATGTTGGAAGATGTCTTCAGGTCTATAACCCTAGCTTAGTGATGGCAGTCCTAATTGCTGTCGATACTGATTAGGCAAACAATAAACCTACAATTGTCTCGTACCTTACTTAATGCCAACATTATTCAGTCAATTCATTCATTCATTATTTATTAATTGATATATTAATTCCTACTGATCAGCTGAACACCTTGATTCATTTATTCTTTCGGTATTAAAAAGTATAAATCATTTGGTGGTGGACTGGTACACTGTATATGTGGTGGACTGGTACACTGTATATGTGGTGGACTGGTATATTATATGTGGTGGACTGGTATATTATATGTGGTGGACTGGTACACTGTATATGTGGTGGACTGGTACGCTGTATATGTGGTGGACTGGTACGCTGTATATGTGGTGGACTGGTACGCTGTATATGTGGTGGACTGGTATGCTGTATATGTGGTGGACTGGTACACTGTATATGTGGTGGACTGGTACACTGTATATGTGGTGGACTGGTACACTGTATATGTGGTGGACCGGTACACTGTATATGTGGTGGACTGGTACACTGTATATGTGGTGGACTGATACACTGTATATGTGGTGGACTGGTATACTGTATATGTGGTGGACTGGTACACTGTATATGTGGTGGACTGGTACACTGTATATGTGGTGGACTGGTACACTGTATATGTGGTGGACTGGTACACTGTATATGTGGTGGACTGGTAAACTGCATATGTGGTGGGCTGGTACACTATATGTGGTGGACTGGTACACTGTATATGTGGTGGACTGGTACACTGTATATGTGGTGGACTGGTACACTGTATATGTGGTGGACTGGTACACTATATGTGGTGGACTGGTACACTGTATATATGGTGGACTGGTACTCAATATATTTGGTGGACTGGTCCTAACCTTTCTTCTTCTGTGCCTCTGCTGCCATGAGCTGCAGCACGAAATATTTCCACTTTGTGAGATAGTCGAGTATTGAGAACACAGTCTGGGCGCTCATATGGTGGAAGTTTGATCCTTTGTGCTTGCCATCACTCCGACTCCCCTGGCTCAACACCTCGTTGATTTCAGCACAGATCTGACAAAAATGACAAAGTACCCTTTAAGACATTGCAATGCAGTTTCTTCAGATATGACATCGAGATATGTTTCTAATATCGATCTCCATGTTCCTAGACATGTGAAATGTGCAAGAAATCTTTAGAATACTCTGGGGTTCAAAGATATGGAAAAGTTCACCATTTGAAGTCAAGACGTCCAGGTCTATTTATATTTTTAAGACAAATGTAAAGTATGGACACGAACAACTTTTTATACAATATACTAATGTCGGTTTGTATGTATATCAATTGACCTGATTATCTTCAAATACTGTATGACCAATTAGTGCAATATCGGATCACATCAACTTTGTTTTGTGTCGAGATTCTCGCTTGTCACTTCCTAAGAACCACCGCGGCATGTTGTGCATTCATCAATTCTTTTAATTCTTTCTCTCTCTATTCATTTTTTGTTTATTTTCTCATCTTTCATTTCTTGGTTTTCTTTCCGTTATTTTTTCACAACTTCTTAAGCTCTGTACCCTTTACCGCATGTATTTTACAAATTATTTAGATATTATGATTGAAGTTTAGTATTGCTAATTTACAAGTATGTATGTTATAAGTTACGTGCATTACATCTTCCATATACAGTCTACATCCGCTATGTCGAATTCTATCGGACCGAACAAAATACTTTGACGTAACCGAAGTTTGACGTAACGAAATTCTATATAAACGGAGCCAGTTAAATGTAAAATGATAGTGTCTGAAACGGGACTTCGAGATAACCGGATAATTCGACATAGCCGACTTTGACATAACGGATATAGACTGTATATATTTAATAAAAAGGATATTTGGACGTTTATTATGACGTGTAAATTATTTAAGGAGAGGACAACTGTAAGCTGCAACGTTTTCTATCCAATTCCTGATTTCAATTGTTGTAAATAATCATGTACATGATAGAAAATAAATATGTTTAAACTAATTTACCTGATTGATTTCTGCTGTTGTTTAAGCTACAACTATGATTATTGTGTACGCAAATTTATGCTATAATGCTAAATTTAAGATGGCGTTAATGTAGATTAGTTCAAAACAAATTAGGTCACCCTCTATAAATAAAGAACAAGAGGTTATTTGTTTGTTTCAGTGTATGATATGAAATTATATATAAACAATTTCACCGAATGAACGTTGAAAGCGTTACTGCGCTAGCCACGTGTGTAAATATAATTTGATCGTTCACTTGAACAAATATTCTTTTTATTTTAGGCTGGAAAGTGCGAGAGAGAAGTAGATAGTTGTGTTTGACCCCAGTGATCCTATTAGAACAGACATAGTAGAGATTGATGCAAGGATGCCTTCAACCAAACATTAATCTATTAAGCTGACCTAGTGACCTACTGACCTAGTTTTTGACCCAGTGCCATGCGGTAAAGCCTTGTACAAGCCTGGCTGCAAAGTACTGGAGGGGCTGAAATAATTATTTGTGAAACGAATCGTTTCAAAGTTTGCTATAGGATTCAGGGAAATGTTTGTCACAATACCTCATTGACGTCCTGTTCCGAGCCGTCCTGTAACACGTGCAGCACGACATACGGGAGAATGTAAATAGCGATATGAACATCAAAGTTGATCATCGCACTGCAGGATTTGAACACCTTGTATGGCTTGCTGCTAACCTTCACCTACAAATCATGTTCACTGTTGGTTTAAACATATTTATTCCACTATATACATTCACAAAACAATACATGTACACACAATGAAAGAAGTAAGTATATAGGAAAGGATTAAAACGGAAGCCGAGCGTATATAGTTATGTTCACTGTTAACCCTTTCAACATCACAGACCTCTAAATTGGCTTACAAAAAGTGTAGATCCAGATGAGCCGGCTCGTGACGAGCCGTCTCATCAGGATCTGCACTTTTTTCAAGTAATATAACTATTTTTAGAAATAAAATTACCCATTTTGATAAATGAACTGATGTAATTTTGTTATTAATTTATTGGTCTAAAAATATCATGGACCAGTCCATGTGAGTTACTTGGTGTTGAATGGGTTAATAGGGTCAAGTAAACAGTGACTACAAAAAGGGCACACTATAATCCCTAGAACCACCAAGCCGGATAGCTTCATCGTATAAATGAATTTCACACGCTCAGTGGGATTCAAACCTACAGTAGTGAAGGGCAAGTGAGCAGCCCGATTAGCGCGCTCGCTTCTCACCAATGCGACCCGGGTTCGATCCTCGGACAGGGAAGTATGTGAGATGGTACGATGGTCGTCAGATCGGACAGGTGGGTTTTCTCCGGGTACTCCGGTTTCCTCCCACATGAATGACCACATATACGCTTACATCCGAGCCAACGAGAGTGATTAATATAAGTTGTTCAAACTTGCTTCGCAATTGTTGTAAAATGAATAAAGTATTAAAAAAAACGATAACTCCATATCATTTAAATGCTTTACAGGCAAGTGATGAGCCAATGAGTGAAACCACTCGACGATCGGCTTGAAGTTTGTTCATTTCAATATTTACATCATGTTGTAACATTAGTATACAAGAACAGATGGATTAAATCGGAAGCTAGTAGCTTATTTAGATTTTCTCCATGACAAACATAATTTTCATAAACTATGGCAGAGTGTATATATATTTATAAACGTGACAAGTTTTATTCAACTGTAATGATATAAGTGTAAGTAAAAATAATATGGAGATGATGATGAAGTAGGCTTTTAGTTCTACAGGACGAGTAAGTTTGAAAACATTCCTTAACTCTTTGCATGCTGGGTAAAATAAAGTTTGAATATTCGTAGCAGACAACAACTCCCATGATGTGTTTGTCATATTTATATTTATAACTGAAATCTCTGGAAATATGTGATGGTATTTCATTGCAACTGTGTCGTTACGATATTATTTGACTGTTATTTTCATCGCTAACGTGCAGAGTAAACTTTGAAAATGTTACATATATGTTATTATTATGTTATGATTCGGGTTTTACGCCTGCATCAGCACCATTTTGGGCTATATCGCCGGCGGGCAGTTTACCTAACAACACCTTTTCCTGGGCAGGCTCCAGCGGTTAACCAGTACTTGGGTGCACCAACCTCCGTAAGAAACTGCCAACTTTTTCATATAAATGAGACACGGCCTGAGCGGGGCTCGAACCCGTGACCATCAGTGATGATAGGTTACAGTGGTATACAAGTCAGCGACCTTAACCACTCGACCACGGAGGCGGACTTTACATATATGTAAAATGGAGAATGATATTACATGTATTTATGTATGTTCAAAATTTGATTGTAATGATAGTTTGATACACATGTAATTGTAATCCAGGGATCGCAGGTTCGATCCCCCGTCTGACCATAATAAAATTAACAGTCTTTCAGATGGGACGTTAAACCGAGGTCTCGTGTCGGTGCTTTACACCGTGCACGTAAAAGAACCAGAGGAGACTCTGGAATAGGTCTCTGTCTGTATCATTGCACTATCCTCCAAAATCTAAAATAACTAATCTCTTCAGGAGGCGTCGCTCATATGGGTAACCGGTAGCGACGATAAATAAACGGGAAAAAAACAACAAAACATGTAATTGTACATTGTGTTGTTTCAAAGTGTGAATAAAGTTGCAATACAATATTATTGCACTAAAGAGTTAGCTAATGATGTATTACCTTGGACGATAGATAACCTGTCCACGTGCTGACCCAGTCCTTGAACGAGTTACCCTTCTTGGAGCAGTAGATTGGCTTCTGCAGACTGGACCAATTATGATCAGTCGCCAAAATATATCTGAAATATACATGAAAAATGCAGACTGGATCAGTTAGGATCTGAAATATACATGGAAACATGCAGACTGGAGCAGTATTGATCTGAAATATACATGGAAACATGCAGACTGGACCAGTTATGATCTGAAATATACATGGAAACATGCAGACTGGACCAGTTCTGATCTGAAATATACATGAAAACATGCAGACTGGACCAGTTATGATCTGAAATATACATGGAAACATGCAGACTGGACCAGTTCTGATCTGAAATATACATGAAACATGCAGACTGGACCAGTTATGATCTGAAATATACATGAAAACATGCAGATTGGACCAGTTATGATCTGAAATATACATGAAAACATGCAGACTGGACCAGTTATGATCTGAAATATACATGGAAACATGCAGACTGGACCAGTTCTGATCTGAAATATACATGAACACATGCAGACTGGACCAGTTATGATCTGAAATATACATGAACACATGCAGACTGGACCAGTTCTGATCTGAAATATACATGGAAACATGCAGACTGGACCAGTTCTGATCTGAAATATACATGGAAACATGCAGACTGGACCAGTTCTGATCTGAAATATACATGAAAACATGCAGACTGGACCAGTTCTGATCTGAAATATACATGGAAACATGCAGACTGGACCACTTATGATCTGAAATATACATGAACACATGCAGACTGGACCAGTTATGATCTGAAATATACATGGAAACATGCAGACTGGACTAGTTATGATCTGAAATATACATGGAAACATGCAGACTGGACCAGTTCTGATCTGAAATATACATGAAAACATGCAGACTGGACCAGTTCTGATCTGAAATATACATGAACACATGCAGACTGGACCAGTTATGATCTGAAATATACATGGAAACATGCAGACTGAACCAGTTATGATCTGAAATATACATGAACACATGCAGACTGGACCAGTTATGATCTGAAATATACATGAACACATGCAGACTGGACCAGTTCTGATCTGAAATATACATGGAAACATGCAGACTGGACCAGTTATGATCTGAAATATACATGGAAACATGCAGACTGGACCAGTTATGATCTGAAATATACATGTACATGAAAACATGCAGACTGGATCAGTTATGATCTGAAATATACATGAAACATGCAGACTGGACCAGTTATGATCTGAAATATACATGAAAACATGCAGATTGGACCAGTTATGATCTGAAATATACATGAAAACATGCAGACTGGACCAGTTATGATCTGAAATATACATGGAAACATGCAGACTGGACCAGTTCTGATCTGAAATATACATGAACACATGCAGACTGGACCAGTTATGATCTGAAATATACATGAACACATGCAGACTGGACCAGTTCTGATCTGAAATATACATGGAAACATGCAGACTGGACCAGTTCTGATCTGAAATATACATGGAAACATGCAGACTGGACCAGTTCTGATCTGAAATATACATGAAAACATGCAGACTGGACCAGTTCTGATCTGAAATATACATGGAAACATGCAGACTGGACCACTTATGATCTGAAATATACATGAACACATGCAGACTGGACCAGTTATGATCTGAAATATACATGGAAACATGCAGACTGGACCAGTTCTGATCTGAAATATACATGGAAACATGCAGACTGGACCAGTTCTGATCTGAAATATACATGGAAACATGCAGACTGGACCAGTTCTGATCTGAAATATACATGGAAACATGCAGACTGGACCAGTTCTGATCTGAAATATACATGGAAACATGCAGACTGGACCACTTATGATCTGAAATATACATGAACACATGCAGACTGGACCAGTTATGATCTGAAATATACATGGAAACATGCAGACTGGACCAGTTATGATCTGAAATATACATGGAAACATGCAGACTGGACTAGTTCTGATCTGAAATATACATGAAAACATGCAGACTGGACCAGTTATGATCTGAAATATACATGAAACATGCAGACTGGACCAGTTATGATCTGAAATACGGTCAAACCGGTGTTAGTGGTCACCTCACCTGTATTAAGCAGCCAGTTTTCAGATTCCCAATATGTTACTTATACATTTACCTCTATTAAGCAGCCACATGTGCTAATCAGCCACTGTATATGATTCCCTATGCTGGCTGTTTAAAACAGGTTTGACTGTATACATGAATCATGTAGACTGGACAAGTTTTGATCAAATTTGCATAAACCAATATAAATTAAACAAAACCAACCTAGGTTTTACTTACTTTGAACTCAACAGTGGTATTAGTATCTCTCTGATTGGTTCCTTGAATTCATTCCACAGTTTCTTGGAATGTTCGTCATCGCTGGATTCCGAGATTTTATATATGGACAATAGTTCCTGCAGGGCAAAGGCCGAGCAATCCTGGATTCTAGGCTCTGTTGCAGCCAGGTAGGACTTCACCACTTCATTTATTAATGCAATGGCAAACTTGTCATCCTGTATACTGCAAAGTTAAAATAAATATCGTTTTGGGTACTATTGTCTTTTATGCTTTCGAATGAAAGAAATAGAGGATATTTGTGTTCGAGCGATCACCAAATACATATTTCGGTGATCACGAGATGAAATAAAATCCTATCTTACACTAATAAACACAAATCTTCTTTTTCTTTTATGATTTCCAATGACTTTCACTAATATAATATTTGTTTTCAAATTTTATTCATTTTAACTGCCCCTGTGTGGAGCCTCATTGCACTACGCGACACAACCGCACAACCACTTCTCTTAGTATGAACGTCCGTAATAAGAAATAGTTCCTGTATATGTTTCAAGTTAGTTTCTGTTTGCTGACAAAATTAAAAACTACAGAAAAAACAAATTCATTAAAATATATTACTTAGTAATTAACTGTTCATGATAGTCAGAAAATAGCTAAAATACAGAAGTACATTTAACCGCACAGGTATATGAAACGCAACCAGTGGCAGAGAAAATGCCATCTTTCACTGTTTCAAAGCGATATAAGATGGGGTTTTGTTACACGCAGGAATACGAAACGCAACCGGTGGCAGAGAAAATGCCATCTTTCACTGTTTCAAAGCGGTGTAAGATAGGGTTTTGTTACACGCAGGTATACGAAACGCAACCGGTGGCAGAGAAAATGCCATATTTCACTGTTTCAAAGCGGTGTAAGATAGGGTTTTCTTACACGCAGGAATACGAAACGCAACCGGTGGCAGAGAAAATGCCATATTTCACTGTTTCAAAGCGGTGCAAGATAGGGTTTTCTTACACGCAGGAATACGAAACGCAACCGGTGGCAGAGAAAATGCCATCTTTTACTGTTTCAAAGCGGTGCAAGATAGGGTTTTCTTACACGCAGGAATACGAAACGCAACCGGTGGCAGAGAAAATGCCATATTTCACTGTTTCAAAGCGGTGTAAGATAGGGTTTTCTTACACGCAGGAATACGAAACGCAACCGGTGGCAGAGAAAATGCCATCTTTCACTGTTTCAAAGCGATGTAAGATGGAGTTTTCTTACACGCAGGAATACGAAACGCAACCGGTGGCAGAGAAAATGCCATCTTTCACTGTTTCAAAGCGGTGTAAGATAGGGTTTTCTTACACGCAGGAATACGAAACGCAACCGGTGGCAGAGAAAATGCCATCTTTCACTGTTTCAAAGCGATGTAAGATGGAGTTTTCTTACACGCAGGAATACGAAACGCAACCGGTGGCAGAGAAAATGCCATCTTTCACTGTTTCAAAGCGGTATAAGATAGGGTTTTCTTACACTGAGAAACCTCTATCATTCATTGGAAAGCATAAAATAAAACTTTCATTGTATCCTTCAGTCAATTGGAAGATGGTATTTTCATTTTCACTGCTTCCGTTTCATATTCCTCTGTGGCAGGGTGTAATTTTGCATTATAGTTATTTTCTGACAGTCATTAAAGCAGCATTACATCGTATGAAATAAAAGATATTTGAAAAATTCAAATTTTACGTTATGGGTAGCAATGCGGCTACACATTCTAACATTATACTTTGTATGTTTATGTTCATTTGGTAAACAGTGTTTTTTTGCAATAAAACAAACTCAAAACCGAAAGTAGGACTTTCCGAGTCGATCGGTCACGCACTTGTTTACAACCGGAACACATCGTCCGCACTTGTTTACATTCGGAATGCATCTTCCCCATTTGTCCCACGTTGTCTTTTTTAATTAAATTACTTGATATGTTGATTCATACATCTGTTAGCTAAGTCTTTTAGGGACATTTCTACATCCCCGCGAGGTGTTCGACATTAGAGGAAGATACGTAGATAGTCTTTCATGTTCAAAATATATATGTTTTGTTCTACATCCTCTGTTGTTTCACGCATGCGCGCTGTGCGTGTTTACATTTCGTGTGTTGATAAACAAATTTGCGTATACGACAGTTTAAATTTATTGGAATTTTTATCGTTTCTGAGCGACTATTTCGATTTTTGTAAACACACACACATTAGTATTTATATTTTACCCAAAACAATCTTTATTACGATGTAATGCTGCTTTAACAGTTAATTATGAAATAGTATGTTCTAATGAATTTGTTTTGTCTGTCGTTTTCAATTTAGACAGCAGATAGAAACTAACCTGAAAATTATACCGGAACTATTTTTTATGGCTAACATTCACACGAACCTAAGTGGTTATGCAGTTGTGCAGTGTAGTGAAATGAAGATCCTGGCCTAGGTGAATAAAATATAGATGAGCCAAAGATCTGTTGCCATTCAGTCATAATTACCTAACATGAAGCTTCGCTAGTTCAGCCTTCGGATTGTTGGTCGACAGCTCGAGCCTTCCAGGGTCTATGGCGCTACAGTTACCCAGACACTCGGCGTACAGTCTCTGTGCACGGGGATCGGGTTCTCTGCAGCCCTTCAGTAACTGAAGCGAATATATTCATTATCTCCCTTGGTGCACAATTTAGTTGTGTATAAAAAAATACCAAATCATCTTTGACCCTTTCAACACCACAGACCTCTAAATATGCTTACAAAAAAGTGTAGATCCAGATGAGCCGGCTCGTGACGAGCCGTCTCATCAGGATCTGCAATTTTTGCAAGTAGTATTACTAATTTTAGACAAAATTACCCATCTTGATAAATGAACAGGTCCGAATGTAATTTTCTTATTCATTTATTGGTCTAAGAATATCATGGACCAGTCCATGTCAGTTACTTGGTGTTGAATGGGTTAACCCTTTATTTGACATAAACGCCATACAATTTATTTGACATAAACGCCACATACAACACCTTTATGGCTTCTGACATATGGCCACCATTCCGAGCTGTTACCTATTCTCATAGGCAATGATTATTGAGTACGTAACACAGTGTGCCTGTTGCTTATCAGCTGTATGGAGATAATGTTTAGTAATGAATCGCGGGTTAATAGTTTCCATCAGAGTATGAACTACATTGGGCATGCATAAAGTGTGTGGCGGCTGAACCTGGTTAATTAATTAGATCATCCTTGGAACAGCGTAATCTGTAATATACGCCTAAAATATCCAAGAAACGCTGTGAATGCGCATGCTCGTCACTTCGCGTGCACATGTCAGCTGCATATCATTAGTGAGGAAATTCATACGAAAAAATAGATACAAACAGGGTATATACGATCATCGAAGGAAATGCAATAACTTTGTAAATATGACTAACAGGGCATATACGTTCATAGAAGGAAATGCAATAACTTTGTAAATATGACTAACAGGGCATATATGTTCATAGAAGGAAATGCAATAACTTTGTAAATATGACTAACAGGCTATATACGTTCATCGAAGGAAATGCAATAACTTTGTAAATATGACTAACAGGCATATTGCAGAGTAAAGGGTTAGGTAACATTTTGAAGATTAGCCACAAATAAACTGGTTTTTGTGAAATTACTAGCTGTAAATTACCTCCCTTTATGACTACTAATGGCTATTATGGATATTTATTTACAAAACGTTCAATAAACTTGTAAGTGATGGGTGTACTAAAGCAAACACTAGGGTACATTTGTAAATGAATTATAGATTTACGTTTCCATTTCAAGACAAAAACGCACATAGAGATCTTATAGTAAATATTCGTGTTCAGTGAATTGTAAGTGCCCTAACTTGTCTGTGTGTTTTACGTTTATTTATCGTCGCTACTGGTTACCCATATGAGCGACGCCTCCTGAAGAGATTAGTCATTTTAGATTTTTGGAGGATAGTGCAATGATACAGACAGAGACCCATTCCAGAGTCTCTTCTGGTTCTTTTACGTGCACGGTGTAAAGCACCGACATGATACCTCGGCTTAACGTCCCATCTGAAATATTTGACAGCATGTGTAACCATGACCTTGCCCCGAGCATACTAACCACAGAGATCAGCTGTGACACGGTCCGACTGGCCGTCTCGCTCTCCATAACCAGCTTGAAAAAGGCTTGCTGAAAATATAAAACATTTAAAGCAAAACATGTAAAGCAAGGTTACTACTTGAATTTATTATCACCCACCTACCTATGTACTCATACACACTGTACTGCACACATGTACTTGTACACACTGTACTGCACACATGTACTCATACACACTGTACTGCACACATGTACTTGTACACACTGTACTGCACACATGTACTCGTACACACTGTACTGCACACATGTACTTGTACACACTGTACTGCACACATGTACTCATACACACTGTACTGCACACATGTACTTGTACACACTGTACTGCACACATGTACTCGTACACACTGTACTGCACACATGTACTTGTACACACTGTACTGCACACATGTACTCATACACACTGTACTGCACACATGTACTTGTACACACTGTACTGCACACATGTACTCGTACACACTGTACTGCACACATGTACTTGTACACACTGTACTGCACACATGTACTCATACACACTGTACTGCACACATGTACTTGTACACACTGTACTGCACACATGTACTCGTACACACTGTACTGCACACATGTACTTGTACACACTGTACTGCACACATGTACTCATACACACTGTACTGCACACATGTACTTGTACACACTGTACTGCACACATGTACTCGTACACACTGTACTGCACACATGTACTCGTACACACTGTACTGCACACATGTACTCGTACACACATGTAATGCACACATGTACTCGTACACACTGTACTGCACACATGTACTCGTACACACTGTACTGCACACATGTACTCGTACACACTGTACTGCACACATGTACTCGTGCACACATGTACTCGTACACACTGTATTGCACACATGTGTGTGACCATTTCTGAATAACCAATACATATCCCTGATCACTCCCACACCATCCCTGATCACTCCCACTCCATCCCTGATCACTCCCACACCATCGCTGACTATACCCACACCATCCCTGACAACTCCCACACCATCTCTGATCACTCCCACACCATCCCTGACTATACCCACACCATCCCTGACTATACCACACCATCCCTGACAACTCCCACTCCATCCCTGACAACTCCCACTCCATCCCTGACAACTCCCACTCCATCCCTGACAACTCCCACTCCATCCCTGACAACTCCCACACCATCCCTGACAACTCCCACTCCATCCCTGACAACTCCCACACCATCCCTTACAACTCCCACTCCATCCCTGACAACTCCCACACCATCCCTACAACTCCCACTCCATCCCTGACAACTCCCACTCCATCCCTGACAACTCCCACACCATCCCTGACAACTCCTACACCATCCCTGATCACTCCCACACCATCCCTGATCACTCCCACACCATCCCTGACAACTCCCACTCCATCCCTGGCTATACTCACACCATCCCTGACTATACCCACACAATCCCTGACTATACCCACACAATCCCTGACTATACCCACACCATCCCTGACTATACCCACACCATTCCTGACTATACCCACACAATCCCTGACTATACCCACACAATCCCTGACTATACCCACACCATCCCTGACTATACTCACACATCCCTGACTATACCCACACAATCCCTGACTATACCCACACAATCCCTGACTATACCCACACCATCCCTGACTATACCCACACAATCCCTGACTATACCCACACCATCCCTGACTATACCCACACAATCCCTGACTATACCCACACAATCCCTGACTATACCCACACAATCCCTGATCACTCCCACACCATCCCTGATCACTCCCACACCATCCCTGATCACTCCCACACCATCCCTGACAACTCCCACACCATCCCTGACAACTCCGACACCATCCCTGATCACTCCCACACCATCCCTGATCACTCCCACACCATCCCTGACAACTCCCACTCCATCCCTGACAACTCCCACACCATCCCTGACAACTCCCACACCATCCCTGACAACTCCCACTCCATCCCTGACTATACACACACAACACCATCCCTGACTATACCCACACAACACCTGACCACACACAACACCATCCCTGACACCACAAACACCATCCCTTACCACACATACATCAAACACAACAATACTACACCCACACATTTCTTGACCAAATCCACACCATCCCCGACTACACAAACACCATCCCTTACCACACATACATCAAACACAACAATACTACACCCAATTGACCAAATCCACACCATCCCTGACTACAACCACACAATCCCTGACCACACCCATTTCACCACACCCACACAATCTCTGACCACACCCACACCATCTCTGACCACACACACCCCATCCGTGACACCATCTCTGACCACACCCACACCATCTCTGACCACACCCACACCATCTCTGACCACACACCCCATCCGTGACACCATCTCTGACCACACCCACACCATCTCTGACCACACCCACACCATCTCTGATCAACACAAAACTTACCCGTTCATCTTTGAGGAGTTTCTTCAGTTTTGAGAGCGCGTGAAGTCGAACATCCAAACTTTCATGTTGAATTCCCTGCATGGAGTGCTCTAGCTTACTCTTGAAGTCCGACTGACTGTTGGCAAGTAACAATTATATATATATATATAAACTACATCACAAAAGGTTGATGGGTCAGTAGTTAACACGTTGGATCCAGGGATCGCAGGTTCGATCAGCAATCAGACCCTAATAATATTAACAGTCTTTCAGATGAGATTATAAACCAAAGTCTCATGTGACGGTGCTATGCCCCGGACATATAAAAGACCCGGACATGTTTCTGGAATTGAAGCGTCTTGTGTATCCTTGCACTATGCTCCAAAAAAATAAAATGACTAATATACTTCTGGGGCCATTGCCCCGATTAACAAGGGAGCGACAATAAATAGATTTATTGCATACGCTACTATAAATAGAAATAAATTTAATGGTAGAAAAGCAAAATATCTGGTCGACGCGGGCAATATATTTCGATTTTCGGCTCTGCCGGGCCAATATCGGATATTGGCACGCGCCGAGAACGATTCACGAGCACGTGTCACAGGTAGCAACAACATAGTAACTACATTGTGTAAACATGGCCGCCTGGGGCCGTTAAGGTATGCAATAAAGAAGTTATTAAACGGCTGCGGTGGGCCATTTGTGGATATTGGCGCACCTATCCGATATTGGCCCTCTGGCCAATATCTCCATAGGGTGCGCCAATATCCACAAATGGCGATATAGCCCGAAATGGTGCTGATGCAGGCGTAAAACCCGAAATATAAAAAAATAAAGGGAATCTTGAAAGTGGCTGCTTAATACAGGTTGGCTGCTTAATGGAGGTGACCACTAACACAGGTTTGACTGTATAAATCAAATATAAAAGAAGGTGCTGATTATTCCTCGGCATCACCACTTTGACAATACTGAACCAGTCTAAGTTCAAGGGCTACAACTCTTGCAACACCTAGACAAGGTCAAGGAAAATTGGCACGGATGAAATTGTTGATTGCACTTTACAGGCTGTTAGTTTATACAAATTTATTTTTGATTGCGAAACAGGTTCATACAACTTATATTAATCACTCTCGAGACCTCATTCCTGATGGAATCCATTGCCAAGAGGGAGAGAAGAGACAACGTGGAAATTAAATGCCTTGCCTAAGGGCACAATCATAACGGCTCCAGCTGGGCTCGAACTCCGGACCTTTCACACCTAAGACATGAACACTAACAACAGATATATACGGTGAACAAATGAAACAAATTCCTCAAGGTTTCCGAGACATGGAGCATACACAAAATGTTGTGCACATAAATGATCTATGTAACATGGCTATGGCTATGGCTCACCTGGAGCTCTAGTGTTCAGGTGTTTCAGGTGAGCTAACATAATTTATAATGGGACATTGTTATTAACCCATTTCATTCTGGATACCGTTCAAACAGTATTTGCAAAGAACACGGAACGCTGCATGCTGATCAGGATCTATGTTGTTTGCTACATAGCCAAGTATCTTAGTAAGATGATGTGAATAGCAAACAGCATAGAGCCTGATCAGACGGCACGTTCCGTGGCGGCTGATCTGACTCTATGTTCTTTGCAAATACTGATTAAGAAGACATAATAAGAAGATATATATAAAATTTATTGCAAAACAAGATTTAACAACTTATATTTAGCGCTCTCGTTGGCGCAGACAAAAGTTGTCATTCGTGTGGGAGAAAACTGGAGTATCCAGAAAAACCCACCTGTCAGATCTAGCGAACACCATATACCATCTCACATACTTCTGGGTTGCATTGGTGAAAATGCTAACCACGTCGCTAATCGTACAGCCAATTATAGACATTGGCCAGTTACTGCCCCTGGATACTATTTATGGAAGATAGGTCCTGTTAATTGGTTTCCTCTGTTTTTATCATTGCTGCCTTTGCACCCCATCCTATCGATATTCATACGTTTTCTCATATTATAGTTATTAAATGATTGCGTCTTGACACGAGACATATATCCTACAGTATTTCTTAATTAATTGACTTTATTTCGATAAAATTACATTTATCCTACTGCAACATCTTATTAGGGAACAACAGTAAAAACAAAGGATTCCAACTAATTGGACCAATATACATTTTGGGATAAATCGCACTTTATCTAACAAGGGAGGTAATAGAAAAACGATCGATGTCGCTCCTAAGACTATGGATACCTGGAAGGTCCGTCCGAGTACTTCTTCAGTACAGTGTTTGCCTCGCTCAGTTCCGGCATATCTGGCAGGAAGTAGATGTCATGGAAATGGATCTTCAGTGAATTTCTGCAGAGAAAACATAATTGCTCACTCCACATTTAAATGTTCATAATTTATTTTTGTTTGTTTGTTTGTTTTGGTGGTTTAAAGTCGCACGAACAGCTTGGTCAGATGGCGCCTCTCCAGCTAATATTGGTGGAGGAAGACCCTGGATGCCCCTTTGATCAGTATTTCCGACACAGATGGGCACCTGGGTAGAACCACCGACCTTCCACAAGCCAGCTGGATAGCTTCCTCACATGAAAGAATTCGACACCTTCTAGTGGGATTCGAACCTGCAGCGGATGATGGCAGGTGATTGGAAGATGTTTTGTGCAGCGAAATAAGACTCTTCAATATAATTAGTACGACTTAAAAGGCAAAATTGCGTTGTGTGTGTTTTACGTTTATTTATCGTCGCTACCGGTTGCCCGTATGAGCGACGCCTCCTGAAGAGATTAGTCAGTTTAGATTGTTGGAGTATAGTGCAATGATACAGACAGAGACCCATTCCAGCGTCTCCTCTGGTTCTTTTACGTGCACAGTGTAAAGCACCGACACGAGACCTCGGTTTAACGTCCCATCTGAAAGACTGTTAATTTTATTAGGGTCAGACGGGGGATCGAATTGCATTGTATGCGAGTGTCTCATTCTTATACCAGCAATATTAATAAAACACGCTAAAAGTGATGTACGCGCATTAATCATATTGCTGTAATGTAAAAATGATGTACGCGCATTAATCATATTGCTGTAATGTAAAAGTGATGTACGCGCATTAATCATATTGCTGTAATGTAAAAGTGATGTACGCGCATTAATCATATTGTTGTAATGTAAAAGTGATGTACGCGCATTAATCATATTGTTGTAATGTAAAAGTGATGTATGCGCATTAATCATATTGTTGTAATGTAAAAGTGATGTACGCGCATTAATCATATTGTTGTAATGTAAAAGTGATGTACGCGCATTAATCATATTGTTGTAATGTAAAAGTGATGTACGCGCATTAATCATATTGCTGTAATGTAAAAGTGATGTACGCGCATTAATTATATTGCTGTAATGTAAAAGTGATGTACGCGCATTAATCATATTGATGTAATGATTTGTTACGGAGAAATGGAGAAATGAAGAGAGCGAATGAAAACAAGACTAACCTAGTCAAAATAAGACAGTATATTATTCAACAATGTTAAACTACATAATGTTAAAAAACAACACTCAAAGTGGGATTCGAACCTACAGCAGTTGAGGGGCAGGTGATTGGAAGTCAACGACTAATTAAGTTTTAGAAAGTTGCAGCATAGGAGGGGCATTATTCTGTCACCGAGCTTGGGATATTTAAGATTTTCATAGAAACAGGATCGTATTCAGGACAACCTGTCAAAGTGTGCCCCCCACCTCACCATCCACCCACCCACCCACAGATACACACTTTGAAGTATTGATGTTCACCACAACATAAATGCTGCAAAGTAGTCTCCCCTTGGTATACTGTTCACACATTGCAGACCAATAGGTACTTCTAGTAGTATTCACATTCAAGCATTGTCAACAAGGGAAACAGGCAAAAGTCACAGGGGCTTAAATCGTGGGAATAAAGGGGGGGAGTGGGGGCTGGTTCAAATGAATAAACCCTTCTTGTTCTAAACAAGATTGTACAATTTGTCATGAATAAGCTGTATGCCTTTGAATCCTTTACGCGAGTGTTATTTTTATAAAACTTTGTGACAGATTTAAGTACCATATCTTTGTAAGACTTGCCTGTATTTGTTCTACGCTCTTCACAAGGAATTTGTACAACAGGACAGCTAGAATTGAAGACATATACAACCTTCTTGACATTACCTTACCTCTGTGCTACGACTGGCCTACGGCATTCTACAAAGCCATTGTTTGCTATTGATGCGCTGTTTGGGCTCAAAATAATAAACCCAAACATTCCTAGAATTAGAATTTTTTGTTGTTATTTCTTCATTTAGATTGCATGGCCTATTTGCCATGTTTCAGGAAGTGGGTGGGGGAGGATCCAGCTAGATGAAACGTCCGTCCGTTACCTGTTTTCCACGATCATGTAGTCAAATATTTCGGCGACTTGTTTCGGTAGAAGTTTGAGTAGAGGTAGCAACGTAGCTACTATCTGAGGCAGCATCTGTCCCAGGAACGGTAACTCCAAGCTGAAATAACCAACACGTAACTAACATATACAGTCTACATCCGTCATGTCGAATTCCGACGGACCGAACAAAATACTTCGGCATAACCAAATTTTGACTTAACGAAATTCGATATAAACAAATCCAGTTATATATAAAACGATAGTGTCTCAAACGGGACTTTGATCCGACTTCGAGACAACCGGAGAATTCGACATAACCGACTTTGACATAACGGATGTAGAGGTATTTATTTTATCTCGATTGCGAAAGAATTTTTTTCATCGGTATAAATCACTCTAGAGATCTCATTCCTGATGGAATCCATCGCCGCTCTGGGAGAGAGAAGAGGCAATGTGGACGTCGGTGTCTTGCGGAAAGACAATCACCACTGTGGTTCTGATGAGGCTCAAACTCTCAACCTCTTGGTTACAAGGCGGACACTGCATCCATTACACCACGGAGGATCCAAATCTTAACAAACAGAAGGACACAACAAAACTCATTGTTTGATTCCCGTCCCGTCTCTTGATTAAATATAGAGAATAATAATAATAAACAACTATTTAACCCTTTCCCTCATAGAAGCACCTCTCGACGCCATTACCAATACGACATACATTGACAATATAGTAGCCAAACCAATGTTCATAAATCCTTTCCCTCATAGAAGCATCTCTTGATGCCACTACCAATACGACATACATTGACAATATAGTAGTCAAACCAATGTTCATAAACCCTTTCCCTCATAGAAGCACCTCTCGACGCCATTACCAATACGACATACATTGACAATATAGTATCCAAACCAATGTTCATAAACCCTTTCCCTCATAGAAACACCTCTTGATGCCATTACCAATACGACATACATTGAAATGTAGTAGCCAAACCAATGTTCATAAACCCTTTCCCTCATAGAAACACCTCTCGACGCCATTACCAATACGACATACATTGACAATGTAGTAGCCAAACCAATGTTCATAAACCCTTTCCCTCATAGAAGCACCTCTCGACGCCATTACAATACGACATACATTGACAATGTAGTAGCCAAACCAATGTTCATAAACCCTTTCCCTCATAGAAGCACCTCTCGACGCCATTACCAATACGACATACATTGACAATATAGCAGCCAAACCAATGTTCATAAACCCTTTCCCTCATAGAAGCAACTCTTGATGCCATTACCAATACGACATACATTGATAATGTAGTAGCCAAACCAATGTTCATAAACCCTTTCCCTCATAGAAGCACCTCTTGATGCCATTACCAATACGACATACATTGAAATGTAGTAGCCAAACCAATGTTCATAAACCCTTTCTCTCATAGAAGCACCTCTCGATGCCATTACCAATACGACATACATTGAAATGTAGTAGCCAAACCAATCTTCATAAACACTTTCCCTCATAGAAGCACCTCTCGACGCCATTACCAATACGACATACATTGACAATATAGTAGTCAAACCAATGTTCATAAACCCTTTCCCTCATAGAAGCACCTCTCGACGCCATTACCAATACGACATACATTGACAATATAGTATCCAAACCAATGTTCATAAACCCTTTCCCTCATAGAAACACCTCTTGATGCCATTACCAATACGACATACATTGAAATGTAGTAGCCAAACCAATGTTCATAAACCCTTTCCCTCATAGAAACACCTCTCGACGCCATTACCAATACGACATACATTGACAATGTAGTAGCCAAACCAATGTTCATAAACCCTTTCCCTCATAGAAGCACCTCTCGACGCCATTACAATACGACATACATTGACAATGTAGTAGCCAAACCAATGTTCATAAACCCTTTCCCTCATAGAAGCACCTCTCGACGCCATTACCAATACGACATACATTGACAATATAGCAGCCAAACCAATGTTCATAAACCCTTTCCCTCATAGAAGCACCTCTTGATGCCATTACCAATACGACATACATTGATAATGTAGTAGCCAAACCAATGTTCATAAACCCTTTCCCTCATAGAAGCACCTCTTGATGCCATTACCAATACGACATACATTGAAATGTAGTAGCCAAACCAATGTTCATAAACCCTTTCTCTCATAGAAGCACCTCTCGATGCCATTACCAATACGACATACATTGAAATGTAGTAGCCAAACCAATCTTCATAAACACTTTCCCTCATAGAAGCACCTCTCGACGCCATTACCAATACGACATACATTGACAATATAGTAGTCAAACCAATGTTCATAAACCCTTTCCCTCATAGAAGCACCTCTCGACGCCATTACCAATACGACATACATTGACAATATAGTAGTCAAACCAATGTTCATAAACCCTTTCCCTCATAGAAGCACCTCTTGATGCCACTACCAATACGACATACATTGACAATATAGTAGTCAAACCAATGTTCATAAACCCTTTCCCTCATAGAAGCACCTCTCGACGCCATTACCAATACGACATACATTGACAATGTAGTAGCCAAACCAATGTTCATAAACCCTTTCCCTCATAGAAGCACCTCTCGACGCCATTACCAATACGACATACATTGACAATATAGTAGCCAAACCAATGTTCATAAACCCTTTCCCTCATAGAAGCACCTCTCGACGCCATTACCAATACGACATACATTGACAATGTAGTAGCCAAACCAATGTTCATAAACCATTTCCCTCATAGAAGCACCTCTCGACGCCATTACCAATACGACATACATTGACAATGTAGTAGCCAAACCAATGTTCATAATAAAGGCCAGAATCTCATGCAGTCCCAGTAATATCTATGGAGGTTGGATTGATATGGCCAATACTTATCCACTGTATGATAACTAAATGACTGTCGTTTGTATGGAGATATAATAGTATATTAACATAAATCTCTATGTAGGAAAGGGTTAAATGGCCATCATTTGTATGGAGATATAATAGTATATTAACATAAATCTCTATGAAGGAAAGGGTTAAATGGCCGTCGTTTGTATGGAGATATAATAGTATATTAACATAAATCTCTATGAAGGAAAGGGTTAAATGGCTGTCGTTTGTATGGAGATATAATAGTATATTAACATAAATCTCTATGAAGGAAAGGGTTAAATGGCCATCATTTGTATGGAGATATAATAGTATATTAACATAAATCTCTATGAAGGAAAGGGTTAAATGGCTGTCGTTTGTATGGAGATATAATAGTATATTAACATAAATCTCTATGAAGGAAAGGGTTAAATGGCCATCATTTGTATGGAGATATAATAGTATATTAACATAAATCTCTATGAAGGAAACGGTTAAAAAAGTTCACGTATATTTCAAATGATAAAATAATAGGTCATTTTGACAAAAATTAATTATAAAATACACGCGTTATAATACTTGTATTTGGATTTAGTCACTAAGATTGTGTGTGTTTTTTACGTTTATTTATCGTCGCTATCGGTTGCCCATATGAGCAACGCCACCTGATGAGATTAGTATTTAGATTTTTGGAGGATAGTGCATGATACAGAGAGAGACACATTCCAGAGTTTCCTTTGGTTCTTTTATGTACACGGTGTAAAGCACCGACACGAGACCTTGGATTAATGTCCCATCTGAAAGACTGTTAATTTTATTAGGGTCAGACGGGGGATCGAACCTGCGATCCCTGGATTACCAGTCCAGTGTGTTATCACTGGATTACAGATCCGTCTGTTAGCTAAGATCATTTAATAACTTTGTTCTTATGTGGCTACCCTATTGATGGATTCCAGAATACAAATGGTTACAAAAACCACAATCAGCAGGAGAAATTGACGGAATGAATAACAAGTAAGGCTACTTTGCTCTGAAGCACCATAAAATACAACTCAAAATTATTGTGGATTAGTAGACCCACGGATGTACCTCACACATTCTACTGTGGACTAGTAGACCCACTGATGTACCTCACACATTCTACTGTGAACTAGTAGACCCACGGATGCACCTCACACATTCTACTGTGAACTAGTAGACCCATGGATGCACCTCACACATTCTACTGTGAACTAGTAGACCCACGGATGCACCTCACACATTCTACCATGGACTAGTAGACCCACGGATGCACCTCACACATTCTACTGTAAACTAGTAGACCCATGGATGCACCTCACACATTCTACTGTGAACTAGTAGACCCACGGATGCACCTCACACATTCTACCATGGACTAGTAGACCCACGGATGCACCTCACACATTCTACCATGGACTAGTAGACACACGGATGCACCTCACACATTCTACTGTGAACTAGTAGACCCATGGATGCACCTCACACATTCTACTGTGAACTAGTAGACCCACGGATGCACCTCACACATTCTACCATGGACTAGTAGATCCATGGATGCACCTCACACATTCTACCATGGACTAGTAGACCCACGGATGCACCTCCTTTCACATACTACTGTCGACTCACCTCCTTATAAAGCAATTCCAAGCCCTACATGATATTTCAGTGTACATTTTGTCCGTGAACTGCAGACCAATTCTCAAAGTATTCATGATTTTGTGTCGTATACTGCTGATATTCTTGGATCCCATCAGCCTAATTATGGATATCAAACTCTCCAGCGCCTGACAATAGAAAACAATATTGTTATGTTATATTTCGGGTTTTACGCCTGCATCAGCACCATTTTGGGCTATATTGTCGGCGGGCAGTTTACCTAACAACACCTTTCCTGGGCAGGCTCCAGCGGTTAACCAGTATTTGAGTGCACCAACCTCCGTAAGAAACTGCCAACTTTTTCATATAAATGAGACACGGCCTGAGCGGGGCTCGAACCCGTGACCATCCTCACACCTCATCCTCATCACCAGTGATGATAGGTTACAGTGGTATACAAGTCAGTGACCATAACCACTCGACAACGGAGGCGGAACAATAGAAAACAAAATACAGTCAAACTTCAATGAACATGAAAACAAAAAGATATATAATTACTACAAGAGATAAGAGGAGAGTTACTAAACCGACCCTATGTATTTTGATGCTTGTGGCCTAAGCTATGGTCGGGCTGAGTTATCAAATAACCTTACCCATCTAATTCACACGCTAATGAATATGAGATGTGAGACAGTATAGAGTGACTCCTGTACAGACCCTATATATTTTGGTGCTTGTAGCCTAATCTATGGCCGGGCTGAGCATGCAAATAATATTATACATCAAACATATTCACACATCAACGAATATGAGATGTGGGACAGTATAGAGTGACTCCTGTACTGACCCTATACATTTTGGTGCTTGTAAACATTCAAATCGTATTATTATTAACGCACACAACTTAATCACCTTAGTTTATAATATACGAGTGTTAACTAAACTTCTTAGTACGCTCGCCCACATGGTTCGTCGACGGCGAGGGTAAATAAGCTCAATCATCATCATCATCGAAAGAGACCACTTTTATTCAGTGGACAACCTGCACTATTCAACGACTTACTACATTCAACTACTTGCCTTTTGTTCAAACGAAAACATGTCAACAATCACTCCTAAGCAGTCACGTTTTGTCATTGCCGGCTTATTTACGTACAGTTTGACTGTACATTTAATCACATAGCCCATGCACCCCCGCGACATGTATTCTACATGTATTGAAACAACAGTAGCTCAATTTCAAAATACAGTCCGACCTTTTATAAAGATCCCTTTCCACAGATATCTTACAATATATCCAATGGATACGTTTCTGTAAAAAAAATTATCAATTAATTAACCCTTTCAACACCACAGACCTCTAAATAGGCTTACAAAAAGTGTAGATCCAGATGAGCCAGACGAGCCGTCTCATCAGGATCTGCACTTTTTGCCAGTGATATGACTATTTTTAGACATAATTACCCATTTTGATAAATGAACTTGTCCAAATGTGATTTTCTGATTCATTTATTGGTTTATGAATATCATGGACCAGTCCATGTGAGTTACTTGGTGTTGAATGGGTTAACATGATTTTGTTAAAATCACATTTATAATACCGGTACCTTACCCATAGCATTCCAACTAAAAGAACACAATTACATTTCGGGATAAATCAGATTTTATCTGCCAAGGGAGGTAATAGAAAAACAAACAAATGTCGCTGAGTACGTAAATCTTACTGGTCTCTTTTCTTCCATCGGTACATGAGACGGCAGCAGCTGCGAGTCAAAGTGTGCGAGTATGCCAAGCAGCCTGGGCTGTAAGTAGTTTGCCATTTGTTCGCTTGTACTGATGTTACCACCTGTGTACTGGGCATCATAGGACGACAGTATCTTCAGGCCATGGAAAACCTAGAAACGGTTTGCTTTTATAGACAGCATGTTGAATATGGATTCCCTTGGCTGGCTGCTTAAGACAGGTTTGACTGTATGTTGATTCTTATTTTCTATGCTGTAAAACTAGTCACAGAATATTCGTAACATTCCAAATCAATGAAGGACACATTTCCCACCAAGTGTTTTTAATAACAAAATACAATAGTTATGTTATGTTATGTTTCGGGTTTTACGCCTGCATCAGCACCATTTTGGGCTATATCGCCGGCGGGCAGTTTACCTAACAACACCTTGCCTGGGCAGGCTCCAGCGGTTAACCAGTACTTGGGTGCACCAACCTCCGTAAGAAACTGCCAACTTTTTCATATAAATGAGACACGGCCTGAGCGGGGCTCGAACCCGTGACCATCAGTGATGATAGGTTACAGTGGTATACAAGTCAGCGACCTTAACCACTCGACCACGGAGGCGGAGGAATTTTGTAAGTATAAACATGTAACTTAAAAAATTATTTTACAACGTTTGAGAAACAAGCTTTAACAACAAATAATGATCACTCTCGTTGGTGCGGATTAAATCGTATGCATTACATGGCCATATGTTTAAGCTTTATTTATTTTACAACGATTGCGAAGCAAGTTTTAACAACTTATATTAATCACTCTTGTTGGCGCGGACGAAAGCGTAAATGTGGTCATTCGTGTAGGAGGAAACCGGAGTATCTGGAGAAAACCCACCTGTTCGATCTGGCGACCACGTACCATCTGACATACTTCCCGGTCCGAGGATTGAACCCGTGTTGCATTGGTGAGAAGCGAGCGCGCTAAACATTGCGCGCATATCGGCTTTATGTGTGGGAGGAAACTGTAGAAAGCAGTGAAAACACACCTTTCAGACCTGGCAAACACCGAACAATCTCACAAACTTCTACGTCGGAGGATCGAACCCTGGTTGCCATGGTGAGTGGTGAGAATGGGGAACACTTTGCTAAGATAAGATACATGCATACAACAATTTGGTCCTTATCTAAGACCTCAATTCTGTCACGATACAACGACTGCGTCTCATCATTTTGGTTCCATATCTCGGCTACAGGAAGAAAATATAAAACACAAGAATGGAATAGAGATAGTCTCCATGAACAGGGCTCAAGCTCGAGGGAGATATGATAGAGATAGTCTCACTTCTCCCTGCAGGGCTCAAGCTCGAGGGAGATATGATAGAGATAGTCTCACTTCTCCCTGCAGGGCTCAAGCTCGAGGGAGATATGAGAGAGATAGTCTCACTTCTCCCTGCAGGGCTCGAGGGAGATATGATAGAGATAGTCTCACTTCTCCCTGCAGGGCTCAAGCTCGAGGGAGATATGAGAGAGATAGTCTCACTTCTCCCTGCAGGGCTCAAGCTCGAGGGAGATATGATAGAGATAGTCTCACTTCTCCCTGCAGGGCTCAAGCTCGAGGGAGATATGATAGAGATAGTCTCACTTCTCCCTGCAGGGCTCAAGCTCGAGGGAGATATGATAGAGATAGTCTCACTTCTCCCTGCAGGGCTCAAGCTCGAGGGAGATATGATAGAGATAGTCTCACTTCTCCCTGCAGGGCTCAAGCTCGAGGGAGATATGATAGAGATAGTCTCACTTCTCCCTGCAGGGCTCAAGCTCGAGGGAGATATGAGAGAGATAGTCTCACTTCTCCCGGCAGGGCTCAAGCTCGAGGGAGATATGATAGAGATAGTCTCACTTCTCCCGGCAGGGCTCAAGCTCGAGGGAGATATGAGAGAGATAGTCTCACTTCTCCCTGCAGGGCTCAAGCTCGAGGGAGATATGATAGAGATAGTCTCACTTCTCCCTGCAGGGCTCAAGCTCGAGGGAGATATGATAGAGATAGTCTCACTTCTCCCTGCAGGGCTCAAGCTCGAGGGAGATATGAGAGAGATAGTCTCACTTCTCCCTGCAGGGCTCAAGCTCGAGGGAGATATGATAGAGATAGTCTCACTTCTCCCTGCAGGGCTCAAGCTCGAGGGAGATATGATAGAGATAGTCTCACTTCTCCCTGCAGGGCTCAAGCTCGAGGGAGATATGATAGAGATAGTCTCACTTCTCCCTGCAGGGCTCAAGCTCGAGGGAGATATGATAGAGATAGTCTCACTTCTCCCTGCAGGGCTCAAGCTCGAGGGAGATATGATAGAGATAGTCTCACTTCTCCCTGCAGGGCTCAAGCTCGAGGGAGATATGATAGAGATAGTCTCACTTCTCCCTGCAGGGCTCAAGCTCGAGGGAGATATGATAGAGATAGTCTCACTTCTCCCTGCAGGGCTCAAGCTCGAGGGAGATATGATAGAGATAGTCTCACTTCTCCCTGCAGGGCTCAAGCTCGAGGGAGATATGATAGAGATAGTCTCACTTCTCCCTGCAGGGCTCAAGCTCGAGGGAGATATGATAGAGATAGTCTCACTTCTCCCTGCAGGGCTCAAGCTCGAGGGAGATATGATAGAGATAGTCTCACTTCTCCCTGCAGGGCTCAAGCTCGAGGGAGATATGATAGAGATAGTCTCACTTCTCCCTGCAGGGCTCAAGCTCGAGGGAGATATGATAGAGATAGTCTCACTTCTCCCTGCAGGGCTCAAGCTCGAGGGAGATATGATAGAGATAGTCTCACTTCTCCCTGCAGGGCTCAAGCTCGAGGGAGATATGATAGAGATAGTCTCACTTCTCCCTGCAGGGCTCAAGCTCGAGGGAGATATGATAGAGATAGTCTCACTTCTCCCTGCAGGGCTCAAGCTCGAGGGAGATATGATAGATAGTCTCACTTCTCCCTGCAGGGCTCAAGCTCGAGGGAGATATGATAGAGATAGTCTCACTTCTCCCTGCAGGGCTCAAGCTCGAGGGAGATATGAGAGAGATAGTCTCACTTCTCCCTGCAGGGCTCCAGCTTGAGGCAGATATGGGAGAGATAGTCTCACTTCTCCCTGCAGGGCTCCACCTCGAGGGAGATTGGGGAAAATCTCACTGAACAGTCTCACTTCTCCCTGCAGGGCTCAAGCTCGAGGGAGATATGGGAAAAATCTCACTGAATAGTCTCACTTCTCCCTGCAGGGCTCATACTAGAGTGTGACAAGGGAGATATCCCTGAGCAGTCTCACTTCTCCCCACAGGGCTCATGCTAGAGTGTGACAATGAAGGTATCCCTGAGCAGTCTCACTTCTCCCTGCAGGGCTCATACTAGAGTGTGACAAGGGAGATATCCCTGAGCAGTCTCACTTCTCCCTGCAGGGCTCATACTAGAGTGTGACATGGGAGATATCCCTGAGCAGTCTCACTTCTCCCTGCAGGGCTCATACTAGAGTGTGACATGGGAGATATCCCTGAGCAGTCTCACTTCTCCCTGCAGGGCTCATGCTAGAGTGTGACATGGGAGATATCCCTGAGCAGTCTCACTTCTCCCTGCAGGGCTCATGCTAGAGTGTGACATGGGAGATCTCCTTGAGCAGTCTCACTTCTCCCTGCACTTTTGTACCTGTGAGTAGTTGGTGCTGAGGTGTACAAGTAGCTCATTGTGGACACGCTGGAAGTCGATCCTCAACAAGTCTCCCAGTTCAAACTTGGTCTCTTTCTGAAATAACAAGCATGTCGTCTGACATGTGTCTACAGTACAAGATGCAATGAATGTTCATAGAGGCTTGAAAACCAAGAACACAAATGGCAATCTAGTTAAACTGATGACAGATTGGTCGGTCTGCTTCTAGATATTCTACATGAACACATAGCATTATTCAATACATAGCCAGCACATCTTTGCTTGTTTTTTTAGGGGGGGGGGGGGGTAAAGCCATATGGAGACTCTCCAGCTATTAGGGTTCCCTATGTCCCGCTGTCGATCGTTAATGCCGCCAATTGCGACAAAAATGAAACACTGAGGCTAAATGAATTGGCGAAAATATTTGGTGCAACTTTTGTTTTTAAAAAATTAACACGTTTTCTCAAATATATGGCTTCAAATATTTATCTTTAAACTATATGGCTCTTAGTTGGCTCCAAGTTTTTCAAATTGGCTCAAAGTATTTTTCAATTGGCGACAGAAGTGGGCCATATGGAGGCCGATAGTGAAATCCTACCTGGAGATATAGAATGGCCATCTGTAGATCCGCCTCCTTCTGCTTGGAGCACACTAAATATGAGAATACATACTTAGTGTTGGTGATCAGCAGCTTACTGCGACTCTGAAAGTAACGAGAAAATCCGTGCAACCAATGCAATGTAGGAAGAAAATCAGGGGAACCAATATAATGTAGCATGAAATTCAGGGGAACCAATGCAATGCAACATGAAATTCAGGGGAACCAATGCAATGCAACATGAAATTCAGGGGAACCAATATAATGTAGGAAGAAATTCAGGGGAACGAATGTAATGTAGGAAGAAAATCAGGGAACCAAAATAATGTAACATGAAATTCAGGGGAACCAATGTAATGTAATATGAAATTCAGGGGAACATGTAGATAGATAGTCTCTACTATACTTACAGCAACCCCGAGTTGAGTGGCAATCATCTTTATAAGGTTTGAGGCAGCAACTGTTCCCTTGTTTACGAGGTAGGGAACGATGTACTTCTCTGTTCCCTATAAACACAGGACTAGAACAGTATGTCAAGTGTTCCTTGCTTACGAGGTAGGAACGATGTACTTCTCTGTTCCCTATAAACACAGGAATAGAACAGTATGTCATGTGGTCCCTTGTTTACGAGGTAGGGAACGATGTACTTCTCTGTTCCCTATAAACACAGGACTAGAACAGTATGTCAAGTGTTCCTTGCTTACGAGGTAGGAACGATGTACTTCTCTGTTCCCTATAAACACAGGAATAGAACAGTATGTCATGTGGTCCCTTGTTTACGAGGTAGGGAACGATGTACTTCTCTGTTCCCTATAAACACAGGAATAGAACAGTATGTCATGTGGTCCCTTGCTTACGAAGTAGGGAATGATGTACTTCTCTGTTCCCTATAAATACACAACTAGAACAGTATGTCATGTGGTCCCTTGTTTACGAGGTAGGGAACGATGTACTTCTCTGTTCCCTATAAATACACAACTAGAACTGTATGTCATGTGGTCCCTTGTTTACGAGGTAGGGAACGATGTACTTCTCTGTTCCCTATAAACACAGGACTAGAACAGTATGTCAAGTGTTCCCTTGTTTACGAGGTAGGGAACGATGTACTTCTCTGTTCCCTATAAACACAGGACTAGAACAGTATGTCAGGTGTTCCCTTGTTTACGAGGTAGGGAACGATGTACTTCTCTGTTCCCTATAAACACAGGACTAGAACAGTATGTCGTCATGTGGTCCCTTGTTTACGAGGTAGGGAACGATGTACTTCTCTGTTCCCTATAAACACAGGACTAGAACAGTATGTCAAGTGTTCCCTTGCTTACGAGGTAGGGAACGATGTACTTCTCTGTTCCCTATAAACACAGGACTAGAACAGTATGTCAAGTGTTCCCTTGCTTACGAAGTAGGGAACGATGTACTTCTCTGTTCCCTATAAACACAGGACTAGAACAGTATGTCAAGTGTTCCCTTGCTTACGAGGTAGGGAACGATGTACTTCTCTGTTCCCTATAAATACACAACTAGAACAGTATGTCATGTGGTCCCTTGCTTACGAGGTAGGGAACGATGTACTTCTCTGTTCCCTATAAATACACAACTAGAACAGTATGTCATGTGGTCCCTTGCTTACGAGGTAGGGAACGATGTACTTCTCTGTTCCCTATAAACACAGGACTAGAACAGTATGTCATGTGGTCCCTTGCTTACGAGGTAGGGAACGATGTACTTCTCTGTTCCCCATAAACACAGGACTAGAACAGTATGTCGTCATGTGGTCCCTTGCTTGCGAGGTAGGGAACGATGTACTTCTCTGTTCCCTATAAACACAGGACTAGATCAGTATGTCATGTGTTCCTTGCTTACGAGGTAGGGAACGATGTACTTCTCTGTTCCCTATAAACACAGGACTAGAACAGTATGTCAAGTGGTCCCTTGCTTATGAGGTAGGGAACGATGTACTTCTCTGTTCCCTATAAACACAGGACTAGAACAGTATGTCATGTGGTCCCTTGCTTACGAGGTAGGGAACGATGTACTTCTCTGTTCCCTATAAACACAGGACTAGAACAGTATGTGAAGTGGTCCCTTGCTTATGAGGTAGGGAACGATGTACTTCTCTGTTCCCTATAAACACGGGACTAGAACAGTATGTAAAGTGTTCCCTTGTTTACGAGGTAGGGAACGATGTACTTCTCTGTTCCCTATAAACACAGGACTAGAACAGTATGTCAAGTGGTCCCTTGCTTATGAGGTAGGGAACGATGTACTTCTCTGTTCCCTATAAACACAGGACTAGAACAGTATGTCATGTGGTCCCTTGCTTACGAGGTAGGGAACGATGTACTTCTCTGTTCCCTATAAACACAGGACTAGAACAGTATGTGAAGTGGTCCCTTGCTTATGAGGTAGGGTACGATGTACTTCTCTGTTCCCTATAAACACGGGACTAGAACAGTATGTAAAGTGTTCCCTTGTTTACGAGGTAGGGAACGATGTACTTCTCTGTTCCCTATAAACACGGGACTAGAACAGTATGTCAAGTGTTCCCTTGTTTACGAGGTAGGGAACGATGTACTTCTCTGTTCCCTATAAATACACAACTAGAACTGTATGTCATGTGGTCCCTTGTTTACGAGGTAGGGAACGATGTACTTCTCTGTTCCCTATAAACACAGGACTAGAACAGTATGTCAAGTGTTCCCTTGTTTACGAGGTAGGGAACGATGTACTTCTCTGTTCCATATAAACACAGGACTAGAACAGTATGTCATGTGGTCCCTTGTTTACGAGGTAGGGAACGATGTACTTCTCTGTTCCCTATAAACACAGGACTAGAACTGTATGTCATGTGGTCCCTTGCTTATGAGGTAGGGAACGATGTACTTCTCTGTTCCCTATAAATACACAACTAGAACAGTATGTCATGTGGTCCCTTGCTTACGAGGTAGGGAACGATGTACTTCTCTGTTCCCTATAAACACAGGACTAGAACAGTATGTCATGTGGTCCCTTGCTTACGAGGTAGGGAACGATGTACTTCTCTGTTCCCCATAAACACAGGACTAGAACAGTATGTCGTCATGTGGTCCCTTGCTTGCGAGGTAGGGAACGATGTACTTCTCTGTTCCCTATAAACACAGGACTAGAACAGTATGTCATGTGTTCCTTGCTTACGAGGTAGGGAACGATGTACTTCTCTGTTCCCTATAAACACAGGAATAGAACAGTATGTCATGTGGTCCCTTGTTTACGAGGTAGGGAACGATGTACGTCTCTGTTCCCTATAAACGCAGGACTAGAACAGTATGTCAAGTGGTCCCTTGCTTATGAGGTAGGGAACGATGTACTTCTCTGTTCCCTATAAACACAGGACTAGAACAGTATGTCATGTGGTCCCTTGCTTACGAGGTAGGGAACGATGTACTTCTCTGTTCCCTATAAACACAGGACTAGAACAGTATGTGAAGTGGTCCCTTGCTTATGAGGTAGGGAACGATGTACTTCTCTGTTCCCTATAAACACGGGACTAGAACTGTATGTCATGTGGTCTCTTGCTTATGAGGTAGGGAACGATGTACTTCTCTGTTCCCTATAAACACGGGACTAGAACTGTATGTCATGTGGTCCCTTGCTTATGAGGTAGGGAACGATGTACTTCTCTGTTCCCTATAAATACACAACTAGAACAGTATGTCATGTGGTTCCTTGCTTACGAGGTAGGGAACGATGTACTTCTCTGTTCCCTATAAATACACAACTAGAACAGTATGTCATGTGGTCCCTTGCTTACGAGGTAGGGAACGATGTACTTCTCTGTTCCCTATAAACACGGGACTAGAACAGTATGTCATGTGGTCCCTTGCTTACGAGGTAGGGAACGATGTACTTCTCTGTTCCCTATAAACACAGGACTAGAACAGTATGTCATGTGTTTAAACCTTTCAAAACTACATACCTAAATAGGCTTACAAAGAGTGTAGATCCAGATGAGCCGGATCGTGACGGTGCTTTACACCGTGCACATAAAAGAACCAAAGGAGACTCTGGAATGGGTCTCTGTCTGTATCATTGCACTATCCTCCAAAATCTAAAAATGACTAATCTCTTCAATAGCGTTGCTCATATGGGCAATCGGTAGCGAGGATAAATAAACGTAAAACACTATGTCATGTGTCTACAGTAACCTAATAACTAGGTGTAACAATACAGTCAAACATGTGTTAGTGGTCACCTCTATTAAGCAGCCAGTTTCCAGATTCACAATATGTTGTTTTATTATACATTAGACCTCTAGTAAGCAGCCAGTTTACAGATTCACAATATGTTGTTTTATTATACATTAGACCTCTAGTAAGCAGCCAGTTTACAGATTCACAATATGTTGTTTTATTATACATTAGACCTCTAGTAAGCAGCCAGTTTACAGATTCACAATATGTTGTTTTATTATACATTAGACCTCTAGTAAGCAGCCAGTTTACAGATTCACAATATGTTGTTTTATTATACATTAGACCTCTAGTAAGCAGCCAGTTTACAGATTCACAATATGTTGTTTTATTATACATTAGATCTCTAGTAAGCAGCCACTTTCCAGATTCACAATATGATGTTTTATTATACATTAGACCTCTAGTAAGCAGCCAGTTTACAGATTCACAATATGTTGTTTTATTATACATTAGACCTCTAGTAAGCAGCCAGTTTACAGATTCACAATATGTTGTTTTATTATACATTAGACCTCTAGTAAGCAGCCAGTTTACAGATTCACAATATGTTGTTTTATTATACATTAGACCTCTAGTAAGCAGCCAGTTTACAGATTCACAATATGTTGTTTTATTATACATTAGACCTCTAGTAAGCAGCCAGTTTACAGATTCACAATATGTTGTTTTATTATACATTAGACCTCTAGTAAGCAGCCAGTTTACAGATTCACAATATGTTGTTTTATTATACATTAGACCTCTAGTAAGCAGCCAGTTTACAGATTCACAATATGTTGTTTTATTATACATTAGACCTCTAGTAAGCAGCCACCTATACATCAAACTATCTATGCATCACGATAGTTACTGGGTCGTATATATGGTGAATCTAAAATGACAATAGTTATCACGATAGTTACTGGGTCGTATCTATGGTGAATCTAAAATGACAATAGTTATCACGATAGTTACTGGGTCGTATCTATGGTGAATCTAAAATGACAATAGTTATCACGATAGTTACTGGGTCGTATATATGGTGAATCTAAAATGACAATAGTTATCACGATAGTTACTGGGTCGTATCTATGGTGAATCTAAAATGACAATAGTTATCACGATAGTTACTGGGTCGTATCTATGGTGAATCTAAAATGACAATAGTTATCACGATAGTTACTGGGTCGTATCTATGGTGAATCTAAAATGACAATAGTTATCACGATAGTTACTGGGTCGTATATATGGTGAATCTAAAATGACAATAGTTATCACGATAGTTACTGGGTCGTATCTATGGTGAATCTAAAATGACAATAGTTATCACGATAGTTACTGGGTCGTATCTATGGTGAATCTAAAATGACAATAGTTATCACGATAGTTACTGGGTCGTATATATGGTGAATCTAAAATGACAATAGTTATCACGATAGTTACTGGGTCGTATCTATGGTGAATCTAAAATGACAATAGTTATCACGATAGTTACTGGGTCGTATCTATGGTGAATCTAAAATGACAATAGTTATCACGATAGTTACTGGGTCGTATATATGGTGAATCTAAAATGACAATAGTTATCACGATAGTTACTGGGTCGTATATATGGTGAATCTAAAATGACAATAGTTATCACGATAGTTACTGGGTCGTATCTATGGTGAATCTAAAATGACAATAGTTATCACGATAGTTACTGGGTCGTATATATGGTGAATCTAAAATGACAATAGTTATCACGATAGTTACTGGGTCGTATCTATGGTGAATCTAAAATGACAATAGTTATCACGATAGTTACTGGGTCGTTTCTATGGTGAATCTAAAATGACAATAGTTATCATGATAGTTAGTGGGTCGTATATATGGTGAATCTAAAATGACAATAGTTATCACGATAGTTACTGGGTCGTATCTATGGTGAATCTAAAATGACAATAGTTATCACGATAGTTACTGGGTCGTATATATGGTGAATCTAAAATGACAATAGTTATCACGATAGTTACTGGGTCGTATCTATGGTGAATCTAAAATGACAATAGTTATCACGATAGTTACTGGGTCGTATCTATGGTGAATCTAAAATGACTATAGTTATCACGATAGTTACTGGGTCGTATCTATGGTGAATCTAAAATGACAATAGTTATCACGATAGTTACTGGGTCGTTTCTATGGTGAATCTAAAATGACAATAGTTATCATGATAGTTAGTGGGTCGTATCTATGGTGAATCTAAAATGACAATAGTTATCACGAGAATTTTGATAGTTTAGCTTTGTGCCGTTATCTTTGCAAATTTTTGTTTAAATCTGCTTTCAAAACTATTTATTGTGAGCATGCTTTGTTGTTTAGCTTTGTGCCGTTATCTTTGCAAATCTTTGTTTAAATCTGCTTTCAAAACTATTTATTGTGAGCATGCTTTATTGTTTAGCTTTGAGCAGTTTATCTTAGCGTAAACGTAAAAACAACTTATATTAATCACTCTCGTTGGCGAGGATGAAAGCGTATATGTTGTCATTCGTGTGGGAGGAAACCGGAGTACCCGGAGAAAATCTACCTGTCCGATCTGTCGACCACCATACCATCTCACATTCTTCCTGGTCCGAGGATCGAACCCAGGTTGCATTGGTGAGAAGTGAGCGCGCTAACTACTGCACTGTTATCTTTGCTAGTGTATTCTAGAGCGGTATGACACGGCACACCCTGCCCAGCTAAACTTGCATAAACCAATCATTACTCAGTATGTTATACCCTAACAACACCTACGGATAAGAATGCCTTCACATCCGAGAAGCCGAGCACTTGAGACACTTCCACGAGGATGTCCTCCGCTGATTTTCCGATCTTTCCACTTTGAGCGTTATGCATCGCCTCCACCAAGAACTTGCACACGTCGTGACGACACCGCATAAATAGATTTTGGGTTTTTATTCCCTTGTGGTCAGCAATGTCCTTTAACTAGAACAGAAGGATCGATGCTAAACTACTACTATTAACTCTTCACAAATAAAGGTAACAAATAGATCAAATAATTGTTGCAGACGACAAATTAATTAATGTATTTTTCTTATTAATAACGGAAAACTCTGGAAATATGTCCTGGAAATTCATTACAATGAGACATTATTGGGTGTTCGATTACCTCCCTTGACAGATAAATTCCGATTTATCCCGAGATATGTATTGGTCCTTTTAGTTGAAAGCCTTTGTTTCGCTAACAATGTGTTGCGGTATGATAAATGTGATTTTATCAAAAGCATGATAATTAATTTATAATCAATTTCTACAGTAAAGTATCCATTGGATATGCTGTAGGATATCTGTCGAGATTTAGTAATTTAATAATTATAAGATAAGAAAACCAATGAAAACAGATATCATGTGGTGCAAAGGAAACAACGATAAAAACAGAGGAAGCCAATTAAGAGGACCAATCTACTTTCATGGGTATTCAGGGGCAGTAACTCACTAATGTCTCTCATTGTGTCGCTACGACACGATTCTAATGAAATTCCGTGACATCATTTACTTTTTTCACCACTAGGGTGCAAAGAGTTAAAACATAAAGTCCTAAATAAATAAATAAATAAAATATCGTGGAAGTCGTGATAGCGCAGTGGATGCGCGTTCGCTTCAGGTGCGAAAGGTCCGGAGTTCGAGCCCCACTGGAGCCGTTACGATTATGCCCTTAGGCAAGGCATTTAAATTCCACGTTGCCTCTTCTCTCTCCCTCGTGGCGATGGATTCCATCAGGAATGAGGTCTCGAGAGTGATTTATATAAGTTGAAATAACTTGTTTCGCAATCGAGCTAAAATAAATTTGTATAAACTATTAAAATTCCTATGATAATGTAACATTCACTAATTCTATCTCTTACTTTGAGCAATTCCTTTCATTATATACTTATTTATTTATTTATTTATATTTCGGGTTTTACGCCTGCATCAGCACCATTTTGGGCTATATCGCCGGCGGGCAGTTTACCTAACAACACCTTTCCTGGGCAGGCTCCAGCGGTTAACCAGTACTTGGGTGCACCAACCTCCGTAAGAAACTGCCAACTTTTTCAATTTTATATACTTAAGAAACAATATTTGCATTTCCATTTTTTATCAGCGAATAAGACACTGTTTGGAGTTCTGATGAATAAGAATTAACCTAACAGGCCACAGGCCTATAGCAGGCCACAGGCTTATCGCAGGCCACAGGTCTATCGCAGGCCACAGGCCTGAGTGGTTAATTCCGACACATTAGAACTCCAGTGTTTTATGTGATGATACATAAAGGAAAGACTAATGTTATTTCCATTCTAATATGATCCAATAATGCCATGTACGAATAGATGAGAGGTGGACATTAGTGGTCATATGTACACAGTGGACAGACAAGCCAACAAACAAGGGGAGATATCTAGTACCTGTTCATATGCTACAGCCACTATGAGTGGAGTGGGGGACAGCATATGTACACAGTGGACAGACAAGCCAACAAACAAGGGGAGATATCTAGTACCTGTTCATATGCTACAGCCACTATGAGTGGAGTGGGGGACAGCATATGTACACAGTGGACAGACAAGCCAACAAACAAGGGGAGATATCTAGTACCTGTTCATATGCTACAGCCACTATGAGTGGAGTGGGGGACAGCATATGTACACAGTGGACAGGCAAGCCAACAAACAAGGGGAGATAACTAGTACCTGTTCATATGCTACAGCCACTATGAGTGGAGTGGGGGACAGCATACTCAACAAACAAGGGGAGATAACTAGTACCTGTTCATATGCTACAGCCACTATGAGTGGAGTGGGGGACAGCATACTCAACAAACAAGGGAGATAACTAATACCTGTTCATATGCTACAGCCACTATGAGTGGAGTGGGGGACAGCATACTCAACAAACAAGGGAGATAACTAATACCTGTTCATATGCTACAGCCACTATGAGTGGAGTGGGGGACAGCATATGTACACAGTGGACAGGCAAGCCAACAAACAAGGGGAGATAACTAGTACCTGTTCATATGCTACAGCCACTATGAGTGGAGTGGGGGACAGCATATGTACACAGTGGACAGGCAAGCCAACAAACAAGGGGAGATAACTAATACCTGTTCATATGCTACAGCCACTATGAGTGGAGTGGGGGACAGCATACTCTCAAGCAGCACAATGATCACAACGACGAGAAGCTCCCCTTCCAGTATTCTGCAACAAATTATAGCTAACCGTTACTCCACGACAGATGACTCATTGTATTGTAAGCAACAGGCACATACCGTATATTCCCGGCCATAACTCGACCTTTTTCTCCTCCAGACGTGTGATGAAAGTACCAGGTCAACTTATGGACAAGCACAAATAATATTTTTTAAAAAAACAGTGGACATTTTGTTGGAACTTTATTTATGTCTGTTTCTTTGTTTTATTTGATTTAATAAAACAATTTGCTTAGACAATTATGTACATTATAAACAACAGTGCATCAGTGCATTTTTTAAAAAATGATTTGTGATGCAATAAAGTCTCAAAATATCTCAAATTTAGCCCAGTTTCATTCAAAAATGAGAGAAAAAAAACATTGTCATAACAAATGTTATAAGTCCACAGAGTACCCTCGACTTATGGACGGATCCAGCTGAAGATCAGCATTTTCAAGTAAAAATGTGACCCTCGACTTATGGACGGATTCAGCTGAAGATCAGCATTTTCAAGTAAAAATGTGACCCTCGACTTTTGGACGGATCCAGCTGAAGATCAGCATTATCCAGTCAAACTGTGACCCTCGACTTATGGCCGAGATTGACTTATAGCCGGGGGTATGTACGGTACTCAATAATCAATATCTCTGAGAATAGATAACTACATAGAACTATTTCATATTTAAATGCAAATGTGAGAAGATTATACCTACTGACCTCCAATTTGAAGCATATTTCAAAAGGAAAATAAAAAGTGAAAAAAAAAAAAATGTCAATTCTGAAAAGCAAACAAAATACATTCAATGAGAAATGGAGACAGTTTATGAATCTTATTGATTGCCCTGTCCATAAATGTATAATATATGTAGGCAATCATCCACACTTATTGATTAACCTGCCCATAAATGTATAATATATGTAGGCAATCATCCACACTTATTGATTAACCTGCCCATAAATGTATAATATATGTAGGCAATCATCCACACTTATCTATTAACCTGCCCATAAATGTATAATATGTAGGCATTCATCAACATTTATTGATTAACCTGCCCATAAATGTATAATATATGTAGGCAATCATCCACACTTATTGATTAACCTGCCCATAAATGTATAATATATGTAGGCAATCATCCACACTTATCTATTAACCTGCCCATAAATGTATAATATATGTAGGCAATCATCCACACTTATCTATTAACCTGCCCATAGATGTATAATATATGTAGGCAATCATTCACACTTATCTATTAACCTGTCCATAAATGTATAATATATGTAGGCAATCATTCACACTTATCTATTAACCTGTCCATAAATGTATAATATATGTAGGCAATCATCCACACTTATTGATTAACCTGCCCATAAATGTATAATATATGTAGGCAATCATCCACACTTATCTATTAACCTGCCCATAAATGTATAATATGTAGGCATTCATCAACATTTATTGATTAACCTGCCCATAAATGTATAATATATGTAGGCAATCATCCACACTTATTGATTAACCTGCCCATAAATGTATAATATATGTAGGCAATCATCCACACTTATCCATTAACCTGCCCATAAATGTATAATATATGTAGGCAATCATCCACACTTATCTATTAACCTGCCCATAAATGTATAATATATGTAGGCAATCATTCACACTTATCTATTAACCTGTCCATAAATGTATAATATATGTAGGCAATCATTCACACTTATCTATTAACCTGTCCATAAATGTATAATATATGTAGGCAATCATTCACACTTATCTATTAACCTGTCCATAAATGTATAATATATGTAGGCAATCATCCACACTTATTGATTAACCTGCCCATAAATGTATAATATATGTAGGCAATCATCCACACTTATTGATTAACCTGCCCATAAATGTATAATATATGTAGGCAATCATCCACACTTATTGATTAACCTGCCCATACATGTATAATATATGTAGGCAATCATCCACACTTATCTTTCACTGTTATTTCTTACTTTCCTTTTTGCTATGTTTTTGCAAACTTGTATGTAGTAAAGGGTTAAACAGGAATCAAATTAAATGAATGGTTTATTTGCAGCACAAGTCAAACAGCAGCAATATTGTGCTTCATATGCAACTATCGAAATTATATATATTACAAGGTTATAGCCAGGATATGCACCTACCTCCCTAACTGGGCTATAGTAAGGTCGAGGGATCATGTACCTCCATAACTGGGCTATAGTAAGGTCGAGGGATCACGTACCTCCCTAACTGGGCTATAGTAAGGTTGAGGGATCACGTACCTCCCTAACTGGACTATAGTAAGGTTGAGGGATCACGTACCTCCCTAACTGGGCTATAGTAAGGTTGAGGGATCACGTACCTCCCTAACTGAACTATAGTAAGGTTGAGGGATCATGTACCTCCATAACTGGGCTATAGTAAGGTTGAGGGATCACGTACCTCCCTAACTGAGCTATAGTAAGGTTGAGGGATCACCTACCTTCCTAACTGGGCAATAGTAAGGTTGAGGGATCACGTACCTCCCTAACTGGGCTATAGTAAGGTTGAGGGATCATGTACCTCCCTAACTGAGCCATAGTAAGGTCGAGGGATCACGTACCTCCCTAACTGGGCTATAGTAAGGTTGAGGGATCATGTACCTCCCTAACTGAGCTATAGTAAGGTCGAGGGATCACGTACCTCCCTAACTGGGCTATAGTAAGGTTGAGGGGGCACATACCTCCCTAACTGGGCAATAGTAAGGTTGAGGGATCACGTACCTCCCTAACTGGGCTATAGTAAGGTTGAGGGATCATGTACCTCCCTAACTGGGCTATAGTAAGGTTGAGGGATCACATACCTCCCTAACTGGGCTATAGTAATATTGAGGGATCACGTACCTCCATAACTGGGCTATAGTAAGGCTGAGGGATCATGTACCTCCCTAACTGGGCTATAGTAAGGTTGAGGGAGCATGTACCTCCATAACTGAGCTATAGTAAGGTTGAGGGATCATGTACCTCCCTAACTGGGCTATAGTAAGGTTGAGGGATCATGTACCTCCCTAACTGGGCTATAGTAAGGTCGAGGGATCACGTACCTCCCTAACTGGGCTATAGTAAGGTTGAGGGATCACGTACCTCCCTAACTGGGCTATAGTAAGGTCGAGGGATCATGTACCTCCCTAACTGGGCTATAGTAAGGTTGAGGGATCACGTACCTCCCTAACTGGGCTATAGTAAGGTTGAGGGATCATGTACCTCCATAACTGGGCTATAGTAAGGTCGAGGGATCATGTACCTCCATAACTGGGATATGGTAATGTTGAGGGATCATGTATCTCCCTAACTGGGCTTTGGTAAGGTTGAGGGAGCACATACCTCCCTAACTGGGCAATAGGTAGGTTGAGGGGGCACATACCTCCATAACTGGGCTATAGTAAGGTTGAGGGGGCACATACCTCCCTAACTGGGCTATAGTAAGGTTGAGTGGTCATGTACCTCCTTAACTGGGCTATAGTAAGGTTGAGGGATCATGTACCTCCCTAACTGGGAAATAGTAAGGTTGAGGGATCATGTACCTCCATAACTGGGCTATAGTAAGGTTGAGGGATCATGTACCTCCATAACTGGGCTATAGTAAGGTTGAGGGATCATGTACCTCCATAACTGGGCTATAGTAAGGTTGACGGATCATGTACCTCCCTAACTGGGCAATAGTAAGGTTGACGGATCATGTACCTCCATAACTGGGCTATAGTAAGGTTGAGGGATCATGTACCTCCCTAACTGGGCTATAGTAAGGTTGAGGGATCACGTACCTCCATAACTGGGCTATAGTAAGGTTGAGGGGGCACATACCTCCCTAACTGGGCTATAGTAAGGTTGAGGGATCATGTACCTCCATAACTGGGCTATAGTAAGGTTGAGGGATCATGTACCTCCATAACTGGGCTATAGTAAGGTTGAGGGATCATGTACCTCCCTAACTGGGCTATAGTAAGGTTGAGGGATCACGTACCTCAATAACTGGGCTATAGTAAGGTTGAGGGATCACGTACCTCAATAACTGGGCTATAGTAAGGTTGAGTGGGCACATACCTCCCTAACTGGGCTATAGTAAGGTTGAGTGGGCACATACCTCCCTAACTGGGCTATGGTAAGCAGGATGGTTTCCTGTAGTCGAACATTGCCATCTTTCTGTGCTACATAGAATGCTTCTTGTAACTTACTGAGGACCAGTTCACTGGTCCCCTCTGATCCTTCCACAGCCGAGTCGCCCAGCAGGTACTGGATCACCTCACTGCAAGAAATCATTGGTACAGGGATCAATAAATGCACTGTTGACAACTTCACCAACAGCAAAGGTTATATGGCAGATTTCCAGCAGGTACCCCTCAGATACAAACCCCGAGATGCCCCTCAGATATAAACCCCGAGGTGCCCCTCAGATATAACCCCCGAGGTGCCCCTCAGATATAAACCTTGAGGTGCCCCTCAGTTATAACCCCCGAGGTGCCCCTCAGATATAAACCCTTAGGTGCTCCTCAGATATAAACCCTGAGGTGCCCCTCAGATATAAACCCCGAGGTGCCCCTCAGATATAAACCCTGAGGTGCCCCTCAAATATAAACCCTGAGGTGCTCCTCAGATATAAACCCCGAGGTGCTCCTCAAATATAAACCCTGAGGTGCCCCTCAGATATAAACCCCGAGGTGCCCCTCAGATATAAACCCCTAGGTGCCCCTAGTTGCCTGCCCGTCAGATATAAACCCCCAGGAGGTGCCCCTCAGATATAAATGCTGAGGCTATAAATAAATAATTATATTCATAATATTGAATGTCTTAACACATGCTAAAACTAACAGCAAACTATGATATGAATATCGATCCAAAAGTGTTGGTGTGAGGGTAAAAATCACCCATCGTGAAATTACTCAATTGAGGCGGTCGGGTCGACGGGGTAAAACTGATAAAATAAAAATGATCAGCATCCCTAAACAAAATTAAGTGACTGAAAGGAGAGGAATTTATATAAGATTGTATTTATCTTGTTTTCCAATCCTTTGTTATCTTCCTGCAACCTGCGTGTTTACAATTTCCAAAAGAAGAACAATAAATAAAGTTTAAACTAAGTGACTGAAAACATCGGTTACCTTTTTTTCAGTGTAATCAAATTGTTATTTGGTTTGTTGTATACGAGTATATAGTGTCTGGAGTGATATTCCCCGAGCCGCAATTCCCCGAGCCGCATATCTTATGTTAAACATAGCTCCTTATGATTTTAAAGTATAATAAAATGCAAATTAATAACCATTAAATATGATCTGAAACAAGTATATATCTCACGAGATACTTCTGGTGAGGGCAAATTGCTAATGTTGAACAAACTCGTGGCCCAACCAATTTGTTAACCTTGTATTGCATGAATTCTGAATGTATGTATATAAAGCTGTAAAATAATATTAAACTGAACTAGACTACAGTTCGTGGATTTATACGGTCGACATCGTATCGTATTCCATCACACAGTATTGTATTCCGCAATACAAACAATATGTGTATTTACCTGAATGCCGACCTTGTATCATATTCCACCACACAAATAGTACACGTATTTACCTGAATGTCGACCTCGTATCGTATTCCACCACACAAATAGTACATGTATTTACCTGAATGCCAACTTTGTAACGTATTCCACCACACAAATAGTACACATATTTACCTGAATGCCGACGTCGTATTGTATTCCATCACACAATAAGTACACATATTGACATAAATGCCGACGTCGCTTTGCATTATGTGACACAAACAGTACACGTATTTACCTGAATGCCGACCTCGTATTGTATTCCACCACACAAATAGTACACATATTTACCTGAATGCCGACGTCGTATTGCAATATGTCACACAAACAGTACACATATTTACCTGAATGCCGACGTCGTATTGCATTATGTGACACAAACAGTACACGTATTTACCTGAATGCCGACCTCGTATTGCATTATGTCACACAAACAGTACACGTATTTACCTGAATGCCGACCTCGTATTGCAATATGTCACACAAACAGTACACGTATTTACCTGAATGCCGACGTCGTATTGCATTATGTCACACAAACAGTACACGTATTTACCTGAATGCCGACGTTGTATTGCATTATGTCACACAAACAGTACACGTATTTACCTGAATGCCGACATTGTATTGCATTATGTCACACAAACAGTACACGTATTTACCTGAATGCCGACGTTGTATTGCATTATGTCACACAAACAGTACACGTATTTACCTGAATGCCGACCTCGTATTGCATTATGTCACACAAACAGTACACGTATTTACCTGAATGCCGACCTCGTATCGTATTATGTCACACAAACAGTACACGTATTTACCTGAATGCCGACCTCGTATTGCATTATGTCACACAAACAGTACACGTATTTACCTGAATGCCGACCTCGTATTGTATTATGTCACACAAACAGTACACGTATTTACCTGTATGCCGACGTCGCATTGCAATATGTCACACAAACAGTACACGTATTTACCTGAATGCCGACCTCGTATTGCATTATGTCACACAAACAGTACACATTACCTGAATGCCGACGTTGTATTGCATTATGTCACACAAACAGTACACGTATTTACCTGTATGCCGACGTCGCATTGCATTATGTCACACAAACAGTACACGTATTTACCTGTATGCCGACGTCGCATTGCAATATGTCACACAAACAGTACACGTATTTACCTGAATGCCAACGTCGTATTGCATTATGTCACACAAACAGTACACGTATTTACCTGTATGCCGACGTCGCATTGCAATATGTCACACAAACAGTACACGTATTTACCTGAATGCCGACGTCGTATTGCATTATGTCACACAAACAGTACACGTATTTACCTGTATGCTGACGTCGCATTGCAATATGTCACACAAACAGTACACGTATTTACCTGAATGCCGACCTCGTATTGCATTATGTCACACAAACAGTACACATATTTACCTGAATGCCGACCTCGTATTGCATTATGTCACACAAACAGTACACGTATTTACCTGAATGCCGACCTCGTATTGTATTATGTCACACAAACAGTACACGTATTTACCTGAATGCCGACCTCGTATCGTATTCCACCACACAAATGGTACACATATTTACCTGAATGCCGACCTCATATCGTATTCCACCACACAAATAGTACACGTATTTACCTGAATGCCGACCTCGTATCGTATTCCGTATCATCTACCAGCTTGAGTGCCATGTTGAGGATGTTGATCGTGGTGGTGTTGTTCTTGCGTACACCGATGTGCCCAAACATACGACGCATGCTGGTGATTAATGCTGAGAACATGAAAACAAACATCGACACAGTTCAAATGTAAACAAGAACGATCACAGTAGGTGATTAATGCTGAGAATATGAAAACAAACATCGACACAGTTCAAATGTAAACAAGAACTATCACAGTAGGTGATGAATGCTGAGAACATGAAAACAAACATCGACACAGTTCAAATGTAAACAAGAACTATCACAGTAGGTGATGAATGCTGAGAACATGAAAACAAACATCGACACAGTTCAAATGTAAACATGAACTATCAGAGTAGGTGATGAATGCTGAGAACATGAAAACAAACATCGACACAGTTCAAATGTAAACATGAACTATCAGAGTAGGTGATCAATGCTGAGAACATGAAAACAAACATCGACACAGTTCAAAGGTAAACAAGAACTATCACAGTCGGTGATGAATTCCTCCGCCATAGCCAAAGAATGTTACAGCCCGGACTGGAAATAATGACTCGGGACGGACAGTGCGATAACTATGTACCTACCTTCGGGGGCATAAATATCCTATCTAGCTGATCGAAGCTTGATTTATTAAGATAAGTAATTACCGTAGGTCATCTACAAAACTTATTAAGAACACATTTCTTTCCTTACGTTACAATTTTCTGGACTGATATCTTAAAATTATTTGGTTCTTAGACTCAACACAGATGTAAATATCGGTTTAGAAGTTGTCCCACACTGGTCATGCTTGGTGCAGAAGTCCCACTCTGGTCATGCTTGGTGCAGAAGTCCCACTCTGGTCATGCTTGATGCAGAAGTCCCACACTGGTCATGCTTGGTGCAGAAGTCCCACACTGGTCATGCTTGGTGCAGAAGTCCCACTCTGGTCATGCTTGATGCAGAAGTCCCACACTGGTCATGCTTGGTGCAGAAGTCCCACACTGGTCATGCTTGGTGCAGAAGTCCCACACTGGTCATGCTTGGTGCAGAAGTCCCACACTGGTCATGCTTGGTGCAGAAGTCCCACACTGGTCATGCTTGGTGCAGAAGTCCCACTCTGGTCATGCTTGGTGCAGAAGTCCCACACTGGTCATGCTTGGTGCAGAAGTCCCACACTGGTCATGCTTGGTGCAGAAGTCCCACACTGGTCATGCTTGGTGCAGAAGTCCCACTCTGGTCATGCTTGGTGCAGAAGTCCCACTCTGGTCATGCTTGGTGCAGAAGTCCCACACTGGTCATGCTTGGTGCAGAAGTCCCACACTGGTCATGCTTGGTGCAGAAGTCCCACTCTGGTCAGGCCTGGTGCAGAAGTCCCACACTGGTTATGCTTGGTGCAGAAGTCCCACTCTGGTCATGCTTGGTGCAGCAGAAGTCCCACACTGGTCATGTTTGGTGCAGCAGAAGTCCCACTCTGGTCATGCTTGGTGCAGAAGTCCCACACTGGTCATGCTTGGTGTAGAAGTCCCACTCTGGTCATGCTTGGTGCAGAAGTCCCACTCTGGTCATGCTTGGTGCAGCAGAAGTCCCACACTGGTCATGCTTGGTGCAGAAGTCCCACACTGGTCATGCTTGGTGTAGAAGTCCCACACTGGTCATGCTTGGTGCAGCAGAAGTCCCACACTGGTCATGCTTGGTGCAGAAGTCCCACACTGGTCATGCTTGGTGCAGAAGTCCCATTCTGGTCATGCTTGGTGCAGAAGTCCCACTCTGGTCATGCTTGGTGCAGAAGTCCCACACTGGTCATGCTTGGTGTAGACGTCCCACACTGGTCATGCTTGGTGCAGCAGAAGTCCCACACTGGTCATGCCTGGTCTACTGATACATGCGACGTTGGTCATAATCTCACTCAAAGGACTGATAGTACTTGTGGGATGGGAACGAAACTCTCGAATCCTGGATGTGCAGTTCAATGCCCTAATTCTTTTCTCCACAATAGAAGAGGCAAATTACTCATTTTATCTCCACACTGTTGATAAGCAATAGGCACACTGTACTACATGCTCAATAATCAATGTATGGGAATAGATAATGGCGTGGAATGTCGACTATATGTGGGATGTGATAACGTCGTGGAATGTCGGCTATATGTGGGAATAGATAATGGCGTGGAATGTCGGCTATATGTGGGATGTGATAACGACATGGAATGTCGGCTATATGTGGGATGTGATAACGACATGGAATGTCGGCTATATGTGGGATGTGATAACGTCGTGGAATGTTGGCTATATGTGGGAATAGATAATGGCGTGGAATGTCGGCTATATGTGGGATGTGATAACGTCGTGGAATGTTGGCTATATGTGGGAATAGATAATGGCGTGGAATGTCGGCTATATGTGGGAATAGATAATGGCGTGGAATGTCGGCTATATGTGGGATGTGATAACGGCATGGAATGTCGGCTATATGTGGGATGTGATAACGGCATGGAATGTCGGCTATATGTGGGATGTGATAACGCCGTGGAATGTCGGCTATATGTGGGATGTGATAACGCTGTGGAATGTCGGCTATATGTGGGATGTGATAATGCCGTGGAATGTCGGCTATATGTGGGATGTGATAATGGTGTGGAATGTCGGCTATATGTGGGATGTGATAACGGCATGGAATGTCGGCTATATGTGGGATGTGATAACACTGTGGAATGTCGGCTATATGTGGGATGTGATAACTGATTTGTCTCTATAGAGATAACGACATACATACCTTGCTTTATATCCGACTGGTCGCTGTTTACCAACTGTAGAAATGGTAGAAACATGTTTGCGTCTACCAGTCTTGGCCGCTCTTTCGGGCTGCCTGTCACGTCAGTCACTGTAAACAGCAATGATCAACTGACTTACACGTACATTTGTTTTAGGTGTTTAAAGTCACACAAACAGCTTAGGCTATATGGAGACTCCGGCTAATTTTGGTGGAGAAGACCCTGGGTGCCACTACAAGCAATATTTCAGGCATGGACGGGCATCGGGTAGATCCAGCAAACTTCCACAAGCCAGCTGACTCCCTTAACAATACGAAATCTACATTCCCAGTGGGATTCGAATCCTACGGCAGTGAGGGGTAAGTGATGACGAGTTCCAACTACTCTAACCATTCAGTCACGGTAGCCAACAGACATCCTGTGTCATTCATGGCCTATGTAAGTAACTCTACAACTGAGACCGGTACCTACAACTGGTATATCACACATAGTACCCAGCAGACATCCTGTGTCATTCATGGCCTATGTAAGTAACTCTACAACTGAGACCGGTACCTACAACTGGTATATCACACACAGTACCCAGCAGACATCCTGTGTCATTCGTGGCTATGCCAGTAACTCCACAACTGAGACCGGTATTTACAACTGGTAGATCACACACAGTACCCAGCAGACATCCTGTGTCATTCGTGGCTATGCCAGTAACTCCACAACTGAGACCGGTACCTACAACTGGTATATCACACACAGTACCCAGTAGACATCCTGTGTCATTCGTGGCTATGCCAGTAACTTTACAACTGAGACCGGTACCTACAACTGGTAGATCACACACAGTAGCCAGCAGACATCCTGTGTCATTCGTGGCTATGCCAGTAACTTTACAACTGAGACCGGTACCTACAACTGGTATATCACACACAGTACCCAGTAGATATCCTGTGTCATTCGTGGCTATGTAAGTAACTCTACAACTGAGACCGGTACCTACAACTGGTATATCACACACAGTAGCCAGCAGACATCCTGTGTCATTCGTGGCTATGCCAGTAACTCCACAACAGAGACCGGTATTTACAACTGGTAGATCACACACAGTAGCCAGCAGACATCCTGTGTACATCAGTTTGGCTATACAACTAACTTACAACTGAGACCGGTGCATACAGCCACACCATGTCGTTATCACCATGATAAATATTTGTACCAAATTTAATTAAAACTCCATGAATATATGTTCAAGATACACAAACAGGCACACATTTTTTCAGTTATTCAAGGGAAATAACTCTGTAGATAATGAGTGGATTGGAACACTATTCGACTGAGCACAAACCAGTCTGGGATGCACATTTGGGTGTTTATTTGGCTAATCCCTTGTGTTCTCTTACCCACATGAAACCCATTCCAAAGTCCAAAAAAAATCTATCCCTAGACCGTAGAAATCAACACCGACTTTGTAAGAAATGCTGTTATAATTCAGACAAAAAATAAATATTGGTCAGGCGTTACACTCAGTCAGGCGCTACATTCAGTCGGGTGCTACATTCAGTCGGGTGCTACATTCAGTCGGGTGCTACACTCAGTCAGGTGGTACACTCAGTCAGGTGGTACACTTAATCATGTGCATCACTCAGTCGGATGCTACATACAGTTGGGCGCTACAATCAGTCGGGCGTGGATTCCAATCTACAAAATAAATCGAAATGGCCGTATGTGTGTGTTTTACATTTATTTATCATCGCTACCAGGTTGCCCATATGAACGACGTCTCCTGAAGTGATTAGTCATTTTAGATTTAGAGGATAGTGCATTGATACAGACATAGACCCATTCCAGAGTCTCCTCTTGTTCTTTTACGTGCACGGTGTAAAGCACTGACACGAGACCTCGGTTTAACGTCCCATCTGAAAGACTGTTAATTTTATTAGGGTCAGACAGGGGATCGAACCTGCTATCCCTGGATTACCAGTCCAGTAATGGCCTTATGGTAAAAATATACACACTTGTGCCACTGTCACAGGACAGACAATCAATCGACATCCTCGGTACATCGGTACAACTATGCTTATCGTACTCGGCCTGTAAATGTAAAAACATCTCTATAGGCACACAAACATAATCCAGTAGCGACAAATCTAACCTTCAATATCGAAAGTATGGTATGGCCCAATTAAAGTCATATTGCTATACAAAATGACTGTCTAAAAGGGTTGTTAGCATATAATTGTATTTGTTACAAAGCCAGTAGTACCAAACTGTTTCAGAAAGGAAACAAACTAAGACATTTAAAACCTACCACCCCTACTGCTGTACACACCTATAAGACATTTAAAACCTACCACCCCTACTACTGTACACACCTATAATACATTTAAAACCTACCACCCCTACTGCTGTACACACCTATAAGACATTTAAAACCTACCACCCCTACTACTGTACACACCTATAAGACATTTAAAACCTACCACCCCTACTACTGTACACACCTATAGGACATTTAAAACCTACCACCCCTACTACTGTACGCACCTATAAGACATTTAAAACCTACCACCCCTACTACTGTACACACCTATAAGACATTTAAAACCTACCACCCCTACTACTGTACACACCTATAAGACATTTAAAACCTACCACCCCTACTACTGTACACACCTATAAGACATTTAAAACCTACCACCCCTACTGCTGTACACACCTATAAGACATTTAAAACCTACCACCCCTACTGCTGTACACACCTATAAGACATTTAAAACCTACCACCCCTACTACTGTACACACCTAAAGACATTTAAAACCTACCACCCCTACTACTGTACACACCTAAAGACATTTAAAACCTACCACCCCTACTACTGTACACACCTAAAGACATTTAAAACCTACCACCCCTACTACTGTACACACCTAAAGACATTTAAAACCTACCACCCCTACTACTGTACACACCTAAAGACATTTAAAACCTACCACCCCTACTACTGTACACACCTAAAGACATTTAAAACCTACCACCCCTACTACTGTACGCACCTATAAGACATTGACATTTAAAACCTACCACCCCTACTACTATACGCACCTATAAGACATTTAAAACCTACCACCCCTACTACTGTACACACCTAAAGACATTTAAAACCTACCACCCCTACTACTGTACACACCTAAAGACATTTAAAACCTACCACCCCTACTACTGTACACACCTATAAGACATTGACATTTAAAACCTACCACCCCTACTACTATACGCACCTATAAGACATTAAAAACCTACCACCCCTACTACTGTACACACCTCCTATAATACATTTAAAACCTACCACCCCTACTACTGTACACACCTATAAGACATTTAAAACCTACCACCCCTACTACTGTACACACCTATAAGACATTTAAAACCTACCACCCCTACTACTGTACACACCTATAAGACATTTAAAACCTACCACCCCTACTACTGTACACACCTATAAGACATTTAAAACCTACCACCCCTACTACTGTACACACCTATAAGACATTTAAAACCTACCACCCCTACTACTGTACACACCTATAAGACATTTAAAACCTACCACCACTACTACTGTACACACCTATAAGACATTTTTTTTATCACAAAATTATGGCCTCAAAGTGGCTTCCCGTTTTTAAGTTGAGGGGTAAATAATTTGGGTTTTTTTAAAAATGTGTTATGGTATCATTAATTACGTTTTAGAAAAGAAAGCACTCTGAAACTGAACATTTCTTCAACTTGCACTGGCCAAACATGCAATTTATACATGGTCTGGTGCCCATTATATCAACATGTCTTACATGCGAGTGCATGCCAAAACCAACAGATTTCATGACCCAGGTATGGTATTTGAAAAATATGTAATTTATTATTGACTACGATATTCTTTTTTTTTCATTCGACAATCTCAATTACTAAGCACTCTGTTTCTCCATTACTAAGCACTCTGTTTCTCCATTACTAAGCACTCTGTTTCTCCATTACTAAGCACTCTGTTTCTCCATTACTAAGCACTCTGTTTCTCCATTACTAAGCACTCTGTTTCTCCATTACTAAGCACTATGTTTCTCCATTACTAAGCACTCTGTTTCTCCATTACTAAGCACTCTGTTTCTCCATTACTAAGCACTCTGTTTCTCCATTACTAAGCACTCTGTTTCTCCATTACTAAGCACTGTTTCTCCATTACTAAGCACTCTGTTTCTCCATTACTAAGCACTCTGTTTCTCCATTACTAAGCACTCTGTTTCTCCGTTACCCAGCACTCTGTTTCTCCATTACTAAGCACTCTGTTTCTCCGTTACTAAGCACTCTGTTTCTCCATTACTAAGCACTCTGTTTCTCCGTTACTAAGCATTCTGTTTCTCCGTTACCCAGCACTCTGTTTCTCCATTACTAAGCACTCTGTTTCTCCGTTACTAAGCACACTGTTTCTCCGTTACTAAGCACTCTGTTTCTCCGTTACCCAGCACTCTGTTTCTCCGTTACTAAGCATTCTGTTTCTCCGTTACTACGCATTCTGTTTCTCCGTTACTACGCATATTATCAAAGTTCATAAATCATTACTTGTTAAGAAGAGCTTTCCTGCTGACTACACAAGCCAAGGGTCCTGATACCGTGACCAGCGTCCTACGTATATCCCTTGATTTGTCCTCCAAACATGGACTGAAATAAATAACTAATAACATTATGCACCAAATAACTACATCTGCATCCTCCATACTGCGTCAAAAATGTTATAGCTGCATGTACACTGCTTTCATGGGGTTCCATCATGGGGAACCACGATTTTATCAAAATATAACTTGTGTTAAAGCTTGAAAAAAATCTATACTAGGAGGCAGTGATTCGATTTTGGGAGAATTCGATTAGTTTATACAAATTTATTTTAGCTCAATTGCTAAACAAGTTCTTATTTACATTATGTTATATTTCGGGTTTTACGCCTGCATTTTGGGCTATATCGCCGGCGGGTAGTTTACTTAACAACACATTTTCTGGGCAGGCTCCAGCGGTTAACCAGTACTTGGGTGCACCAACCTCCATAAGAAACTGCCAACTTTTTCATATAAATGAGACACGGTCTGAGCGGGGCTCGAACCAGTGACCATCAGTGATGATAGGTTACAGTGGTCTACAAGTCAGCGACCGTAACCACTCGACCACGGAGGCGAACCAAACAAGTTCTTACAACTTATATTAATCACTCTCGAGACATCATTCCTGGTGGAATCCATCGTCACAAAGGGAGAGAGCAGAGGCAACATGGAATTTAAATGCCATGCCCAATGGCATAATCGTAACGGCTCCAGTGAGGCTCGAACTTCGGGCATTTCACACCTGAAGCGAACGCGCTATCACGACTTCCAACTGTTTAATGCATGTGTTCATGGCATTCACAAGAAGTGTCCACTCCCATTCACTTTCACAGTAAACTATACATGCCTGTAACTCAAAGCAAGACCCTATAGTAAACCTCATATGACCTTTCAAATAAGCCATATGCCTTTCAAGGTCAAATCAAGGGCATGTGAATATCTTCCATTCGATTAATGCATGTGTTCATGGCATTCACAAGAAATGTCCACTCCCATTCACGGTAAACTATACATGTATATGCCTGTAACTCAAAGCAAGACCCTATAGTAAACCTCATATGACCTTTCAAATATGCCATATGCCTTTCAAGGTCAAATCAAGGTCATGTGAATATCTTCCAATCAATTAATGCATGTGTTCATGGCATTCACAAGAAGTGCCCACTCCCATTCACGGTGAACTATACATGCCTGTAACTCAAAGCAAGACCCTATAGTAAACCTCATATGACCTTTCAAATAAGCTATATGCCTTTCAAGGTCAAATCAAGGTCATGTGAATATATGCAAGGATAGGCGCATCATACTTTCAATCGGCAATGGAATTTCTATAGGACCTCATAATATTATGGCCTTTACATTGGGTTATATCACAGGACCTTGCTAAGACATTGAATGGTCAAGGTCATGTGAATATGCACCATGATGTGAATATGTTACAATGATGTGATGGTACACTGTAAAATCAAATATTTGGTATATTGAGAAAAATGCCAGTGTGGGAGTTTTCATCTCTCTGAGTGCTATCTTATAGTTGAGTTACTAGAATTATAGTAGTATGTAAATATGCAATTTCTTGGGTGTTTTGCATTTATTTATCGTCGCTACCGGTTGCCCATATGAGCGACGCCTCCTGAAGAGATTAGTCATTTTAGATTTTTGGAGGATAGTGCAATGATATAGAGGGAGACCCATTCCAGAGTCTCCTCTGGTTCTTTTACGTACATTGTGTAAAGCACCGACACAGTCTCCTCTGGTTCTTTTACATGCATGCTGTAAAGCACCGACACAAGACCTCGGTTTAAAGTCCCACCTGAAAGACTGTTAATTTTATTATGGTCAGACGGGGGATCGAATCTGCGATCCCTGGATTACCAGTCCATGTGTTAACCACTTGACTACAAATCCGTCTGTGATGCAATTAAACAATTGTATACATCAGAAAATGAGACAAGACAAAACTTACTGCAAGAGATCATAGACGAGGTGGTTGGCATTGGGTCCGAGATGATAGAGTAGGATCGAGAAGATGTAGATGGCGGCCTGCTTCACCTCAACCACACTGTCACACTGTTCCAACAAGAGACGATATCCATATACAATCAGTCCTGTCTATAAAGACCACCCAGGGAATGGCAAAGTGGTCTTTGTAGACAGGTGGTCACTATTAGGAGGTCAAATTGCATTGATATTTAACTAATGGCTTATAAACATACAGATGTGTTGTCTGTATTTAAAGGGTGACTGTAAAATGCATTAATACTGCTGGCTTTATGGGATATCACAATGGTGGGCTTTGTTGGTAGTCAGTCTCTACTTGTAGGTTAAAATGCAGTGATAATGGATTGATGGGAGATCCTCACATTGTTCGTTTATTCCGTGTTTTACGTCTGCATCAGCACCATTTTGGGCTATATCGTCGGCTGGCAGTTTACCTAACAACACCTTTCCTGGGCATGCTCTAACGGTTAACCAGTACTTGGTGCACAAATATCCGTAAGAAAGTGCCAACTTTTTCACATAAACACACACGGCCTGAGCGGGGCTCGAAACAGTGACCATCAGTGATGATAGGTTACAGTGATATACAAGTCAGTGACATTTACCACTCGACAACGGAGGCGGACCATCAGTGATGATAGGTTACTGTGGTATACAAGTCAGTGACATTTACCACTCGACAACGGAGGCGGACCATCAGTGATGATAGGTTACTGTGGTATACAAGTCAGTGACATTAACCACTCGACAACGGAGGAGGACTGGGAGATCACAATGATGGTCCTTAGAGACATGTGGACTCTATTCGCAACACAACTTCCACTGTATTTCCTACATGCAAATGTAACTCAACATCAAAATAGTTACATGTTTCAATGGAAGGGTTAACAATCTAACAGCCATAACTTGGGTGTTAGTGCGAAAAATTGGCTGCTTATGCAGCGTGTCATAAGAAACCGGTACACAAATTTCAAAACATCGGGATAACAACTAGACATTGCTTTGTCCGAAATAACAGATGTCTCCCACACACCAAAAATCTACCATTAACCCATTTCATTCTGGATACATTTAAAGGCTTTTGCAAACAACATAGATCCAGATCAGCCGCAGCGTGACGCTGTGTACTGATCAGGATCTATGTTGTTTGCCACATAGCCAAGTGTCTTAGCAAGATCATGTGAATAGCAAACAACTGTGGCCGTTGATCTGGCTCTATGTTCTTTGCAAATACCGTTTGAACGGTATCCAGAATGAAATGGGTTAACGTGAAATGTCTTCAAATGGGCAAGTGAAGGTCATTAACCACTCAGCCACAGAGGTACCCTGAGAACGAGACAGGCACCCAGATACTTCTTTTCCTTAATTGAAATAGAAAGGTAGCCTGGGTTCCAGTCTGTCGATTTTTCACTTTTTAACTTCTGGCAAAATGACAACCTGGGGAACTTGATTTCCAATCGTAGCGCCATCTACCTACACCATAATTCTTCAAGGTGTAGATTTGAAGAATGACAACTCTTCTCTACAAGATACTATCGCTAAATATAGAAACGGAATTATATTGGAAATCGCCGAACAGGCACAATGATACACGATCATTTCCGAATATACACGAATGCTCCCGTACCTTCATTTACATTGCAAACATATAATTTCCCGTTTCTGTGTTATATCGACGAGATGGCGGATTTAACTATTACGTCTAGGTGGTAAATGGTCGATTCGGCGTAATTGAAGTAAGGACGACTTAAATCATGAGTAAATATGTCAAAACAGATGCACATTGTACTTTTTAAAACTATTTATCGTTCCGTTGACCCGTAAACAATGGCGGCCAATTATAAAGTTTTATCAACATTGCAGTGCCTCGCTTTCGATTCAAGTACGTCATTAATTAAGTCACAGGCCTATTAATAGGATTAATGATAATCAATAATTACACAGAAACCCCGTTGAGTTTCCCCAGGCGTTGATATTATCAGAAACTCAATACGGCCCAATTAATGGTCTCTGTGTTTAATATATTTATTTGAATGACCATGGCAAAATATATCGCTGCCTGTTGCCAGGCTAATAGAAAGGAAATGAAGTCTATACCAAAGCTTGTCGGAACACATGCACTCGCCACTTGGCTGCCGCTTCTTTTGGTAACAAAGCAAGGACATTCAGGCATTCAACACTAGATGTACTCTCTGAAAAATAACATGCACAAGGATTAAATGAGATTAACCTTTTGCAAGCTGTGGCAGATAAAATCACTTTTGCAAACAGCATAGAGCCAGATCGGTGCCGTCTGATCAGGCTCTATGCTGTTTGCTATTCAGATAGTGGAGCTAAAACACTTGGCTGAATAGCAAACATAGATCCTGATCAGATGCTCTACGCCGCGGCTGATCTGGATCTATGTTGTTTGCAAATGTGAATTTATTTACTCAGCCGGCAACGGGTTACCTGACCGTAGTTTCTCGTAGCTGCTGTCTACTGTGCTTTCGTTAATACAGATTTTCAGGGGAAAATGTTTTCCCTTCAAAATTTAACGAATTGTTTTATAATTATACACAAAGAACAAAATGCACGAATTTCCTGAAACAATTTCCCGAAACAATTTCCCCGAAACAATCACCTTCAGGGAGTACACCAAGTCCAATATTGGGATCAAAGTGAAATTGTGACAATGTCCTGAAACAATTTCCCCGAAACAATCACCTTCAGGGAGTACACCAAGTCCAATATTGGGATCAAAGTGAAATTGTGACAATGTCCTGAAACAATTTCCCGAAACAATTTCCCCGAAACAATTTCCCGAAACAATCACCTTCAGGAAGTACACCAAGTCCAATATTGGGATCAAAGTGAAATTGTGAACAATTTCCTGAAACAATTTCCCGAAACAATTTCCCCGAAACAATTTCCCGAAACAATCACCTTCAGGGAGTAAACCAAGTCCAATATTGGGATGAAAGTGAAATTGTGAACAAAACTTTTAAAATTGAATCGACCCTTAAGTCTAACATTGACCTTAGATGTAACGAAATAGAAACAAAAGTGTGGATGGCCTGATGAATACAAGGGTAGACAGGAAAACATGAATACAAGGGTAGACAGGAAAACATGAATACAAGGGTAGACAGGAAAACATGAATACAAGGGTAGACAGGAAAACATAAATACAAGGGTAGACAGGAAAACATGAATACAAGGGTAGACAGGAAAACATGAATACAAGGGTAGACAGAAAAACATGAATACAAGGGTAGACAGGAAAACATGAATACAAGGGTAGACAGGAAAACATGAATACAAGGGTAGACAGGAAAACATAAATACAAGGGTAGACAGGAAAACATAAATACAAGGGTAGACAGGAAAACATGAATACAAGGGTAGACAGGAAAACATGAATACAAGGGTAGACAGGAAAACATGAATACAAGGGTAGACAGAAAAACATGAATACAAGGGTAGACAGGAAAACATAAATACAAGGGTAGACAGAAAAACATGAATACAAGGGTAGACAGAAAAACATGAATACAAGGGTAGACAGAAAAACATGAATACAAGGGTAGACAGGAAAACATAAATACAAGGGTAGACAGAAAAACATGAATACAAGGGTAGACAGGAAAACATGAATACAAGGGTAGACAGAAAAACATGAATACAAGGGTAGACAGGAAAACATGAATACAAGGGTAGACAGGAAAACATGAATACAAGGGTAGACAGGAAAACATAAATACAAGGGTAGACAGAAAAACATGAATACAAGGGTAGACAGGAAAACATAAATACAAGGGTAGACAGAAAAACATGAATACAAGGGTAGACAGAAAAACATGAATACAAGGGTAGACAGAAAAACATGAATACAAGGGTAGACAGGAAAACATAAATACAAGGGTAGACAGAAAAACATGAATACAAGGGTAGACAGGAAAACATGAATACAAGGGTAGACAGGAAAACATAAATACAAGGGTAGACAGGAAAACATAAATACAAGGGTAGACAGGAAAACATGAATACAAGGGTAGACAGAAAAACATAAATACAAGGGTAGACAGGAAAACATGAATACAAGGGTAGACAGAAAAACATAAATACAAGGGTAGACAGGAAAACATGAATACAAGGGTAGACAGAAAAACATAAATACAAGGGTAGACAGGAAAACATGAATACAAGGGTAGACAGAAAAACATGAATACAAGGGTAGACAGGAAAACATGAATACAAGGGTAGACAGAAAAACATGAATACAAGGGTAGACATAAAAACATGAATACAAGGGTAGACAGAAAAACATGAATACAAGGGTAGACAGAAAAACATGAATACAAGGGTAGACAGAAAAACATGAACACAAGGGTAGACAGAAAAACATGAATACAAGGGTAGACAGGAAAACATGAATACAAGGGTAGACAGAAAAACATGAATACAAGGGTAGACAGAAAAACATGAATACAAGGGTAGACAGGAAAACATGAATACAAGGGTAGACAGGAAAACATGAATACAAGGGTAGACAGAAAAACATGAATACAAGGGTAGACAGAAAAACATGAATACAAGGGTAGACAATAAAACATGAATACAAGGGTAGACAGGAAAACATGAATACAAGGGTAGACAGAAAAACATGAACACAAGGGTAGACAGAAAAACATGAATGTACGGGTAGACAGAAAAACATGAATGTACGGGTAAACAGAAAAACATGAATGTACGGGTAAACAGAAAAACATGAATGTACGGGTAAACAGAAAAACATAAATGTACGGGTAAACAGAAAAACATGAATGTACGGGTAAACAGAAAAACATGAATGTACGGGTAAACAGAAAAACATGAATGTACGGGTAAACAGAAAAACATAAATGTACGGGTAAACAGAAAAACATGAATGTACGGGTAAACAGAAAAACAATACCCTACAGGCCTCAAAATTGTCTCTGAATAGTGCTAACATGCTGATGAATATCCAATAACCTTCGTGATAGCGCAGTGGTAGCGAGAGATTTGCAGTAAATGGCCGTAACCACTCGGGCAACGGAGGTCCCCTATTGAAGATATATTCTACTTACCCAGTTTCGGAGTAAGTACGCTCGCTATTTTCACAATGTCTCGGGCATTGGTGGGCTTCAGATCAACCCATGACGGGTCATTCTGTATAAACACACAAAAACACAGTCAATTAGCGGTCACCTCTATTATACAGATCAACCCATGATGGGTCATTCTGTATAAACACACAAAAACACAGTCAATTAGTGGTCACCTCTATTATACAGATCAACCCATGATGGGTCATTCTGTATAAACACACAAAAACACAGTCAATTAGTGGTCACCTCTATTATACAGATCAACCCATGACGGGTCATTCTGTATAAACACACAAAAACACAGTCAATTAGTGGTCACCTCTATTATACAGATCAACCCATGACGGGTCATTCTGTATAAACACACAAAAACACAGTCAATTAGTGGTCACCTCTATTATACAGATCAACCCATGATGGGTCATTCTGTATAAACACACAAAACCACAGTCAATTAGCGGTCACCTCTATTATACAGATCAACCCATGATGGGTCATTCTGTATAAACACACAAAAACACAGTCAATTAGCGGTCACCTCTATTATACAGATCAACCCATGATGGGTCATTCTGTATAAACACACAAAAACACAGTCAATTAGCGGTCACCTCTATTATACAGATCAACCCATGATGGGTCATTCTGTATAAACACACAAAAACACAGTCAATTAGCGGTCACCTCTATTATACAGATCAACCCATGATGGGTCATTCTGTATAAACACACAAAAACACAGTCAATTAGCGGTCACCTCTATTATACAGATCAACCCATGATGGGTCATTCTGTATAAACACACAAAAACACAGTCAATTAGCGGTCACCTCTATTATACAGATCAACCCATGATGGGTCATTCTGTATAAACACACAAAAACACAGTCAATTAGCGGTCACCTCTATTATACAGATCAACCCATGATGGGTCATTCTGTATAAACACACAAAAACACAGTCAATTAGCGGTCACCTCTATTATACAGATCAACCCATGATGGGTCATTCTGTATAAACACACAAAAACACAGTCAATTAGCGGTCACCTCTATTATACAGTCAAACCTGTGTTAGTGGTCACCTCTATTATACAGAGCAACCCATGATGGGTCATTCTGTATAAACACACAAAAACACAGTCAATTAGCGGTCACCTCTATTATACAGAGCAACCCATGATGGGTCATTCTGTATAAACACACAAAAACACAGTCAATTAGCGGTCACCTCTATTATACAGAGCAACCCATGATGGGTCATTCTGTATAAACACACAAAAACACAGTCAATTAGCGGTCACCTCTATTATACAGTCAAACCTGTGTTAGTGGTCACCTCTATTATACAGAGCAACCCATGATGGGTCATTCTGTATAAACACACAAAAACACAGTCAATTAGCGGTCACCTCTATTATACAGTCAAACCTGTGTTAGTGGTCACCTCTATTATACAGATCAACCCATGATGGGTCATTCTGTATAAACACACAAAAACACAGTCAATGCAAACAAGTAGACAAAACATAATATATTAAAACCTGTGTTAGTGGTCACCTCTATTATGCAGTCTAACCGGTATTAGCGGTCACCTCTATTATACAGTCTAACATGTGTTAGTGGTCACCTCTATTATACAGTCTAACCTTGAGTTAGCGGTCACCTCTATTAAACAGTCTAACCTGATCCGGGTATGGTTTTATACGTATTTTACGCATTTACGCAAATATAAAGGGAGATAATAAAATAAAGATACACTGGTTTTTATAAGTCGCAGCATATGTGGAAGTCGTGATAGCGCAGTGGATGTTCGCTTCAGGTGCGAAAGGTCATGAGTTCAAGCCCTGCTGGAGCCGTTACGATTGTTCCCTTAGGCAAGGCATTTAAATTCCACGTTGCCTCTTCTCTCTCCCTCGTGGCGATGGATTCCATCAGGAATGAGGTCTCGAGAGTGATTGATATAAGTTGTAAGAACTTGTTTCGCAATCGAGCTAAAATAAATTTGTATAAACTAAACTGAAGTTGCAGTAACAGCTTATGTTAAATGGAGACTCTCTTAGCTACTATTGGTGTAGGAAAACCCTGGGTGCCCCTCCGATTAGTATATTTAACCCATTCAACACCAAGTAACTCACATGGACTGGTCCATGATATTCATAAACCAATAAATGAATCAGAAAATCACATTTGGACAAGTTCATTTATCAAAATGGGTAATTATGTCTAAAAATAGTCATATCACTGGCAAAAAGTGCAGATCCTGATGAGACGGCTCGTCACGAGCCTATTTAGAGGTCTGTGGTGTTGAAAAGGTTAAGACATCGCCGGACACCCAGATAGAACCACCGACTTACCACAAGCCAGCTACACAGTTTCCTCACATGAAAGAATTTGACACCCCCTGGAGAGGAGCAGGTGAATTGAAGTCAATGACCGTAACCACTCGGCAAAGGAGACCCGATGTGTAAATCAACCAATATCAGTATTATAGGTAATGGGAACGGTTTTAAAAATAAAATTTTGAATTTCGTAAAGCAGCCCTATATCGTATGAAATAAAAGATATTTGAAAAATTCAAATTTTACGTATGGGTAGCAATGCTGCTACACATTCTTAAATTATAATTTGTATAATTATGTTCAATTATAAAATAGTGTTTTTTGAAATAAAACAAACTCACAACCGAAAGTAGGATTTTACAAATTGGTCGGTAACGCGCACTTGTTTACAATCGGAACCTGATTTACATTCGGAATGCATCGTCCTCCTTCGGCAATGATGAAAACAAACATGGCATATCTGCTGTTGTTTCACGCATGTGCGTGTTTATATTTCGTTTGTTGATAAACAAATTCGCGTATACGACGGTTTATATTTATTTGAATTTTATAGTTTCTGAGCGACTATTTCGATTTTTGTAAACACACACACATTAGTATTTATATTTTACCAACTACATCCTTTATTACGATATGCTTTAACTGTATAGTATTTATATATCTTCACCATTGTGACTTGCATTTAGTGGCATGGCAGGCTTGCTATCTCGGATATACATTTCATTGACTGCATTTGGGGTTTCAAGCATGACATGAAAGTCTTATGAACCGATTCTGATCTTACTAATACAATTAACAATATCTTACCAGTAGCCATGGCAACGATACTATCCAGCCAAAGTTCTGATACATTTCTAGATCATAGGCCACATGCTCTGAAACAAATACAATATACTCACTCAATGCTAACTTGTCTCCCTGGAGAAACGGTCAGAAAATCATGCATTTTTATACAGCAAGATAACATTTGGTGGAATTCGTGGTAGCGCAGTGGATGCGCGTTCGCTTCACGTGCGAAAGGTCCGGAGTTCGAGACCTGCTGGAGTCGCTATGATTGTGCCCTTAAGCAAGGCATTTAAATTCCACGTGGCCTCTTCTCTCTTCCTTGTGGCGATGGATTCCATCAGTAATGAGGTCTCGAGAGTGATTAATATAAGTTGTAAGAAGTTGTTATGCAATCGAGCTAAAATAAATTTGTATAAACTAAGGTTTGGTTAGAATCAGACCAATTAATGTAATAGGAAAACACTATGAACCACACCTACCACTCAGATCCCCCCGGGGCGTGTACGTCGCCATATTGGGCACCGGGAAGAAAGTTGGGACTGACACCGACCACAACATACCCTCTGGTCTATTTTTACTTGTCTTCATAGACATCGGAGGAGTAGCTGCGTCAGGATTGGTCGATGAGAATGGTGTCGCTACGAGACACATAAACTCTCCTTCTGAACATCATTACCATATTCAACATAACACAACAATCGGATTAAAAGAGAATCACGGAGAATATGGGAGATGATAAGACCTATTGACGATGGCGTCGATGAAGCTACAACAACGAGTAGATGGTTTCTTTGCGGAACACCTGAACGTTCACGACATTATCTGGGACGTAGGAAAGTTGACAAGATAGGACATGAAACGCAGGATCACAGACATCCTCGAGACTGCCAAACAAATACCCTCAAGGTGCTGGGGCGGGCTAGGAAAGGCATTCAGGCTCGCCTTCCCAGTTGTCCGACATGATAGACTGCTGTACATTCATGGATCTCATTGGCTAGCTGTACAGCAGTCAACTTTTGATATACAAGAATACAACAAAGCTAAAAACTAAAGCATATATATTCAAGAATACAACCAGCGTTATAAACTCGAGGGTATATATACTGAGTCAAAAAAGAAACGATACCAAACTAAAAATGACGTAAAACGGATAAAACCATAGAAAGGTTTAATATATTATTACGTATCAGTACCGGGTATCTTATTGCAACGTCAGCCAACCATAAACACAGGTAAATAAACACCCGATAATCCTGGAACGCCGAATTTCCGATTTGCACGTGCTCCTCAACAAAGACAACTTCCTACACATGTACAAATCGGAAAACCGGTTTATTGTACTGGTATTGCATTATCACCGAGGAAAAACACCTTACATACCCATTGTTACCTCTAACAAAATGCCTAGGCTAAACCACAATCAAAGAATGCGTGCCATTGGCATGATTGACGGCGGTTTACGTCAGCGTGACGTCGCAAATCGACTCGGGGTTACGCGGATCACGATAACACGTCTACTTCGATGTTATCGAACACATGGATCGGTGGACGACCGTCCAAGATCTGGTCGACCACGTGTGACTACGCGTGAACAGGACCGTCACATGCGGACGTCACATTTACGTGTCCGGTTCCTACCTGCTACGCACACAGCTGCCGTTACTCATGGGATGACCAACAATCGCATCAGTGCACAAACAGTCAGGAACCGGCTCGGTGAACGTGGCATTCGTGCCTATCGGCCATACGTTGGACCCATCCTGACACGACGTCACCGTGACGTACGGCGGGAATGGACGACGGAACGTGCTCGCTGGACTCGGTTACAGTGGAATTCGGTGATGTTTAGCGATGAATCGCGGTTCTGTTTGCGTCGAGCGGATGGCAGAGAGCGGGTATATCGCAGACACGGTGAACGTTACGCTGATGCATGTGTACGTCAGGTCGATCTGTTCGAGGGCGGAAGCGTTATGGCGTGGGGCGGTATCACCTTCGGCAGTCGCACTGAACTGTTAGTGGTGGACGGGAACCTAAACGCCCAGCGGTACTGTGATGAGATCCTTGCGCCAGTTGTTGTGCCGTTCTTTAACGCCAACAGAAACGTCACACTGTTCCAACAGGACAACGCCAGGTGTCATACTGCTCGGATTTCCACCACATTATTGGAGCAGAACAATATTGAAACCCTGCCGTGGCCTGCTTTGTCACCAGACTTGTCACCCATAGAACATTTGTGGGATACGTTAGACCGCCGCGTCAGACGACGTCAGCCGGTAACGTTAAACCAACTGAGGGATGTTTTGCGTCAGGAGTGGACAAATATTGACCAGCAAGAGATTCAGACACTCTTCCGTTCGATGCGACGGCGGTGCATTGCAGTGAGAGACGCAAATGGTGCCCATACTCGGTATTGACGTCTGTGTGAAAACTCCATTAGACCCCTGTCCGACGAATTACGTCATCACGCAGCAGACAGTTTCGGAGGCTCATTATGCTTTATGTGCTCCTCTTTCAAACATGTTGGACTATCATCTTATGAATTTTCAGAATTTTCTTAATAAATGTTGAAATTATAGACACATAAACACCAGGTATTGTTTCTTTTTTGACTCAGTATATATCAAGACTACAACCAGAGTTATAAACTCAATGGTATATATATCAAAACTACAACCAAGCTATTAACTCAAGAGCTATCCGATTAGCTCATTGGTTAGCCGGTTCGTTTCTCACCACTGCAAACCAGGTGCGATCCCAGGACAGGGAAGTACATTTATTAGTGGTCGCTAGCTCGGATATGCGAGTTTTGGTTTCACTCCAACATGAATGTCAAAGAGGGGGATAAATATAAGTTTAATTCTTACCTTGAACAGCAAGCAAGGCCCCGACAGTTTTCACTATGGACATAAAGCAGGTGTTTATTTGCGCCGATGTTTTCTCGGACACCATCAGATACTGCAGTGTACGGAAGAGAAGGCCGCAGATCTCGTTGCAACAATCCATGCTCACCCACGACGTGAACTTGGCAAACTCAGAGCTGTGTCTGAAACCATGGAATCCCGAGGTCGATAGTTACGAGAACATTACATGTACTGTATAGTACATTATTACTTTCTTCAATTTATTTTTTTGGTGAAGCTCTACGGCATCATTTATTATTATCAATATATACAATACAGTATGTGGAAGTCGTGATAGCGCATTGGATGCGCGTTCGCTTCAGGTGCGAAAGGTCCGGAGTTCGAGCCCCGCTGGAGCCGTTATGATTATGCCCTTAGGCAAGGCATTTAAATTCCACATTGCCTCTTCTTTCTCCCTCGTGGCGATGGATTCCATCAGGAATGAGGTCTCGAGAGTGATTAATATAAGTTATAAGAACTTGTTTCGCAATCGAGCTAAAATAAATTTGTATAAACTAATACAGTATGTACAGGATGAAAAAAATGTCAAACTGATTTCAATAACACTGCAATACCGTCCTTACTCGCCTATAAGACGAGTTTTGTACCACCAGATTATGGTCTCAAAGTGGCTTCCCGTCTTATAAGTGAGATTGTCGTGGAAGTCGTGATAGCGCAGTGGATGCGCGTTCGCTTCAGGTGCGAAAGGTCCGGAGTTCGAGCCCCACTGGAGCCGTTACGATTGTGCCCTTAGGCAAGGCATTTAAATTCCACGTTGCCTCTTCTCTCTCCCTCGTGGCGATGGATTCCATCAGGAATGAGGTCTCGAGAGTGATTTATATAAGTTGAAATAACTTGTTTCGCAATCAAGCTAAAATAAATGTATATAAACTATAAGTGAGAGCTATAAAAATTTAAACAATAAAAATGTGTTAAATGGTATCCATAATTACGTTTTAGAAAAGAAAGCACCCAGACACTGAACATTGCTTCAACTTGCAGTGGCCAAACATCAACATCAACCCGTCATATATGCGAGTGTATGCCAAAACTTACAGATTTCATGCATTGGTGGCCGGCCAAACATGCAATTTATACTTGTGTCCGGTGTCAATTTTATCAATCCGTCATATATGAGAGTGTATGCCAAAACCTAGATTTCAAGAAAAACGTAGGGGGGTCGTCTTATATGCGAGTGTATGCCAAAACGTACAGATTTCAAGACAAACGTAGGGGGGTCGTCTTATATGCGAGTGTATGCCAAAACGTACAGATTTCAAGACAAAAGTAGGGGGGTCGTCTTATATGAGAGTGTATGCAAAAACTTACAGATTTCAAGACAAACGTAGGGGGGTCGTCTCGTCTTATATGCGAGTGTATGCCAAAACTTACAGATTTCAAGACAAACGTAGGGGGATCATCTTATATGCGAGTGTATGCCAAAACGTACAGATTTCAAGACAAACGTAGGGGGGTCGTCTTATAGGCGAGATCACTTTACACGCGAGTATGGACAGTAGATAATATGCATGTGATTGAATGAGTGAAACAGACAGAGCAGCAATTATCATTCTGATATGGCCGGTTGGTGAGCCGCCATGTTACTGATTGCGTATCAGCCTGGTACCTGGCCAGCAGATGTACTGCTCTTCATAAGGCATTTCAATATGCGTGGCATTATAACAAACAAACACATTACTTTTACATTTCTTCTCTCTATTATAAAGTGCAACACGAAATTCATGAAGTAATATATTGGATATTAACACTTTCAACACCAAGTACAATTACATTTGGACTAGTTCATTTATCAAAATGGGTAATTTTGTCTAAAAATAGTAATATTACGGGCAAAAAGTGCAGATCCTGATGAGATGGCTCGTCACGAGTCGGCTCATCTGGATCTACACTTTTTGTAAGCCTATTTAGAGGTCTGTGGTGTTGAAAGGGCTAAATTATATAACCACAATGTTTCAAAAATAATATTTTTAAAGATGCATACGGTAGATATTTCTTATATTTTTTAGCAACATTGACACAAACTATTATCTTGCTCGAGCTGTTGACATTAGGTTGAAATAGAAACCATTTAATTTGCAACACAAACATTTATCGCTTGTTTAAATATTCACTATCTTCCATGACGAAGTGGAGTTCCTTTTTATCGGAATAAGTTCTCACTGAAACGATTCAACGAGTTAATTGATACACTTTGCCTATGAATAATAAAATCGGGTCAGTGCTATTTTTCCAATAATTATTTCAATTAAATTAATTCAATTAATATTGAAAATTGATTGCACTTTACTACTGACTGGCAACTTTATGATCGCTCATGAAAACGATTTTGGCAGAAAACGATGATCGCTGGTCGCATTATGGACTGATTGCTTAATCCACTTTAAGGATAAGGTCGGAAAAGATAAAGGCCGCTTCATACACGTGGTAGGAAAGAGGGAACCTGGGCAATAGGTAACCATAGAAGCAGGTCGCTTGCTTCTCAATCCTACATGTATTATGTATAGTCAAAGAGATAAAACGCATGGTTGTACGAGCATGCTTGACTGTATACCGATGTTTGATATCTGCGATGTTTCTATGGCTGTACAGCTGTATACATGTTGATATAATCTCGATGGTAACCTGAACGCCTTCCATCCGCATACAAACATCATCCTATAACCAATCACAACAACGTTACACGATAATCCAATAATCACAACAATGCTACACGATAATCCAATAATCACAACAATGCTACACGATAATCCAATAATCACAACAATGTTACACGATAATCCAATAATCACAACAATGCTACACGATAATCCAATAATTACAACAATGCTACACGATAATCCAATAATCACAACAATGTTACACGATAATCCAATAATCACAACAATGTTACACGATAATCCAATAATCACAACAATGTTACACGATAATCCAATAATCACAACAATGTTACACGATAATCCAATAATCACAACAATGTTACACGATAATCCAATAATCACAACAATGTTACACAGTAATCCAATAATCACAACAATGCTACACGATAATCCAATAATCACATTCCAATAATCACAACAATGTTACACGATAATCCAATAATCACAACACTGTTACACAATAATCCAATAATCACAAGAATGTTACACTATAATCCAATAATCACAACACTGTTACACAATAATCCAATAATCACAACAATGTTATACAGTAATCCATTAATCACAACAATGTTACACGATAATCCAATAATCACAACAATGTTATACAGTAATCCATTAATCACAACAATGTTACACGATAATCCAATAATCACAACAATGTTACACAGTAATCCAATAATCACAACAATGTTATACAGTAATCCATTAATCACAACAATGTTACACGATAATCCAATAATCACAACACTGTTACAAGATAATCCAATAATCACAACAATGTTATACAGTAATCCATTAATCACAACAATGTTACACGATAATCCAATAATCACAACAATGTTATACAGTAATCCATTAATCACAACAATGTTACACGATAATCCAATAATCACAACAATGTTACACAGTAATCCAATAATCACAACAATGTTATACAGTAATCCATTAATCACAACAATGTTACACGATAATCCAATAATCACAACACTGTTACAAGATAATCCAATAATCACAACAATGTTATACAGTAATCCATTAATCACAACAATGTTACACGATAATCCAATAATCACAACAATGTTATACAGTAATCCATTAATCACAACAATGTTACACGATAATCCAATAATCACAACAATGTTACACGATAATCCAATAATCACAACAATGTTACACAATAATCCAAGTAATCCAATAATCACAACAATGTTACACAGTAATCCAATAATCACAACAATGTTACACAGTAATCCAATAATCACAACAATGTTACACAGTAATCCAATAATCACAACAATGTTACACAGTAATCCAATAATCACAACAATGTTACACAGTAATCCAATAATCACAACAACGTTACACAGTAATCCAATAATCACAACAATGTTACCATTAATAGAGGCGACAACTAACACAGGTTTGACTGTATAACATACAGACATACATAATACAAAGGATCAAGTAGGAAGCTAAAGGTAGTTTTTACCCTAATAAACGAGATTGTATTCCTTAATCATTTCGCAGATACTACATACCTGTACATCTCACAGATACTACATACCTGTACATCTCACAGATACTACATACCTGTCCATCTCACAGATACTACATACCTGTACATCTCACAGATACTACATACCTGTACATCTCACAGATACTACATACCTGTACATCTCACAGATACTACATACCTGTACATCTCACAGATACTACATACCTGTACATCTCGCAGATACTACATACCTGTACATCTCGCAGATACTACATACCTGTACATCTCACATATACTACATACCTGTACATCTCTACATACCTGTACATCTCACAGATACTACATACCTGTACATCTCACAGATACTACATACCTGTACATCTCACATATACTACATACCTGTACATCTCACATATACTACATACCTGTACATCTCTACATACCTGTACATCTCACAGATACTACATACCTGTACATCTCACAGATACTACATACCTGTACATCTCACAGATACTACATACCTGTACATCTCACAGATACTACATACCTGTACATCTCACAGATACTACATACCTGTACATCTCACAGATACTACATACCTGTACATCTCACAGATACTACATACCTGTACATCTCACAGATACTACATACCTGTACATCCTGCAGATACTACATACCTGTACATCTCACAGATACTACATACCTGTACATCTCACAGATACTACATACCTGTACATCTCACAGATACTACATACCTGTACATCCTGCAGATACTACATACCTGTACATCCTGCAGATACTACATACCTGTACATCTCACAGATACTACATACCTGTACATCTCACAGATACTACATACCTGTACATCTCACAGATACTACATACCTGTACATCTCACAGATACTACGTACCTGTACATCTCACAGATACTACATACCTGTACATCCTGCAGATACTACATACCTGTACATCCTGTAGATACTACATACCTGTACATCTCATAGATACTACATACCTGTACATCTCACAGATACTACATACCTGTACATCTCACAGATACTACATACCTGTACATCTCACAGATACTACATACCTGTACATCTCACAGATACTACATACCTGTACATCTCCCAGATACTACATACCTGTACATCTCACAGATACTACATACCTGTACATCTCGCAGATACTACATACCTGTACATCCTGCAGATACTACATACCTGTACATCTCACAGATACTACATACCTGTACATCTCACAGATACTACATACCTGTACATCTTGCAGATACTACATACCTGTACATCTCACAGATACTACATACCTGTACATCTCACAGATACTACATACCTGTACATCTCACAGATACTACATACCTGTACATCTCGCAGATACTACATACCTGTACATCTCACAGATACTGCATACATGTACATCTCACAGATACTACATACCTGTACATCTCACAGATACTGCATACATGTACATCTCACAGATACTACATACCTGTACATCTCACAGATACTGCATACATGTACATCTCACAGATACTACATACCTGTACATCCTGCAGATACTACATACCTGTACATCTCACAGATACTACATACCTGTACATCTCACAGATACTACATACCTGTACATCTCACAGATACTACATACCTGTACATCCTGCAGATACTACATACCTGTACATCTCACAGATACTACATACCTGTACATCTCACAGATACTACATACCTGTACATCTCACAGATACTACATACCTGTACATCTCACAGATACTACATACCTGTACATCTCACAGATACTACATACCTGTACATCTCACAGATACTACATACCTGTACATCTCACAGATACTACATACCTGTACATCCTGCAGATACTACATACCTGTACATCTCACAGATACTACATACCTGTACATCTCACAGATACTACATACCTGTACATCTCACAGATACTACATACCTGTACATCTCACAGATACTACGTACCTGTACATCTCACAGATACTACATACCTGTACATCTCACAGATACTACATACCTGTACATCTCACAGATACTACATACCTGTACATCTCACAGATACTACATACCTGTACATCTCCCAGATACTACATACCTGTACATCTCACAGATACTACATACCTGTACATCTCGCAGATACTACATACCTGTACATCCTGCAGATACTACATACCTGTACATCTCACAGATACTACATACCTGTACATCTCACAGATACTACATACCTGTACATCTTGCAGATACTACATACCTGTACATCTCACAGATACTACATACCTGTACATCTCACAGATACTACATACCTGTACATCTCACAGATACTACATACCTGTACATCTCGCAGATACTACATACCTGTACATCTCACAGATACTGCATACATGTACATCTCACAGATACTACATACCTGTACATCTCACAGATACTGCATACATGTACATCTCACAGATACTACATACCTGTACATCTCACAGATACTGCATACATGTACATCTCACAGATACTACATACCTGTACTCACAGATACTACATACCTGTACATCTCACAGATACTACATACCTGTACATCTCACAGATACTACATACCTGTACATCTCACAGATACTACATACCTGTACATCTCACAGATACTACATACCTGTACTCACAGATACTACATACCTGTACATCTCGCAGATACTACATACCTGTACATCTCGCAGATACTACATACCTGTACATCTCACAGATACTACATACCTGTACATCCTGCTGTAAAGTGTAATCCAACTTGGATTTCAACATTTTGTATGTGACACTATATGCTTCCATTTTTACCGATGATTTTGTACACTCATCCAACTTCCTGTTAATAAATGATGATATATTACCGTATTTAGCTATGTATAGTGCGCACATTTCTTACTGAAATCCTCATCCATTTTATCTACTGCGCATTATACACCAGTACAGACATCAGGACATTTTTTTCCGGACCAAAATGTCATGAAATTCGACCCGAACGGGCCCACAGTCATTCTATAATTTGTTACATTTGACAAACGTTATAAACTAGCTATTAAAACCAGTTGTCGATAGTCTATATAAATAAATGAAATGAATAAGATCACAAAATTAGCATATATTGCGTTTATTTTGGCAAACTGAAGAATTTAATTGAAATTACTAAATGCATAAAAAATGGCGATTTGATAACATCACATGGTTTTATCGTATGTAATATTTCCCGTACTTTTCGCGTACCTCGCCGCATAAAGCGACGCTGCCTTCGTACGATATCATAGAGATAAAGAAACTTTGTAATTATAGTTTATTTGATTTAATATACCGTATGTTTTTAAATACGACATGATTAAAGACACGATGTGTTGGTTATTTTTACGGGAAATATTTACTATGTACAATGCATTGCATAAAAAAAAATTAATTAATTTCGACAAACCATTCACAATGGGTCCGGTCCCAGTTAATTAGGTAGGCTACACGTGTTGAGAAGTTTGAGCATCTGCTGACATGTTTGAGAACGTGTTGAGATGTTTGAGAACGATATGCATGTAATTTTCATGAAATCATGCCTGAGTGCGTTACCGTTCCTCGATGAGGTATCTCGAGTGATTAATATAAGTTGTAAATATCACGGAGCACAATTTTTAGCGATTCTTGAGAAATGTTAAATTTTGACTTGGAAAATTGCGTTTTTCACGTGCGCAGTATACATCGGAACTCAGTTTTCCCCCCGATTTTCGTGCTAAATCGTGGGTGCGCATTATACACGATAGCGCACTATACATAGCTAAATATGGTACACATACAGTCTACATCCGCTATGTCAAAGTCTGTTATGTCGAATTGTCCGGTTATCTCGAAGTCGGATCAAAGTCCCGTTTCAGACACTATTATTTTACATATAACTGGCTCTGTTTATATCGAATTTCGCTAAGTCAACTCCGGTTATGTCGAAGTATTTTGCTCGGTCCGACGAAATTCGACATAACGGTTGTAGACTGTATTATATAACACAAATAAATTAGGTAGAGTTATCGATCTTTAGTTAACCAACACTTGGGACGGGAGCAAAATGCAAAACAAGAATGAGAATTTACCTCCGGAACTGGGAAGGGTGAAATGTAAAGCAACAATGTGTTTTTACTTCCGTGACGGCAGTGACATTTGGGACGTGGGGTGGCATGTAAATGACTATGTGTTTTTACGTCCGTGACGGTAGTGACATTTGGGATATGGGGTGGCATGTAAATGACTATGTGTTTTTACGTCCGTGACGGCAGTGACATTTGGGACATGGGGTGGCATGTAAATGACTATGTGTTTTTACGTCCATGACGGCAGTGACATTTGGGATCTGGGGTGGCATGTAAATGACTATGTGTTTTTACGTTCGTGACGGTAGTGACATTTGGGACGTGGGGTGGCATGTAAATGACTATGTGTTTTTACCTCAACACAATTGAGGGGGGCAAGTGTGGCATGAAGAGGAGGATGGGAAACTGGTAAATTCCTTAGTGTTACCTCTTTCTAGTCAGTTTTCCTCCAGTCTTTGGGGTATTGTCTTCATTCTCAACTGACCGTGACATTTTCTCTATGACCCCAAGGTCACCAACACATTGTTCTGACAATTCACACATGACAGCCTTAGCCAATGGTCCAACCAGGTACTGCAGGATATACGTACATACATGATAGGACTATGGTGCACTAAAACACAAATACAAACTTGTCTTTCTTTCTTTAATACTATCCCATTTCTGGAATGAATACTGGTCTGGGTCATTCTTCGAGTGGAGGCGTCCGTGGTCCAGTGGTAGAGCGTCGGATTTGGAATCGAACGGTCCCAGGATCGATACTCGATCAGGGCACATATATAGTGTCCTTGAGCAAGGGTTAGTACTGGTCAACCGCTAATGTCGACTAAGCCTGCTCAGGAAAACATGTCCTGGTCATCGCAAGGGGTTTGACATTAATGGAACATACATACACAAGCATTTACCATATTTGTCGATAACCTGCTGGCACTCAGAATGCATGTCTACTTTTTGGGCATGCAGATATTGGCGGTGGGGGTACAATGTGTGCTTGAAATTAATATAACAAATTAATTTCCCCAAATCAAACCTGCTATATTTATCTCCAAGAATCTTACCTGCCGTTACGAAAACACATAAAGCTCAAGTCGTGAGCTATCATGTCGCACGAAATAAACATTACATGCTAAAAATAGGATGGATACCTGTAACTGAGCACCGGCTCCTATCCCACCGACAAGTGCTGCAACCAGTTGCTTTCTCTCCGACATACACGTGGAACTGAGCAGGTACTGCGGCGACAATTTATCCTGAATCTCACAAAGTAAGGCACTGATGGCCGACTTCACTTCCGTAGTTTGTAACCTGGATAGACCATTTGAGTCAAATATGGGGGCCATCTGACACAGGAAGCTGTGCAGAGTCATGTGATAGGAGGACAGAATGTCATAGTCGCCCCTAGCAACCAAACCAAAAATCACAGACGCTGTTGCCTTTTCTAACGATTGTATCTCTCTGAAGTGAAAATAGAGTAGAATGTCGGCACAATACCAATATACATATAATATGGTTTCTAGACAAAATGCACCATTATAGAAGGATGGAGCGTATAAATTGTAGGATGGGCTATATGGATAAGTTATTTTCAAACAAACCCTACTCAGTTACGTTTGCCAACATATAAAACAACTAATTTGGAGGTGGCGCCCCGATTAACAAGGGGGATAAGAAGGTAAAACATAACATTATGAATACTTACTTATCGAAGTTGGCTGCCAATCCAACTTGATTAATAGATACTTTCCTTAAGCAGCCGGACATAACTGGTTCAAATTCTCCGTGTTTTGGTTGGATGCTGACCAATTTTACCTTCTTACCCCCCTGGTGAATCGGGGTGCCACCTCCAAATTAGTTGTTTTATATTTTGGAGGATAGTGTATGATACAGAAAACAATCCATTTCCAGAAGGATACCTGGGTCTTTTACATGTCTGGTGCATAGTACCGATTAGCGCAGTGGTTAGCGCGCTCACCAATGCAATCCGGGTTCGATCCTCGGACCGGGAAGTATGTGAGATGGTACGGTGGTCGCCAGATCGGACAGGTGGGTTTTCTCCGGGTACTCCGGTTTCCTCCCACACGAATGACCACATATACGCTTTCATCCGCGCAAACGAGAGTGATTAATATAAGTTGTTAGAACTTAATTCGCAATTGTTGTAAATTAAATAAAGTTTAAACTTTTTATAGTACCGATCCACGAGACTTCGGTTCATAGTCCCATCTGTTAATGGTCAGGTTAGGGGTCGAACCAGTGATCCCTGGACTCGAAGTTCAACGTGTTAACCACTGGAGTACTTACCTTTACTTTACCATTTTCATACATTCCTATATGCGGCCATTGTAGAGATTACATTGTATATGTACTTACTCCGTCGTGACGCCCTCCACCAGCTGTAAACCGGTTGAAAGTAGTTCCAGCATGGCAGTGACACAGTCTAGGAAATATTCTTCCACTTCCAGTGGTACCTTGGTATACTTTACGAGTCCAGCCAACAAACTCAGCGACTCCTAACAAACATCAACAACAAACGTATGTTTTTGTACAAATGTGAAAACACAAATAAAACATCTCACGCAGACAAATGATGTAACGGATATGGTGTACGCCTCGTAAACGAGAGGTTGCAATTTGAGCCCAGTTAGAACCACGGTTGTGGTGTGCTTAGTAAAGACACTCAAATCCACATTGCATCTTCTCTCTCCCTAATGTCGATGGATTCCACCAGAGCGATTAATCTAATGTTGTAAAAACTTGTTTCTGCAAACGAGCTAAGATAAATTTATATAAACCATAGAGATAAATAAAGATATTTTATTCATGACAGTGCATGGATACAGCCCCTTGTAGTAGGACTATGACTGAAAATGAGTAATTTAAGAAAGCACCAAAAATAAACTGACAAACAACAAGAATCCTTGCATAACCATCAAACATCCTCATATGCTAAATTTTGCACAAATAATGAGATCGTACGGTGGTCGCCAGATCGGACAGGTGGGTTTTCTCCGGGTACTCCGGTTTCCTCCCACATGAATAACCACATTTATGCTTTCATCCGTGCCAACGAGAGTGATTAATATAAGTTGTTAGAACTTGCTTCGTAATCGCTAAATAATGAATGCAGAGATGAACAAATAAGATTTATGAGATGCATAAGCAGACAAATCTATACGACCCAGTTTTAAAAGTGGATGTACAAAAGCGTCAATGCCAAAATACCGTCTCCGTGGCCTAGTGGTTAAGGTGTCCGCCTACGGAGCGGGAGATCGAAAGTTCTAATCTCGTAGGGGGTTCTTTCCGAAATGGCCAGTTGGTGAGCCGCCAGCTAGTTAAATAATGGTTACCGATTGCCTACCAGCCTGGCACCTGGCATACAAGCATAGGATTCGGGAAGTACTGATGTTCATAAAAAAATAGGTGTCTCATAAGTCAGAAATGGCTGGCCCTTTAAATAGGGGTGACACAATAATAAACAAACACACTACAGGAATACCTCCAGCTTTAGACTGCTCGTCTTCAGAACAACATGTGTCGCGCTCATGCCATCCGATTCCGCAGCGATATGACCATGAACAAGACGCTTTATTTGTGACCACCAAATATGCTTGATTTTTAGTTTGAGTCACATCAACAGCTGAGGTTATATGCCAGCTGTATGTGATCGATGATGATCTAGGAGTCACTTCAAACATTGTTTCATACACTAACAGTAACCTAAGAAACGGCCAAAAATTGCTGACCCTCAACATATCCGCGGGGACAAAAACTGCAATGAAAATGAGCCACTTTACACTTACAGTTTTCAAAGTCACATCGCCGTTTTCCACTTGATAGCACAGACTGGCCCAGAGTGCATTCACCTGATTCTCTAAACAGAATGTATTCAAATCCGACATTACTTGGCACAAAATCTTCCTGGAATAGAAAATCATAATATATCATGTAAATGAATCTCCCATACATTCGATTACTTATTTTTACGAATGATTAGAAAAATACACTAGATGATGAAAATGTATTCTGAATCAAACATTTTTTTCACAGCGGGTGGGGGAGTGTCAAGGGGGATAGCTTTGTTTTGTTTGTTTTGGGGTTTAATGTCCCATAAACAGCTGAGGTCATATGGCGACTCTCTAGCTATTATTGGTGGAGGAAGAACCCGCAATCGTGCAATTATCAGCTTAGGTCATATGGCGACTCTCCAGCTATTATTGGTGGAGGAAGAACCCGCAATCGTGCAATTATCAGCTTAGGTCATATGGCGACTCTCCAGCTATTATTGGTGGAGGAAGAACCCGCAATCGAGCAATTATCAGCTTAGGTCATATGGCGACTCTCCAGCTATTATTGGTGGAGGAAGAACCCGCAATCGTGCAATTATCAGCTTAGGTCATATGGCGACTCTCCAGCTATTATTGGTGGAGGAAGAAACCGCAATCGTGCAATTATCAGCTTAGGTCATATGGCGACTCTCCAGCTATTATTGGTGGAGGAAGAACCCGCAATCGTGCAATTATCAGCTTAGGTCATATGGCGACTCTCCAGCTATTATTGGTGGAGGAAGAACCCGCAATCGAGCAATTATCAGCTTAGGTCATATGGCGACTCTCCAGCTATTATTGGTGGAGGAAGAACCCGCAATCGTGCAATTATCAGCTTAGGTCATATGGCAACTCTCCAGCTATTATTGGTGGAGGAAGACACCGCAATCGTGCAATTATCAGCCTAGGTCATATGGCGACTCTCCAGCTATTATTGGTGGAGGAAGACACCGCAATCATGCAATTATCAACTAGAGAAGCCCAAAGCATAAAAAAGGATTCATGAATGCAAACAAAGCCTAAATTGTTTATAAAACGGAGAATTCATCAACACACAGGCGCAATGAACACAGCCTTAATGTCAATATTTGACTTACACCTTGCCCCATATAACATAGACAATTACCAACATTTTATTTTACATTGATGCAAACTTGCACGTATTGTTTTGTGTTAATATTATTATACCATTCTTATTGAGCGCCCTTGTCATATAAAAAATACACGTTCAAAAGCACTTTACATAAACATGTAACACGCATATAACAATAGAAATCAAAAGATTACAAAATGTAGAATGCAGGGTTAAAAGCATGTGATAAAAGTATGGAAAAAATTATATAATTTCTATTTTTACATGTTTTAAATAGTATACTTAAACTGATGAGGAACCTACTTAACATATGGATTGTACATTAGATACACAAAATAAGAAATTATAGATTAAAACTACAACATATAAATAACAGATATTTACTTCTACTGTGATATTTATACAAAAAGGTAGGTGAGAAATAATATTTGTCTTTCAGTTGTTTATTGGCGAATGAAACATGGTTTGGAGTTCGTTCTGACATGCAGGAATTAACCACGCAGGCCATGGTAATTAGTGGTTAATTCTGGCGCTCATAACGACATAACAAACCATGTTTTATTCAACTCTAAATAACGCAAAAATAAGTATTATTTTCATTCTAACATGTGAAAAATCTCTAAAAAGAGCAAAAATAGTTGTGTTATTTTTCTTATAGAGTGTAAATGACGTCATAAAACTACAAAACTGCCAGTAAATAATGTCACATTGATGTCACACGCTCAACACGTTGACGTCACACGCTTAACTGCCAGTAAATGATGTCACGTTGACGTCACACGCTAAACTGCCAGTAAATGATGTCACGTTGACGTCACACGCTAAACTGCCAGTAAATGATGTCACGTTGACGTCACACGCTAAACTGCCAGTAAATGATGTCACGTTGACGTCACACGCTAAACTGCGTTGACGTCACACGCTAAACTGCCAGTAAATGATGTCACATTGACGTCACATGCTAAACTGCCAATAAATGATGTCACGTTGATGTCACACGCTAAACTGCCAGTAAATGATGGACGTTGACGTCACACACTCAACGTGACGCTCAACTGCCAGTAAATGATGTCACATTGACGTCACACGCTAAACTGCCAGTAAATGATGTCACGTTGACGTCACACGCTAACAGTGTTTTATTACAGATTTAACCATGGTAAATTCCTTCTCCGAGTCTACAGACAAAATGCCCAACTATGTTATAATATATACAAAAATTATCATGATATTAATACAATAGTGTAAGTGATATTAATACAATAGTGTAAGTGATATTAATACAATAGTGTACGTGATATTAATACAATAGTGTACGTGATATTAATACAATAGTGTAAGTGATATTAATACAATAGTGTAAGTGATATTAATACAATAGTGTAAGTGATATTAATACAATAGTGTATGTGATATTAATACAATAGCGTACGTGATATTAATACAATAGTGTAAGTGATATTAATACAATAGTGTAAGTGATATTAATACAATAGTGTATGTGATATTAATACAATAGCGTACGTGATATTAATACAATAGTGTAAGTGATATTAATACAATAGTGTATGTGATATTAATACAATAGCGTACGTGATATTAATACAATAGTGTAAGTGATATTAATACAATAGTGTAAGTGATATTAATACAATAGTGTACGTGATATTAATACAATAGTGTACGTGATATTAATACAATAGTGTAAGTGATATTAATACAATAGTGTAAGTGATATTAATACAATAGTGTAAGTGATATTAATACAATAACGTATGTGGTATTTATACAATAAAGTACATGGTATTTATACAATAACGTACGTGATATTTATACAATAACGTACGTGATATTTATACAATAACGTACGTGATATTTATACAATAACGTACGTGATATTAATACAATAACGTATGTGATATTAATACAATAACGTATGTGATATTAATACAATAACGTATGTGGTATTTATACAATAACGTACGTGGTATTTATACAATAACGTACGTGATATTAATACAATAACGTACGTGATATTAATACAATAACGTACGTGATATTAATACAATAACGTACGTGGTATTTATACAATAACGTACGTGGTATTTATACAATAACGTACATGGTATTTATACAATAACGTGCGTGGTATTTATACAATAACGTGCGTGGTATTTATACAATAACGTACGTGGTATTTATACAATAACGTACGTGGTATTTATACAATAACGTGCGTGGTATTTATACAATAACGTGCGTGGTATTTATACAATAACGTGCGTGGTATTTATACAATAACGTGCGTGGTATTTATACAATAACGTGCGTGGTATTTATACAATAACGTACGTGGTATTTATACAATAACGTACGTGGTATTTATACAATAACGTACGTGGTATTTATACAATAACGTACGTGGTATTTATACAATAGCGTACGTGGTATTTATACAATAGCGTACGTGGTATTTATACAATAGCGTACGTGGTATTTATACAATAGCGTACGTGGTATTTATACAATAGCGTACGTGGTATTTATACAATAGCGTACGTGGTATTTATACAATAGCGTACGTGGTATTTATACAATAACGTACGTGATATTTATACAATAACGTACGTGATATTCAACTGATATAGTTCACAGCTGTATATATCTTCGACGAAGAAGTTAGCAGGAGATAAGGTAACATCAAACGTCTCTGTCCTCTGAAATAAAAACCATACAAACTATATAAAAAAAAATAGAAATTTCTCTCCAAAAAATCTCAATTTTTTTTTGTCTATTTATATTTATCAAATCGCCCCCTGGTTAATTAACACTAAATAGGTGCTATGCCTCCAGAAGTATATTAGACGATGGATTTGGAAACCACCGATTCACCCAACTCTGGTTTTATATATACATGTATGCGCTAAGAACAGTTATACTTGTGCTGCCAACATACAAATCTACTATTCCATAACCGACTATGATTAATATATACCATGCTAGGCTCCTGAAGTGCCTGTAGAACCTTCAACATCTGTGTCGGCAGTCTGTGCAATGTGCCGCTATCCGCTCTACCAGCAAACATGTCCTCAGATATATGCACCAAATCTACAATAATAGCAACAACACAATTGATTGAGTGCTAACGGAATTTAGGCAGTTGAGGCATGTATGATATTTGACAGATGAACTGGACAAAAAAAGTATCTCTGCCTCTTCATGGACTGAGACTTTAATAACTACAGAAATATTCTGTCTAATTGTATACCAATAGCTGTAACAAAAAGCATGTGTTTCTTCTCCATGTAACACAAAGCAAAAATGTCTACCTGTAACATAAAGCACGAGTTTCTCCATGTAACACAAAGCAAAAATGTCTACCTGTAACACAAAGCACGAGTTTCTCCATGTAACACAAAGCACAAATGTCTACATGTAACACAAAGCACGAGTTTCTCCATGTAACACAAAGCACAAATTCCTACATGTAACACAAAGCATCATATGTACCACAAAGCATCACTTCCTATTTGTAACACACAGCATGAACTCCTATATGTACCACAAAGCACAAGCTCTTGCGTGTAACACAAAGCTCAAATTCCTACAGGTAACACAAAGCACACTCTCCCACTTGTAACGCAAAGTACAAGCTCTTGCGTGTAACACAAAGCTCAAATTCCTACTTGTAACACAAAGCACAAGCTGGTACATGTAACACGAAGCACAAGTTCCTACCTGTAACACAAAGCAAGAGCTCCTTCAATATACGTCCATAGAAGAATGCATCTCTGGAGTGAACAGCTTGCAGTATTTCATGCATTGTATCGATGGTACGTTCGTGAAGAGCCTCGCATTTCTTCTGTCCAAGTAAAACCAAGATTCGTGAGAGGAACCAGAGCAGAAATTCTGAAATAGAGATATGTACACTGCCTTGGTCAGAGTAGGAAAATGCATACACTCTCTTGGTAGTCAGAGAGTTACGCACACTACCTGGAACTAAATGTGAAAGGGAGATATGTACACTGCCTTGGTCAGCGTAGCAAGTCTATTGGTATACTCACGAGTTACGCACGCTACCTGGAACTAAATGTGAAAGGGAGATATGTACACTGCCTTGGTCAGCGTAGCAAGTCTATTGGTATAGTCACAGAGTTACGCACGCTACCTGGAACTAAATGTGAAAGGGAGATATGTACACTGCCTTGGTCAGCGTAGCAAGTCTATTTGTATAGTCACAGAGTTACGCACGCTACCTGGAACTAAATGTGAAAGGGAGATATGTACACTGCCTTGGTCAGCGTAGCAAGTCTATTTGTATAGTCACAGAGTTACGCACGCTACCTGGAACTAAATGTGAAAGGGAGATATGTACACTGCCTTGGTGACAGTCGGAAGATGCATACACTCTCTTGATACAGTCAGAGAGTTACGCACACTACCTGGAACTAAATGTGAAAGGGAGATACGTACACTGCCTTGGTCAGCGTAGCAAGTCTATTGGTATAGTCACAGAGTTACGCACGCTACCTGGAACTAAATGTGAAAGGGAGATATGTATACACTGCCTTGGTCAGCGTAGCAAGTCTATTGGTATAGTCACAGAGTTACGCACGCTACCTGGAACTAAATGTGAAAGGGAGATATGTACACTGCCTTGGTCAGAGTAGCAAGTCTATTGGTATAGTCACAGATTTACGCATGCTACCTGGAACAAAATGTGAAATGGAGATATGTACACTGCCTTGGTGACAGTCGGAAGATGCATGCACTCTCTTTGTACAGTCAGAGAGCTACGCACACTACCTGGAACTAAATGTGAAAGGGAGATATGTACACTGCCTGGGTGACAGTCGGAAGATGCATGCACTCTCTTTGTACAGTCAGAGAGCTACGCACACTACCTGGAACTAAATGTGAAAGGGAGATATGTACACTGCCTGGGTGACAGTCGGAAGATGCATGCACTCTCTTTGTACAGTCAGAGAGCTACGCACACTACCTGGAACTAAATGTGAAAGGGAGATATGTACACTGCCTGGGTGACAGTCGGAAGATGCATGCACTCTCTTTGTACAGTCAGAGAGCTACGCACACTACCTGGAACTAAATGTGAAAGGGAGATATGTACACTGCCTGGGTGACAGTCGGAAGATGCATGCACTCTCTTTGTACAGTCAGAGAGCTACGCACACTACCTGGAACTAAATGTGAAAGGGAGATATGTACACTGCCTGGGTGACAGTCAGAAGATGCATGCACTCTCTTTGTACAGTCAGAGAGCTACGCACGCTACCTGGAACTAAATGTGAAAGGGAGATATGTACACTGCCTGGGTGACAGTCAGAAGATGCATGCACTCTCTTGGTACAGTCAGAGAGTTACGCACACTACCTGGAACTAAATGTGAAAGGGAGATATGTACACTGCCTGGGTGACAGTCGGAAGATGCATGCACTCTCTTGGTACAGTCAGAGAGTTACGCACGCTACCTGGAACTAAATGTGAAAGGGAGATATGTATGGTGCCTGGGTGACAGTCGGAAGATGCATGCACTCTCTTGGTACAGTCAGAGAGTTACGCACGCTACCTGGAACTAAATCTGGTTCAAAATCAAAATGCTCAGTTTCATAATTCCATTTGTTAATGTTCAGTCCCTGATGAAGTGGCTATTGTGTCTGAAACCTTGGATTTAGACAATTACAGACATTTTATTTTATATTTATGAAAACTTGCAAGTTATGTTTCATGTTAGTAAGTGATACTTAACGTAAACTCGTTTCTCCACATAAACAAAATAGTATACCTTTAGCGCTTCCCACATATAATAGATATATATTATTCAGTATGCATGTCATGGTTCCTGCTAGCTGTCGCCAATGGCGTCAATTGTGACAAAATACAACATTGCGACAAAAAACATATACTGGCACAAAAGTTTGTGAATTGGAGAAAATATTTGGCGCACATTTTTTGTTTTTTATTTATTTTTTGTTTGTTTTGACACAACATGTTTTGTCAAATACATAGCTTCTAATATTTATCTGTGAACTATATGACTCTTAGTTGGCTCCAAGAGGAGAAGAATTATATAAGACTATGTCTTCCATTCTAATCGTGTTTCTGTATTCTGATTATGTGTGATTGTTCAATATGTATTATATTGGGAAATAAAATATGTTTAAACTAAGTTTTTCAAATTGGCTCCAGTGGTTTTCAATTGGCGACAGAAGTGGCGCAGATAACAATTCCGACAGAGGTAACCCTGTATGTAGCATAGAGCGTCTATAACTTATGAGCAGTATGCAGATAAAATGAGTAATAGGTTAATCTGGTGTGGAGCAAAAGCGTTAAACTAAACAACGAAAGTTTGTGTTGGTGGCGATATTTCCATACTATAATCTCATTTTAAACTTCTCAAACATTAGATCCGTCGCTACCGACGACGGCAAATATACCTTGGGTTAGATCCTCATCCTGGATGCTGCCACCCGATCTATTTAGGGGCGGAGTGCTCGGAGACTGGTTAGGTGGAGGGGGCAGGAACACCTCTGACCTGTCGCGGAGGAAGATACCACAGAACTGTAGAGGTAAGAAGCTACTTGTACCATCTTTCTTCAGCGCAGCTGCCACTGAAAGTACCAAATAAGGAATTAATCGCGGGTTAATAGTTTCAATCTGAGCAAGAGCTACATTGGGCATGTTTAAAGCCAGCGTGGCGGCCTCGATTCATTATATTTACATTAGCTGTCCGATTAGCGCAGTGGTTAGCGTGCTTGCTTCTCACCAATACAACCCAGGTTCGATCCTCGGACCAGGAAGTATGTGAGATGGTACGGTTGTCACCAGATCGGACAGGTGGGTTTTCTCCGGGTACTCCGGTTTCCTCCAACACGAATGACCACATACACGCTTTCATCCGCGCCAACGAGAGTGATTAATATAAGTTAAAGTTAAAACTTGCTTCGCAATCGTTGTAAAATAAATAAATTTTAAACTTTTTTACATTAATTACTCAAAGAAATCAAAGAAAAGCTGCACAACACTGCAAATGTGCATACCCATAAAATCGAGTGTGCATGTCAGCTGCATCTCATTAGTTCAAATTCACACGAAAACAGATATACGTTCATCGAAGGAAATGCAATTACGATGTAAATATAAAACAATAAGCTGGGAAAAAAGGGTTCATTCTAGGTCAGAATTTTTGGGAGAAGTGAGAAAGCGCTTGATCGCTTCCTTAAATGGTGCTCTTTAATATACTTCTGCAAAATAGGTTTAAAATGCACAGTACAACCATTAACTACAACATTTGAATAGAAGAAGTGCTTAATAAAGGGCCAGTGTATCTTACTAGACAACATTCTGACCTAGAATGAACCCTGGATTGTATTTACTCAGCAAAAGGTTAAAAGAATTTTTCATCATTGTGAGATAGGGCAAAAAGGGACATTTGGCAGCATGATGAGGTTTGCTATTTTGGCAGCATGATGAGGTTTGCTATTTTGGCAGCATGATGAGGTTTGCTATTTTGGCAGCATGATGAGGTTTGCTATTTTGGCAGCATGATGAGGTTTGCTATTTTGGCAGCATGAGGGTTTGCTATTTTGGCAGCATGATGAGGTTTGCTATTTTGGCAGCATGTGGGTTTGCTATTTTGGCAGCATGAGGTTTGCTATTTTGGCAGCATGATGAGGTTGCTATTTTGGCAGCATGAGGTTTGCTATTTTGGCAGCATGATGAGGTTTGCTATTTTGGCAGCATTGAGGTTTGCTATTTTGGCAGTGTGAGGTTTGCTATTTTGGCAGCATGATGAGGTTTGCTATTTGGCATGAGGTTGCTATTTTGGCAGCATGATGAGGTTTGCTATTTTGGCAGCATGAGGTTTGCTATTTTGGCAGCATGATGAGGTTTGCTATTTTGGCAGCATGATGGGTTTGCTATTTTGGCAGCATGATGAGGTTTGCTATTTTGGCAGCATGATGAGGTTTGCTATTTTGGCAGCATGTGGGTTTGTTTTGGGTGTGAGGTTTGCTATTTTGGCAGCATGATGAGGTTTGCTATTTTGGCAGCATGAGGTTTGCTATTTTGGCAGCATGATGAGGTTTGCTATTTTGGGTGGGTTTGTTTTTGGGTGTGGGTTTGTTTTTGGGTGGGTTTGTTTTTGGGTGTGGGTTTGTTTTTGGGTTTGTTTTTGGGTGTGGGTTTGTTTTTGGGTGTGGGTTTGTTTTTGGGTGGGTTGTTTTTGGGTGTGGGTTTGTTGGGTTTGTTTTTGGGTGGGTTTGTTTTGGCAGCATGATGAGGTTTGCTATTTTGGCAGCATGATGAGGTTTGCTATTTTGGCAGCATGATGAGGTTTGCTATTTTGGCAGCATGATGAGGTTTGCTATTTTGGCAGCATGATGAGGTTTGCTATTTGGAGTGTGAGGTTTGCTTTTGGGTGTGGGTTTGTTTTTGGCAGCATGATGAGGTTTGCTATTTTGGCAGCATGATGAGGTTTGCTATTTTGGCAGCATGATGAGGTTTGCTATTTTGGCAGCATGATGAGGTTTGCTATTTTGGCAGCATGATGAGGTTTGCTATTTTGGCAGCATGAGGTTTGCTATTTTGGCAGCATGATGAGGTTTGCTATTTTGGCAGCATGATGAGGTTTGCTATTTTGGCAGCATGATGAGGTTTGCTATTTTGGCAGCATGATGAGGTTTGCTATTTTGGATTGTTCACGATATATTTCTTTCATGCGTTGAAAATTAGCCCTACAGTTTGAAATCGGTATCGCAAATTATCTTTCCTTGTGTATGATCCGTAGTTTGTTCGCTTTGGGGCTTAAAGTCGCACCAACAGCTTAGGTCATATGGCGAGTCTTCAGTTGTTTGTTTGTTTGTGTGTTAGTTCAGGTGTTACAGTTCGGGTTTTACGCCTGCATCAGCACCATTTTGGGCTATATTGGCGGCGGGCAGTTTTACCTAACGATACCTTTCCTGGGCAGGCTCCAGCGGTTAACCAGTACTTGGGTGCACCAACCTCCGTAAGAAACTGCCAACTTTTTCATATAAATGAGACACGTTCTGAGCGGGGCTCGAACCAGTGACCATCAGTGATGATAAGTTACAGTGGTATACAAGTATACAGCGACCGTAACCACTCGAGGCGGTCTCAGTTGTTAAAGATGGAGGAAGACCCAGGGTGTCCCTCCAAGCAGTGCAGACAGGAACCCTCCCCCTGAGTGCAAGCACCGACCTTCCTCAAGCCAGGTGGATAGCTTGTTAGTTAGCTAAGTTCATACCCCCAGTGTGATTCGAACCTACAGTGGTGAGGGGCAATTGATTTGAAGCCCCCGACTGTAACCACTTGGCGTCACAACACTATTAATTGCCTGTAAACATTGTGATACATGCCAGATATGTACATATGTACACGTCTCCGTGGCCCAGTGGTTAAGGCGTCCGCCTACGGAGCGGGAGGTCGAAGGTTCGAATCTCGTCAGGGGTTCGTTCTGATATGGCCGGTTGGTGAGCCGCCAGCTAGTTAAATAATGGTTACCGATTACCTACCAGCCTGGCGCCTGACATACAAGCATAGGATTCGGGAAGTACTGATGTTCATAAAAAGAGGTGTCTCATAAGTCAGAAATGACTGGCCCTTTAAATAGGGGTGACTCTATAATAAACAAACACTTTACTTACTTTACTTTACTGTACAGGATATAATTGGGAAGGGTCGAATCTAATGTTTTAAGAACTTGTGACTCGACCCATTTGCCATTATCGATGTTGTTGTTTGTGGTGTATTATATTATTGTATGTGTACTTGTATTGGCAATAAAATATGTTTAAACTGTACAGGATATAAGCCGAAAACGATCCAATAAGTAAAATATTGGACTGTGTGAGACACTTAGCACCGACCTTAGTGCCAATATAATACATATTGGATCCATTTGAGGCTTATATCTTACTTAATACATACACTTATATAACAAGATCATACTAATTAAAATTGCTAATTGTCGTACATTTGATAGCATATGATTTGATATAATACTCTGGCCAGTTTAAAAGCAGTGCAATATTAACAATAATGGACTGCAAGTAGTATGGTATGACTTCACGACAATGTTTTAAAAACAATTAATGTCAATTAAGTATTCCATTTATGCTCTCAAGAGACATCTCTATTTTTCTATTACCTCCCTTGGCAGATAGTCTGATTTATTCCAAAATGTGAATAGGTCCTTTTAGTTAGAATCCTTTGTTTTTACTGTTGTTCCCTAACCAGATGTTGCGGTATGATAAATGTAATTTTATCAAAATCATTGTTAATTAACTGATAACATTCTTTTACAATAAGTACCCATTGTATATACTGTATGAGATATGTCAAGATATTAATACTCATAAGAAGCGATAGTGGAATAAACTTACTAGCATGTTGTGCAAAGGAAACAACGATAAAAACAGGGGAAAACATTTAATAGGACCTATCTACTTTTAGGGAGTATTCAGGGGCAGTAACTGACCAATGTCTCTCATTAGAGCATCTTCTGTATCCTCCAAAAACTAAAATTACCTTTGGGGGCGTAGCGTGATTAACCAGGGGCGATAATTATTAAACATATCTCAAAAGAAAATCAACGTGTCATAATTTTTCACTTGAAGCCAAAGTAAACCAAGGGACTTTAATATCGTATTGTTCCTATTTATAGCGCCCGGGCGCGATGCAAAACACAAAAGGGGCGCGCTAATTAGAGTAATTAATTTCTGTAGTATAGGTGTGGAAAATCTCCATTTCAATATCGGTAATTGCCAACTAATTGGAAGAAACTGCTCAGTGACCTTGCTTTGTCATAATGCGACGCCTACTACGTCATCGTGTGTTACCTAAATCGATCGATAATTATGTTCTGTACATGCGGTACATAATATTATGCCACGTAAATCGTATACATTTAAAGTTAACCCATGTTTCTGTGGATTGTTCCGCGTTATAAACTTTTATATGGTGTCTATGTAAATAACTATCCTTGTACTTTCAGTTTGAATAGATCGAGGCATTGTTGATATTGTGTGAATTCTTCTGTGAAAATAAATACTTTTTTTATAGCGATACACGTTCAACAAGTGATGCGCATATTATTCATGCATACTTAGTGATTCATGAGCTTGGGGTTTATATATATATATATGGATTACGTTAAACAACAGTACTACCGACAGGTAAGCCAATTATTTCCTTTTAAGGGCCATTTCATGTTGCATTTTTACGTGGGGGCGCCTATATTAGAGGTGGCGCTTTAAATAGGAACAATACGGTAAGTGGGTGTGTATGTTTTGCATTGCCATTAGTTTATACAAATTTATTTTAGCTCGATTGCGAAACAAGTTATTTCAACTTATATAAATCACTCTCGAGACCTCATTCCTGATGGAATCCATCGCCACGAGGGAGAGAGAAGAGGCAATGTGGAATTTAAATGCCTTGCCTAAGGGCACACTCGTAACGGCTCCAGTGGGGCTCGAACTCCGGACCTTTCGCACCTGAAGCGAACGCGCATCCACTGCGCTATCACGACTTCCACATAGTAATGCATTTATAAAATTAAAATGTGTAGTTCTTCTAAAAAATTGACTAAAATTCCACTGCCTGATACAATATGTATATATAATCCAGGCACGTAGCTACTATAAGGCAATGATGGCCCGGGCCTGCAGATTGTCCCAGAAAATGAAAGATCTAAATCAACGATAATGCAATTTAAACATCTAAGACGTACATTAAAATGCGTCAGATTGCACCATTGACGTTCTAGGATTCATAATATTAATAGGGGAGTATGCCACCCGTACCCATCTAGCAGCATCGCATCTCCAATGATCAATATTTTAGTCGGATATGTACGTTCAAAATCGCTAGCTATGCCATTGAATATAATTATATATATACAACGGCGAAGATAGCGATTTTTAATGTGGTCCTATTTAAACAATTGAGCATCGAGTGTGTTTTACGTTTATTTATCGTTGCTACCGGTTGCCCATATGAGCGACGCCTCCTGAAGAGATTAGTAGTCATTTTAGATTTTTGGAGGATAGTGCAATGATACAGATTGCTACCATACCAGAGTCTCCTCTGGTTCTTTTACGTGTACGGTGTACAGCATTGACACGAGACCTCGGTTTAAAGTCCTATCTGAAAGACTGTTAATTTTATTATGGTCAGACGGAGGATCGAACCTGCGATCCCTGGATTACCAGTCCAGCGTGTTACCACTGGACTACAGATCCGTCTGTTGATCATCGAAGATGCGATGATTTATTCATGCACATCCAGCTGTAACAGTAACCACATCTTTCAAAAATCAGGGTTGAAAATTTGGGACTTTTTTACATTTCGGTGATCACTTCCAAGCTCGTAGGCTGCTTGCTTACCTTTATCCATATCGGTGAGAAAGTTTTCAAGAAGACGTGCGAGGAATGTCCTACAAGCGTACACACTCTGACTGCCACCAGATGCTCCATGCTTGTTGAAACTGTCAAGAACAATAATAAATTCACAATTATGATAGAACTGTTCACATATTTCTAAACGTACGACTCTTTCACTAATGCATAAAAACCAGCAGCTAATTACTATGTTTAAAACAAGATAGTTTGTATGGTTTGGTTCCAGGATTTAAAGTTTGAGTGGTGAAAGATTTTTGCATAAACATTTCAGGTTCATATTGCACTTTGTAAGTCACATTACTATTATTTTCGAAATACAATGTACAAACCCACAGTAAAAGTATAGTGTTTGTTTATTATAGTGTCACCCCTATTTAAAGGGCCAGCCAGTTATGACTTATGAGACACCTCTTTTTATGAACATCAATACTTGCCGAATCCTATGCTTGTATGCCAGGCGCCATGCTGGTAGGCAATCGGTAACCAATATTTAACTAGCTGGCAGCTCACCAACTGGCCATATCAGAACGAACCCCTGATTCGAACCTTCTACCTTGTGCTCCGTAGACGGACGCCGTAACCACTAGGCCACGGAGACACAGTATATGGCTGGATTTTGATGGATTAAGTATTTGGATCTTTCAAGTAATACTGTATGATTGGGTAGTGTGGGTGAGGGGGAAGGCGCCAGTGCACTCAATTGTAGCTGCTAGTGTGAAGGAAGGTAATTCTTAGCGACAGTGGTGCTAGCTGGTGTTTTTCATTATATAAGCAAAACCGTAGAATGGTGTTGTTCCAAATTGATTCCCCCCTCACCCAAAAAGAACTAAACCCCAAAACTCCCAATTAAATACAAACAAATACACACATATATATCTAATGTTTTGGTATTTTTTCCGACACAACCCACCCAGTGGAACCCCTATAAAAGTGTCTTTACTGTAAATATTTTTATACAACACACTATGCAAGCTGATACAAGTCATTGTTACTGCGAAAGATTGATAAAACAGAGCACGAAAACCGACTGAAACAAAAGCATCTATCCGTGTTACAATTGGAACAGTAACACACTGAACAAAAGCATCTATCCGTGTTACAATGTGGAACAGTAACACACTGATACAAAAGCATCTATCCGTGTTACAATGTGGAACAGTAACACACTGATACAAAAGCATCTATCCGTGTTACAATGTGGAACAGTAACACACTGATACAAAAGCATCTATCCGTGTTACAATGTGGAACAGTAACACACTGAACAAGCATCTATCCGTGTTAATGTGGAACAGTTGGTTTTGTTTGTGGGTTGTAAGCATCTATCCGTGTTACAATGTGGAACAGTTGGTTTTGTTACAATGTGGAACAGTAACACACTGATACAAAGCATCTATCGTGTTACAATGTGGAAGTACACTGAACAAAGCATCTATCGTGTACAATGGGAACAGTAACACACTGATACAAAGCATCTATCGTGTACAAGTGGAACAGTAACACACTGAACAAAATCTATCGTGTTACAATGTGGAACAGAAACACTGAACAAAAGCTCTATCCGTGTTACAATGGGAACAGTAACACACTGTACAAAGCATTTGTGTTTGTGGGTGTGTTTGTGTTTGTGGGTCTGATACAAAAGCATCTATCCGTGTTACAATGTGGAACAGTAACACACTGAAACAAAAGCATCTATCCGTGTTACAATGTGGAACAGTAATACACTGAAACAAAAGCATCTATCCATGTTACAATGTGGAACAGTAACACACTGATACAAAGAAAGCATCTATCCGTGTTACAATGTGGAACAGTAATACACTGAAACAAAAGCATCTATCCGTGTTACAATGTGGAACAGTAATACACTGATACAATAGCATCTATCTGTGTTACAATGTGGAACAGTAACACACTGATACAATAGCATCTATCTGTGTTACAATGTGGAACAGTAACACACTGATACAATAGCATCTATCCGTGTTACAATGTGGAACAGTAACGAGGTATTCTTGTATCATGTTATGTATGTTATTTAATGTCACTTACTTGTTTAGGAATTCCACGCTCTCTGCCAACATTTCCGGTCTCAATGTGAAATCATCTTAAATCCGAGAGACAGAACCTGTAACAGACAATGCGTCTCATAATATAGCCTATACCACTTATAGTGAAGCTTCTGATTGGATAAGCCGAGTGTAAATCTTTATAATCTGTTTATAACTTGGGCCTTAACCATTTCCCTCATAGAAGCATCTCTTGACACCATTACCAATACGACATATATTGACAATTTAGTAGCCAAACCAATGTTGATAATAAAGGCCAGAATCTCATGTAGTCCCAGTAATATCTATGGAGGTGGGATAGATATGGTGACTACTTATCCACTGCAGGATAGCTAAATGGCTGTCGTTTGTATGGAGATATAATAGTATATTAACCTAAATCTCTATGAAGGAAAGGGCTAAGGGTATAAGGCGTTACTCGGATCTCAGACTCGAGCCTTACAGTTGGTTGAGCCGAGTGCACATCTTAACCCATTCAGCACCAAGTAACTCACATGTACTGGTCCATGATATTATTAGACCAATAAATTAATAACAAAATTACATTTGGATCAGTTCATTTATCAAAATGGGTAAAAAAAATTCTAAAAATAGTTATATTACTTGAAAAAAGTGCAGATCCTGATGAGACGGCTCGTCACGAGCCGGCTCATCTGGATCTAAACTTTTTTGTAAGCCTATTTAGAGGTCTGTGGTGTTGAAAGGGTTAACCATCATAAATGCAAGAAATGAACTCAGAAAATACTGCAATGGTAAATAGTTTCTATAAATCTTGCTTCTTCTTTCCATTACTACCAAATCAGGAGGTCACACACATTTACTGCAACCCGGGTTCGATCCTCGGAACGGGAAGTATCTGAGATGGTATGATGCTTGCCAAATCGGACAAGTGGGTTTTCTCCTGGTACTCTGGTTTCCTCCCACACGAATTACCACATTTACGCTTTCATCCGCGCCAACTATTTTGGGAAACATATAATGTATATTATAATGCCTTTAATGATGGCCTTCACTAGCGGTGACGGGGATTTCTAGCGGTGACGGGGATTTCACTAGCGGTGATGGGGATTTCACTAGCGGTGACGGGGATTTCACTAGCGGTGACGGGGATTTCACTAGCGGTGACGGGGATTTCACTAGCGGTGACGGGGATTTCACTAGCGGGTGATGGGGATTTCACTAGCGGTGATGGGGATTTCACTAGCGGTGATGGGGATTTCACTAGCGGCGATGGGGATTTCACTAGCGGCGACGGGATTTCACTAGCGGCGATGGGGATTTCACTAGCGGCGACGGGGATTTCACTAGCGGTGACGGGGATTTCACTAGCGTGACGGGGATTTCACTAGCGGTGACGGGGATTTCACTAGCGGTGACGGGGATTTCACTAGCGGTGACGGGGATTTCACTAGCGGTGACGGGGATTTCACTAGCGTGACGGGGATTTCACTAGCGGTGACGGGGATTTCACTAGCGGTGACGGGGATTTCACTAGCGGCGACGGGGATTTCACTAGCGGCGACGGGGATTTCACTAGCGGCGACGGGGATTTCACTAGCGGCGACGGGGATTTCACTAGCGGCGACGGGGATTTCACTAGCGGCGACGGGGATTTCACTAGCGGCGACGGGGATTTCACTAGCGGCGACGGGGATTTCACTAGCGGCGACGGGGATTTCACTAGCGGCGACGGGGATTTCACTAGCGGCGACGGGGATTTCACTAGCGGCGACGGGGATTTCACTAGCGGCGACGGGGATTTCACTAGCGGCGACGGGGATTTCACTAGCGGCGACGGGGATTTCACTAGCGGCGACGGGGATTTCACTAGCGGCGACGGGGATTTCACTAGCGGCGACGGGGATTTCACTAGCGGCGACGGGGATTTCACTAGCGGCGACGGGGATTTCACACTAGCGGCGACGGGGATTTCACTAGCGGCGACGGGGATTTCACTAGCGGCGACGGGGATTTCACTAGCGGCGACGGGGATTTCACTAGCGGCGACGGGGATTTCACTAGCGGCGACGGGGATTTCACTAGCGGCGACGGGGATTTCACTAGCGGCGACGGGGATTTCACTAGCGGCGACGGGGATTTCACTAGCGGCGACGGGGATTTCACTAGCGGCGACGGGGATTTCACTAGCGGCGACGGGGATTCACTAGCGGCGACGGGGATTTCACTAGCGGCGACGGGGATTTCACTAGCGGCGACGGGGATTTCACTAGCGGCGACGGGGATTTCACTAGCGGCGACGGGGATTTCACTAGCGGCGACGGGGATTTCACTAGCGGCGACGGGGATTTCACTAGCGGCGACGGGGATTTCACTAGCGGCGACGGGGATTTCACTAGCGGCGACGGGGATTTCACTAGCGGTGACGGGGATTTCACTAGCGGTGACGGGGATTTCACTAGCGGTGACGGGGATTTCACTAGCGGTGACGGGGATTTCACTAGCGGTGACGGGGATTTCACTAGCGGTGACGGGGATTTCACTAGCGGCGACGGGGATTTCACTAGCGGCGATGGGGATTTCACTAGCGGCGATGGGGATTTCACTAGCGGCGATGGGGATTTCACTAGCGCTGATGGGGATTTCACTAGCGGCGATTTCACTAGCGCTGATGGGGATTTCACTAGCGGTGACGGGATTTCACTAGCGGTGACGGGGATTTCACTAGCGGTGACGGGGATTTCACTAGCGGTGACGGGGATTTCACTAGCGGTGACGGGGATTTCACTAGCGGTGACGGGGATTTCACTAGCGGTGACGGGGATTTCACTAGCGGCGACGGGGATTTCACTAGCGGCGACGGGGATTTCACTAGCGGCGACGGGGATTTCACTAGCGGCGACGGGGATTTCACTAGCGGCGACGGGGATTTCACTAGCGGCGACGGGGATTCACTAGCGGCGACGGGGATTTCACTAGCGGCGACGGGGATTTCACTAGCGGCGACGGGGATTTCACTAGCGGCGACGGGGATTTCACTAGCGGCGACGGGGATTTCACTAGCGGCGACGGGGATTTCACTAGCGGCGACGGGGATTTCACTAGCGGCGACGGGGATTTCACTAGCGGCGACGGGGATTTCACTAGCGGCGACGGGGATTTCACTAGCGGCGACGGGGATTTCACTAGCGGCGACGGGGATTTCACTAGCGGCGACGGGGATTTCACTAGCGGCGACGGGGATTTCACTAGCGGCGACGGGGATTTCACTAGCGGCGACGGGATTTCACTAGCGGCGACGGGGATTTCACTAGCGGCGACGGGGATTTCACTAGCGGCGACGGGGATTTCACTAGCGGCGACGGGGATTTCACTAGCGGCGACGGGGATTTCACTAGCGGCGACGGGGATTTCACTAGCGGCGACGGGGATTTCACTAGCGGCGACGGGGATTTCACTAGCGGCGACGGGGATTTCACTAGCGGCGACGGGGATTTCACTAGCGGCGACGGGGATTTCACTAGCGGCGACGGGGATTTCACTAGCGGCGACGGGGATTTCACTAGCGGCGACGGGGATTTCACTAGCGGCGACGGGGATTTCACTAGCGGCGACGGGGATTTCACTAGCGGCGACGGGGATTTCACTAGCGGTGACGGGGATTTCACTAGCGGTGACGGGGATTTCACTAGCGGTGACGGGGATTTCACTAGCGGTGACGGGGATTTCACTAGCGGTGACGGGGATTTCACTAGCGGTGACGGGGATTTCACTAGCGGTGACGGGGATTTCACTAGCGGTGACGGGGATTTCACTAGCGGTGACGGGGATTTCACTAGCGGCGACGGGGATTTCACTAGCGGCGATGGGGATTTCACTAGCGGCGATGGGGATTTCACTAGCGCTGATGGGGATTTCACTAGCGGCGATTTCACTAGCGCTGATGGGGATTTCACTAGCGGACGGGGATTTCACTAGCGGTGACGGGGATTTCACTAGCGGTGACGGGGATTTCACTAGCGGTGACGGGGATTTCACTAGCGGTGACGGGGATTTCACTAGCGTGACGGGGATTTCACTAGCGGTGACGGGGATTTCACTAGCGTGACGGGGATTTCACTAGCGGTGACGGGGATTTCACTAGCGGCGACGGGGATTTCACTAGCGGCGACGGGGATTTCACTAGCGGCGACGGGGATTTCACTAGCGGCGACGGGGATTTCACTAGCGGCGACGGGGATTTCACTAGCGGCGACGGGGATTTCACTAGCGGCGACGGGGATTTCACTAGCGGCGACGGGGATTTCACTAGCGGCGACGGGGATTTCACTAGCGGCGACGGGGATTTCACTAGCGGCGACGGGGATTTCACTAGCGGCGACGGGGATTTCACTAGCGGCGACGGGGATTTCACTAGCGGCGACGGGGATTTCACTAGCGGCGACGGGGATTTCACTAGCGGCGACGGGGATTTCACTAGCGGCGACGGGGATTTCACTAGCGGCGACGGGGATTTCACTAGCGGCGACGGGGATTTCACTAGCGGCGACGGGGATTTCACTAGCGGCGACGGGATTTCACTAGCGGCGACGGGGATTTCACTAGCGGCGACGGGGATTTCACTAGCGGCGACGGGGATTTCACTAGCGGCGACGGGGATTTCACTAGCGGCGACGGGGATTTCACTAGCGGCGACGGGGATTTCACTAGCGGCGACGGGGATTTCACTAGCGGCGACGGGGATTTCACTAGCGGCGACGGGGATTTCACTAGCGGCGACGGGGATTTCACTAGCGGCGACGGGGATTTCACTAGCGGCGACGGGGATTTCACTAGCGGCGACGGGGATTTCACTAGCGGCGACGGGGATTTCACTAGCGGCGACGGGGATTTCACTAGCGGCGACGGGGATTTCACTAGCGGCGACGGGGATTTCACTAGCGGCGACGGGGATTTCACTAGCGGCGACGGGGATTTCACTAGCGGCGACGGGGATTTCACTAGCGGCGACGGGGATTTCACTAGCGGCGACGGGGATTTCACTAGCGGCGACGGGGATTTCACTAGCGGCGACGGGGATTTCACTAGCGGCGACGGGGATTTCACTAGCGGCGACGGGGATTTCACTAGGACGGGGATTTCACTAGCGGTGACGGGGATTTCACTAGCGGACGGGGATTTCACTAGCGGTGACGGGGATTTCACTAGCGGTGACGGGGATTTCACTAGCGGTGACGGGGATTTCACTAGCGGTGTCTGACTTAAAGTAAGTATATCACGCCACGGTGTTACTGGTTTCCGGCGATGTAGTACATAACGGACTATTATAATGCCTTTAATGATGGCCTATGGGGATTTCACTAGCGGTGTCTGACTTAAAGTAAGTATATCACGCCACGGTGTTACTGGTTTCCGGCGATGTAGTACATAACGGACTATTATAATGCCTTTAATGATGGCCTATGGGGATTTCACTAGCGGTGTCTGACTTAAAGTAAGTATATCACGCCACGGTGTTACTGGTTTCCGGCGATGTAGTACATAACGGACTATTATAATGCCTTTAATGATGGCCTATGGGGATTTCACTAGCGGTGTCTGACTTAAAGTAAGTATATCACGCCACGGTGTTACTGGTTTCCGGCGATGTAGTACATAACGGACTATTATAATGCCTTTAATGATGGCCTATGGGGATTTCACTAGCGGTGTCTGACTTAAAGTAAGTATATCACGCCACGGTGTTACTGGTTTCCGGCGATGTAGTACATAACGGACTATTATAATGCCTTTAATGATGGCCTATGGGGATTTCACTAGCGGTGTCTGACTTAAAGTAAGTATATCACGCCACGGTGTTACTGGTTTCCGGCGATGTAGTACATAACGGACTATTATAATGCCTTTAATGATGGCCTATGGGGATTTCACTAGCGGTGTCTGACTTAAAGTAAGTATATCACGCCACGGTGTTACTGGTTTCCGGCGATGTAGTACATAACGGACTATTATAATGCCTTTAATGATGGCCTATGGGGATTTCACTAGCGGTGTCTGACTTAAAGTAAGTATATCACGCCACGGTGTTACTGGTTTCCGGCGATGTAGTACATAACGGACTATTATAATGCCTTTAATGATGGCCTATGGGGATTTCACTAGCGGTGTCTGACTTAAAGTAAGTATATCACGCCACGGTGTTACTGGTTTCCGGCGATGTAGTACATAACGGACTATTATAATGCCTTTAATGATGGCCTATGGGGATTTCACTAGCGGTGTCTGACTTAAAGTAAGTATATCACGCCACGGTGTTACTGGTTTCCGGCGATGTAGTACATAACGGACTATTATAATGCCTTTAATGATGGCCTATGGGGATTTCACTAGCGGTGTCTGACTTAAAGTAAGTATATCACGCCACGGTGTTACTGGTTTCCGGCGATGTAGTACATAACGGACTATTATAATGCCTTTAATGATGGCCTATGGGGATTTCACTAGCGGTGTCTGACTTAAAGTAAGTATATCACGCCACGGTGTTACTGGTTTCCGGCGATGTAGTACATAACGGACTATTATAATGCCTTTAATGATGGCCTATGGGGATTTCACTAGCGGTGTCTGACTTAAAGTAAGTATATCACGCCACGGTGTTACTGGTTTCCGGCGATGTAGTACATAACGGACTATTATAATGCCTTTAATGATGGCCTATGGGGATTTCACTAGCGGTGTCTGACTTAAAGTAAGTATATCACGCCACGGTGTTACTGGTTTCCGGCGATGTAGTACATAACGGACTATTATAATGCCTTTAATGATGGCCTATGGGGATTTCACTAGCGGTGTCTGACTTAAAGTAAGTATATCACGCCACGGTGTTACTGGTTTCCGGCGATGTAGTACATAACGGACTATTATAATGCCTTTAATGATGGCCTATGGGGATTTCACTAGCGGTGTCTGACTTAAAGTAAGTATATCACGCCACGGTGTTACTGGTTTCCGGCGATGTAGTACATAACGGACTATTATAATGCCTTTAATGATGGCCTATGGGGATTTCACTAGCGGTGTCTGACTTAAAGTAAGTATATCACGCCACGGTGTTACTGGTTTCCGGCGATGTAGTACATAACGGACTATTATAATGCCTTTAATGATGGCCTATGGGGATTTCACTAGCGGTGTCTGACTTAAAGTAAGTATATCACGCCACGGTGTTACTGGTTTCCGGCGATGTAGTACATAACGGACTATTATAATGCCTTTAATGATGGCCTATGGGGATTTCACTAGCGGTGTCTGACTTAAAGTAAGTATATCACGCCACGGTGTTACTGGTTTCCGGCGATGTAGTACATAACGGACTCCTATAGATTTTGAATGTTCATACACTGTAAACAATTTCAAGTGACTGAATAAACAACATTTTACCTTTCATTCATAAAAATCTCGAATAAAATTGATTGTTTACTTTTTGAGAAAAGTTGATACAACGGAGGCACCTCTCGCTCCCAGTAATCCGGAATGACGTCACCAGTTTTCACCTATATGTGGAATTTGCCTACAGCACGAGCAAAAGTATATAAACCACAGTTCTTTTTTACAAAACAATATAAATAAAGAACACTAACTTTAATAACAGGTTAATGCATCATTTTTCACTCAAAATTCATTTGTTGAACACAATTTTGTGTATATATTGTATCTACAACACTAACATTTAGTTTGCCCTACACAATCACACGGAGCATAAGATTGTGTCACCCCTCCTAATTACTTGGTCAAGTTGGTGCAGAACAGTAAATGGACCCATCCATCACACACAATACACAGTGCCCAACAGAGAATAATTAGGTTTTTACAACCATCAATATCAATTCAAGAGCCTCTGTGACAACACATGAAGGCTAAAATTGGTCAAATTGATATTTTTCATAAGGATAAACATGTGAGACTATGATGACATTATTTATTTGTAAATATATTGGTGTCGCAGACGATATATATGTCATTTTGGAAAAAATGTTTGCCGATTTCTTTAAAAAATATTATTTATATGGGGACATGAATGGGAAAATAGCGAGTGAAAACATGGGGTCCCTAGAAATACCGAAAGACTCCTAAACACACCGAAAACCAGTATATAACAGCAATATAAGTAAGAAGTAATGTGTTCTATCTATTTATTAAGCATATTACACCTTATTGACTTAATTTAAGTCAATAGGGTGTAATATGCTTAATAAATAGATAGAACACGTTACTTCTTACTTATATTGCTGTTATATACTGGTTTTCGGTGTCTTTCGGTATTTTTCGGTGATTCGGTGTCTCGGTATTTCTCGTGTGACCCCACTGGGGAATTGGTTCCGGGTCGTTGTACCCTAGAAAGTAGTTTTTACAATCAAGCACACCATAATTTGATGATGTTTTACTGTAGAACCAGAGACTGTTTGCATTTCTTACTGTGATTGTGGTGCATCTGTGGCATTTGTGCTCATTTAAAGAAGACTTTTGTGCATTTATTTCAGAATTACTTCTCCAGCGCATTGATGAGTAAACAGCCCTACATGACAGCTAGGATTCCTACGCGCTCCATTTTTAACCGGTGTTTGTTTACATTTGAAAAACTTTGATGGTGATGCCATGACTTACTTGTGTCTAACAGCAAGCAGCAGCCCTGGAGTTTACAGAACTGCGTGCGGTAAATGTCGATTCTTGTTTGGAACTGAGCATTTGACTGTGAAAGTTGATCGATTTACCATAGCGCGAAGAAGGAGTAATATTCAGTGGTGTGCATCCTTCTAGGGACCGGAAAACATGTGTATGTTTGAAGTTTGCATCATTATCAGTGAAAAAGAAAATTGAAAGTTAAATGTATTGCTAATTTGCATATGCCAGTATCTGGAGCGTGATTTGCTATTCAACGCAGTTAGGTGAAAACATGATCTCGCCGAAAACTTTTCACCCCGGGTATGGAATACGATTTAGTGGTGTGTAACCAAAATATCAGTGTCGCGAAAATATGTGACATATTAGTATTGCTCACACACATTAAATTGAAAATAGACACAAATGTTACGCATGTATTACATATAATTGAACAAATTGCAATCATATATTGCAATGGATAAGCATAACATATTTGTATATTTTACTTTTAAAACAAATTACCTTTTCGCGGCAAATAATGAGATATTTATCTTCGAAATTGAAGAGTAATGTTTTGACTGATTCTACATTTTGTTATGATATAAATTGACGAAAATATGTATACGCGTAAACCAGCCTGCGTAGTATGTCACAACACTGAGACATGTTAAATTGACCTGTCACTTCGGACAATTCTGTAAAGAAATGGTAAGAATTTTGTCTCCATACTAAATTGTCTTCAATCGAAGTTACGTTTCACCTGTTTGACGTGTAGAAGGCACAATTAACATGTCTACATCCCCGCTAGGGGTTTAACATTATGTATGTTACTGTATGAATGGTAACCTCTTGCAGGAAACTGGGGAGGCTTTAACCAGTACTAACTTAACTAAGCTGCTAGGCAATACACTTGAGGTGCCTTGCTCAAGGACAATATATTGTTCAGATGGTATGGATTCATAATAGCAGGGGTTTTGTTAGTTGAGGCTCCAGGACACTAACATATATATCTCACCAACCTACAACATGCCTTTGCACATGCCATTACCGAGTGTTGGTTTTTTTTTTGTGTGGGTGTTTGTGGTTTTGTTGTGGGGGTGTTGTTGTTTGTGGTTAAAGTTGTATAAACTAAGTGGTCAACCAGTTCTAAGCAATATGGGCAGAGTTCTGCCCAGGCCAACCGGCGTACCGGCATGTATTCATTTTGAAATAACCACAGGTACTGCTGTGACCAAGTATCAAACCGAGGAAACTGGTTCCAAATCCGACCATCTACCACTGGACTACCTGGGAGATCAACCTGCATGCGGCAAGGAAAATTTAATACTGGTAAAAGTTTTGGTTTCTACCCAGGAAATGCATTATTACTATTTCTAACTAACCACCAATAATTTTCTGATTTTCATTGGGAGGTCAGTCTGTTGTGGTGTACCACCATCATTTCCTGGGTAAGAACTCCGTAAGTGACTGAAAACTGTCTCACATATCACCATTTATCACTTATCTGTGATAGGGAGCAAACCTGCTGACCTGATGATAGCGGTGAAAGGCAAGTTCTAACGATGGTGCGTTTGACCACTCCACCATAGAGGCTCTCTATTGTATGTTGTCATCTCCCCCAAAACAGTGGCGAGAACACCAACCAGATCCAGGGCTCATTCTAGGTCATAATTTTTGGGTGTAGTGAGACAGCGCGCGATTGCACCCTTAAATTGTGTTATTTAATAAATCTCAACAAAATAGGGTTAAAAGTCACACTTTGACAATTTTGAATAAAAGGGGAGCTTTATAATGGGCCAGTGTATCTTACTGGACAATATTTTATATGAAAATTGTGAAATAAAAAACATATTTTAGGGAGAAGTGGGGTCTCCAGGGTCAGGGTCCTTAAGGGCGACTATTTCGACCCAGTCGCCCTCTAGAATGAGCCCTGATATTTCCTGGATGATAAGCTGCACTCGACTAACAACTTCCATGTGGTTTATACAATATCAGAAAGTTGGTAGACTGGTAGTTGTGCCACCAGGCCCCAAGTTTATAAAATAAAAACCTCTCAGATCTCAAACTCGAAATCAAGTAATGTTATTGGTTGAGTCCGAGATTTACACTCAGCTGAACCAATCAGAAGCTTGAGACGGTAGTTTTCGGTTAGAGAAATGTTTCATTACCTCCAGACCTGCACCATACCCCCCCCCCACAATAGTGTGGCCATTTTGTATTCTATGCATGTATTTCATATTCTTCCAAAATTATTTGAATGACATGCAACTTGTGGTAAAGGTTTTGTTAAATTCTAATTGCCAGTTTTATTTTCATTTTATAGCATACACAGTGATCACTGAAGGAAGGCGATGACATAACACTGATTGCAATATAGTTGACAAAATCTAATACAGAATCATGCCCAAACAGCATAGAACCTCCACCAATAAGGGTAAGAGAAAGGCAAAGCCCATCACAGAGGAGAATATCCCGTACGCCTCAGGCTTTAAACCTCCTAATTCAAAGGACAGCAGGAATGCCATTGGTTTTCTGAATGAAATCCCTGTAGAATTTGATTCATCACGTGACATTGAAGACACATTTGAATTCTTCCCATTAGTACCGAATCCAACAAGTATAGATGACTGGTTAGCCCAGTATTGCGAGGACGGACAGACATATAAGCAGTTCTTGAAGGGGTGTCCATGGTTATCCAGTAGGAAACGAAAGTATATGTCTCAGGATTTCTTATCTTCGGGACAAACAATCAAAGATAAATATCCAGACGGCAAAGTCTATATTGTACCTGTGGGCGACTTTGATGATCCAACTTGTTTAATTAGTATGATTGAGTATACACGCGCATATCTTGGTTTACCTGTGGAGTCTTTGCCAAAGATAAAGCTTGACATTGAAGAAGGACAGGTCTATTGGGTCGATGAACCAAAGGTCAAAGCTGAGAGGAAGAGAATGACCAGTCAACGGAAGAAGCGTCATCAGCTAACCAGTCGTTATAACTTGGAGTCAGAGCGGCTACAGGTGTGCGTCGATAGCAATTTACTGCAGCTACGTCTGCTGATTCCCGACGATGCTATCTGTATGATAGGACTGACGATGTTGGATTTATATGGAGAAGAAAGTGATTTATTTGTGGCCGGAATGGCAGCCGGGAACCAACGAGTGGCTATATTTAGTTTGTATCGTTATAATCCATGCCTGAGCTTTTCAACAGAGCATTGGTTTCAGGTGGAGGTGGATCGAGGAATTCCAAATGCAGAACAACAACGCGTTACACTACAACGTGGCTGCAAACTTCTAGTTCATGAAATATGCCACTTGCTGGGAATAGATCACTGTATTTACTACGACTGTTGTATGAATGGCTCGGGACATTTGTCCGAGGATTTTAGGCAGCCAATGCACCTGTGTCCTGTGGATTTGCGGAAACTTCACTCTCTGGTAGGGTTCAATATTCGTGATCGATATCGATCGTTACATCAGTATTACAAAGTGCACGGGTTCAGGGAAGAGGAACAGTGGGTTGAACAAAGATTGAAATTTATATCTCAGAATCACTAGACTCGTTTTGCACGGGTTCAGGGAAGAGGAACAGTGGGTTGAACAAAGATTGAAATTTATATCTCAGAATCACTAGACTCGTTTTGCACGGGTTCAGGGAAGAGGAACAGTGGGTTGAACAAAGATTGAAATTTATATCTCAGAATCACTAGACTCGTTTTGCACGGGTTCAGGGAAGAGGAACAGTGGGTTGAACAAAGATTGAAATTTATATCTCAGAATCACTAGACTCGTTTTGCACGGGTTCAGGGAAGAGGAACAGTGGGTTGAACAAAGATTGAAATTTATATCTCAGAATCACTGACTCGTTTCTTGGATTTCGTTTCGAATTCTCAGCATGTTGGTCCGGAAATGATATTGATGCTAGAAAACACAACTTTCCGGAAATGATGTTGACGCTAGTAAACACAACTTTTGAAATTCAGCAATAGCCACACATGCTTGGAGAGATTCTGTACAAACGATTCCCAGTATTTCATAATAGAATAAAGATAATTTATTTTACATTGATTACGAAACAAGATTTAACAACTGATATTAATCACTCAAGTTGGCACGGGTGAAAGCGTATAATTATGTGGTCCTCCATGTAGAATGGGAATAACCCAGAGTACCCGGGCATGACCCACATGTCCGATCTGGCGACCATCTCCACTTCATGGTCCGAGGATCAAACCCAGGTTTCATTGGTGAGTAGTGAGCGTGCTAACTACCTGCGCTAATCGGACAGCCATTCATTATACCATTTGTATATGCGGATTATTTTATTAATCTTCAACGTATCGAGAAGCATAATTATTAAATGTGGATAATGTGCTTGTCACGTAACTCTACACTAAGTAATATTTAAATTTACCCATTTCATTCTGGATACATTTAAAGGCTTTTGCAAACAACATAGATCCAGATCAGCTGCAGCGTGACGCTGCATGCTGATCAGGATCTATGATGTTTGCTACATAGCCAAGTGTCTTACCAAGATCATCTGAATAGCAAACAGCATAGAGCCTGATCAGACGGAACTTTCCGTGGCAGCTGATCTGGCTCTATGTTCTTTGCAAATACTGTTTGAATGGTATCCAGAATCAAATGGGTTAATAGTCCATCCTAGTCATGTTAGTACAGTGTATCATAGAATCAAACCTACCACCCCTTAGTTTAGTTTATACAAATTTATTTTAGCTCGATTGCGAAACAAGTTCTTACAACTTGTATTGATCACTCTCGAGACCTCATTCCTGATGGAATACATTGCCACGAGGGAGGGAGAAGAGGCAACGTGGAATTTAAATGCCTTGCATAAGGGCACAATCGTAACGGCTCCAGCGGGGCTCGAACTCCGGGCCGTTCACACCTGAAGTGTAAGCGTTACCACTGCACGATTACGAGTCCAGCTTGTTAACAACTGGACCACTAATCCGCTACTGTGTGTGTATGTTTCTCTGTTGTATTGTTTTTACATTACTAGAGGACATAGAAAACGCACACCTACTTTATATGATTATTATTACATGAAAACGAAATACGAAGGATTCCATCAAAGATATATCACATCTTTATTACAAAACACAAACTGAAAAACTTTTTAAAAAATGCATATATGTATTTATATAGTTATTGTTTTTCATGTAAAAACACATTTATCTGAAGTGTGCGTTTTCTATGTCCTCTAGTATACTACTCAACAAAGGAAAGTAACCAACATTAAAAATACCAATTTACTTCACTTTGCAGCATTATAGTCCCGTATGTCATTAATAAATGATTAGACACTGTGATTACTATTTTATATAAATTATACATTTTTCATTAATAAATTATTCAGAATTTACTCATTATTTACTAATTTTTCGAAGATCTGGCATACTAATGAGTATAGTGTATGTTCTTTGCGAAATTAGTATTTGTAAATTACATCCCTTTATGGATATTTGTTTACAAAATTGCTTAAATGGTGGTTGTACTACTTTACTTACTTAACACTAAGATATATATTATTGTTTAAAGTGACACTCGTTTGCGAAACAAGTTCTTACACTTTATATTAATCACTCTCGAGACATCGCCACGACGGCCCACGAGGGAGAGAGAATTTGAATGCCTTGCCTAATGGCATACTCGTAACGTAGTGTGCGCGACTCCGGTCCATCCGGCGCTATCACGACAGTTGCTGCTGTTAATTGCAATAGTTTTGTTGTCGCTGCTAATGAGAGGCATTGGTCAGTTACTGCGCCCTGAGTACTCTTTAAGAAGGAGTTCCTTTAAAGTGGTCTCCTTTGTTATCGCTGTTTCCTTTGCACAACATACTTTCTATTTTCCAAATTCCCAACAGATGTCCCGCTGTATCTACACTGTATTTCACTGTAACCGATTGTTATCATTTTACAGACGGATCTGTAGTCCAGTGGTAACACGCTGGACTGGTAATCCAGGGATCGCAGGTTCGATCCCCCGTCTGACCCTTATACAATTAACAGTCTTTCAGATGGGACGTTAACGCCGAGGTCTCGTGTCGGTGCTTTACACCGTGCACGTAAAAGAACCAGAGGAGACTCTCTGAATCATTGCACTATCCTCTAAAATGACTAATCTCTTCAGGAGGCGTCGCTCATATGGGCAACTTCTCTTCAGGAGGCGTCGCTCATATGGGCAACCGGTAGCGAAATCTCTTCAGGAGGCGTCGCTCATATGGGCAACCGGTAGCGACGATAAATAAACGTAAAACACACAATTGTTATCATTTAATTTACATGATTTCGATAAAATCGCATTGATCATACCACAACATTTGGTTAGGTAACAACAAGAATAACAAAGGATTCCAACTAGAAAGGTCAATATACATGTTGGGATCAATCAGACTTTATCTGCCAAGGGAGGTAATAGAAAAGGACAATGTCTCTCACTGTGTTGTCACGTGTATTTTTCATGAATTTAGGCTTAATATTTTTAGAAAAATAAAATGTTTTTAACACTAGATAATATACTTTTTGTGCTGAACCTGTACCCCCCCCCGCACCCGTATCGAACAGTCAAGAGACATATAGTGCTCACAAGTTCTGTCCGTCTGGCTGGTAACCCAGGGAACGCAGGTTCGATCCCCCGTCTGACCATAATAAAAGTCTTTCAGATGGGACTTTAACCCGAGGTCTCGTGTCGGTGCTTTACACCGTGCACGTAAAAGAACCATATGATACTCTTAGAATGTGTCTCTGTCTGTATCATTGTACTATCCTCCAAAAATCTAAAATGACTAATCTCTTCAGGAGGCGTCGCTCATTATGGGCAACCGGTAGCGACGATAACTATGCGTAAAGCGCGTGCGCACGCACGTACGCACACACACACACTCCGTCTGACACTACTTGTCGAGGGGTTCAGATGCAACACAGTTTGTTGGGGGTGGGGATTTCCTGAAGAACAATATAACCAAACCATTATTCACCTAATCTCAGTATGTTAGTCGGAGAAATGCTATGTTACTGGCAGATTAGTCTGTTGTGACGGAGAGTAGACCAACCGCCATTATCCACCTAATCTCAGTATGTTAGTCGGAGAAATGCTATGTTACTGGCAGGTTAGTCTGTTGTGACGGAGAGAAGACCAACCGCCATTATCCACCTAATCTCAGTATGTTAGTCGGAGAAATGCTATGTTACTGGCAGGTTAGTCTGTTGTGACGGAGAGTAGACCAACCGCATTTCGTGGGTAAGAACCAGTACTGAACTCTCCAACCTCCGTAAGTGCCTGCCAACTGTCTCACATATCACCATTTATCACCTGCAGCCCTGATGATAGCGGTGAAAGGGAAGTTCTGAGGGCGATGCAGACGTGAACATAGTGAAAGCAACCGTCAATAAGATGCAATGTATGAATAATGTTCACACACAAAGTGGTTAGAAACAGCAGAATTCAAAATATATTAGTAAATAGTTTGCATTTTCAGCCTTGGCGGCCATCTTTTATTTGACGTCATAGTTAGACCCTTTCTGGTGACCCGATTTCGGCAAACTTTTCTTCCGTAGATCTTATAATAAAGAAAAACAAATTAAAACGTGTTCTTGCCGTTTTTTTGGGTTATATCGATCCTAATATATACGTTATCAGCCCCGTCAACGAGAGAGATTAACAGAAGTTGTTAAATCTTTAATTGTTTAGTTTATACATTTAGTTTGGCTCGATTGCGAAACAAATTCCTACAACTTATATTAATCACTTTCGAGACCTCATTCCTGATGGAATCCATCAATGATCATAACTATGTAACTATCAACTCAAATTTGGTGATATTGGTGTCTACCCCTAGGTTTTTGGGGGCAAAGAACACATTAAGATCATAAAAAATATGTTGGCCTATATATATAGCACACAAATCCAATATGGCGTCAATCAAAAATGGCCGCCAACACATCCAAATTACCGCAAGTCCATAACTATTGACTCAGCCCTATCGTTCATTCCGACTAGTCTGCGGACAACACTTGAAACATTGTTCGTTGGGAAAGACACAAGATGCAAGCTTGTGGCAATTGGTCATGCCATCAGTCTGGCAGTTCACCCACGATCTGTCACTGCACCACTACAAATGGGACTTGCTGTGCAAATTCATCATCTGTATCGTTCGAAGTTCATTATGGATACTCTTCATGAAATGGGATGCTGTTGCTCATACACAGAAGTGATCAGATTTGAAATAAATGCAGCGGATTGTGTGGAACATGATGTCCTAGGTGGTGATGTAGATTTCCTGAATATATCTGTCCTCTTTGCCGCTGATAATGTTGATCACAACATTATCAATATTGACAGCAATGGGACATTTTATAGAATGGGTGTCATTGCCTCTGTCACCCCTGGAAAACGGACGAACCATCTCACAGGTTTGCAAGGCATGCTTGTCATGAGGTAGTCTTCGAGGACCTGCCAATATTTCTTGACTGTGACAAGAGGATCGATATTCTGTGGGAAGTCTCCCTCGGCTTCAAAGAGGCAACACCGAATTGGCAGGGGATGATGCATATCTTGCATCAGGGGAGCCAGCACCCTGCGCAGTCGTCAGTCAAATCCTTGTCTATGATCAATATGTACTCTGGAGACAAATCGTGCATTTTGTCTACATTAGACTTTGTTTGCAACCTTGCCATGAAGCACAACCTTCCCACCATTGTAACTTTTGACCAGCCCTTGTATTGGAAGGCTGCCGAAATCATCATTGATGCGCCACAAAGTAGTCACTAGAAAGGCATTGTTCTGATGTTGGGGTGTTTCCATACATTTATGAACTTGCTGGGGGCCATAGGAACTCTCATGGAAGGGACCGGTCTCAAAAACATACTTGAGACTGTCTATGGAGAAAATGCAGTTGTGCACATGATGACAGGAAAAGCTGTACAGCGGGCTTTGCGGGGCCATCTTCTTGTTGACAAGTGCTTACATAGCCAGCTTATAACGGAAATGGCCAAAGACGATCCCGAGATTCAGACACTGCTTGATCAAGCCGAGGAATTGAACTCCTCCCTTCTTAGCGAAGAGACGACGCTAGGAGATGATGCTTGTTATGAGGTGTTGATCCAACTCGAGACAGTAACGTAGAAGAAGAAATATGAACTTGCTCAGACCTCAACGACCAATCAGTTGAGGCTGAATTATCAGCGTATGGTTGGCATGGCAAGAATGTTGATCAAGGCGGATCGTACTGGGTCTTGGTTGATGCATTTGCAGGCAGTGTCCAATTGCCTAACTGTCTTTGCTGCAACTGGGCACTTCAATTACCTGCGATCTGCTCATTACTACCTGCAGCAAATGAGCAACCTGGAGGAAAAGCACCCAGATGTTTATCGAAAGTTCCTTGATGGTTTTCACGTTGTTCGTACGAGCAATCAGTGCTGGGCAGGTCTTAGTAGTGATCTTGTCATTGAACAAACGTTGATGAGGTCTCTAAAGAGCACTGGTGGTCTAACTCGCGGCAGTAGGATGACCGAGGACATGCCACACCTCTGGACTTTATCTGCACCTGTAACATCCGAGTACAACATTGCCATGCAGGATTTCACAAACCAAACCTATACTACAAGTCCGCAACACAAAGACTCAACTGAGGCGCGCATCAAAAGAGATGCATCTGATCGCGAGACAATTCGGATAAAGCTTGCAGCCTGCTCACCATTCACAACTGATCCTACTCTGAGAAACATTGTCAACGGGATAGTGGCTGGGCCAGATGTTAATGTACATGACTTTGAATCAGTTTGGAACAAGATCATTGAAGATATAATCGGAAAGTCGGCATTTACCTACAAATTGAAGCGGAGAGAGCCAACACCCTTGGGAATATCTCTGCTGTGAAGATTGCTCCTGATCGTACCGTTGATCCTGCCCTTCTGTTCCAGCGTTTCCTTGTGGTGTCAAGGTCAGGAGATCTTTCCCTTGAAGAGGTTTTGACATATGAACTAAGCCCCTACCCTCCAGCCCTCTTTGAGACCAGGAACATTCTTCGAAAAGCAGACACACCTCAGCTTCCTCAGGCAATTCGAGACCATGCTGCGAACGTTTCAAGTGAGGCTGTGATGAACTCTATTCCCAAAACATATTGTTACGTGCTTGATGGTGGCTATTTGCTCCATCGTTTACCGTGGAAGAAAGGCGACTCATATAATGCAATAGCTGAGTCTTATGCAGAGTTCACTGTGAGACATTACTGACAAGCGACAGTGATGTTCGATGGCTATGGTAAAAGACAACACACATTAGAGACGAGGAAAAATCTGCACCCTATTGTTAGTTTCACTGCAGAAACAGAGTTGTCAGGCAAAAAGGAGGACTTTTTGTCTCGTGAAAAAAACAAGGCAGACATGATTGCTCTCATCAGCACAGCACTAACTAAAAAGGGATGCCATGTCATTCAGTCACCAGGGGATGCAGACGTCGATATCGTTAAGGCAACTGTTGAACGATCCCGTCATTGTACCACAACGTTGGTCGGTGAGGATACAGATTTGCTGATCTTGCTCCTTCATTACTCCAGAACAGACAATGAGATCATCTACTTCCGTTCTGACGCAAACAAGCAGTCAAAGGAACACAGAGTGTATAACATTAACCTGTTGAAAGAAACTTTAGGAGATGATGTGTGCAATGAGTTGCTCTTTGTACATGCCTACTCAGGCTGTGATTCAACTTCAAGGATTTACGGCGTCGGAAAAATGTCAGTCTTCCGGAAATTAGTGAAATCTGATCCTGTCATGAAGTCCTGTGCTAGTGCATTCATCCTTCAAAACAAATCTCAAGAGGACATATCAGATCTTGGCAAAGACCTGATGGTTGATCTCTTTGGTGCTATCATCACTGCGCCATATCATTTTCATCAAGAACGTAGCAACTGCTCCTGCATTTGTCACTTCTGAACGGCTTCCCTCAACATCACCTGCAACAATATTCCATAGCCAACGTGTGTACTTTCAAATTATGGTATGGATGGGGATGGCAAATGAAATGAACCCAACTGAATGGGGATGGAAACAGGAAAATGATGGCAGTTAATTCCAATTATGACCCAAAACAATGCTGCGCCTGACGAACTCCTGTCGATGCAGCTGCATACGCTATGGACTCCCCTGCACTGCTGCATGTGGCCCTTGCCAAACTGAAAACTGTGACAATCCAAACAACACTCAAGAGGTCGATACTGAGGAGGAAGATTACACTCAAAACTAAACGCTCTGAAACTTATTATATGGACAAAGGTGCGTTAGGTCATTAGTTCAATTTCATAATGATGCAACAGCTCAGTGATATCCAAAGTTGTCTTAATGTGTTCCTTGCACCCAAAAACCGGGGATCAAACCATCAAGATCATCAAATTTGAGTCAATAGTTATGGACTTGCGGTCATTTAGAGGTGTGGGCGGCCATTTTTGACGCCATATTGGATTTTTGTGCTACAGATATAGGCCAACATCATTTTTTATGATCTTAATGTGTTCTTTGTCCCCAGAAACCTAGGGATAGACACCAAGATCATCTAATTTGAGTTGATAGTTACATAGTTATGATCATTAAGAGGCTTCGGCGGCCATCTTGGACGCCATCTTGAAAAAACACTTTTCCGGGGGCCCTACTTTGGTAAACTTTTAGTATGTTAAAAAGTACACTACAACCTACCAGAATCAGTTGAGAAACCTTTTGTAGCAATGTGTTGGGGGTTAAACTGTATTTTGACCTCACTAGAGCCATTCACACACGAAGCGAACGTGCTCCCACGGCGCTATCACGACTTCCACGAATGAGTGATTCGCAATGGTTGATGTGTTCTGAGAAGTCGTTAACAGACATTGATTAGCGAAAGAAAAAAACCATACACCCTGTTGGTTCCAGATCAAATGTTATAATATGGTATGCAATGGTGCTAAATATGTGAACTTATAAACCTAGACTCGTGTTGTTGAATCCAGTTTAAACTGAAATAGCAACATCACGTGATCGTCTTTTGTATTCACTGCATCGTCTCGGAGACCAGTAACTTGCAGTCTCTTGGAGAGCATTAAGTTCAGTTTAAACTAAGATCGCATCCTTTCAATATTGTCTCGTTGAGGATTAATTACATCTGCGTTTACCTAATATTTTGCAAGGAACAGAAACAAAATGGCAAATAGGTGTGTATATCACCCATAGTATTGCGAATCACTGTGGCATACCTCCGTAAATGTATGTATCTGCGTTTATATGTTAGCTGGATTACGAAAAAGAAATGTTTAAGATTAAATTTTATTTATTTTACAACGATTGCGAAGCAAGTTCTAACAACTTATATTAATCACTCTCGTTGGCGTAAATGAAAGTGTAAATGTGGTCATTCGTGTGGGAGGAAACCGAAGTACCCGGAGAAAACGCACCAGTCCGATCTGGCGACCACTGTACAATCTCACATACTTCCCGGTCCGAGTGGTTTCAATCGCATGCGATTTTAGTCGCAATTGATTTCGTGTTGCAAGTGGTTCCAGTCGCACGTGGTGCGTTGTCGCAAGTGGTGTTATGTCGCAAGAGGTTTTAATCATAGATGGTTTAGTGTTGGGGGTGTTTTTTGTCATGTGATGGTGCTCTGGTTCTCGGCATATGCGATGATGATTAAGCTTATTAACCCTCGCCTCCGGCGAACCATATGGGCGAGCGCACTAAGAGGATTAGTAGTAGTATTCTTTGTAGTCGCCTCCGCCGAGGCATCATGGGCGACTGGTTTCTCTAAGAAGTTTATGTAGACATCTAAGTTGTTTATGTAGACAACTGGGAAGGCATCTTCGTTCTTCGCAGAGTGACAAGTCCTGTATCCTCTTTCGAAGGGGTCCCTTGGAGGGCCACCCTCCTCACTGTTGGTCACCCTGCAGCAGCATTTATACGGATCTGGCAGTTAGACATCTGGTCGTCGGTTGTCACTCAGGGGAGCGTGGATGTCACGACCGTTGCAGCTCCCTCAAGTCCGCTGTCTCGTCTATCCGCCGGAGAAGTAGAAGAGGGAGGAGAAAGATCGAAGAAGCCAGCGAAGATATAGTGTGTATTTCAAACAATATCTAGAAGAAATGGTGGATCTGTCCTGATGCGCCATAGCCGTGGGTCCACATGCTGGCGAGCTTCACCCTTCGCAAGATCGACGACCAGAAGATCCCAGAATCCTACGCTGCTGTTTCGGAATGTGCCCCGGTCACGACGTGCACGTCGTGAGGAGATCGACCGGCATATGCTGTAGAGTAGTACGACCTCTTTACGAGGACGTAGCGTTACGGTTCAGCATCATCTTTATGGCTATAAATGTTTCGTCTTAAGCTTGGTCTTCTTTGCGTTGTGTTATTTTGTGAGTTTTGATTTTACAGTGTTGTTTGTAATTTGTTACGTTTTGTACCTTTTTGTTTATCAATTGAAAAGAAATGTCTTGTATATACGTATGATATATTGATGTATACATAGTCCAAATTAGAACGTGCTCCTTTCGCAAATAATCCAATTATACCGAGTTATACAAGTGTCGGTTAGAAGTGACACTACGTGTATAGTAGAGCTATAGGTTGTCTTGTATTTTCTTCAGAAATATATGCTTTTTGGACTAGAAATGATATCTGACTGATGCTACACTGTAGTATGAGTTGTAATTTAGTCCTGGGGTGTAGTAACATGTGTAGGACAAGGATATGCGTCTGATGCCTATGAAAGTACTAACTAGTCATTTCCTCACTGTCACATATAAGATAGAGAAGTGTATCTCAAGATAGAGAAGCGTTTCTCAAGATAGAGAAATGTTTCTCAAGATAGAGACGTGTTTCTCAAGATAGAGACGTGTTTGTCAAGATAGAAAATGTTTGTCAAGATAGAGATGTGTTTCTCAAGATAGAGAAGTGTTTCTCAAGATAGAGAAATGTTTCTCAAGATAGAGACGTGTTTCTCAAGATAGAGACGTGTTTGTCAAGATAGAAAATGTTTGTCAAGATAGAGATGTGTTTCTCAAGATAGAGAAGTGTTTCTCAAGATAGAGAAGCGTTTCTCAAGATAGAGAAATGTTTCTCAAGATAGAGACGTGTTTCTCAAGATAGAGACGTGTTTGTCAAGATAGAAAATGTTTGTCAAGATAGAGATGTGTTTCTCAAGATAGAGAAGTGTTTCTCAAGATCGAAAGTGTTTCTCAAGATAGAGAAGTGTTTCTCAAGATAGAAAGTGTTTGTCAAGATAGAGAAGTGTTTGTCAAGATAGAGATGTGTTTCTCAAGATAGAGAAGTGTTTCTCAAGATAGAAAGTGTTTGTCAAGATAGAGAAATGTTTGTCAAGATAGAGATGTGTTTCTCAAGAGAGAGAAGTGTTTCTCAAGATAGAAAGTGTTTGTCAAGATAGAGAAGTGTTTCTCAAGATAGAAAGTGTTTGTCAAGATAGAGAAGTGTTTGTCAAGATAGAGAAGTGTTTCTCAAGATAGAGAAGTGTTTGTCAAGATAGAAAGTGTTTCTCAAGATAGAAAGTGTTTCTCAAGATAGAAAGTGTTTCTCAAGATAGGGACGTGTTTCTCAAGATAGAGAAGTGTTTCTCAAGATAGAGAAGTGTTTCTCAAGATAGAGAAGTGTTTCTCAAGATAGAGAAATGTTTGTCAAGATAGAAAGTGTTTCTCAAGATACAGAAGTGTTTGTCAAGATAGAAAGTGTTTCTCAAGATAGAGAAGTGTTTCTCAATATAGAAAGTGTTTCTCAAGATAGAAAGTGTTTGTCAAGATAGAAAGTGTTTCTCAAGATAGAACGTGTTTCTCAAGATAGAGAAGTGTTTCTCAAGATAGAGAAGTGTTTGTCAAGATAGAAAGTGTTTCTCAAGATAGAGAAGTGTTTGTCAAGATAGAAAGTGTTTCTCAAGATAGAGAAGTGTTTCTCAAGATAGAAAGTGTTTCTCAAGATAGAAAGTGTTTCTCAAGATAGAATGTGTTTCGCATGATAGAGAAGTGTTTCTCAAGATAGAGAAGTGTTTCTCAAGAGTTTCTCAAGATAGAGAAATGTTTCTCAAGATAGAGAAATGTTTGTCAAGATAGAGAAGTGTTTGTCAATATAGAGAAGTGTTTCTCAAGATAGAGAAGTGTTTCTCAAGATAGAGAAGTGTTTCTCAAGATAGAAAGTGTTTCTCAAGATAGAGAAGTGTTTCTCGAGATAGAGAAATGTTTCTCAAGATAGAGAAGTGTTTCTCAAGAGTTTCTCAAGATAGAGAAATGTTTCTCAAGATGGAGAAGTGTTTCTCAAGATAGAAAGTGTTTCTCAAGATAGAAAGTGTTTCTCAAGATAGAGAAGTGTTTCTCAAGATAGAGAAGTGTTTCTCATGATAGATAGTGTTTCTCAAGATAGAGAGTGTTTCTCAAGATAGAGAAGTGTTTCTCAAGATAGAAAGTGTATCTCAAGATGAAGAAGGGTTTCACGAGATAGAGAAGCGTTTCTCAAGATAGAAAGTGTTTCTCATGATAGAGAAGCGTTTAGTGTTTCTCATGATAGAGAAGCGTTTCTCAAGATAGAGAAGGGTTTCTCAAGATAGAGAAGTGTTTCGCATGATAGAGAAGTGTTTCTCAAGATAGAGAAGTGTTTCTCAAGATAGAGAAATGTTTGTCAAGATAGAGAAGTGTTTGTCAATATAGAGAAGTGTTTCTCAAGATAGAGAAGTGTTTCTCAAGATAGAGAAGCGTTTCTAAAGATAGAGAAATGTTTCTCAAAATAGAGACGTGTTTCTCAAGATAGAAACGTGTTTCTCAAGAAAGAGAAGTGTTTCTCAAGATAGAGAGGTGTTTCTCAAGATAGAAAGTGTTTCTCAAGATAGAAAGTGTTTCTCAAGATAGAGACGTGTTTGTCAAGATAGAGAAGTGTTTCTCAAGATAGAAAGTGTTTCTCAAGATGGAGAAGTGTTTGTCAAGATAGAGAAGTGTTTCTCAAGATAGAAAGTGTTTCTCAAGATAGAAAGTGTTTCTCAAGATAGAGAAGTGTTTCTCAAGAAAGAGAGGTGTTTCTCAAGATAGAAAGTGTTTCTCATGATAGAGAAGTGTTTCTCAAGATAGAGAAGTGTTTCTCAAGATAGAGAAGTGTTTCTCAAGATAGAGAAGTGTTTGTCAAGATAGAGAAGTGTTTGTCAAGATAGAGAAGTGTTTCTCAAGATAGAAAGTGTTTCTCAAGATAGAAAGTGTTTCTCAAGAGAGAGACGTGTTTGTCAAGATAGATAAGTGTTTCTCAAGATAGAGAAGTGTGTGTCAAGATAGAGAAGTGTTTCTCAAGATAGAGAAATGTTTCTCAAGAGTTTCTCAAGATAGAGAAATGTTTCTCAAGATAGAGAAGTGTTTCTCGAGATAGAGAAGTGTTTCTCAAGATAGAGAAGTGTTTCTCAAGAGTTTCTCAAGATATAGAAATGTTTCTCAAGATAGAGAAGTGTTTCTCAAGATAGAAAGTGTTTCTCAAGATAGAAAGTGTTTCTCAAGATAGAGAAGTGTTTCTCGAGAATTTCTCAAGATAGAGAAATGTTTCTCAAGATAGAGAAGCGTTTCTCAAGATAGAGAAGTGTTTCTCAAGATAGAAAGTGTTTCTCAAGATGGAGAAGTGTTTGTCAAGATAGAGAAGTGTTTCTCAAGATAGAAAGTGTTTCTCAAGATAGAAAGTGTTTCTCAAGATAGAGAAGTGTTTCTCAAGATAGAGAGGTGTTTCTCAAGATAGAAAGTGTTTCTCATGATAGAGAAGTGTTTCTCAAGATAGAGAAGTGTTTCTCAAGATAGAGAAGTGTTTCTCAAGATAGAGAAGTGTTTGTCAAGATAGAGAAGTGTTTGTCAAGATAGAGAAATGTTTCTCAAGATAGAAAGTGTTTCTCAAGATAGAAAGTGTTTCTCAAGAGAGAGACGTGTTTGTCAAGATAGAGAAATGTTTCTCAAGATAGAGAAGTGTTTCTCGAGATAGAGAAGTGTTTCTCGAGATAGAGAAGTGTTTCTCAAGATAGAGAAGTGTTTCTCAAGAGTTTCTCAAGATATAGAAATGTTTCTCAAGATAGAGAAGTGTTTCTCAAGATAGAAAGTGTTTCTCAAGATAGAAAGTGTTTCTCAAGATAGAGAAGTGTTTGTCAACATAGAGAAGTGTTTCTCAAGATAGAGAAGTGTTTCTCGAGAATTTCTCAAGATAGAGAAATGTTTCTCAATATAGAGAAGCGTTTCTCAAGATAGAGAAGTGTATCTCAAGATGGAGAAGGGTTTCACGAGATAGAGAAGCGTTTCTCAAGATAGAGAAGGGTTTCTCAAGATAGAGAAGTGTTTGTCATGATAGAGAAGCGTTTCTCAAGATAGAGAAGCGTTTCTCAAGATAGAGAAATGTTTCTCAAGATAGAGACGTGTTTCTCAAGATAGAAAGTGTTTCTCAAGATAGAGAAGTGTTTCTCAAGATAGAGAAGTGTTTCTCAAGATAGAGAAGTGTTTGTCAAGATATAGACATGTTTCTCAAGATAGAAAAGTGTTTCTCGAGAATTTCTCAAGATAGAGAAATGTTTCTCAAGATAGAGAAGCGTTTCTCAAGATAGAGAAGTGTTTCTCAAGATAGAAAGTGTATCTCAAGATGGAGAAGGGTTTCACGAGATAGAGAAGTGTTTCTCAAGATAGAAAGTGTTTCTCATAATAGAGAAGCGTTTCTCAAGATAGAGAAGGGTTTCTCAAGATAGAGAAGTGTTTGTCATGATAGAGAAGCGTTTCTCAATATAGAGAAGCGTTTCTCAAGATAGAGAAATGTTTCTCAAGATAGAGACGTGTTTCTCAAGATAGAGACGTGTTTGTCAAGATAGAAGGTGTTTCTCAAGATAGAGACGTGTTTGTCAAGATAGAAAGTGTTTCTCAAGATAGAGAAGTGTTTGTCAAGATAGAAAGTGTTTCTCAAGATAGAAAGTGTTTCGCATGATAGAGAAATGTTTCTCAAGATAGAGACGTGTTTCTCAAGAGTTTCTCAAGATAGAGAAGTGTTTCTCAAGATAGAAAGTGTTTCTCAAGATAGAAAGTGTTTCTCAAGATAGAAAGTGTTTCTCAAGATAGAAAGTGTTTCTCAAGATAGAAAGTGTTTCTCATGATAGAAAGTGTTTCTCAAGATAGAGAAGTGTTTCTCATGATAGAGAAGTGTTTCTCAAGATAGAGAAGTGTTTCTCAAGATAGAGAAGTGTTTCTCAAGATAGAAAGTGTTTGTCAAGATAGAAAGTGTTTCTCAAGATAGAAAGTGTTTCTCAAGATAGAGAAGTGTTTCTCAAGATAGAGAGGTGTTTGTCAAGATAGAAAGTGTTTCTCAAGATAGAGAAGTGTTTGTCAAGATAGAAAGTGTTTCTCAAGACAGAGAAGTGTTTCTCAAGATAGAAAGTGTTTCTCAAGATAGAAAGTGTTTCTCAAGATAGAATGTGTTTCGCATGATAGAGAAGTGTTTCTCAAGATAGAGAAGTGTTTCTCAAGAGTTTCTCAAGATAGAGAAATGTTTCTCAAGATAGAGAAATGTTTGTCAAGATAGAGAAGTGTTTGTCAATATAGAGAAGTGTTTATCAAGATAGAGAAGTGTTTCTCAAGATAGAGAAGTGTTTCTCAAGATAGAAAGTGTTTCTCAAGATAGAGAAGTGTTTCTCAAGATAGAAAGTGTTTCTCAAGATAGAAAGTGTTTCTCAAGATAGAAAGTGTTTCTCAAGATAGAAAGTGTTTCTCAAGATAGAAAGTGTTTCGCATGATAGAGAAGTGTTTCTCAAGATAGAGAAGTGTTTCTCAAGAGTTTCTCAAGATAGAGAAATGTTTCTCAAGATAGAGAAGTGTTTCTCGAGATAGAGAAGTGTTTCTCAAGATAGAGAAGTGTTTCTCAAGAGATTCTCAAGATAGAGAAATGTTTCTCAAGATGGAGAAGTGTTTCTCAAGATAGAAAGTGTTTCTCAAGATAGAAAGTGTTTCTCAAGATAGAGAAGTGTTTCTCAAGAAGGAGAAGTGTTTCTCATGATAGATAGTGTTTCTCAAGATAGAGAGTGTTTCTCAAGATAGAGAAGTGTTTCTCAAGATAGAAAGTGTATCTCAAGATGAAGAAGGGTTTTACGAGATAGAGAAGCGTTTCTCAAGATAGAAAGTGTTTCTCATGATAGAGAAGCGTTTAGTGTTTCTCATGATAGAGAAGCGTTTCTCAAGATAGAGAAGGGTTTCTCAAGATAGAGAAGTGTTTCTCATGATAGAGAAGCGTTTCTCAAGATAGAGAAGCGTTTCTCAAGATAGAGAAATGTTACTCAAGATAGAGACGTGTTTCTCAAGATAGAGACGTGTTTGTCAAGATAGAGAAATGTTTGTCAAGATAGAAACGTGTTTCTCAAGATAGAGAAGTGTTTCTCAAGATAGAGAGGTGTTTCTCAAGATAGAAAGTGTTTCTCAAGATAGAAAGTGTTTCTCAAGATAGAGACGTGTTTGTCAAGATAGAGAAGTGTTTCTCAAGATAGAAAGTGTTTCTCAAGATGGAGAAGTGTTTGTCAAGATAGAGAAGTGTTTCTCAAGATAGAAAGTGTTTCTCAAGATAGAAAGTGTTTCTCAAGATAGAGAAGTGTTTCTCATGATAGAGAAGTGTTTCTCAAGATAGAGAAGTGTTTCTCGAGATAGAGAAGTGTTTCTCAAGATAGAGAAGTGTTTGTCAAGATAGAGAAGTGTTTGTCAAGATAGAGAAGTGTTTCTCAAGATAGAAAGTGTTTCTCAAGATAGAAAGTGTTTCTCAAGAGAGAGACGTGTTTGTCAAGATAGATAAGTGTTTCTCAAGATAGAGAAGTGTGTGTCAAGATAGAGAAGTGTTTGTCAAGATAGAGAAGTGTTTCTCAAGATAGAAAGTGTTTCTCAAGATAGAAAGTGTTTCTCAAGATAGAGACGTGTTTCTCAAGATAGAGACGTGTTTCTCAAGATAGAGAAGTGTTTCTCAAGATAGAGAAGTGTTTCTCAAGATAGAAAGTGTTTCTCAAGATAGAGAAGTGTTTGTCAAGATAGAAAGTATTTCTCAAGATAGAAAGTGTTTCGCATGATAGGGAAGTGTTTCTCAAGATAGAGACGTGTTTCTCAAGAGTTTCTCAAGATAGAGAAATGTTTCTCAAGATAGAGAAGTGTTTCTCGAGATAGAGAAGTGTTTCTCAAGATAGAAAGTGTTTCTCAAGATAGAAAGTGTTTCTCAAGATAGAAATTGTTTCGCATGATAGAGAAGTGTTTCTCAAGATAGAGAAGTGTTTCTCAAGAGTTTCTCAAGATAGAGAAATGTTTCTCAAGATAGAGAAGTGTTTCTCGAGATAGAGAAGTGTTTCTCAAGATAGAGAAGTGTTTCTCAAGAGTTTCTCAAGATAGAGAAATGTTTCTCAAGATGGAGAAGTGTTTCTCAAGATAGAAAGTGTTTCTCAAGATAGAAAGTGTTTCTCAAGATAGAGAAGTGTTTCTCAAGATAGAGAAGTGTTTCTCATGATAGATAGTGTTTCTCAAGATAGAGAGTGTTTCTCAAGATAGAGAAGTGTTTCTCAAGATAGAAAGTGTATCTCAAGATGAAGAAGGGTTTCACGAGATAGAGAAGCGTTTCTCAAGATAGAAAGTGTTTCTCATGATAGAGAAGCGTTTCTCAAGATAGAGAAGGGTTTCTCAAGATAGAGAAGTGTTTCTCATGATAGAGAAGCGTTTCTCAAGATAGAGAAGCGTTTCTCAAGATAGAGAAATGTTACTCAAGATAGAGACGTGTTTGTCAAGATAGAGAAATGTTTGTCAAGATAGAAACGTGTTTCTCAAGATAGAGAAGTGTTTCTCAAGATAGAGAGGTGTTTCTCAAGATAGAAAGTGTTTCTCAAGATAGAAAGTGTTTCTCAAGATAGAGACGTGTTTGTCAAGATAGAGAAGTGTTTCTCAAGATAGAAAGTGTTTCTCAAGATGGAGAAGTGTTTGTCAAGATAGAGAAGTGTTTCTCAAGATAGAAAGTGTTTCTCAAGATAGAAAGTGTTTCTCAAGATAGAGAAGTGTTTCTCAAGATAGAGAGGTGTTTCTCAAGATAGAAAGTGTTTCTCATGATAGAGAAGTGTTTCTCAAGATAGAGAAGTGTTTCTCGAGATAGAGAAGTGTTTCTCAAGATAGAGAAGTGTTTGTCAAGATAGAGAAGTGTTTGTCAAGATAGAGAAGTGTTTCTCAAGATAGAAAGTGTTTCTCAAGATAGAAAGTGTTTCTCAAGAGAGAGACGTGTTTGTCAAGATAGATAAGTGTTTCTCAAGATAGAGAAGTGTGTGTCAAGATAGAGAAGTGTTTGTCAAGATAGAGAAGTGTTTCTCAAGATAGAAAGTGTTTCTCAAGATAGAAAGTGTTTCTCAAGATAGAGACGTGTTTCTCAAGATAGAGACGTGTTTCTCAAGATAGAGAAGTGTTTCTCAAGATAGAGAAGTGTTTCTCAAGATAGAAAGTGTTTCTCAAGATAGAGAAGTGTTTGTCAAGATAGAAAGTATTTCTCAAGATAGAAAGTGTTTCGCATGATAGGGAAGTGTTTCTCAAGATAGAGACGTGTTTCTCAAGAGTTTCTCAAGATAGAGAAATGTTTCTCAAGATAGAGAAGTGTTTCTCGAGATAGAGAAGTGTTTCTCAAGATAGAAAGTGTTTCTCAAGATAGAAAGTGTTTCTCAAGATAGAAATTGTTTCGCATGATAGAGAAGTGTTTCTCAAGATAGAGAAGTGTTTCTCAAGAGTTTCTCAAGATAGAGAAATGTTTCTCAAGATAGAGAAGTGTTTCTCGAGATAGAGAAGTGTTTCTCAAGATAGAGAAGTCAAGATAGAGAATGTTTCTCAAGATGAGAGTGTTTCTCAAGATAGAAAGTGTTTCTCAGATGGTGTTTCTCAAGATAGAGAGTGTTTCTCAAGATAGAGAAGTGTTTTCATGATAGATAGTGTTTCTCAAGATAGAGAGTGTTTCTCAAGATAGAGAAGTGTTTCTCAAGATAGAAAGTGTATCTCAAGATGAAGAAGGGTTTCACGAGATAGAGAAGCGTTTCTCAAGATAGAAAGTGTTTCTCATGATAGAGAAGCGTTTCTCAAGATAGAAAGGTTTCTCAAGATAGAGAAGTGTTTCTCATGATAGAGAGGTTTCTCAAGATAGAGAAGGTTTCTCAAGATAGAGAATGTTCTCAAGATAGAGACGTGTTTGTCAAGATAGAAATGTTTTGTGAGTGTTTCTCAAGATAGAGAAGTGTTTCTCAAGATAGAGGTTTTTCAAGATAGAAGTGTTTCTCAAGATAGAAAGTGTTTCTCAAGATAGAGACGTGTTTGTCAAGATAGAGAAGTGTTTCTCAAGATAGAAAGTGTTTCTCAAGATGGAGAAGTGTTTGTCAAGATAGAGAAGTGTTTCTCAAGATAGAAAGTGTTTCTCAAGATAGAAAGTGTTTCTCAAGATAGAGAAGTGTTTCTCAAGATAGAGAGGTGTTTCTCAAGATAGAAAGTGTTTCTCATGATAGAGAAGTGTTTCTCAAGATAGAGAAGTGTTTCTCGAGATAGAGAAGTGTTTCTCAAGATAGAGAAGTGTTTGTCAAGATAGAGAAGTGTTTGTCAAGATAGAGAAGTGTTTCTCAAGATAGAAAGTGTTTCTCAAGATAGAGAAGTGTGTGTCAAGATGGAGAAGTGTTTGTCAAGATAGAGAAGTGTTTCTCAAGATAGAAAGTGTTTCTCAAGATAGAAAGTGTTTCTCAAGATAGAGAAGTGTTTCTCAAGATAGAAAGTGTTTCTCAAGATAGAGAAGTGTTTGTCAAGATAGAAAGTGTTTCTCAAGATAGAAAGTGTTTCGCATGATAGAGAAGTGTTTCTCAAGATAGAGACGTGTTTCTCAAGAGTTTCTCAAGATAGAGAAATGTTTCTCAAGATAGAGAAGTGTTTCTCGAGATAGAGAAGTGTTTCTCAAGATAGAAAGTGTTTCTCAAGATAGAAAGTGTTTCTCAATATAGAGAAGTGTTTCTCAAGATAGAGAAGTGTTTGTCAAGATAGAGAAGTGTTTCTCGAGAGTTTATCAAGATAGAGAAGTGTTTCTCAAGATTGAGAAGTGTTTGTCAAGATAGAGAAGTGTTTCTCAAGATAGAGAAGTGTTTCTCAAGAGTTTCTCAAGATAGAGAAATGTTTCTCAAGATAGAGAAGTGTTTCTCAAGATAGAAAGTGTTTCTCAAGATAGAAAGTGTTTCTCAACATAGAGAAGTGTTTGTCAACATAGAGAAGTGTTTCTCAAGATAGAGAAGTGTTTCTCGAGAATTTCTCAAGATAGAGAAGCGTTTCTCAAGATAGAGAAGTGTTTCTCGAGATAGAGAAGTGTTTCTCAAGATAGAGAAGTGTTTCTCAAGAGTTTCTCAAGATAGAGAAGTGTTTCTCAAGATAGAGAAGTGTTTCTCAAGATTGAGAAGTGTTTCTCAAGATAGAGAAGTGTTTGTCAAGATAGAGAAGTGTTTGTCAAGATAGAGACGTGTTTCTCAAGATAGAAAGTGTTTCTCAAGATAGAAAGTGTTTCTCAAGAGAGAGACGTGTTTGTCAAGATAGAGAAATGTTTCTCAAGATAGAGAAGTGTTTCTCGAGATAGAGAAGTGTTTCTCGAGATAGAGAAGTGTTTCTCAAGATAGAGAAGTGTTTCTCAAGAGTTTCTCAAGATATAGAAATGTTTCTCAAGATAGAGAAGTGTTTCTCAAGATAGAAAGTGTTTCTCAAGATAGAAAGTGTTTCTCAAGATAGAGAAGTGTTTGTCAACATAGAGAAGTGTTTCTCAAGATAGAGAAGTGTTTCTCGAGAATTTCTCAAGATAGAGAAATGTTTCTCAAGATAGAGAAGTGTTTGTCATGATAGAGAAACGTTTCTCAAGATAGAGAAATGTTTCTCAAGATAGAGACGTGTTTCTCAAGATAGAAAGTGTTTCTCAAGATAGAGAAGTGTTTCTCAAGATAGAGAAGTGTTTCTCAAGATAGAGAAGTGTTTGTCAAGATATAGACATGTTTCTCAAGATAGAAAAGTGTTTCTCGAGAATTTCTCAAGATAGAGAAATGTTTATCAAGATAGAGAAGCGTTTCTCAAGATAGAGAAGTGTTTCTCAAGATAGAAAGTGTATCTCAAGATGGAGAAGGGTTTCACGAGATAGAGAAGTTAGAAAGTGTTTCTCATAATAGAGAAGCGTTTCTCAAGATAGAGAAGGGTTTCTCAAGATAGAGAAGTGTTTGTCATGATAGAGAAGCGTTTCTCAAGATAGAGAAGCGTTTCTCAAGATAGAGAAATGTTTCTCAAGATAGAGACGTGTTTCTCAAGATAGAGACGTGTTTGTCAAGATAGAAGGTGTTTCTCAAGATAGAAAGTGTTTCTCAAGATAGAGACGTGTTTGTCAAGATAGAGAAGTGTTTGTCAAGATAGAGAAGTGATTGTCAAGATAGAGAAGTGTTTCTCAAGATAGAAAGTGTTTCTCAAGATAGAAAGTGTTTCTCAAGATAGAGACGAGTTTGTCAAGATAGAAAGTGTTTCTCAAGATAGAGAAGTGTTTGTCAAGATAGAAAGTGTTTCTCAAGATAGAAAGTGTTTCGCATGATAGAGAAGTGTTTCTCAAGATAGAGACGTGTTTCTCAAGAGTTTCTCAAGATAGAGAAGTGTTTCTCAAGATAGAAAGTGTTTCTCAAGATAGAAAGTGTTTCTCAAGATAGAAAGTGTTTCTCAAGATAGAAAGTGTTTCTCAAGATAGAAAGTGTTTCTCATGATAGAAAGTGTTTCTCAAGATAGAGAAGTGTTTCTCAAGATAGAGAAGTGTTTCTCAAGATAGAGAAGTGTTTCTCAAGATAGAGAAGTGTTTCTCAAGATAGAGAAGTGTTTCTCAAGATAGAGAAGTGTTTCTCAAGATAGAAAGTGTTTCTCAAGATAGAAAGTGTTTGTCAAGATAGAAAGTGTTTCTCAAGATAGAAAGTGTTTCTCAAGATAGAGAAGTGTTTCTCAAGATAGAGAAGTGTTTGTCAAGATAGAAAGTGTTTCTCAAGATAGAGAAGTGTTTGTCAAGATAGAAAGTGTTTCTCAAGATAGAGAAGTGTTTCTCAAGATAGAAAGTGTTTCTCAAGATAGAAAGTGTTTCTCAAGATAGAATGTGTTTCGCATGATAGAGAAGTGTTTCTCAAGATAGAGAAGTGTTTCTCAAGAGTTTCTCAAGATAGAGAAATGTTTCTCAAGATAGAAATGTTTGTCAAGATAGAGAAGTGTTTGTCAATATAGAGAAGTGTTTCTCAAGATAGAGAAGTGTTTCTCAAGATAGAGAAGTGTTTCTCAAGATAGAAAGTGTTTCTCAAGATAGAGAAGTGTTTCTCAAGATAGAGAAGTGTTTCTCAAGATAGAGAAGTGTTTCTCAAGAGTTTCTCAAGATAGAGAAGTGTTTCTCAAGATGAGAAGTGTTTCTCAAGATAGAAAGTGTTTCTCAAGATAGAAAGTGTTTCTCAAGAGTTTCTCAAGATAGAAAATGTTTCTCAAGATAGAGAAGTGTTTCTCAAGATAGAGAAGTGTTTCTCAAGATAGATTGTTTCTCAAGATAGAGAGTGTTTCTCAAGATAGAGAAGTGTTTCTCAAGATAGAAAGTGTATCTCAAGATGAAGAAGGGTTTCACGAGATAGAGAAGCGTTTCTCAAGATAGAAAGTGTTTCTCATGATAGAGAAGCGTTTAGTGTTTCTCATGATAGAGAAGCGTTTCTCAAGATAGAGAAGGGTTTCTCAAGATAGAGAAGTGTTTCTCATGATAGAGAAGCGTTTCTCAAGATAGAGAAGCGTTTCTCAAGATAGAGAAATGTTACTCAGATAGAGAGTGTTTCTCAAGATAGAGAGTGTTTGTCAAGATAGAGAAATGTTTTCAAGATAGAAAGTGTTTCTCAAGATAGAGAAGTGTTTCTCAAGATAGAGAGTGTTTCTCAAGATAGAAAGTGTTTCTCAAGATAGAGACGTGTTTGTCAAGATAGAGAAGTGTTTCTCAAGATAGAAAGTGTTTCTCAAGATGGAGAAGTGTTTGTCAAGATAGAGAAGTGTTTCTCAAGATAGAAAGTGTTTCTCAAGATAGAAAGTGTTTCTCAAGATAGAAAGTGTTTCTCAAGATAGAGAGTGTTTCTCAAGATAGAAAGTGTTTCTCAAGATAGAAAGTGTTTCTCAAGATAGAGAAGTGTTTCTCGAGATAGAGAAGTGTTTCTCAAGATAGAGAAGTGTTTCTCAGTAGAGTGTTTCTCAAGATAGAAAATGTTTCTCAAGATAGAAAGTGTTTCTCAAGATAGAGAAGTGTTTCTCAAGATAGAGAAGTGTTTGTCAAGATAGAGAAGTGTTTCTCAAGATAGAGAAGTGTTTCTCAAGATAGAAAGTGTTTCTCAAGATAGAGAATGTTTCTCAAGATAGAAAGTGTTTCTCAAGATAGAAAGTGTTTCTCAAGATAGAGAAGTGTTTCTCAAGATAGAAAGTGTTTGTCATGATAGAGAAGTGTTTGTCAAGATAGAAAGTGTTTCTCAAGATAGAGAGTGTTTCTCATGATAGAGAAGTGTTTCTCAAGATAGAGAAGTGTTTGTCAAGATAGAGAAGTGTTTTCAAGATAGAGAAGTGTTTTCAGATAGAGAAGTGTTTCTCAGATAGAAAGTGTTTTCAAGATAGAAAGTGTTTCTCAATATAGAGAAGTGTTTCTCAAGATAGAGAAGTGTTTGTCAAGATAGAGAAGTGTTTCTCGAGAGTTTATCAAGATAGAGAAGTGTTTCTCAAGATTGAAAGTGTTTGTCAAGATAGAGAGTGTTTCTCAAGATAGAGAAGTGTTTCTCAAGAGTTTCTCAAGATAGAAAATGTTTCTCAAGATAGAGAAGTGTTTCTCAAGATAGAAAGTGTTCTCAAGATAGAAAGTGTTTCTCAACATAGAGAAGTGTTTGTCAACATAGAGAAGTGTTTCTCAAGATAGAGAAGTGTTTCTCGAGAATCTCAAGATATAGAAGTGTTTTCAAGATAGAGGAGTGTTTTCGAGGTAGTGAAGTGTTTTTCAAGATAGAGAAGTGTTTCTCAAGATAGAGAAGTGTTTTCAGGATATAGAAGTGTTTTCAAGATTGTGAAGTGTTTCTCAAGATAGGGAGTGTTTGTCAAGATAGGAAGTGTTTTGTTGTTTTGTGGGTTTTTCAAGATAGAGAAATGTTTCTCAAGATAGAGAAATGTTGCTCAAGAATGAGAAGTGTTTATCAAGATAGAGAAGTGTTTGTGTGTGTTTTGTGGGTGTTTTGTGGGTGTTTGTGTGGTGTTTGTGTGTGTTTTGTGGGTGTTTATCAAGATATAGAAGTGTTTATCAAGATAGAGTAGTTTTTATCAAGATAGAGAAGTGTTTCTCAAGATAGAGAAGTGTTTCTCAAGATAGTGAAGTGTTTATCAAGATAGAGAAGTGTTTCTCAAGATCTGTTTTGTGGGTGTTTTGTGGGTGTTTTGTTGTTTTGTGGGGTTTGTGGGTGTTTTGTGGTGTTTTGTGGGTGTTTTGTGGGTGTTTTCAAGATAGAGAAGTGTTTCTCAAGATTGAGAAGTGTTTATCAAGATAGAGGTGTTTATCAAGATAGTGAAGTGTTTCTCAAGATATGACGTGTTTATCAACACAGAGCAGTGTTTCTCAAGATCTGTTTATCAAGATAGAGAAGTGTTTCTCAAGATAGAGAAATGTTTCTCAAGATAGAGAAGTGTTTATCAAGATAGAGAAGTCTTTATCAAGATAGAAAAGTGTTTTCAAGGTTGTGAAGTGTTTATCAATATAGAGAAGTGT
>CM026399.1:22092750-22146937 GCA_014843695.1 Archivesica marissinica
GTGTTTGTCAAGATAGAGAAGTGTTTCTCAAGATAGAAAGTGTTTCTCAAGATAGAAAGTGTTTCTCAAGATAGAGAAGTGTTTCTCAAGATAGAAAGTGTTTCTCAAGATAGAGAAGTGTTTGTCAAGATAGAAAGTGTTTCTCAAGATAGAAAGTGTTTCGCATGATAGAGAAGTGTTTCTCAAGATAGAGACGTGTTTCTCAAGAGTTTCTCAAGATAGAGAAATGTTTCTCAAGATAGAGAAGTGTTTCTCGAGATAGAGAAGTGTTTCTCAAGATAGAAAGTGTTTCTCAAGATAGAAAGTGTTTCTCAATATAGAGAAGTGTTTCTCAAGATAGAGAAGTGTTTGTCAAGATAGAGAAGTGTTTCTCGAGAGTTTATCAAGATAGAGAAGTGTTTCTCAAGATAGAGAAATTTTTGTCAAGATAGAGAAGTGTTTCTCAAGATAGAGAAGTGTTTCTCAAGAGTTTCTCAAGATAGAGAAGTGTTTCTCAAGATAGAGAAGTGTTTGTCATGATAGAAAGTGTTTCTCAAGATAGAAAGTGTTTCTCAAGATAGAGAAGTGTTTGTCAAGATAGAGAAGTGTTTCTCAAGATAGAGAAGTGTTTGTCGAGAATTTCTCAAGATAGAGAAGTGTTTCTCAAGATAGAGAAGTGTTTGTCGAGATAGAGAAGTGTTTGTCAAGATAGAGAAGTGTTTTGGTTTTCAAGATAGAGAAGTGTTTCTCAAGATGGAGAAGTGTTTCTCAAGATAGAAAGTGTTTCTCAAGATAGAGAGTGTTTGTCAAGATAGAGAAGTGTTTCTCAAGATAGAGAAGTGTTTGTCATGATAGATAGTGTTTCTCAAGATAGAGAGTGTTTCTCAAGATAGAGAAGTGTTTCTCAAGATAGAAAGTGTATCTCAAGATGAAGAAGGGTTTCACGAGATAGAGAAGCGTTTCTCAAGATAGAAAGTGTTTCTCATGATAGAGAAGCGTTTAGTGTTTCTCATGATAGAGAAGCGTTTCTCAAGATAGAGAAGGGTTTCTCAAGATAGAGAAGTGTTTCTCATGATAGAGAAGCGTTTCTCAAGATAGAGAAGCGTTTCTCAAGATAGAGAAATGTTACTCAAGATAGAGACGTGTTTCTCAAGATAGAGACGTGTTTGTCAAGATAGAGAAATGTTTGTCAAGATAGAAACGTGTTTCTCAAGATAGAGAAGTGTTTCTCAAGATAGAGAGGTGTTTCTCAAGATAGAAAGTGTTTCTCAAGATAGAGACGTGTTTGTCAAGATAGAGAAGTGTTTCTCAAGATAGAAAGTGTTTCTCAAGATGGAGAAGTGTTTGTCAAGATAGAGAAGTGTTTCTCAAGATAGAAAGTGTTTCTCAAGATAGAAAGTGTTTCTCAAGATAGAGAAGTGTTTCTCAAGATAGAGAGGTGTTTCTCAAGATAGAAAGTGTTTCTCATGATAGAGAAGTGTTTCTCAAGATAGAGAAGTGTTTCTCGAGATAGAGAAGTGTTTATCAAGATAGAGAAGTGTTTGTCAAGATAGAGAAGTGTTTGTCAAGATAGAGAAGTGTTTCTCAAGATAGAAAGTGTTTCTCAAGATAGAAAGTGTTTCTCAAGAGAGAGACGTGTTTGTCAAGATAGATAAGTGTTTCTCAAGATAGAGAAGTGTGTGTCAAGATGGAGAAGTGTTTGTCAAGATAGAGAAGTGTTTCTCAAGATAGAAAGTGTTTCTCAAGATAGAAAGTGTTTCTCAAGATAGAGAAGTGTTTCTCAAGATAGAGGTTTTGTGTGTGGTGTTTTGTGGTGTTTTGGGGTGTTTGTGTGGTGTTTTAGATAGAGAAGTGTTTCTCGAGATAGAGAAGTGTTTCTCAAGATAGAGAAGTGTTTCTCAAGAGTTTCTCAAGATAGAGAAATGTTTCTCAAGATGGAGAAGTGTTTCTCAAGATAGAAAGTGTTTAAGTGTTTCTCAAGATAGAAAGTGTTTCTCAAGATAGAAAGTGTTTCTCAAGATAGAAAGTGTTTCTCAAGATAGAAAGTGTTTCTCAAGATAGAGAAGTGTTTCTCAAGATAGAGAAGTGTTTCTCAAGATAGAGAAGTGTTTCTCATGATAGAAAGTGTTTCTCAAGATAGAAAATGTTTCTCAAGATAGAAAGTGTTTCTCAAGATAGAAAGTGTTTCTCAAGATAGAGAAGTGTTTGTCAACATAGAGAAGTGTTTCTCAAGATAGAGAAGTGTTTCTCGAGAATTTCTCAAGATAGAGAAGCGTTTCTCAAGATAGAGAAGTGTTTCTCAAGATAGAAAGTGTATCTCAAGATGGAGAAGTGTTTCTCAAGATAGAAAGTGTTTCTCATGATAGAGAAGCGTTTCTCAAGATAGAGAAGGGTTTCTCAAGATAGAGAAGTGTTTGTCATGATAGAGAAGCGTTTTTCAAGATAGAGAAGCGTTTCTCAAGATAGAGAAATGTTTCTCAAGATAGAGACGTGTTTCTCAAGATAGAAAGTGTTTCTCAAGATAGAGAAGTGTTTCTCAAGATAGAGAAGTGTTTGTCAAGATAGAGAAGTGTTTCTCAAGATAGAAAGTGTTTCTCAAGATAGAAAGTGTTTCTCAAGATAGAAAGTGTTTCTCAAGATAGAAAGTGTTTCGCATGATAGAGAAGTGTTTCTCAAGATAGAGAAGTGTTTCTCAAGAGTTTCTCAAGATAGAGAAATGTTTCTCAAGATAGAGAAGTGTTTCTCGAGATAGAGAAGTGTTTCTCAAGATAGAGAAGTGTTTCTCAAGAGTTTCTCAAGATAGAGAACTGTTTCTCAAGATGGAGAAGTGTTTCTCAAGATAGAAAGTGTTTCTCAAGATAGAAAGTGTTTCTCAAGATAGAGAAGTGTTTGTCAAGATAGAAAGTGTTTCTCAAGATAGAAAGTGTTTCTCAAGATAGAAAGTGTTTCTCAAGATAGAAAGTGTTTCTCAAGATAGAGAAGTGTTTCTCAAGATAGAGAAGTGTTTCTCAAGATAGAGAAGTGTTTCTCATGATAGAAAGTGTTTCTCAAGATAGAAAATGTTTCTCAAGATAGAAAGTGTTTCTCAAGATAGAGAAGTGTTTCTCAAGATAGATAAGTGTTTGTCAAGATAGAGAAGTGTTTCTCAAGATAGAGAAGTGTTTCTTATGATAGAAAGTGTTTCTCAAGATAGAAAATGTTTCTCAAGATATAGAGTGTTTCTCAAGATAGAAAAGTGTGTCTCAAGATAGAGAAGTGTTTGTCAAGATAGAGAAGTGTTTGTCATGATAGAAAGTGTTTCTCAAGATAGAAAATGTTTCTCAAGATATAGAGTGTTTCTCAAGGTAGAGAAGTGTTTCTCAAGATAGAGAAGTGTTTGTCAAGATAGAGAAGTGTTTGTCAAGATAGAGAAGTGTTTGACAAGATAGAGAAGTGTTTCTCAAGATAGAGAACCATGACCTTAAATATTGAGGCATCTTTGTAAATCACGGAATGTACGCCTACTAGTTTGTAAGACGTTTAGTTACATATAAGAACAGATACATTCCACTACATTGTTAATCGGTCACCTGGTGTTTTACAATATATGGCGCAACTTAATAACCATATAATATCAATATTCATATCATCTTATTGGTTATATTTTATTACAGATCATTATGCAATGATATTCTGTATAATCATTTCGGATAAATGCATTAAATCATTTAAATGCTAATAAGAAAATATTAATATTATACGATTATTGATTGGCTCCAAATATTATAAAGTACCAGTTTCCTATTTGAGATAATCAGCCAGTCGTGACTCCTTTATTGCAAGTCTATTTTCACAATTTGTTTCATCACAGTTTATGTTTTAGTGAACATGAATCCTGTTGATATAATAATTTTCCTTTTTAAATGGAATTTGTATTGGTTTTACATTTAATTATATAGGTCTGATTTTACACTATATAGGTCTGGAAAGCAACCAAATCATGCAAATGCCAGGAACATGCCGAGCTACGGGATCAACGTTCTCGTAATAGGACATCAACATGTCGGCAAGACAACGATTATTGGTGAGCTGTGTAAGATCATTTCCGCCGTGTTCGAGGATTACCCAAGCAAATGGAACGAATACAATGACGGTCCAAGCAATCTGACGGCGGAATCACTGAAGTTTCTTGAAGCAACCTTAGTTGACATGCCCGGTCTAAGAGATCTGACGATAAGAACGGCCGATGCATTTATTCTTACATATGCTACTGGCGATGAAGAATCATTCGACTATGTGACGAACCTGATACAACGTGTACTTTCAATTAAAGGTATCTTAACCCATTCAACACCAAGTAACTCACATGGACTGGTCCATGATATTCATTAACCAATAAATGAATCAGAAAATCACATTTGGACAATTTCATTTATCAAAATGGGTAATTATGTCTAAAAATAGTCATATCACTGGCAAAAAGTGCAGATCCTGATGAGACGGCTCGTCACGAGCCGGCTCATCTGGATCTACACTTTTTGTAAGCCTATTTAAAGGTATGTGGTGTTGAAAGGGTTAACTTATTTACTTCATTGTTTATGAAAAGAAACAACGTCCCTGCGTAAACATGCAAGTATGTTCTGTCTGCAAGAGTGACCACCCTTGAAATTTGGCAAAGGGCGTTTATAAGACAATGGGAGGTAATTTTAAATTATAAACTACAGTGTGGCGTCCGTGGTCCAGCGTCGGATTTGGAATCGAACGGTCCCGGGTTCGATACTCGGTCAGGCCACGTATGTAGTGTCATTGAGCAAGGCACCTCATACACATTGCTTAGTACTGGTTAACCACTTAGGTCGGCTAAGCCTGTCCAGGAAAACATGTCTAGGTTAATTAATGGGTTAATTAATGGCACATACATAGGACTATATATTATAGCTATTATTCTCTCTGATATCTAATTAAATGAGATGTTTTACCATACAATGATATCCTTAAACAATTTGTTCTGATCTGCCAGTTGTAGTCCATGATAATAGAGGGGGCATTTATATATTTGTACATTGTATATGTAAAGTGCTTGTGGTTGTCGTGATAACGCATTGGATGCGAGTTCGCTTCAGGTGCGAAATGTCAGGAGTTCGAGCCCCACTGGAGCTGTTACGATTGTGCCCTTATGCAAGGCATTTAAATTCCACATTGCCTGTTCTCTCTCCCTCGTGGCGATGGATTCCATCAGGAATGAGGTCTCGAGAGTGATTAATATAAGTTGTAAGAACTTGCTTCGCAATCGAGCTAAAATCAATTTGTATAACCTAAGACACCTAGCTCCACATTTTCTAAAGCTAAAATAAATGTGTATAAACTAAACTACGATCACATAGGAACAACATAGAAAGTAATTCTGATGGAAAGGAAATAACACGGATACACCTTTTCTTGTTTTCATTAAAGAGTAGTCAAGGGAAATAAGTCATAAATGATATCCATTATTATTTTGCTTCCTTCAGGCAGACGCGTGCCAATAATTGTGGTTCGGAACAAGTGTGACAGAGACATTACCTACGAGAACCGCTGTATTGCTGACTGTGTAGTTACAATAGACTATGAATGCATACACATGGAAACTACTGCCAACGAAGGGGAGGGACTAATACAAATCTTAGTCCATATACTAAAATGTTACGGACTAGATTTTACATATCCAATTAATGCTGAAAACCTCAAGAACGAACAGTCTTTTAGAAAAAGATTATCAGTCATGTATCGCAGATTCAATTGCAGCAAATGACAATGGCACACGAGACTCGTTGGTAAGTTTGCGAGACTGGAAATAACGCCGTTATTACAGGGGCAATATTCGTGTGTGTTCTATACATATCCAGGACCGTAGACACACAGACACACCGAGGCAGTTGCCTCGGTTAAAATTTCCAAAACAAAAAATAAAATGCAAAATAATATCCCCTTTGCTGTATAAAATGTTGGCTGCTAGAGAGCTGAACGGCCTACATAAGTATACGTCTACACTCATTAAATCAGAACACGCAGGACATCGCTTCTATACCCCAACAATTGTAAGGGGGAACATGCCCCCGGACCCCCTATATTGTCTCGGTTGAAATGTGCCTCTGGCTACGGTACTGATATCAGAGGCTTGAGATTGAGCCACGGCTACATAATACAGTCAAACCTGCGTTAGTGGTCACCTCTATTAAGCAGCCAACCTGTATTAAGCAGCCAGTTTCAAGATTCCCAATATGCTAGTTTACTATACATTTGACCTCTATTAAGCAGCCACCCGTGCTAAGCAGCCACTTTCAGTGATTCCATTGACTGGCTGCTTAAGAAAGGTTTGACTGTATGTCAATAACTTACTGTTCGCGTATATAAATGTTCACAACTATTCCTATAGAATAAGGACGTACTACAATTTGTTGTTGGATGTTTGGCGAGGAGGGGTGGGGGGGGGGTGTACAGTATTGGGGATGCTGTAATAGTTCTATCTGTATTAAAAGATTGATATATTGTATAAAATACAAGACTGGATAGAATGAATATTATAAAGCCTATATTTTATTTATTTTTTTAACTTTAATTTTCACCGATTGCGAAGCAAGTTTTAACAACTTATGTTAATCACTATCGTTGGCGCGGATGACAGCGTACATGTGGTCAGTCGTGTGGGAGGAAACCGGAGTACCAGGAGAAACACCACCAGTCCGATCTGGCGACCATCGTGCCATCTCACATATTTCCCGGTCCGAGGATCGAACCCGTGTTGCATTCGTGAGAAGCGAGCGCGGTAACCACTGCGCTAATCGGACAGCCTTTATTTAAAGTCGCATCCATGTTAGTCGGTGCCTCAAGAAATCTGTTACTGATAGTAATAATACCGATAATTCGCCAGTATAAATACTATCGGAAATATATTTCTTGAGGTGTGGAACCGAATAACATGGAGGCGACGTTAAATAGTTAAGGCACTAAGTTTTATAAAATTGTGTGTGTGTTTTACGTTTATTTATCGTCGCTACCGGTTGCCCATATGAGCGACACCTCCTGAAGAGATTAGTCATTTTAGATTTTTGGAGGATAGTGCAATGATACAGAGAGAGACCCATTCCAGAGTCTCCTCTGGTTCTTTTACATGCACGATGTACAGCACTGACACGAGACCTCGGTTTTATGTCCCATTTGAAAGACTGTTAATGTTATTAGGGTCAGACGAGGGATCGAACCTGCGATCACTGGATTACCAGTCCAGCGTTTTACCACTGGACTACAGATCCGTCTGTTCTTATAAAATTGCTCTTGGATCTGTATTAAATTAGCACCTGCATGTGGGCGAACCTAGTAGTTCTTTGTCAACGTTGTTTTGGATGAAGTGATCGCCCTTGGTAGTGAAGTAGTCACTATAGGACCAGGGAACTTACGTATCGGGTACTCTATAGCAGCTACTCTTTACCAGGATAAATATGCCTGATTTGCAGTGTTGTCTGAGCGTCTGTGGCATGCTTGCTTCTTTGCACCGGTTCCCAGAATGCTTCACTTCCGGTCCAGACGGTGTCTCCATCTTCCGCGTCAGACTGTGGCTCTTAATGAACCCAATTGCCATTCACTACATTCCTCCCCACTTTATCCAGAAGGACTTCTTCCACATCATTCTGGCAATGGGTCCGTTCTTCAGGCACACTCGGTCTGACCGGCTTGTGGCATCTCTCGACGGAAATGACATTCTCTGGACCTACTTGGTGTCTGACCCCCAAGTAGGTATCTTCCAAGTTGTCTACTTTTCCTGGGCAGGCTTAGCTGATGTAAGTCCATTACTGAACCCCTCTATGGCTTAGTGTCTTACCCCTAAGCTTACACCTACCTTTCCTGGGCAAGCCTAGCCTCCATAAGCGGTTAACCAGTACTAAGTACATCGATGACTCCATCCCTGGCTTAGTGTCTTACCCCTAAGCTTACTCCTACCTTTCCAGGGCAAGCCTAGCCTCCATAAGCAGTTAACCAGTACTAAGTCCATCAATGAACCCCCCTCTGGTTTAGTGCCTTACATCTAAGCCATAATTCCAAGCATTTCTCCTTTTCTGGGCAAGCTTAGCCGACTTAAGCGGTTCACCAGTACTAAGTCCCTCACCAGACCCGAATCCAGATCTGGCTTAGTGCCTTACCCCTAAGCCATAATTCCATGCAATCCGGTCCTTACGGTCGGCTTACTTGGGAGGTTGATGATGCAAGTAAAGACGATGTGCGTTGTCCACCGCCGTCTTCATCACATCATTCCCTTTGCCTCCCCTGATCCTGGGTCACTTCGCAAGTCTGTGTCTCTTTCTGGTTCGAACTTACACCTGCAAAGTTCAGCCTTTTAGCTTGAACTGGCTAGCCACCGTTGTATAACTGATTTTCTGCAGTTCCCTTTGAATCCCCGTAGACCGACCAGTTCCCGCCTTGGGGTAGCCTTAGTACTGATCCCGACGCCGACATGCGCATTGTCAACCGCGGATCCCTGTACTCTTTGCGGAGCCAACGGGTCTGTAATGTCTACGATGTCCATGGACGATTCTAAATCTCCGTAGACCGACCAGTTTCCTCCTCGCCTACCCTTAGTACTAATCCCGACGCCGACCTGGGCATAGTCGACCGCGGATCCCTGTACTCTTAGCGAGGCCCAAGGGACTGCAATGTCTACGCTATCCATGGACGATCGTTTATCTCCATAGACCGACCAGTTCCCTCCTCGATTACCCTTAGTACTGATCCCGACGCCGACATGTGCACTGTCGACCGCGGATCCCTGTACTCTTTGCGAGGCCAACGGGACTGCATGTCTACGATCTCGATAAATGATCCGTATTTCTCAGTATTCACACCAACCACAAGGCAGATCCTCAGGCAGCCTTTGAGCACACGCTTCCTCTCTTGTAGGTATTCTAGACAAGGAAACTGCGTGTCCATGCTTATTGCCTGGCCGGTGCCGTAGCACCATATTATATTGAGATAGCTTCTCGAGCCATCTCGCCAACTGCCCATGTGGTTCCCTGAACCGCATCAACCAGGTTAGACTCGAGTGGTCAGTCCTAACCGTAAAGGGTCTCCCCAACAGATATTGGCGTGTGAACCGCACGACTGCTAAAAGTTCTGTTCTAGTAACACAGTACTTGCGCTGCTCGCGAGTTAACACGCATGGTTTGAGCTCAGGTTCCACCAGTCTGACTGATGGGACCTCCCCCAGATCACTCTGCCTGTGTATGTCCTGCTCAGATTCACATGTTACCTGTGCATCTGCATACACATTACTGTCCGTCTCTAGGAACTCTTCTACTGGATAGGCTCTGCCGATCTGGATCCCTTGTTTTTTAGCAAGCGGTGTTTATCACTTGGGTTGACAACGCACACAATCGGAACCGCCCCTGCACCACAAATTACTCTCGGTTCAAGGACTTTCAGACTATTTACAGGTTCAACGTAGTACTCGGGCATCTCGCAATTAAGAATACAGTTCACCCTCATCACGGAGTTAGGTTGGATGGTTTGGCGTTTGGCCACTGTAACCCGAGCAACCACAGGCGTTTCTGCACTGCTACCTCCATACAGGTCTATCTCCTGCCCATCAAACACTAATATGCCTCTACCCATGTCTAACACGGCAGACCCTCGACATAATATGTCAAAACCGAGGAGCATATCTTGTTCGATTGGAGCCACATAAATGTGCTCGCTATAACACTGTGCGCCAATCTTTAACCGTACAGGTCCTACCACCAAACCTTTCATACTCATCTGTCTACCTGCAGTCATGAGTTTTACCTCACGTAACTTCGGAGGTGGTTTCTGTAGCGAGTTATATAGCCTATCTGAAATGATCGACAACTGGGCTGCGGAGTCTACTATAGCTGTTGCTTCCATACCAGCTACCCGGACTTTCATGCTGAACTATACCCGTTCCAGTTTAATGGCGACGCGACGCATACCTGTCACCAGATCTTGGGCAATTCCGCTTGAAATGTCCCTTTTCTCCACAGCCAAAACATTCACCAGCTTTCGCCCTACCATTAGCTGGCCTGGTAGTTCCACTACCCCTCTGCTGCTTTACCTCTGCAGCAATTATGTCCAGCCCTATCCGTAGCTGTTCCTGCAACTGAGTTTGCAACGTTTTCATTATTGCTCCAATAGAGGTCAGTTCAGGGGTGCCTTCACTCCCTTTCCCCCTTTATTGGGCAACGTTGCCCGGTCTTGTACCGCATACACAGCGCGATGGTCATCCTCATGATCCATCTTACGCTGTAAACGTTTGGTCTTACCAAACATTGCTTGGTGTACGTGCTGGTAGCGACGTACATCAGTCATGGCTTCCTCCATGGTGCTAGGGTTTTGTATGCACACATGATGCCCCGCTTCACGATCCACCAGCCCCTGGCAGAAGCGAGCTATTGCTTGCTGCGTGGAATAGTATTCGGGCAGATCGCGAAACGCCTTGGTGGCTAATGTAAGGACTCTATCTGCCCAATCCTCTAAAGCTTCTGTTTGTGACTGGGCTGCCTGTTGAAACCGGACCTGTGATGTTGCCGGAAGCTCTCTCGCACCAAACCGACTCTAGCTTTTGCATGAGTCTGCGATAAGACAGATCTTCTCTACGCTCAGTTAATATTGCGTAGAAATCTGCAGCTTTTCCGGTCAGGCTCCAGCATAGACAATTCAAGCACTCGTCCTTTGTCCAATCGCATGCATGTGCAAAACGGACAAACTTCTGCCTGAATGCAGTCCAATTACCCTTGCCATCATATGTTAGATTTTTGGGCAACATGTTGATGACATCTCTAGCCCGTTTTCGCCTATTAAGCAGGTCCTGACCTGCTGCCTTGCGACCTTTATCAATACGACTAGGTCGTATACTGAATTCGTCATCAGTACTACTGCTCTCATCGGGTGCATAATACCTCTTTGCGACTGGGTCCCGTACACAGGACCTTACCCGTGTTCCACTGAACAAATCGGTCGCATGATGCCCAACACGACATGTACTATGTTCCCAACTTATCGGGTCATACACATTAGGGGCATATTCCGGCTTTCGTGATGCTCCCGGCTAAAACGGATTCCCACCTGGGGGTGTGCCATATGCATCACATTGATGGAGCCTACTTTCCCGTTTATAACTTTTATTAAGGGGGTAGCGCTCCTCAGCAGTTAGGCAGGGCAGAGTCTTTCACTGGTAGACTCTCTAGTGATGCATTTCCTGCCACCCTCTGCTCAACCAGACCAGTCGCCGTGTTCAATGTCTTAAGAACATCGGTCCAATCAGACTGTCTAGCCTCCTCGGTGTACTTTAATGTATCACCGAACGATTGAGCGTACTGATCATCATGATCAGACTCTGAAGAATGAGATTCTCCGGATAGTAGCTGAACATTGGGTCTAAAATCTATCATCCGAACAGCCTCACTGCTCAGCTTACTCCTTGTAATGGAGGACAACACCTCCGGAGTGATATTACCACTATTCTCTCTAATGAGAACGATCGTATGGGCAAGCCTCGCTTTAATCCCAGGGATCGTGACCAGTTGCTCAATAGTTGCATAATTAATGGCGATTCGTTTCCTCTCTGGGACTAAGTTACTATCAGACATAGTTCCAGGTATATTATGCTAACTACTGTATAAACAGACAACACAAATGCGCACTTACTTGCGAGTTTTTCCAATTTCCTGAAAAACAAAAGCAAACGGAGATACTACACAGGCAGAGACCCTCCTTCCCATTTTAAGAAAGTTAGTTACTATCAAATAGGATCAGACCAACTATAAAGGCCAGAAAACTGTTCCAATGTCGTAATTCCGTTCACTTCCGGCAATGCAAGTGCGTAGTTGTCCGACAATGCTGACGGTTTTATATCAGCAAAAACCAGCAAACTGCGTTTTTGTGAAATCGATGGGTAAAGGACGTCCTACGCCTGTCCCCAATCGATTAAAACCGGATTCCTCAGTCTACCAAGCAGCCTCCATGTTCTTCCAACACTTTTTACAGCCTGAAGTGACACAGCAGGTGCTCGCAGTGTTTTTCTTGTTCTTCACTGTAGTATGTGTTTAAGCAGGTAATTTGGCTTTCTTTGTGCATATATGTTTCTCTCAATTCCCGAGCAACGGTAGTTGCTATCAAACTTTAAGAAATCTACGACAGGTAACTGTGTCATATGTTTATTTAATTTTATTCTCATTTCGCTAAAATTCGTTACGATTGTTAATCATTAGTCCGTTTTATATATGTATCCATTTCAGGAAATGGTGTCTTTCTTTTCCCCCTTTTCTTTGAATATGTTTTCTATGCTAATTTTCCCACCGCTGTTTCCCCCTAGTCCATGTGTCCCGTCGGTGTTCTCCTCGTTTTGCGCTATATACATTGTGTACCCGGCCCATTGGTTCATCATATTTCTATGTACCTTGTTTCACTTTAGGTAGATAGATAGATAGATATCTTTTATTCCACCATATGATGAGATACATGTACATAATAAACACAGACAATTGATAACAAAATGAACAGATGAAATGGAACATAGAACTTTTTACACATATATGCACTATAATATATTATGTGTGTATATTTCTACATCTACACACATAATATACACATACACACAGATACACAATACATACATACCTACCTACATGCATATATTTATATACATATACATGTATACATATATACATATACACACATACACACATATACATACATACACCCATGCATATACATACATATACACAGACATACAGACTACTGGATATGTCATTGACATTAATATATGAACTATATTAACCATTTTATTAGCTATGTATACATATCTTTGTAGATCTGAGATCTTGTATTCATTACAGAGATTCCAGAAAACATACATCTTCAAATCGAGGCTAATCCATGATATTTACATTTGGTTTCTTGTCATATTAAGATATATACAATATGCATTAAGATCAGTTATATTGACACACCACGTAAGTGCTTTGTACTATAAATTTACTGTTCTTGAAATGTTTGCTTTTATTGTCCGGTGAAGAAAATTCGGGGCCTGAATCTAGTTTTGAATCGATATCCATCTTCCACTAAAATATCCGCAGTATTAGAAATAAGCTGGAATATGTTAAAAATAACTTTCTTGATTATGGAATCCTGTTTTTTACTGAAACTAAATTGTCTTTTGAAATTAATGATGATAGTCTACAATTAGATGGGTTTGGGTCATTTTATAGGAAAGATAAGACTACACATTCTGGAGGTCTGCTCGTGTATGTATCATCAATGTATCATTCTAGGCGCATATTACACTTGGAAAATATACTTCCCGAATCAATATGGATTGAATTTAAAGATGAAACAAAGTCATACCTACTTTGCAACGTATATCGACAGCCTAATTGTCCTGTTGAATGTTGGGAACGATTTAACATTTGTATTGATGATGCCCTTGATTGATCAAGCAACTTAGTGATAGCTGGAGACGTTAATGAAGATCAGTTAAACTTAAACAATACTAAATTTCGTGATATTTTATTAGTGAACAATATGTGTAATGTAATCGCTGAACCAACACGCGTGAGTCCGCATTCGAGTACCTTGCAGGGCTCGACAAATCCACTCGTCCGCTCGTATTTACGAGTGACTTTTCGATCTGGACGAGTAGAAATTCCAAGTCGCTTGCCCAGTCGGACGAGTGAAAATTTCAGCTAAATATCCAATATAAATCGTAGGAACAAAATAAAATAATATCCGTTTTACTTTCTTCGGAATGATTACCAGACGTGATAATGGGAAATCACCGCGGATATTTTAATGTGTTTATGCTGCCACATAATTGCATTTATTAATAAATTAAAGTGCAATTCTGACGATTTTTAATTTTCCTAAAATACATGGGACGAGTGATAGTCCAATCTGGACGAGTGGAACAGTGGCATCACTCGCCCAGTAGGACGAGTAAGAAATTAAAAATGTGTCGAGGCCTGCCTTGATTGATCCAATTGCCGTCTCTAATAATATCCAATGCCTTCATTCAGGAGTGTTTAAAACAGATGCAAATATCAGTGACCACTACGGAACATATGTATTCATTCAAATAAACCTTCGACCTAATGCCCCGTTTACACGCAGAGTTTGGAATTACAAAAGAGCAAATGTTGTTGAACTAAATGAAAAAGTTCACACAACTGACTGGTCATTCATAAATCAGGAGGACATTAACATAGCCGCGTCAAATTTTACTAACAAATTCATTGAGTTATGCAAATCATGTTATTCCTTCAAAATTAGTTATTGTAAGACCAAATGATAAACCGTGGTATTATTCCGAAATAAGGAGATCATCTAGACAACGTGACAGGCAAACGAAAATGCTACATCTAGCGGAAAATTAAAGGATTGGATTTCATACAAGTCACTTCGCAACAAAGTCAACAATATGAAAAAACATGCAAAAGAAATTTTCTTTAATAATATTGAGCTTACACTAAATGATGCGAAGTCAAACAACCCGCGTGAGTACTGGAAAATCGTGAAATGACTAGTCAAAGAAAATTCAACCAGTTGCGATTCCATCACACCTCTGTTGAATAGTACAGACGTTAGCGTTCACAGACAACGATAAGGCCAATGTACTTAATGATGTTTTTTGTCTCTATGTCGACCATAGATGATTCAAATGCATATTTACCCTTGTTCACGCTTAAATCAAACAATTCATTCAATCAGTTTAATATATCTGAGCAAGACGTAATCGATATGTTGTCAAACTTGGTTATCAATAAGGCAAGTGGGCCGGACCAAATCAGTCATAGAATGTTAAAAGAAACACGCCTTTCGATTGGTCTACCTTTATCAATGCTGTTTAATAGATCAGTCATTTTATCTCAATATCCGGAGTGTTGGAAATCAGCAAACGTAATGCCTCTTTTTAAAAAGGGAGACACATCTTTATCTTCAAATTATAGACCTATTTCTTTGATTAGTTGTGTAGGCAAAGTGTTGGAAAGAATTATGTTCAAACATATTTATAATTATTTACACGAAAATGAAATTATATACGTGAATCAATCCGGGTTTTTACCAGGACACTCAACTATTTATCAACTTATTGACATTTATAACCAGATATGTAAAGCCTTCGATGAGAGAAAATCCACCTGCATTGTTTTTGCGATATAAGTAAAGCATTCGATAGGGTGTGGCACAAAGGTCTTCTATTTAAGCTTAGACAATATGGTGTTTCTGAAGATATAATCAAATGGTTGTCAAATTATTTAATAGAGGGTGTGTGTAAATTCTTCTTTTTCAGAGGAGAAAATTGTAAATGCTGGAGTTCCCCAGGGCTCGGTTCTTGGACCGCTATTATTTTTGATCTACGTAAATGATATTGCTGACTCACTTCATAGCATTACTAGACTGTTCGCCGATGATAGTTCCATTGCAGTCAGTTCCAATGATAATCTACACATACAAGAAATCATTAACCAGGATCTTGATATTATTGCCACTTGGGCAAAGCGATGGTTGGTTCAATTTAATCCGGCTAAAACAGAAGTTATGTTCATGTCTCTTAGCAAAACTAATCACATAATCCATACTCTTTATTTTCAGAACACACAATTTAATTTTGTTCAAACTCATAAACACCTTGGTGTTACACTTAGCGACGATGGTACTTGGCATAATCATATTTTAAACATAGCAGCATCTGCGTCTAAAGTCTTAGGTACAATGCGAATGTTAAAATTCAAATTAAAGAGGACAACGTTAAGCCAAATATATATTTCATACATGAGACCTATCCTGGAATACGCATCCATTGTTTGGGACAATTGTACTACTTATGAAAAGGAAATGCTTGAAAAAATACAGATCAATGCTGCGCGTATTGTCACTGGTCTAACTAGATCTGTATCAATAGCTAACCTTCTAAAAGAGATTGGCTGGGTGGACTTATCAATAAGGAGAAACATTCAAAAATTAACCCTTGTGTACAAATACAAGAACGGTGAACTTCCAAATCATTTAAGTGGACTTTTCCCAAATAATGTTTCGGACTCAAACCCATACTTCTTGAGAAATAATCTAGACTATGCTACGGTGGCACGTCGCCTTAAAATATATGCTTCCTCCGTCATACCGTCATCTATTAAATTATGGAACGAGTTAGACACTGATACCCGTGATTCTGACTCATTAGTTTCTTTTAAACATAAGATTACAAAATTGTTCAAACCTGGCCATGTTCCCTCCATTGTTCTCGATGGAGATAGATTTATCCAAGTCCACCATGCCCGAATAAGAAACAGATGTAGCAATCTCAATAGTGACTTATTTTACAATCATTTACGTCAAGATTCAATATGCAATTGTGGATATTTAACAGAAAATGCAGAACATTATTTCTTTCGATGCACGCAATACAATATGCATAGAAGACAACTTTTCCTAATTACCAGGCGATACCAGCCCTTAAGTGTAGAGAAACTACTGTGTGGTATAAATAGTCTAAGCAATGAAGAAAATAGCACACTTTTCAAACATGTACACTCATACATAAAAGCCACAAAGCGCTTTGTACCTGCAACAGATCGCTAATTTAGAATCTGCCTGACACACCATATAATTATATATACACTACTATATCGGATCTCAGGCGGGGGGGGGGGGCTAGAGGGGGCTAGGACTGGGTTAAGACAGCGTGGGAATTTTTGTTTTTCCTTTTTGTTTAATTATTAGTATCTTCTTTTCTTTGAAGACTTAGTGTTGATGGATTTATGAAAATAGTTTTCCTTCTCAGATTGTTTTTTGCTTGATTCAATTTCTATTTTGCGTCCATACATTATTGTTTCCATCATATGTAGGTCTATCTAAATTCCAAAATTTCTGTTTATATTAATAATGTTTTCCCCTGTTTATACATATCAACATAGAGTAAAATTGACAGTACTGAGATGACATCGCACCTTTTGTTTAATAAAGTTTGATTATTGGGAAGGGCAGTTTTCTAATGTTGGTTATAACTTGTGGCCCGACCCTTTTGCAATGTTACACAAATGTATGTATGCATCTTATACATTGTTAATTTCTATTCTGTATCATGCATGTATGTCAACTGTACTGTTTTTTTACGTTTATTTATCGTCGCTACCGGTTGCCCATATTAGCGACGCCTCCTGAAGATATTAGTCATTTTAGATGTTGGAGGATAGTGCAATGATACAGAGAGAGACCCATTCCAGAGTCTCCTCTGGTTCTTTTACGTGCACGGTGTAAAGCACCGACACGAGATCTCTGTGTTAACTTGGAACAGCGATTGTAATAGTGTTAAATGTTTAGTAGAGTCGCTAATGAGGCTCTCACGATAGAAACTGACAAAGCGTCGATGGTGTTAAGTAAACGATCATGATATTTTATAGTACAAGGGTGCGGTTGGTGTGGCAATGTAGCATGCATACATTATTCCTTAGAAAACTGTTAAACTTGAAGTAACAAAGCAAACAGACGCAGACAACGTAGACCTTGGCGGTCTAAACGGCCAACATAGCTCAGATTGCAAGAACGCTACCATAACGCACATGGGAGCTACCAGGATCTTTGATTAAAAATCTATGTTCCTGGAACTATCGATCAGATATAGATTATTTTTAATCGAAATTCGAAAGGCTGCTCTTTCAACTGCAAAGCACATGACTACAATCCGGCGGAAAATATAAAGCTAAACTATGTATCTGGTAGCATGTTATTAGCTACACAACCATTACATTTGTGTTCGCATCGTATTAACTCTTTCAGCGCCGAATAAATTCAGAGCATGTGCAAACAACATAGATCCAGATCGTCGCGGCGTAACGCCGCGTCTGATCAGGATCTATGTTGTTTGCTATTCGGACAGGTGCTTCAGCTCCACTGTCTGAAGAGCAATCAGCATATAGCCTGATCAGACGGTATGTTCTGTTCTGTCCGATCGGGTTCTCTACTTTTTTACAAAGTCGCTTTTATGCGACATTGGCGGTGAAAGAGTTAAACGGTTATAATACATATTGGATTACTGTAAATCAGGATCGAGACAAGGCTGTATCATGTGTCCCCTATTGTTTAATCTGTGTATCGGATCCGATAACACGTTAATTATCCATACTATATTGATCATGTTGTCTTGTGTTCGAGCAAACGGCCATTGTTTGGCAATATTAAACTGAGACATTTGCATATTCCGTGAACTTACTTCGTTAATAATCGGATTTCCGAAGTAAAATATGAGCTTTTGATTATGGTACACTTACTTACTGACTTGATTCAAATATTAACGGTAAAAACCTAACGCATGTCCGGGTCGTAGTTCACGGAAACTTACGAAGGCTTTGGCGGAGATTAATGAGTCTCAGTTTAATGTTGCCAAGTAATACATATTGTCACTTTGTTTACACATCCCTTGTTGATTCGACTATGTGCCAAAACCTGCAATGATATTTTACAAATAAATTTATGTAGATAATATTCTTGCATATTTTAGTATAAAAGTACTGTTTTTATTTTTCCTAGGTGGCTACTGCTAATCAGTTCACTTCTGATCTGATCAGAGCTGATATTTGTCCGATTAGCTTCTCACCAATACGACCGTTCGGTCCTCGGACAGGGAAGTATGTGAGATGGTACGATGCTCGCCAGATCGGACAGGTGGGTTTTCTCCGGGTACTCAGGTTTCCTCCCACATGAATGACCAAATATACGCTTTCATCCGAGCCAACGAGAGTGATTAATATAAGTTGTTAAAACTTGCTTCGCAATTGTTGTAAAATAAATAAAGTATATTAAAAAAGAGCTGATATTAGTTATTTTAAGTCATTTATTAATTGCGTTTTAGTGCTCTTTTTGTTAATTTCAGTTTTTTAATTCCAAATACCATTGTAAGCTTCTTTTAATATTCGATTAGCAGTGGTTACATAGTCTTAATTTGTATATATTTCTGAATGTAATGTATGTGGCTTTATATGAATTGTATAGTCTCATGTAATTCTATTTAGAATGGCTGTGTACAATTTTATGGGTAATGGTTTTTGTATTATGTATTGTATTGTACATGGATAAGACAGACATAAAGATAAGGTAACTACTGTATTATTGTTTACAAATCAGGATTGAGACAAGGTGTTTTTTTTTTCTCCGCTATTGTTTATAATAATCTGTATACCAAGATGTGATCCTTTGATGATGAAATGATCTCAGTGGTTTACGTGTATTTATCGTCGCTACCGGTTGCACATATGAGCGACGCCTCCTGGAGAGATTAGTCATTTTAGATGTTTGCAGGATAGTGCAATGATACAGACAGAGACCCATTCCAGAGTATCCTCTGGTTCTTTTACGTGCACGGTGTACAGCACCGACACGAGACCTCGGTTTAACGTCCCATCTGAAAGACTGTTAATTTTATTAGGGTCAGACTGGGGATCGAACCTGCGATCCCTGGATTACCAGTCCAGCGTGTTACCACTGGACTATGTACATATCCGTCTGTTATGATACGATGATGAAATGATATGGTTACTCATAGTAGTCACAGTGGTGTTTATGGTTATGTATTATTCCGCAGTGGTGTTAAGGAATGTCAAGGAAGTCGTGATAGCGCAGTGGATGCGCATTCGCTTCAGGTGCGAAAGGTCTGGAATTCGAGCCCCGCTGGAGCCGCTACGATTGTTCCCTTAGGCAAGGCATTTAAATTCCACGTAGCCTCTTCTCTCTCCCTCGTGGCGATGGATTCCATCAGGAATGAGGTCTCGAGAGTGATTAATATAAGTTGTAATAACTTGTTTCGCAATCGAGCTAAAATAAATTTGATTAAACTTTTAGCACGTTTTATTATAACTGTTGGCATACAAATGGGACCACAGGGATTCGGCACGTTTGGGGGTACTAGTATATATATTTAAGTACTTATATATATATATATATATACTAGTACCCCCAAACGTGCCGAATCCCTGTGAATGGGACAGTCGCATTTTACTTTTATTTGACAGGGATATGACTTTAAATTTTATATAATTATACTCTCTTTATTAATTTTACATTAAGGACACAGTTCAGTAAGGCAACCCGAGCTTAGCCTTCACTGTGTGTTTTACGTTTATTTATCATCGCTACCGGTTGCCCATATGAGCGACGCCTCCTGAAGAGATTAGTCATTTTAGATTTTTGGAGGATAGTGCAATGATACAGAGAGAGAGACCCATTCCAGAGTCTCCTCTGGTTCTTTTACGTGCACGGTGTACAGCACCGACACGAGACCTCGGTTTAACGTCCCATCTGAAAGACTGTTAATTTTATTAAGTCAGACGGGGGATCGAACCTGTGATCCCTGGATTACCAGTCCAGCGTGTTACCACTGGACTACAGATCCGTCTGTGCTTAGCCTTCACGGGACAGTTTTGTCATTATATAGCCGGTGGAAGAAAGCATGCATTATATATCATACAGCCATACCAATGTCATGTCACGTTTTAATAAATATTACATTTGTGGGTTATTTGGATGTTCCATTTTCTGTGACAATCTGCTGGCCAGGGTGTACCTGACACTACTGAACTGCTGGCCCCCGTCTCAATGCTAGTGTACCGGCTGTAATAGCGAGCCTGGAGTGAGCGGCCCCCGCCAGAGTAGCACGCTTTAATTAACGCGAGCTGAGAAGATAATGTCGATATGTATTGAAATTAAAATCTTCGTACCGGAAAAAGAATTGTGGGAAAATAGTTATAATGGAGGCCACATCCGGTCGGACGGAAAGAGGTAATATATATATAAACTTAGCATGCTGTCAGATGCAGTGGGAAAATAATCTAAATAAATAGATAAATCATTGGTATACAAATTCGGCTGGCTAGGATCGAATCCAAGTATGTTTTGAATATTTCATCATAATTCTATTTATTTTACAAATCCGGCGGAACCGGATAAAATCCCAGTCTACGGATATTTGTTCCCTAATATTCTTTGAATATTTCATAATTCTATTTTTTTAATGGAATCGAGTGTACAATTAGAATCTATATAATTTCATGAAAATATTTTTTTTATAAACTTCATACTGCATAATCTGTTTAAGGATTCCATAATTCTGGCTTCATTTTATAATAATAATAATAATAATAATAATAATAATAATAATAATAATAATAATAATAATAATAATAATAATAATAATAATAATAATAATAATAATAATAATAATAAAGACTTTATTTAACGAGAGTACTCATTTAACAAAAGTTAATCTACCATGAGGCCCTCAACATATATACAATCAAATGCAATCAAAAGATAGCACTATAAGTGAGAACTGCACATTGGAATAATATAGTAATGTAAAAGCTGAAAAATAGAGAAACTATATTTAATATGTAATGGAATATGATGATATATGGAATTGGCTAGCAGAGTAGAAAATCGGAATGAGACAATTAATGATACTAGATCTATCTAACAATGTGCAGATTTGACTTAGTGGTATCTTCAAAATATGTATGAAATAAACACAGCAATTTTCCGATTCTAATAAATATAGCAATGGCAATACACGTTTATAATAACAGTAGAAGTACGCGATTAGTTTGAATTGTTATAGTTCCACCTTAGTAGAGAATTTTGAACTGTTGGATAGTTGGAGCATTTTGAGTGAGGCAATGAATTCCTATTATAATCGTTGCTGTAATACACACGCAACAGTAACAGTATCACTCACTTTGAAAAACGATCTTTTTAAATAAGTATATATAAGTTTCCTATGTTATGTACCATTCTTGGATAAAATATTGTTTTAATTAAGCACCGACCGTGGATTCAATCTTTCGGATTGAGCTATGCTATGGATCTATGATTGAGCTATGCTATGGATCTATGATTGAGCTATGCTATGGATCTATGATTGAGCTCCAGCTGTCTGTGTGTGTTTTACGTTTATTTATCGTCGCTACCGGTTGCCCATATGAGCGACGCCTCCTGAGGAGATTAGTCAGTTTGGACTTTGGCAGATAGTGCAATGATACAGACAGACACCCATTCCAGAGTCTCCTCTGGTTCTTTTACGTGCACGGTGTAAAGCACCGACACGAGACCTCGGTTTAAAGTCACATCTGAAAGACTGTTAGTTTTATTATGGTCAGACGGGTGATCCATTGAGTACCAGTCTAGCGTGTTACCACTGGACTACAGACCCGTCTGCTCATAGTATAGAGATTATGCTAGCAGGTATATAGCGTGATCGAGAATGACGCCACTGGAGGCGGTGCTATAAGATTACAGCTATCAGATTTGTTTACATTTATAAATACCTGTGTTATATCGTTCATTTTAGTCCTAAATCTCAACGGATTTAAGTGCAAAGATTCGTTTCGCTTTCGCTTTCTAAAGTGTGTGTAGGCGACAATGCGCTTCGGCATATTTGATATAGTGACCGACGTTATAAAATTCGTCAACACTACCGCCAATAATCTTCATGACGGATAAATCTATGTACGAATCGTCTGCTCAAAATATGAACATCAGCCGCGCCGTTGCACCGGATGACTATCGAGTACTTCAGTGTATTTGGGATATAAGACTCGGGAGGGAGGAGTTCATGTCGTCTCCGATATTCCCCGTAATTCTTTCGGTAACTTTCTATTTTTCACTGTGCACATCTTTCATGATAGCAGACCTATTCGGCAAGGAATGGAGATGGATCCACAAATACAAAATCCAACCGGACTTTGTAGTGAACTTTGCTCATTGTCGGGACAATCTTGGAATAACATTCTGGAATCACATCCTGTTTGTGCTACCAGCAGCATGTGCGCAGTGGGTGTGGACGCCGGCAACACTATTTCCCGATCTAGCTCCGACTCTGTTGCAGTTCGTATGGCATCAGGTAGCTGGGTTGTTTATTTTTGATTTTCAGTATTACGTGTGGCATTGGACCCACCACAAAGTCCGGTTCCTCTATAAACACGTGCATGCGCTTCACCACCGGTACCATGCTCCATTCAGCTGGGTAACGCAGTATCTCCATCCATGGGAACTGGTCACTGTCGGGTTCCTCACAACTACGAATACTTGGTTCTTCAACTGTCATCCGCTGACCACTTGGAGCTATATGCTAATATCAATAGTATTGAGTGTTGAGGCCCACATTGGGTACGACTTTCCATTCACCTTGAACTATCTGACATACGGATTTGTAGGGGGTGCGCCTAAACATGACATGCACCATTACAAGCCTTTGACTAACTATCAACCGTTCTTTAACCACTGGGATAGGATGTTCGACACGTATTGTCCAGTGATGAAAGCCGGAGGAATCAAACCCAAAGATCTACTAAATTACGAAAGAAAACAAAAGCAGATAAAGAAATACCGATAACATACATATGGAAAGGAGGTAAACATACAAATGGAAAAGGAGGTTAGAAAATTATACCGGAACTAAGAAGTACTGACACAGAAACTGATAAATTACGAAACTCCATATTCAGAATACAAAGATACGCAAACTGGTTAATTCTGGAACTGGTATCTTACAAAGGAATTCACTAGACTCCTACGAACTTTATGTGGATCTTTGAAATGTAAACTGACTGGAATGTGTTTCATTAAGGGACTGCTCGTATATGTTTGTTAAACGTCGCCCCCGCCGAGGCATATGGTCGACTGGAATAAGACTGTTAGCTTACACAAGAACGCCTTGTACTCCAATGAAAGCGTCGATTATTGTAACTGTAAACTGACTGGAAATAAGTGAGTTGGTTCTGGGTCTTGTAGCTTACACGAGACGGCATAATGCTCAATGGAAAGGTCGATTTGTAGTAAATTGATTGAAAATGCTAGACTAGGTATAGTCTGACGAAGTTTATAGGAACTATATAATGCACACGAAGGGAAATGTTAATCATCGTATAAGCATGATCATTATTTCTAAGATTTGGTGAGATCCGGCCTGGATGATCATTATTTCTAAGATTTGGTGAGATCCGGTCTGGATGATCATTATTTCTAAGATTTGGTGAGATCCGGCCTGGATGATCATTATTTCTAAGATTTGGTGAGATCCGGTCTGGTGTTTTTTTGTTTGGTGGTGGTGGTGTTTTTTTGTTTGGTGGAGAGTTATAGCACTTTTCTCCAATCTTCAACTCAGTCTCAAGCTCGATTGCGAAACAAGTTATTTCAACTTATATAAATCACTCTCGAGACCTCATTCCTGATGGAATCCATCGCCACGAGGGAGAGAGAAGCGGGCAACGTGGAATTTAAATGCCTTGCCGAATCGTAACGGCTCCAGTGGGGCTCGAACTCCGGACCTTTCGCACCTGAAGCGAACGCGCATCCACTGCGCTATCACGATTTCCAAAATGCATGTTTACCAGAGATATATCCATAGAGAGATAGAGAGAGGGGAGATAAAGAGATAGAGAGAGAGAGTCAATGTTTGATTATGGATGATTCACTTAAACGTGTTGTTTGATCGAGTCCACTCGAAGGATTGATTTGTGTACATTACCAAACTTAGTTATCAAATTTAACCTATTTACACTTATATATAGTAACCCGCAATAACTTCGGCTTAAGGGGGTATAGCTTTCCGAATTTAATTAACATGTTTGATTCAAACAACTTTTGGAAAATTATTGTCTTCATAAAACCTAAAACACAATACTCCGTAATGACTCAATTGGGAGTCATAAAAAATCGAAACACACAAGCATGCTGTAGTAAAATAATACACATGTGTAGCCCAAGTATAGAACAAGAAAATATACGATAGTTTGTTACGATATAAAAGAGCACTGACAATAGCACGTAGCTGACCTGACAAACCTTTTTAATTTAAGTTTATTTAACGTCGCTACAGGTTGCCCACTTGAGCGACTGGCAGTTTACATAACACCTTTCCTGTTTTATATAAGTTTATTAACGTCGCTACCGAGTGCCCACTTGAGCGACTGGCAGTTTACATAACACCTTTCCTGTTTTATATAAGTTTATTAACGTCGCTACAGGTTACACACTTGAGCGACGGGTAGTTTCCATAACACCTTTCCTGTTTGATATAACTTTATTTAACGTCGCTACAGGTTGCCCACTTGAGCGACGGGTAGTTTCCATAACACCTTTCCTGTTTTATATAAGTTTATTAACGTCGCTACAGGTTACACACTTGAGCGACGGGTAGTTTCCATAACACCTTTCCTGTTTGATATAACTTTATTTAACGTCGCTACAGGTTGCCCACTTGAGCGACTGGCAGTTTACATACGAAAATAATAGCATAATTACAATGAAAACATGTGCATCTGTCCTAATATAGTTCATGCAATGTGTTTGCCAACGTTCTATCCGATCTGTCCATGGTAGGGTCATGATTTTGCCAGATCTGTCTGAAGCTAGAGTCAGGTTTTATGTTTCATTGGCCAGCCGCCCCACCCACCCCGCCTATTTTGTCAAGGAGGGAGTACACCACTCACCCAAGTATGAAAACACCAATCATCTTTCTTGATAGTTCTACTTTCACTTGCAGTGGTGGTCTCTAAGACCAGTTGGCGTGATACATAAGATAAGATAATTGTTTAGTATAGTGACTTGTGTTTTCCAACATATTTACAACATATATTCAGTATAATGTGACATTTTAACACCCGGCCCAACGGGCCTATAAGTCACCTTATGTTAACGGTTTTAAATAGCGTGAATATGCATCATTGAACGTAGAGTATTATTGACATACTTATTACTAAAGATAATTACATGTTGTAGTATACAAGGAAGGGATATACAGGTATAACTAAAACGTTAGACAGAGTGTTACAAACCCTTTACATCATCCAACTGTATAGGAAGTTCGTTCATGTTTGTTTGTCCTGTTTTAAGTTAGAAACCTGATTTAATTCAGCATTGGGCACCAATTTATTATTAGTTTAATCATATTTTTATTGCATTCATTCTATATTTACAATGTACAGAACAAAACAAATGAGCACACTTGTATAATTATGAATAGTATATACGATTTATGTCATTGTTGTGCACACGAATTGTCAATAAATGTTGAAGCAAATGGGTTGGGCCACACGTTTAAACATTAGTTACGGTCCTCCCCAATTAATTATTAATGTGTCGACAATGGAACAATTTGCTACACGTAATTCCATTGGGGAAAACATTTTGAAAATAATGGATCTATTTCGGACAAATGCAGTTTTCGGATAAGTTTAGATTTTTGGAGGATAGTGCAATGATACAGAGAGAGAGAGACCCATTCCAGAGTCTCCTCTGGTTCTTTTACGTGCACGGTGTACAGCACCGACACGAGACCTCGGTTTAACGTCCCATTCTTAATCATATTTGATTAGATATCAATAATAATAATAAACTATCTATCATATCAATAAATCATAGAATGATATAGAAGTAATTGGGCCACATGTTTTAACACCATTAGCAACTTGTTCAAATAACGCTCAGTTATTCAAGTTATAAATCGTATTTGGTAATATTTCGTGCTAATGTTATCAGGAACCTAGATAGTCAATCAAATAGATCCTGGTGTTATGCACTTTTATGAAGCACACATCCGTAGTCAAGGTTACCATAACAAGAAAGTTGGCAGTTTCTTACGGAGGTTGGTGAACAAAGTACTGGTTAACCGCTGGAGCCTGCCCAGGAAATGTGTTGTTATGTAAACTGCCCATCGCTCAAATGGAAAACCGGTAGCGACGTTAAATAAACTTAAATAAAAAAAACAACAAATATTAGAAACGTACTTACAGCAACATAATATGAAATAGTGAAATACTTTCAATTCGGCTAGAATTCGTCTGCCTACATTGGAATAGTTTGGGCATTCAGGTCATTTGAACCTAAATTTCGTCATATGTACATACTTATGTATACAGCCAAACCTGTCTTAAGCAGTCAACCAAGGGAATCACAGAAACTGACTGCTTAGCACAGGAGACTGCGTAAGAGCGGGCACATGTATAATAAAGCAACCGACTGTGAATCTTGCTGCTTAATACAGGTTGGCTGTTTAATACATGTTGGCTGTTTAATACATGTTGGCTGTTTAATACATGTTGGCTGTTTAATACACGTTGGCTGTTTAATACATGTTGGCTGTTTAATACATGTTGGCTGCTTAATACATGTTGGCTGTTTAATACATGTTGGCTGCTTAATACATGTTGGCTGCTTAATACATGTTGGCTGCTTAATACATGTTGGCTGTTTAATACATGTTGGCTGCTTAATGCAGGTTGGCTGCTTAATACATGTTGGCTGCTTAATACATGTTGGCTGCTTAATACAGGTTGGCTGCTTAATACATGTGGCTGCTTAATACATGTTGGCTGCTTAATAGAGGTTGGCTGCTTAATACAGGTTGGCTGCTTAATATAGGTTGGCTGCTTAATACATGTTGGCTGCTTAATACATGTTGGCTGCTTAATAGAGGTTGGCTGCTTAATACATGTTGGCTGCTTAATAGAGGTTGGCTGCTTAATACATGTTGGCTGCTTAATACATGTTGGCTGCTTAATAGAGGTTGGCTGCTTAATACATGTTGGCTGCTTAATACAGGTTGGCTGCTTAATACAGGTTGGCTGTTTAATACAGGTTGGCTGTTTAATACATGTTGGCTGTTTAATACAGGTTGGCTGCTTAATACAGGTTGGCTGTTTAATACAGGTTGGCTGCTTAATACAGGTTGGCTGCTTAATACAGGTTGTCTGCTTAATACAGGTTGGCTGTTTAATACAGGTTGGCTGCTTAATACATGTTGGCTGCTTAATACATGTTGGCTGCTTAATACAGGTTGGCTGCTTAATACAGGTTGGCTGCTTAATACATGTTGGCTGCTTAATACAGGTTGGCTGCTTAATATATGTTGGCTGCTTAATAGAGGTTGGCTGCTTAATACATGTTGGCTGCTTAATACAGGTTGGCTGTTTAATATATGTTGGCTGCTTAATAGAGGTTGGCTGTTTAATACATGTTGGCTGCTTAATACAGGTTGGCTGCTTAATACAGGGCTGTTTAATACAGGTTGGCTGCTTAATACATGTTGGCTGCTTAATAGAGGTTGGCTGCTTAATACAGGTTGGCTGTTTAATACAGGTTGGCTGCTTAATACATGTTGGCTGCTTAATACATGTTGGCTGCTTAATAGAGGTTGGCTGCTTAATACAGGTTGGCTGTTTAATACAGGTTGGCTGCTTAATACATGTTGGCTGCTTAATACATGTTGGCTGCTTAATACATGTTGGCTGCTTAATAGAGGTTGGCTGCTTAATAGAGGTTGGCTGTTTAATACATGTTGGCTGCTTAATACATGTTGGCTGCTTAATAGAGGTTGGCTGTTTAATACATGTTGGCTGCTTAATACATGTTGGCTGCTTAATAGAGGTTGGCTGCTTAATAGAGGTTGGCTGTTTAATACATGTTGGCTGCTTAATACATGTTGGCTGCTTAATAGAGGTTGGCTGTTTAATACATGTTGGCTGCTTAATACATGTTGGCTGCTTAATACAGGTTGGCTGTTTAATAGAGGTTGGCTGTTTAATACATGTTGGCTGCTTAATACATGTTGGCTGCTTAATAGAGGTTGGCTGCTTAATAGAGGTTGGCTGTTTAATACATGTTGGCTGCTTAATACATGTTGGCTGCTTAATACAGGTTGGCTGCTTAATACAGGTTGGCTGTTTAATAGAGGTTGGCTGTTTAATACAGGTTGGCTGTTTAATACATGTTGGCTGCTTAATAGAGGTTGGCTGCTTAATAGAGGTTGGCTGCTTAATACATGTTGGCTGTTTAATAGAGGTGATCCCACAGGTTATACTGTTTACCTATTCGCATGAGTATAGTATCTCATTTTCAAAATTAATTCTGGGTAAAAATACAGGAACGAATTTTCTAAACACCCCGTAGTTATTCATTGTTACGTTATTAGTAATTCTGTATCTGTATTGGTCAACTGTATCTGCTCTTATTTGCATTGTTATTATTAATCATTTATTTCGGAGGATAGTGCAATATGCATCAGACACATCAGCATTGATTTTGAGGATAGTGCAATATATAGACTATGCTTCCAGTATGTCGTGGAGTGCAATATACATGTACAGCCAACGCAGTCAGTGCGTGCACGCAACTGTGTGGAAGCCAGGGCCGTGGCTGGAGCTATTTTGATGATACGCACGGCCAAACATGCTTGCTTGTCGAGTGAGCATAGCGAGCGAGTATGTTAGGGGGTCCGGGGGCATGCCCCCCTGATATTTTTTGAAATGAGGAAGCAATTTCCTGCATTTCAATGCATTTTGTAACATACACTTGCAGGACTAAAGTTCTTACGACAATCCGTATAAAGGTATAAATTAAGGCTAGATGTAATATACATGATCTATCACCCTTATCAATTAAACAAGCACGTAAAATAAATAGCACACACTAAAGTTCGAGATGCACCATATTTGCAATGGGTTCAATTATTCCACCACTCCACACATCACGGCGCCTATGTATCCCTACTACCCCCCCCCCGGGGGTTTTATTGCATTTTTGGAGTTTTCATTTTTTTCATTTTCTGAGACCAATGATACGCACGTGCGTACTTGCGTATGCCCAGCGACGGGCCTGGAAGCCAACGCCTACAAAGAATTAAAAACTAGTCTATATGACGTGAACAACTATGGGTTGGACATGGGAGCGGTACGCGTGGCACGTTGTATCCTATATGTGGCAGCTTGTGTGTAATATCAACCCAATCCGTTTATGAGTTACGACGATATTGCGAGAACCTGTTCAACTTGTGAATATGACCTTGGCCTGGAATAATTAAGTAGCGTAGCGTCTTTGAATATGACCTTGACCTGGAATAATTCAGTAGCGTAGCGTCTTTGAACATGACCTTGACCTGGAATAATTAAGTAGCGTAGCGTCTTTGCCGTCTTATATGCACTTTCTGTAGACATACATAAGCGTGTGCCTACACATTTTCTACACAAATTGAAAATGTCTGCCTCCGTGGTCGAGTTGTCATCGTCGCTGACTTGTATACCACTGTAACCTATCATCACTGACGGTCATGTGTTCGAGCCACGCTCAGACCGTGTCTCTTTTATATGAAAAAGTTGGCAGGTTGTTACGGAGGTTGGTGCACCTAGTACATGTTGATCGCTGTAGCTTGCCCAGGAAATGTGTTGTCAGGTAAACTGTCCGTCGCTCAACAAATGGGCGTGTTGTTAGGTAAATTGCTCGTCGCTCAAATGGGCAACCGGTATCGACGTTAAATAAATGCAGCGAACTCATGGAATATGAAAATAAGTCGGTACTCATTGATAAAACAAGATTATTAGAACTGTACATATCTGTTCCTTATTTCTCGTCAAAACATTCCTTAACCCTTTCCCTCATAGAAACGCCTCTTGACGCCATTACCAATACCACATACATTGCCAATGTAGTAGCCAAACCAATGTTCATAATATAGGCCAAAATCTCATGTAGTCCCAGTAATAGCTATGGAGGTGGGATAGATATGGCGACTACTTAACCACTGCATGGTAGCTAAATGGCTGTCGTTTGAATGAAGCTACGGCACAACAGATTCTTAAAATCACCAGCGTGAGATACCACGGACCACCATATCCAATAGGTGCCTATGCATATATCACGCCCGGCATACACATATATCACGCCCGACATACACATATATCACGCCCGGCATACACATATATCACGCCCGGCATACACATATATCACGCCCGGCATACACATATATCACGCCCGGCATACACATATATCACGCCCGACATACACATATATCACGCCCGGCATACACATATATCAAGCCCGGCATACACACATATCAAGCCCGGCATACGCCTCTGAATATATGTACCTCGTCGATTCCTTTGTAGGTTTTTCAGGTTCAAAGTCGCACTCAACAACTTTGGTGATATGGCGACTCTCCAGCTATTATGGGTGGAGGCAACCCCGAGTCCGAGCAATATTGGCTGTCCGATTAGCGCAGTGGTTAGCTCGCTCGCTTCTCACCAATGCAACCCGGGCTCGATCCTCGGATCAGGACGTATGTGAGATGGTATGATGGTCGCCAGATCGGACAGGTGGGTTTTCTCCGGGTACTACGAGGAGATTAGAGAGGAGAGTAGTAGCAGAGAGAGAGAGAGAGAGAGAGAGAGAGAGAGAGAGGAGAGGAGGAGAGAGAGAGAGAGAGGAGGAGAGAGAGAGAGAGAGAGAGAGAGAGAGAGAGAGAGAGAGAGAGGAGAGAGAGATATAAGAGAGAGAGAGAGAGAGAGAGAGGAGAGAGAGAGAGAGAGAGAGAGAGAAGAGAAGAGAGAGAGAGGAGAGAGAGATGAAGAGATAGAAGAGAGAGAGATAGAGAGAGAGAGATAGAGATAGGAGAGAGAGAGAGAGAGAGAGAGAGAGAGAGAGAGAGAGAGAGAGCGTGAGAGGTACGTAGAGAGAGAGAGAGAGTAGAAGAGAGAGAGAGAGATAGAGGTGAGAGAGAGAGAGAGAGAGAGAAGAGAGAGAGAGAGAGTGATTAATATAAGTTGTTAAAAACTTGCTTCGCAATCGTTGTAAAATAAATAAAGTTAAACTTTAAAAAAGAGCAGTATTTCATGCATCGGTGGACACCCGGGTAGAACCACCTACCTTCCACGAGCTACTACTACTATACTATATATATTCCTCATTTGAAAGAATTCGACAACCCCATTTGTATTCGAATTACAGCGGTGAGGACACTGGTTTGCAGTCAACGCCTTAATCATTCGGCCACATTGAGGTGTGTGGCATGTGCTCTTTGCAATTCAGTTTTAGTGCACCAACACATTCAGTGGCGTAGCTGCTAATAGGCCGCACGGGTTGCGGTTTATTATTGTCCTCGAAATATCAAACAAATCTTTTTAAGTTGTATACATCATAACATGCATGATTGAAAGTAAGGATACGCACGCACACACGGACGCACGCCGCACGCACGCACACCTACAGCTTAGGTCATGATAACGACATTCCAGCAGGTAATAGTGAATAAAGACCTCTGGTGCTTAGCCGAGCCAGGCGCGTAATAGATAATACAGTAATAGGTGAAAAACTGAACTGTTCGTTAGTGTATATATTTCCCCTAAAAGGTGCCAGAGTGCACCATTTGAGGTCTAGGTTTCAAAACATTCGGGAGGAAGAAGCCCCTCAGACCACCCTACCGTGGCTTGCATATCATTTTCAGCTGGCTACGCCGCTGCGAGCAGTATTCCAGGCACACACGGGTATACGCACAGGCACAAGACACAACTTATTTATTTGTTTGCCCTATGATCATATAGTAAGTAATGTTTACTTAATATATGACCATAGGCCAAAACAAATTGTGTCTTGTGCCTGTGGGTATACGGGTAGAACCACATGAAATAACTAAATAATGAAATAACACTCCAGTGGGATTCGAACCTATTGCTGTGAAAGGCAAGTGATTTGAAACCACTCAGCTACGATGATCCACATAGGAACAATTATGTTTTCTATCATTCCATTCAGCCAAACGTAAATTATTTATAATCTAACTTATATAATTATAAATCACCACTATAAATAATTTACCAATTGACCTTTCTGCAAACGCTACTTAGGCACGCCCCCCATAGTTACAGGTGCTCGCTGTAACTACGCGAGACAAGCTATCTAACAAAATGGCGTCTAACGCAGACCTGCATCGAGTTAATCTAGATAAAATTCCGTGGAATTTCTCAGTTTTATTTTACCCAGATATTAATATCTTGTTGAAAGCAAGTCAACAAGTGTTTAGGTTCTTTAAATAGTGAAGGTTATTTCTCTAATATACAGATATATTTAACGGGTGAGGACGTGTTAAGTGTTCGTGGAAAATGTTTTCGCAGTCAACGGAGGAGGTTTCGTATAACTTCTTCTTCGTATACAAGGCAATATAGAGTGAAACATTGTGGTGGATTCGTCTAATAGTATATTATCACGCCTACGCCAATTATGAGATGGGCTGTTGACAAATTAATCAATTACTGGAGAATATATTATTTTTCACACCTTGATTGGTCGGCTCAAACATCTGTGATGCTGGCTTGTATGCCCGTGTTGTATCAGCTTTAGAGCTGAGCCGTGCCATATGTCCAAGCCCTTGCATCATGTATAAATATCATGCTCTTCACATCAATTTCATTACAACCATGGCGTCTATATTTCCATGCGTTTTTTGCTGATTATACAATACAAATACAATAAAAAATAGATAAACACTGTAAATTGCATTGTCATTGTATTAATCTATGTACCTTTTTTATGTCATTGTAAATAATTTAATGTTTTGATGTACAATAAATATATTATTTTAATGACGGTCTATGATTTATTTATTCTCCCCCGTTCACTTTAATTAATCTTGATTAGTGGCTTGAAACCTAGATAGATAATCACTCCTGGTATGGCAAACACACGGCTACATAGTCCCATTCATAATTGTGTCTAATTACCTAAATAGCTAATAATAGCATTATTATAATGAGCCTGTATAGTGCAGTACTATTAAATCAATTATACGAACCTGTGATTATACGAATGCACTAGTGTACGAAACTACCATTAGACGAACAAGAGATTATACGAAACCACCTGAATTCTGAATGAACAACCACATCGTGTCAACTTTGACATTAAAAGAAATGAAATATGCCACCGTCTTGAGAGACTCGACCCTATGCCTCCTAGAAGACTCGAACATTAGGCCCAAAAACTGAACACCAGTACGTTCACTGAGCTAATATGGGAATCCCACAGCTCTGCACATGCATGGGTACTATTACTTCTATCTGATCCCTAGTCCACCATCCACGACAATATGTATGACCCACATGTATAATTTTAATCACCATTATACTCACATATCTCTTGTGAACAGTAGATCTATAAATGCAGAATATATTTTTTCGAAATATTTTATTATGCATAAATAATTAATTTCAACTTACTTGTGTGCAAATATATCTGTTTGCATTAATTTTGGATGTATTCAGCTGCTCGTCCACACAACTTAATCCACCTTAGACATTTTTCAAGATTTGTCTTACGTTTTGGAAATGACACGAATTAAACGTCACCTATTAATCGATCTGGATATCTACTATCACTGTCACACAGCATAAATTAATAAAACAGCCCGTAACTACATCTTTTCACCATTGTCAATGACAGACAGCATTAATTAATTTGTAATTATTTTTCAAAAAATAATTTCAGATCACGATCACTCGTTATCAGATTTGATTAAAATTTTACTAAATAATTCGTTTGTCTGACAGAACGATAAAACAATGACTCGGTGTAGTAATCAATACTATAATTGTGTGCACCCATTTTATAATTGACCAATTATTAGCACAATCAGTGCTAAATTCCGATGTGCAACACTTTGATCTTGACAGTAGGCCCCTAACGGGATATTATGTTTTCGCGGTCTCTGTGATGTACCGGTAAGTTGGTTGATTACTTCCAATAAACAGTGTGACACGCTTACATTTGATTGCTGTGTTTGCGATAAAAGAATGACTATATGGGGTCAGTCGGTGTTTTTATAGATGCATTGTTTTTAAAGCAGTTGTCTAGTATTTTGTGGTTCATATACACACTTTTAGATTTGTCCAAGGATTTTGAAATGGGTTGAATTTAACGTCGATCACCAGGATATCGACTAATTTTGTACTATAACTAACCCACACACCAACGCTACACAGTTTCAACATCATTAAAACAATTTAAAACCCGTATTTTCGATCAAATTCACGCCTTTTCAAATTTGTCTACTCGTTACTAGTTTGTCTAATATGCATTGTTTGTCTAACAAGATGGCGGCGATAAACCGTTGCCGGGGGTGTGCGCGAATGGTGCGATGCGATTGGCTAACGCCAGCTGTCAATCAAAATCGGCAGAAAGGTCAATTATTTCCCAATGTAAAATAACAAACACTTGTATAGGAATTGGTCGCACAGGCTACGTATCAAACGTATCGTTTTATTACATTACACAAACAATCAATTCATACACATGATGGTTCCTCCAAACATCTTGCTACAGAATGTAGCTGGGTGTCCATGCACTTATAACAACACTGGGAATAGAAATTGATGCGACACTGCCGTTATTGAGTGTCACACTTATTGTCCAGAACCATCATTTCACTCTCTCCAGCATCACTCGCACGTCGTGAAGCACAATGCTACATCATTATGATCGATAGGTATAGTACGACAGAAAATCGTTTCGCAACAGAGAAAATATGATAACAACATATCACAACATAAAAGGGCGGGTGGGCCGGGAAACGTCGATACGCTTTACACAGTCCTGCTTAACCTCGAATGAGAACGCATTACAATACACATACTTACATACAGTACACCTGTACATGTAAGTACTTCTGATTGGCTACTACATGATGGTCAGATAAACTGACCATATCAGATAAACTGACCATAAACACAAACCGCTCAAGTATAGCTTATGCTGATCGAATATAAATATATTTAACATACCGCTCGCTTTACACGTTGGCATGTGCATAAGCACTCGTGGAAGTCGTGATAGCGCAGTGGATGCGCGTTCGCTTCAGATGCGAACTGTCCGGAGTTCGAGCCCCGCTGGAGCCGTTACAATTGTGCCCTTAGGCAAGGCATTTAAATTCCACGTTGCCTATTCTCTCTCCCTCGTGGCGATGGATTCCATCAGGAATGAGGTCTCGAGGGTGATTAATATAAGTTGTAAGAACTTGTACCTGTCCGATTAATGGCGAACACATCTACGCTTGTCGTTCCCGAGGACCAAAATTAGGAAACCGGAATCCCCTGAGAAAACTCAATTGTCCGAATTGACGACCACAGTGCCATTTCACACTACTGTCCGAGGATCGTACCCATGATTGCATGTGTGAGGAGGTAGCGTGCTAATCACTGCGCAAATCGGACAGCATCAAATAGTTAGTTTATACAAATTGTATTGTATGCGACTGTCCCATTTGTATGCCAACAGTTTTAATAAAACATGCTAAATGTTTATACAAATTTATTTTAGCTCGATTGCGAAACAAGTTCTTTCAACTTATATTAATCATTCTCGAGACCTCATTCCGACTGGAATCCATCGCCATGAAGGAGAGAGAAGAGGCAACGTGGAAATTAAATGCCTTGCTTAAGGGCACAATCGTAACGGCTCCAGAGGGGCTCGAACTCCGGACCTTTCGCACCTGAAACGAACGCGCATCCTGTGCGCTATCACGACTTCCACATCAAATAGTTAACTTAATGATAATAGATGACAGTTCTCTAGTTATTTGTTTGTTATGGTCACAGGGATTCGTCACGTTTGGGGGTACTAGTATATATATTTAAGTAGGCCTACAGGGATTCTACTCTGTGGGGTGTCAGATTTCGCATCGATCAGTAAAATGGCCCTATCTGAAACAATTTTGAACAAATCTGTCCAAATATAACGCCTATCCCGAGTCTTTATATTGTTCTTCAAATAAAACACAACTTTAAACTGCATGCATGTATACTTTGCAAACAATTGCCACAGACATTGGCCATAGCAGGTCACATTTCCATACTAGGACACGGGGTTGTGTCAGCAACAACAAAAAATCTTCGACGGGAGAGATTTAACAGTGAATAACATTATCAATAAAATGTGTTTCCACTAACGTGTAGGTTTATTCGGCAAAAATGTACGTCAAAAAGAGATTTCGTAGAATTTTTCAATTTGTTTTGAACATTTCTCAAGCGGCGCAGTTCGCATTGAAACGAGCGTTCTGATTGGAATATTAGAATGTAACTAGATGTTTGTTTGTTTTATGGTGTTTATTTGTCACCAAATAGTATGCAAATATTCTAAAATATTCCAAAATGCAGCTGCTATATTGTATTTTAATATTTAGAAGTCATTTTCACTATTGCAGACAATACCTACTCAGCCTACATTTTTTCAACCAATCCCAGACCACTATATATCAATCACAGGGATTTAAATATATATACTAGTACCCCCAAACGTGCCGAATCCCTGTGATATCAATAACACCGTCTGACTTTATATTTATTAATTAGTTTAAGCATATTTTGTTTCCCAATGTAATACATTTTGAACAATGCATGCATTACACATATCAAAAGACATACATTAATATTAATATGACGCTCTAGTTGTTTAAACTTTAAGTATTTACTTTGGGTCAATTATCTAGAAGACTAGAACAGTCCCGTTTGTTGACCTTGCACAGGTACATATGACTATCCGCACACACAACGTACACGGGTCTCCGTGTCAATGTACCAGGCTGTGTTGACAATGTAGTGTCGTTGACATTCATCAACATATATCTTGCTTATGGCTTAGTTCTAGACTTTAGACTTTGTTGATAAATACGCCATATTAATTAAGGGGGCATAGCTTCGAATAAATTCGTTGAAAGTAAACAAACTAAATAACCGTACCCAGGTGCGTCGCATGGCATGCTTTCTCGGAAATTGTTTTAAATACATACATACATCACATCACACATACATACATCACACATACCATACCATACCATACCATACCATACTACCATACCATACCATACCATACCATACCATACCATACCATACCATCATACCATACCATACCATACCACACCAAACCACACCACACCACGCCACGCACCACGCCACACCACGCCACTCCACCACACCACACCACACCACACCACACAACACCAAGCCACGCCACCACACCACGCCGCGCCACGCCACACCACGCCACCAAACCAAACAACACCACACCATACTACCATACTACATGTACCATACCATGCCACGCTACGCCACACCACGCCACCACACCACGCCGCGCCACGCCACACCACGCCACCAAACCAAACAACACCACACCATACTACCATGCTACCATACCATGCTATGTACCATGCCACGCCACACCACATTGTCAGATGGGAGGATCGAAGAACCTGCGATCCCTGGATTACCAGTCCAGCGTGTTACGACTGGACTACAGATCCGTCTGTTCGAAAGCCTAAGATTAAACCATTTACGTGCAGGATTTCACATGACCTTCATTTTGAAAGACCAACCTCAAGGTCACGAGGAATGGCTTATATGAAAGGTCAGATTAAGTTTCATATATGTGTTCCATTGACCGCCATTATCTCCAAACATCAAATCACCTCCTTATAATTATACCAACACTCTATGTATCCACGAAGCTTCACACATATCCAACAACAAACTGTTTGAGTTATCTTGTCCACAGAGAACCGGACAGACGCAGCCATGTTCATAACGGACGTGCAAGTCGTGATAGCGCATTGATAGCGCATTTGCGTCAGGTGCAAAAGGTCCGGAGTTTGAGCCCCGCTGGATCCGTTACGATTGGGCCATTAGGCAAGGCATTTAAATTCCACAGTGCCTCTTCTCTCTCCCTCGTGGCGATGTATTCCACCAGGAATGAGGTCTCGAGAGTAATCAATATAACTTATAAGAACTTGTTTCCCAATGGAGCTAAAATAAATTTGTATAAACTAAGCGGGCGTGTTTAGAAACACTAGGCTACATATATACAGCTTACAACGTATGCAACATATATATATATTATATAAAACACAATGTAGGCGTCCCAGGGTATTGCGTAGCTCTAGCTGTAGACAACGATTACGATGACATCATCAATTATTAAAGAACTAATCACTCGCAGCAAAGTCGCAGACGGATCTGTACTCCAGTGATAACACGCTGGACTGGTAATCCAGGGATCGCAGGTTCGATCCCCCGTCTGACCCTAATAAAACTAACAGTCTTTCAGATGGGACTTAAAACCGAGGTCTCGTGTCGGTGCTGTACATTGTGCACGTAAAAGAACCAGAGGCGACTCTGGAATGGGTCTATGTATATATCATTGCACTATCCTCCAAATATCTAAAATGACTAATATCTTCAGGAGGCCTCGCTCATATGGGCAAACGGTAGCGACTATAAATAAACACAAACTCGCATTCTAGAGATTATCTATTTAACATTGATGTAGTACATATAAAGAAGAGCACGTTGTCACAGACTCTTCTTTTTCTCGTATATTAATCTATGTTGCTGAGGCTCTTACCAGGGTCTACCTTAGCGTAGATTCGCTGGTTTAGCGTAGACTCGCTGGTGTTGTTTAGGGTCTTACCAGCGTCTACCCTATCTTAGACTCGCTGCTGTTGTTTAGGGTCTTACCAGGGTCTACCATATCGTAGACTCGCTGGTGTTGTTTAGTGTCTTACCAGGTTCTACCCTATCGTATACTCACTGGTGTTGCTGAGGCTCTTACCAGGGTCTACCCTATCGTAGACTCGCTGGTGTTGTTTAGTGTCTTACCAGGTTCTACCCTATCGTATACTCGCTGGTGTTGCTGAGGCTCTTACCAGGGTCTACCCTATCGTAGACTCGCTGGTGTTGTTTAGTGTCTTACCAGGTTCTACCATATCGTAGACTCACTGGAGTTGTTTAGGGTCTTACCAGGGTCTACCCTATCGTAGACTCGCTGGTGTTGTTTAGTGTCTTACCAGGGTCTACCACATCGTAGACTCGCTGGTGTTGTTTAGGGTCTTACCAGGGTCTTCCCTATCTTAGACTCGCTGGTGTTGTTTAGGGTCTTACCAGGGTCTACCCTATCGTAGACTCGCTGGAGTTGTTTAGGGTCTTACCAGGGTCTACCCTATCTTAGACTCGCTGGTGTTGTTTAGGGTCTTACCAGGGTCTACCCTATCTTAGACTCGCTGGTGTTGTTTAGGGTCTTACCAGGGTCTACCCTATCTTAGACTCGCTGGTGTTGTTTAGTGTCTTACCAGGGTCTACCCTATCGTAGACTCGCTGGTGTTGCTTAGGCTCTTACCAGGGTCTACCTTAGCGTATACTCGCTGGTGTTGTCTAGGGTCTTACCAGGGTCTACCCTATCGTAGACTCGCTGGTGTTGTCTAGTGTCTTACCAGGGTCTACCTTAGCGTAGACTCGCTGGTGTTGTTTAGTGTCTTACCAGGATCTACCTTAGCGTAGACTCGCTGGTGTTGTCTAGTGTCTTACCAGGGTCTACCTTAGCGTAGATTCGCTGGTGTTGTCTAGTGTCTTACCAGGGTCTACCCTATCGTAGACTCGCTGGTGCTGTTTAGTGTCTTACCAGGTTCTACCCTATCGTAGGCTCGCTGGTGTTGTTTAGTGTCTTACCAGGTTATACCCTATCGTAGGCTCGCTGGTGTTGTTTAGTGTCTTACCAGGGTCTACCCTATCGTAGGCTCGCTGGTGTTGTTTAGTGTCTTACCAGGGTCTACCCTATCGTAGACTCGCTGGTGTTGTTTAGTGTCTTACCAGGGTCTATCCTATCTTAGACTCGCTGGTGTTGTCTAGTGTCTTACCAGGGTCTACCCTATCGTAGGCTCGCTGGTGTTGTTAGGGTCTTACCAGGGTCTACCCTATCTTATACTCGCTGGTGTTGTCTAGTGTCTTACCAGGGTCTACCCTATCGTAGACTCGCTGGTGTTGCTTGCGCTCTTACCAGGGTCTACCATATCGTAGACTCGCTGGTGTTGTTTAGAGTCTTACCAGGGTCTACCCTATCGTAGTCGCTGGTGTTGTTTAGGCTTTTACCAGGGTCACCCTATCGTAGACTCGCTGGTGTTGTCTAGTGTCTTACCAGGGTCTACCCTATCGTAGACTCGCTGGTGTTGTTTAGTGTCTTACCAGGGTCTACCCCATCTTAGACTCGCTGGTGTTGTTTAGTGTCTTACCAGGGTCTACCCTATCGTGGACTCGCTGGTGTTGTCTAGGGTCTTACCAGGGTCTACCCTATCTTAGACTCGCTGGTGTTGTCTAGGGTCTTACCAGGGTCTACCCTATCTTAGACTCGCTGGTGTTGTCTAGGGTCTTACCAGGGTCTACCCTATCTTAGACTCGCTGGTGTTGTTTAGGGTCTTACCAGGGTCTACCCTATATTAGACTCGCTGGTGTTGTTTAGGGTCTTACCAGGGTCTACCCTATCGTAGTCTCGCTGGTGTTGTCTAGGGGCTTCTTCTTTTTCTATATATTATAGTAATAATTCAACACCGTCTTTCGTTTCTTTCAATACAATATTTCTCTTTCGTCGTATATCTTATATTATATTCATATACTCAATAATCTATAACAGTTGACGTCTTCTTATTTCACCCTTAATTAAATATATAATATGTTGACACAGACGGATCTGTAGTCCAGTGGTAACACGCTGGACTGGTAATCCAGTGATCGCAGGTTCGATCCCCCGTCTGACCCTAATAAAAATTAACAGTCTTTCATATGGGACGTTAAACCGAGGTCTCGTGTCGGTGCTTTACACCGTGCACGTAAAAGAACCAGATGAGACTCTGGATTGGGTCTCTGTCTGTATCATTGCACTATCCTCCAACATCTAAAATGACTAATCTCTTCAGGAGCCGTCGCTCATATGGGCAACCGGTAGCGACGATAAATAAACTTAAAAAACAAACATAATATGTTGCCATCTCGGGCAATACCGAGACTCTCATCTATGTTTCTGATATACTTCCATTCACTTTCGTCAATAAACAAATATATAATGTTCACCTAAACTATATGTTCATTCTTATGGCTCAACTATCCTTTGTTCAAATACACGACTAATCATTATAGGTTACGATTCTCAGAATGTCCAGAATCTGTAAGTATCATAGAGACAGTGTATGTGTTCTATATAATCAAATTGAGATACACGCTACTCACGACGAGGTGGTAGCCTAATATGTTCTGATTTAGTAAATAAATTCCGTTTCTTATATACACGATCGAACCTAATACACCATACATAGTGGCCCCTAAGCATATATGATGTTATCTTATAGTACCTATTAAATTACTAAGATTTTACCCGCATCAAACCAGTTCGAATTCCATATTACATAACTAGCCACCTGCAAACTATGTCCCAATAAATCAACACCAGAGGCACAACATATTTAGTCATTTACGCGCGAAAAGAGAACTGATAACTTAAGCGCGAAAATGATAGCAGACGATTATGCACAAGGCACATATATAGATATTACATGGTAAACAAATGGCCATATTTAGAAATAGACTACTGTATTCATGTACTACAGTACTATAATTTATATATGACAATAATAAATAGTTCGTGCAAATAGTTGTGCATTTTGCACAACGTGCCGTCTATGTGGCCTAGTGGTTAAGGCGTTCACATACGTAGAGGAAACTACTGTTAGGCTTCGAAAATTTAGCGGACAATGAAAATGAATATATTTTCACACAAGTTCAAACATATATTAAAACGACTAAACGCTTCGAGCAAATAACCACATGATCTGTATATATATATATATAGGCTGTTCTCTTGTGACGATCTATGTTAGGGTGTGGTGACGGGTGTGGCTGGCTGGGTAACGTTGTATGGTGGGACACTTGATTGGAGTAGCTATTACAGTTTGTTTATTGTTGTTATTTGTTTCTAAATTCTTATTATATAAAATGTTGCTTATTCTCTTAATCATTTTCCCCTTTTTCTATTAGTATCATTTAATTTACTAAAGTACTAGCACAACTCTTGTATTCAGTCTCTTTGTTAATTACAATCTAGTCTTTTGGGGAGGGCCGTAACTAATGTTGTTAAAACTTGTGGCCCAACCCATTTGCTTCAACATATAATGACAATCCTGAGCAAACAATGCCACGAATCATGCATTATGGATAGTTATACAAGTTTGTTCATTTGTTTTGTATTGTACACTGTATATATAGAATGCAATACAATATGATTAAACTAGTGGAAAGGGTTTAACCTCGTCAGGTGTTCATTCCTAAAATGACTGGTTGGTGAACCATGCTTACTGGTGGTGCCTCGCCAACAAGGATATGATCCGTTTATATCGTTCATTCTTATGTTCATAAGAGGTGTCTCATAAGTCAGAAATGACTTGCCCTTTTCAACTGGTTAGACACTATAAACGAACATTATTATTTTTTGCATACATTTACATTTAAATTTAGTTTAATCATATTTTATTGCATTCTATATATACAATGTACAATACAAAACAAATGAACAAACTTGTATAACTATCCATAATGCATGATTCGTGGCATTGTTTGCTCAAGGATTGTCATTATATGTTGAAGCAACTGGGTTGGGCCACAAGTTTGAACAACATTAGTTACGGCCCTCCCCAAATTTACATTTAAATAAAACTAGTTTCCGGATACGCCCCCCTCCCCCTCCTCCCACCACGTAAGTGGTATTGTATAAAGGGTTATTAATTATACCATGTGTTCTAGTTATAAGCTTTCGTCCTAAGATATCAGCATTTTACAATGACGATAATGCATACTATGCATGCAATCTGATAAAAAGTTCACAACGAATCCGGAAAACCTATTTTGTGAACCGTAACAGTGTACCCACTATTACAATACGGATGTACTATATTGATAACCCTTTAAAGTATGCATAGGTCAACCAGAATCTATGTTCTGATTGATTATAAAATACTGAGAAAGTAATTCACATACATACCTGATTTCTATGTACATGATTTCTTTCTACCGTATCTGATCTCTATGTACATGATTTCTATGTACATGATTTCTTTTAACAGTACCTGATTTCTATGTACATGATTTCTTTCTACGGAACTTGATTTCTATGTACATTATTTCTTTCTACGGAACTTGATTTCTATGTACATTATTTCTTTCTACAGTACGTGATTTCCATGTACATGATTTCTTTCTACCGTACATGATTTCTATGTACATGATTTATTTTAACCGTACCTGATTGCTATGTACATGATTTCTTTCTACGGAACTTGATCTCTATGTACATGATTTCTATGTACATGATTTCTTTCTACGGAACTTGATCTCTATGTACATGATTTCTATGTACATGATTTCTTTCTACCGTACCTGGTTTCTATGTACACGATTTATTTCTACTGTACATTATTTCTATGTACATGATTTCTTTCTACCGTACATGATTTCTATGTACATGATTTCTTTCTACTGTACATTATTTCTATGTACATGATTTCTTTCAACCGTACCTGGTATCTATGTACATGATTTCTTTCTATGTACCTGGTTTCTATGTACATGATTTCTTTCTACTGTACATTAGTTCTATGTACATTATTTCTTTCTACCGTACATGATTTATATGTACATGATTTCTTTCTACTGTACATGATTTCTATGTACATGATTTCTTTCTACCGTACATGCTTTCTATGTACATGATTTCTTTCTACCGTACATGCTTTCTATGTACATGATTTCTTTCTACTGTACATTATTTCTATGTACATGATTTATTTCTACCGTACCTGGTTTCTATGTACATGGTTTCTTTCTACTGTCCATTATTTCTATGTACATGATTTCTTTCAACCGTACCTGATTTCTATGTACATGATTTCTTTCTACTGTACATTATTTCTATGTACATGATTTCTTTCTACCGTACCTGATTTCTATGTACATGATTTCCTTCAACCGTACCTGATTTATCTGTGCATGATTTCTTTCTATCGTACCTGATTTCAATGTACATGATTTCTTTCTACCGTACCTGATTTCAATGTACATGATTTCTTTCTACCGTACCTGATTTCAATGTCCATGATTTCTTTCTACCGTACCTGATTTCAATGTACATGATTTCTTTCTACCGTACCTGATTTCAATGTCCATGATTTCTTTCTACCGTACCTGATTTCAATGTACATGATTTCTTTCTACCGTACCTGATTTCAATGTACATGATTTCTTTCTACCGTACCTGATTTCAATGTACATGATTTCTTTCTACCGTACCTGATTTCAATGTACATGATTTCTTTCTACCGTACCTGATTTCAATGTACATGATTTCTTTCTACCGTACCTGATTTCAATGTACATGATTTCTTTCTACCGTACCTGATTTCAATGTACATGATTTCTTTCTACCGTACCTGATTTCAATGTACATGATTTCTTTCTACCGTACCTGATTTCAATGTACATGATTTCTTTCTACCGTACCTGATTTCAATGTACATGATTTCTTTCTACCGTACCTGATTTCAATGTACATGATTTCTTTCTACCGTACCTGATTTCAATGTCCATGATTTCTTTCTACCGTACCTGATTTCAATGTCCATGATTTCTTTCTACTGTACCTGATTGTACATGATTTCTTTCTGTATATTTTTCTTGTGTATTTTTTCTATTTATAATTCTTGTACATGTACTTGAGTTCTAAGTTCTATACATTATTCCCATTAAAATTGTGATTAACTTATTATTAATTAAATGGCTGTCCGATTAGCGCAGTGGTTAGCGCGCTCGCTTTTCACCAATGCAACCCGGGTTCGATCCTTGGTAGTGAGATGGTACAGTGGTCGCCAGATCGGACAGGTGGGTTTTCTCCGGGTACTCCGGTTTCCTCCCACACAAATGACCACATATACGCTTTCATTCGCGCCAACGAGAGTGATTAATATAAGTTGTTAAAATTATGAGTGATTAAAATTGTTGTAAAATAAATAAAGTTTAAACTTATTAATTAAATCAAAACTATCCACTTTAATCATGAGTTCATGAACGTATAATGTTAGATACACAAGCACTGTTAGTATTCCGTAAGAACGGACGGCAACATAGGGAAGCAACTCCTTTCAAGTTTCTGAATCACAATAGTGGAATTATCTCCCTTAGCAATCCAGGAATGCGATCAACTACCAACATTTCAGGAGCTAAATCAATGCCGACCCGGCCGCGTGACCTCACGGCGTGCACGTTGCCATCGGGGCATACCCCGCAGCTACAGCGTGGACTACTGGGATCTTCTGCTTGTCGAACTTGCGGCAATGGACACACGCTTCACCAGCGCTGTTTTACGGAAGTGGTGGAGGTATGAACAGATCCTGGAGTGACCAACTGTCTGTGTGTGTTTTACGTTTATTTATCGTCGCTACTGGTTGCCCATATGAGCGACGCCTCCTGAAGAGATTAGTTATTTAGATTTTTGGAGGATATTGCAATGATACAGAAAGAGACCCATTCCAGAACAGAATATCATCTGGTTCATTTACGTGTACGATGTAAAGCACCGACACGAGACTTCGGTTTAACGTCCCATCTGAAAGACTGTTAATTTTATTAGGGTCAGACGGGGGATCGAACCAGCTGTCTAACTGTCAGATACGTTTTATATGCTGCTGCAGGATGACCAACAGTGAGGGGTGTGACCCTAAAATGGACCCGTTGGAAAGAGGCAACACAGGACACCCTGCGAAGAATATGCCACACCCTGATGCATAGCAACAGTAGGCTAAGCAACTTAGATCGGACATAATCATCTTAGACGAATCACTCGTCCAGATGCCTCGGCGGAGGCGAGCATAGATAAACGTATGTATAAAACCGCAGCAGAATCAATGCCGGTGATGTATTGGGTTGTTCGTGTTTTTTATGCTCATATATAGTGTTTATATTTGCGTTGCCGTGTACAGTTAAACCTGTCTTAAGCAACCAGACAATGGAATCACAGAAAGTGGCTGCTTAGGACATGTGCCTGCTTAATAGAGGTCAAATGTATAATAAAACAACATATTGGGAATCTGGAAACTTGCTGCTTATTACAGCTTGGTTGCTTAATGGAGTTTACCACTAACACATGTCTGACTTGATACAGCTTGGTTGCTTAATACAGTTTACCACTAACACATGTCTGATTTAATACAGGTTGGTTGCTTAGTGGAGTTTACAACTAACACATATCTGACTTGATACAGCTTGGTTGCTTAATGGAGTTTACCACTAACACATGTCTGACTTAATACAGGTTGGTTGCTTAATACAGTTTACCACTAACACATGTCTGACTTAATACAGCTTGGTTGCTTAGTGGAGTTTACAACTAACACATGTCTGACTTGATACAGGTTGGTTGCTTAATGGAGTTTACCACTAACACATGTCTGACTTAATACTGGTTTGTTGCTTAATGGAGTTTACCACTAACACATATCTGACTTGATACAGGTTGGTTGCTTAATTGAGTTTACCACTAACACATATCTGACTTGATACAGGTTGGTTGCTTAATTGAGTTTACCACTAACACATATCTGACTTGATACAGGTTGGTTGCTTAATGGAGTTTACCACTAACACATGTCTGACTTAATACAGGTTGGTTGCTTAATGGAGTTTACCACTAACACATGTCTGACTTAATACAGGTTGGTTGCTTAAAGGAGTTTACCACTAACACATATCTGACTTAATACAGCTTGGTTGCTTAGTGGAGTTTACAACTAACACATGTCTGACTTAATACTGGTTGGTTGCTTAGTGGAGTTTACAACTAACACATATCTGACTTAATACTGGTTGGTTGCTTAGTGGAGTTTACAACTAACACATATCTGACTTAATACTGGTTGGTTGCTTAATTGAGTTTACCACTAACACATGTCTGACTTAATACAGGTTTGTTGCTTAATGGAGTTTACCACTAACACATGTCTGACTGTATGTATATTTGCTCCTAGTTAACATCCGTCGTTCGGAACGAACAGGGGTAATTCAGTGTGTTTGACTGCGTCTGTCCGTCTGTATGTATGTCTCTGTACAGCATAACTAAAAAGGTGTTGGTGGATTTTGATTAAACTGTGTGGATATAAAGAGGGTTGGTCTCGGAGGAAGTGATTCGAGTGTGATATAAATCCGAAACCGTACCATCACAGAACATTGCATCCACCCGAGTGCTACCCTCTGGGTTGTTCTTGTGTCAAATATACCATCACAGGAGTTTGCATCTATCCGAATGCTATCCTCTGGGTTGTTCTTGTGTCAAATATACCATCACAGGAGTTTGCATCTATCCGAATGCTATCCTCTGGGTTGTTCTTGTGTCAAATATACCATCACAGGAGTTTGCATCTATACGAGTGATATCCTCTGGTATACTCCTGTGTCAAATATACCATCACAGGAGTTTGCATCTATACGAGTGCTATCCTCTGGTATGTTCTTGTGTCAAATATACCATCACAGGAGTGTGCATCTATACGAGTGATATCCTCTGGGATGTTCTTGTGTCAAATAAACCATCACAGGAGTTTGCATCTATACGAGTGATATCCTCTGGTATGCTCCTGTGTCAAATATACCATCACAGGAGTTTACATCTATCCGAGTGCTATCCGCTGGTGTGTTCTTCTGTCAAATACCATCACCAGAGCGTACATCTCTCCGAGTGCGTTCCCCTGATTTGTTCTTGTATCAAATACCGTCGCAGAAGTTTACATATATCGGAGTGCGTTCCCCTGATTTGTTCTTGTGTCAAATACCACGCAGAAGTTTACATATATCGGAGTACGTTCCTCTGGTTTGTTCTTGATCAAATACCGTCGCAGAAGTTTACATATATCTGAGTGCGTTCCTCTGGTTTGTTCTTGTATCAAATACCGTCGCAGAAGTTTACATATATCTGAGTGCGTTCCTCTGGTTTGTTCTTGTATCAAATACCACACAGAAGTTTACATATATCGGTGTGCCTTCCTCTGGTTTGTTCTTGTGTGTCAAATACCATCGCAGAAGTTTACATATATCGGAGTGCGTTCTTCTGGTTTGTTCTTGTATCAAATACCACGCAGAAGTTTGCATATATCGGAGTGCGTTCCTCTGGTTTGTTCTTGTGTCAAATACCACGCAGAAGTTTACATATATCGGAGTGTGTTCCCCTGGTTTGTTCTTGTGTGTCAAATACCACGCAGAAGTTTACATATATCGGAGTGCGTTCCTCTGGTTTGTTCTTGTGTGTCAAATACCATCGCAGAAGTTTACATATATCGGAGTGCGTTTCCCTGGTTTGTTTTTGTGTCAAATACCATCGCAGAAGTTTACATATATCGGAGTGCGTTCCCCTGGTTTGTTCTTGTATCAAATACCACGCAGAAGTTTACATATATCGGAGTGCGTTCCCCTGGTTTGTTCTTGTATCAAATACCATCGCAGAAGTTTGCATATATCGGAGTGCGTTCTTCTGGTTTGTTCTTGTGTGTCAAATACCACGCAGAAGTTTACATATATCAGAGTGCGTTCCTCTGGTTTGTTCTTGTGTCAAATACCACGCAGAAGTTTACATATATCGGAGTGCGTTCCTCTGGTATGTTCTTGTGTCAAATACCACGCAGAAGTTTACATATATCGGAGTGCGTTCCTCTGGTTTGTTCTTGTGTCAAATACCACACATAAGTTTACATTACATATATCGGAGTGCGTTCCCCTGGTTTGTTTTTGTATCAAATACCACACAGAAGTTTACATATATCGGAGTGCGTTCCTCTGGTTTGTTCTTGTGTCAAATACCACGCAGAAGTTTACATATATCGGAGTGCGTTCCTCTGTTTTGTTCTTGTATCAAATACTACACAGAAGTTTACATATATCTGAGTGTGTTCCTCTGGTATGTTCTTGTGTCAAATACCACGCAGAAGTTTACATATATCGGAGTGCGTTCCCCGGTTTGTTCTTGTGTGTCAAATACCATCGCAGAAGTTTACATATATCGGAGTGCGTTCCTCTGGTTTGTTCTTGTATCAAATACCACACAGAAGTTTACATATATCGGAGTGCGTTCCTCTGGTTTGTTCTTGTATCAAATACCACACAGAAGTTTACATATATCGGAGTGCGTTCCTCTGGTTTGTTCTTGTATCAAATACCACACAGAAGTTTACATATATCGGAGTGCGTTCCCCTGGTTTGTTCTTGTGTGTCAAATACCACGCAGAAGTTTACATATATCGGAGTGCGTTCCTCTGGTTTGTTCTTGTGTCAAATACCACGCAGAAGTTTACATATATCGGAGTGCGTTCCTCTGCTTTGTTCTTGTGTGTCAAATACCATCGCAGAAGTTTACATATATCGGAGTGCGTTCCTCTGGTTTGTTCTTGTATCAAATACACACAGAAGTTTACATATATCGGAGTGCGTTCCCCTGGTTTGTTCTTGTGTGTCAAATACCACGCAGAAGTTTACATATATCGGAGTGCGTTCCTCTGGTTTGTTCTTGTGTGTCAAATACCATCGCAGAAGTTTACATATATCGGAGTGCGTTCCTCTGGTTTGTTCTTGTGTGTCAAATACCACGCAGAAGTTTACATATATCGGAGTGTGTTCCCCTGGTTTGTTCTTGTGTCAAATACCATCGCAGAAGTTTACATATATCGGAGTGCGTTTCCCTGGTTTGTTCTTGTGTCAAATACCACGCAGAAGTTTACATATATCGGAGTTTGCATCTATCCGGGTGTTATTTCCTAGTTATTATTTAGGTTAATAAACGTAAAACGCACATTATGTCTGCAGTTACGGGGTAATTGGAGCTACACTTTCATACGACATTTCTGAGACAAGTCATCAAAATATTAGCTCTTTCCAAGATCATTAATAAAATCTTACTCCCGCCCTCACACATATATTACTCATTTTATACTGGAGGACATAGAAAACGCACACCTACAGTATACATGTATGATTATTATTACGTTTTCGATGTCCTCTAGTATATATGTTGGGGAATATGTGCGTTTTCGATGTCCTCTAGTATATATGTTGGGGAATATGTGCGTTTTCTATGTCCTCTAGTATATATGTAGGTGTGCGTTTTCTATGTCCTCTAGTATATATTGGGGAATATGTGCGTTTTCTATGTCCTCTAGTATATATGTTGGGGAATATGTGCGTTTTCGATGTCCTCTAGTATATATGTTGGGGAATATGTGCGTTTTCTATGTCCTCTAGTATATATGTTGGGGAATATGTGCGTTTTCGATGTCCTCTAGTATATATGTTGGGGAATATGTGCGTTTTCGATGTCCTCTAGTATATATGTTGGGGAATATGTGCGTTTTCGATGTCCTCTAGTATATATGTTGGGGAATATGTGCGTTTTCGATGTCCTCTAGTATATATGTTGGGGAATATGTGCGTTTTCGATGTCCTCTAGTATATATGTTGGGGAATATGTGCGTTTTCGATGTCCTCTAGTATATATGTTGGGGAATATGTGCGTTTTCGATGTCCTCTAGTATATATGTTGGGGAATATGTGCGTTTTCGATGTCCTCTAGTATATATGTTGGGGAATATGTGCGTTTTCTATGTCCTCTAGTATATATGTTGGGGAATATGTGCGTTTTCTATGTCCTCTAGTATATATGTTGGGGAATATGTGCGTTTTCGATGTCCTCTAGTATATATGTTGGGGAATATGTGCGTTTTCGATGTCCTCTAGTATATATGTTGGGGAATATGTGCGTTTTCTATGTCCTCTAGTATATATGTTGCGGAATATGTGCATTTTCTATGTCCTCTAGTATATATTTTGAGGAATATGTGCGTTTTCTATGTCCTCTAGTATATATTTTGGGGAATATGTGCGTTTTCTATGTCCTCTAGTATATATTTTGGGGAATATGTACGTTTTCGATGTCCTCTAGTATATATGTTGGGGAATATGTGCGTTTTCTATGTCCTCTAGTATATATGTTGGGGAATATGTGCGTTTTCGATGTCCTCTAGTATATATGTTGGGGAATATGTGCGTTTTCGATGTCCTCTAGTATATATGTTGGGGAATATGTGCGTTTTCGATGTCCTCTAGTATATATGTTGGGGAATATGTGCGTTTTCGATGTCCTCTAGTATATATGTTGGGGAATATGTGCGTTTTCGATGTCCTCTAGTATATATGTTGGGGAATATGTGCGTTTTCGATGTCCTCTAGTATATATGTTGGGGAATATGTGCGTTTTCGATGTCCTCTAGTATATATGTTGGGGAATATGTGCGTTTTCTATGTCCTCTAGTATATATGTTGGGGAATATGTGCGTTTTCTATGTCCTCTAGTATATATGTTGGGGAATATGTGCGTTTTCGATGTCCTCTAGTATATATGTTGGGGAATATGTGCGTTTTCGATGTCCTCTAGTATATATGTTGGGGAATATGTGCGTTTTCTATGTCCTCTAGTATATATGTTGCGGAATATGTGCATTTTCTATGTCCTCTAGTATATATTTTGAGGAATATGTGCGTTTTCTATGTCCTCTAGTATATATTTTGGGGAATATGTGCGTTTTCTATGTCCTCTAGTATATATTTTGGGGAATATGTACGTTTTCGATGTCCTCTAGTATATATGTTGGGGAATATGTGCGTTTTCTATGTCCTCTAGTATATATTTTGGGGAATATGTGCGTTTTCTATGTCCTCTAGTATATATGTTGGGGAATATGTGCGTTTTCGATGTCCTCTAGTATATATGTTGTGGAAGATGTGCGTTTTCGATGTCCTCTAGTATATGTGTTGTGGAATATGTGCGTTTTCTATGTCCTCTAGTATATATGTTGGGGAATATGTGCGTTTTCGATGTCCTCTAGTATATATGTTGGGGAATATGTGCGTTTTCGATGTCCTCTAGTATATATGTTGGGGAATATGTGCGTTTTCGATGTCCTCTAGTATATATGTTGGGGAATATGTGCGTTTTCGATGTCCTCTAGTATATATGTTGGGGAATATGTGCGTTTTCTATGTCCTCTAGTATATATGTTGGGGAATATGTGCGTTTTCTATGTCCTCTAGTATATATGTTGGGGAATATGTGCGTTTTCTATGTCCTCTAGTATATATGTTGGGGAATATGTGCGTTTTCGATGTCCTCTAGTATATATGTTGGGAATATGTGCGTTTTCGATGTCCTCTAGTATATATGTTGGGAATATGTGCGTTTTCTATGTCCTCTAGTATATATGTTGGGAATATGTGCGTTTTCTATGTCCTCTAGTATATATTTTGAGGAATATGTGCGTTTTCTATGTCCTCTAGTATATATTTTGGGGAATATGTGCGTTTTCTATGTCCTCTAGTATATATTTTGGGGAATATGTGCGTTTTCTATGTCCTCTAGTATATATGTTGGGGAATATGTGCGTTTTCTATGTCCTCTAGTATATATGTTGGGGAATATGTGCGTTTTCTATGTCCTCTAGTATATATGTTGGGGAATATGTGCGTTTTCTATGTCCTCTAGTATATATGTTGGGGAATATGTGCGTTTTCTATGTCCTCTAGTATATATTTTGGGGAATATGTGCGTTTTCGATGTCCTCTAGTATATATGTTGGGGAATATGTGCGTTTTCTATGTCCTCTAGTATATATGTTGGGGAATATGTGCGTTTTCGATGTCCTCTAGTATATATGTTGGGGAGTTGTGCGTTTTCTATGTCCTCTAGTATATATGTTGGGAATATGTGCGTTTTCTATGTCCTCTATTATATATTTTGGGGAATTGTGCGTTTCTATGTCCTCTAGTATATAGTTTTGGGAATATGTGCGTTTTCTATGTCCTCTAGTATATATGTTGGGAATATGTGCGTTTTCGATGTCCTCTAGTATATATGTTGGGGAATATGTGCGTTTTCGATGTCCCTAGTATATATGTTGGGGATATGTGCGTTTTCTATGTCCTCTATATATATGTTGGGAATATGTGCGTTTTCTATGTCCTCTAGTATATATGTTGGGGAATATGTGCGTTTTCGATGTCCTCTAGTATATATGTTGGGGAATATGTGCGTTTTCGATGTCCTCTAGTATATATGTTGGGGAATATGTGCGTTTTCTATGTCCTCTAGTATATATGTTGGGGAATATGTGCGTTTTCTATGTCCTCTAGTATATATGTTGGGGAATATGTGCGTTTTCTATGTCCTCTAGTATATATGTTGGGGAATATGTGCGTTTTCGATGTCCTCTAGTATATATGTTGGGGAATATGTGCGTTTTCGATGTCCTCTAGTATATATGTTGGGGAATATGTGCGTTTTCTATGTCCTCTAGTATATATGTTGGGGAATATGTGCGTTTTCGATGTCCTCTAGTATATATGTTGGGGAATATGTGCGTTTTCGATGTCCTCTAGTATATATGTTGGGGAATATGTGCGTTTTCGATGTCCTCTAGTATATATGTTGGGGAATA
>CM026399.1:22147937-22152937 GCA_014843695.1 Archivesica marissinica
CAAATATACCATCACAGGAGTTTGCATCCACCCGAGTGCTATCCTCTGGGGTGTTCTTGTGTCAAATATACCATCACATGAGTTTGCATCCACCGAGTGCTATCCTCTGGTTTGTTCTTGTGTCAAATATACCATCACAGGAGTTTGCATCTATCCGATTGCTATCCTCTGGTTTGTTACTTGTGTCAAATATACCAGCACGGGAGTTTGCATCTATCCGAATGCTATCCTCTGGTTTGTTCATGTGTCAAATATACCACCACAGGAGTTTGCATCTATCCGAGTGCTATCCTCTGGTATGTTCTTGTGTCAAATATACCATCACAGGAGTTTGCATCTATACGAGTGATATCCTCTGGTATGTTCCTGTGTCAACTACCACGCAGAAGTTTACATATATCGGAGTGCGTTCCCCTGGTTTGTTCTTGTGTCAACTACCACACAGAAGTATACATATATCGGAGTGCGTTCCCCTGGTTTGTTCTTGTGTCAAATACCACGCAGATGTTTACATATATCGGAGTGCGTTCCCCTGGTTTGTTCTTGTGTCAAATACTATCGCTGAAGTTTACATATATCGGAGTGCGTTCCCCTGGTTTGTTCTTGTGTCAACTACCACGCAGACGTTTACATATATCGGAGTGCTTCCCCTGATTTGTTCTTGTGTCAAATACCATCACCGGCGTTTGGATATCTCCGAGTGCGTTCCCCTGGTTTGTACTTGTGTCAACTACCACGCAGAAGTTTACATATATCGGAGTGCGTTCCCCTGGTTTGTTCTTGTGTCAAATACCATCGCAGAAGTTTACATATATCGGAGTGCGTTCCTCTGATTTGTTCTTGTGTCAAATACCATCGTAGAAGTTTACATATATCGGAGTGCGTTCCCCTGGTTTGTTCTTGTGTCAACTACCATGCAGAAGTTTACATATATCGGAATGCGTTCCCCTGATTTGTTCTTGTGTCAAATACCATCACCGGCGTTTCGATATCTCCGAGTGCGTTCCCCTGGTTTGTTCTTGTATCAAATACCACGCAGAAGTTTACATATATCGGAGTGCGTTCCTCTGGTTTGTTCTTGTGTCAACTACCATGCAGAAGTTTACATATATCGGAGTGCGTTCTCCTGGTTTGTTCTTGTGTCAAATACCACGCAGAAGTTTACATATATAGGAGTGCGTTCCCCTGGTTTGTTCTTGTGTCAAATACCACACAGAAGTTTACATATATCGGAGTGCGTTCTCCTGGTTTGTTCTTGTGTCAAATACCACGCAGAAGTTTACACATATCGGAGTGCGTTCCCCTGGTTTGTTCTTGTGTCAAATACCACGCAGAAGTTTACATATATCGGAGTTTGCATCTATCCGGGTGTTATTTCCTAGTTATTATTTAGGTTAATAAACGTAAAACGCACATTATGTCTGCAGTTACGGGGTAATTGGAGCTACACTTTCATACGACATTTCTGAAACCAGTCATCAAAATATTAGCTCTGTCCAAGATCATTAATAAAATCTTACTCCCGCCCTCACACATATATTACTCATTATATACTAGATACATGTATGATTATTATTACATGAAATCGAATACGAAGGATTCCATCAAAGATGTATCACATCTTTATTAGAAAACACAAACTGAACAATTAAAAATATTCCAAAATGTTTAAAACTATGTATTTATATAGTTATTGTTTTTCATGTAAACGTTTTCTATGTCCTCTAGTATATATTTTGGGGAATATGTGCGTTTTCTATGTCCTCTAGTATATATTTTGGGGAATATGTGCGTTTTCTATGTCCTCTAGTATATATTTTGGGGAATATGTGCGTTTTCGATGTCCTCTAGTATATATGTTGGGGAATATGTGCGTTTTCTATGTCCTCTAGTATATATGTTGGGGAATATGTGCGTTTTCTATGTCCTCTAGTATATAGATTTGAGGAATATGTGCGTTTTCTATGTCCTCTAGTATATATGTTGGGGAATATGTGCGTTTTCTATGTCCTCTAGTATATATGTTGGGGAATATGTGCGTTTTCTATGTCCTCTAGTATATATGTTGGGGAATATGTGCGTTTTCGATGTCCTCTAGTATAAGTTGGGGAATATGTGCGTTTTCTATGTCCTCTAGTATATATGTTGGGGAATATGTGCGTTTTCTATGTCCTCTAGTATATATGTTGGGGAATATGTGCGTTTTCGATGTCCTCTAGTATATATGTTGGGGAATATGTGCGTTTTCTATGTCCTCTAGTATATATGTTGGGGAATATGTGCGTTTTCTATGTCCTCTAGTATATATGTTGGGGAATATGTGCGTTTTCTATGTCCTCTAGTATATATTTTGGGGAATATGTGCGTTTTCTATGTCCTCTAGTATATATGTTGGGGAATATGTGCGTTTTCTATGTCCTCTAGTATATATGTTGGGGAATATGTGCGTTTTCGATGTCCTCTAGTATATATGTTGGGGAATATGTGCGTTTTCTATGTCCTCTAGTATATATGTTGGGGAATATGTGCGTTTTCTATGTCCTCTAGTATATATGTTGGGGAATATGTGCGTTTTCGATGTCCTCTAGTATATATGTTGTGGAATATGTGCGTTTTCGATGTCCTCTAGTATATATGTTGTGGAATATGTGCGTTTTCTATGTCCTCTAGTATATATGTTGGGGAATATGTGCGTTTTCGATGTCCTCTAGTATATATGTTGGGGAATATGTGCGTTTTCGATGTCCTCTAGTATATATGTTGGGGAATATGTGCGTTTTCGATGTCCTCTAGTATATATGTTGGGGAATATGTGCGTTTTCGATGTCCTCTAGTATATATGTTGGGGAATATGTGCGTTTTCTATGTCCTCTAGTATATATGTTGGGGAATATGTGTGTTTTCTATGTCCTCTAGTATATATGTTGGAGAATATGTGCGTTTTCTATGTCCTCTAGTATATATGTTGGGGAATATGTGCGTTTTCGGTGTCCTCTAGTATATATTTTGGGGGATAGTGCCAATTGCAGAAGAAGACCAAATCTCAAGTCAATGATTTATTTGATATAGCCTACATGTATATGGCTTATGATGTTACCAAATACTTTCTTGAACACATGCCATGAGTGCACATACATTGTCTCTAGTATATCTATAGTGAGCTACGAACTTATGATCTATTGCATAAAACCTCTTACCTATATCAGTGATATATATGTTGTATTAGTAAAGCAAAATATGTCCGCGTCAATATTAAGTTGTTGCCATAACAACATAGCATATGTGTACCCGATGATTTGTTAATGTCGTTGAATTCAAATAGCTTGCTCCTCAAAATGGGTAAATTTCTTTAAAAATAGTAAAATTACCAACAAAAGGTACAGGTCCTGATGAGATGGCCCTGCAAATGTATTTTGAGGTCTGAAAGAGTTAATTTCAAACAATATATTCCCGATAGTGTACTACATGTATTTTGAAGATCTATTTGAGGGTGGAGGTGGCATTCGAATTTGTAAATTACCCCCACCCCCACCCCCACCCCCAGTCGCGGTTATGAACATTTCCGTATTGCAAATACATTTTAAACAGTTAAATCTATAGAAGAATGTTAAAATGAATTATGGTTTTTATTTTATCGCGTACGCATGATGAGACGTTAACAGAAACAGGTGGGCGTATTAAATGTTAGGGTACTGACGACCACATCTATAATTAAACTCGTTGATTTATGTCGTTTGTGCCTTTCAGTATGTCTGCTGTTCTTGTTACAAACACAGCTTACATGGTTATACATTCATAGTCTTAGTATTCGTCATCATCTATGTCTTCGGCCTCGACAGAATCCACACCAACCTCCTCGTAATCTTTTTCCAGAGCAGCAAGGTCCTCCCTCGCCTCAGCAAATTCTCCTTCTTCCATACCTTCGCCAACGTACCAGTGAACAAAGGCCCTCTTTGCGTACATAAGATCAAACTTATGGTCGAGTCGTGCCCAAGCCTCCGCAATGGCGGTCGTGTTGCTCAGCATGCAGACCGCCCGCTGGACCTTAGCCAAATCACCTCCAGGCACAGGCGTCGGGGGTTGATAGTTGATGCCGACTTTGAACCCAGTTGGGCACCAATCCACAAACTGGATGGTTCTCTTCGTCTTGATGGTAGCAATGGCGGCGTTGACATCTTTGGGTACGACATCGCCACGATACAGCATGCAGCAGGCCATGTACTTGCCGTGACGTGGGTCACATTTCACCATCTGATTGGCTGGCTCAAAGCAGGCATTGGTTATCTCGGCAACGGACAACTGTTCATGGTATGCTTTCTCGGCGGAGATGACTGGTGCGTATGTTGCTAAGGGAAAATGTATGCGGGGATATGGTACCAGGTTAGTTTGAAACTCTGTTAGATCAACGTTCAAGGCGCCGTCGAAACGAAGAGAGGCCGTTATTGACGACACAATCTGACCAATCAGTCGGTTCAGGTTTGTATAGGAAGGTCGTTCTATATCTAGATTGCGGCGACATATGTCGTAGATAGCCTCGTTGTCGACCATAAATGCGCAGTCGGAGTGCTCGAGGGTGGTATGTGTGGTCAGAATTGAGTTGTATGGCTCAACAACAGCTGTAGCGACCTGTGGCGCGGGATACACCGCGAATTCCAGTTTGGATTTCTTGCCGTAGTCAACTGACAGACGTTCCATTAGCAGGGAAGCAAAGCCGGAGCCGGTGCCGCCACCGAAACTGTGGAAGATGAGGAAACCCTGGAGTCCAGTGCACTGGTCTGACAGCTTACGGATGCGGTCGAGAACAAGATCAACTATCTCTCTACCGATGGTGTAGTGACCTCGGGCATAGTTGTTGGCTGCGTCTTCCTTGCCGGTGATAAGTTGCTCCGGGTGGAACAGCTGTCGATATATACCGCGTCGAACCTCATCTGAAAAAAGTAAGGATATGCAATTTGAAATTAAGGGTATGCGGATTTAAAAGTCCTTAAAATCTCATCCGT
>CM026399.1:22157937-22213451 GCA_014843695.1 Archivesica marissinica
TTATGTCAACCCCAGATACCACATCAGTCAAGTATGACAACCCCATATACCACCTCAGTCAATTATGACAACCCCAGATACCACATCCCTCTTGTTTTACTAGAGGTTGTCCTATGACAGAGGTCGTGATAGCGCAGTTTGCTTCAGGTGCGAAAGGTCCGGAGTTCGAGCCCCGCTGGAGCCTTTACGATTGTGCCCTTAGGCAAGGCATTTAATGAAGGAATGAGGTCTCGAGAGTGATTCATATAAGTTGTAATAACTGGTTTCGCAATCGAGCTAAAATAAATTTGTATAAACTATAGAGGTACAAGGCATTTTAATTCCACGTTGCCTTTACTCTCTCCCTCGTGGCGATGGATTCCATCAGGAATGAGGTATCGAGGCTGATTAATATAAGTTGTAAGAACTTGTTTCGCAATCGAGCTAAAATAAATGTGTATAAACTATAGAGGTACAAGGCATTTGGCGCCATATGGATAGCATTGCAAGCTCCTGTAGTCTGTGATTGATGTACATTATGAGTAACACCGGCTAAGAGCTATGAAGAAAGGCTACTTCGTTCAGACTAACATCTATAAGTTTATGCGAAATTGCATTCCTGTGTAACATATCAGTTATTTGTAAACTGCCTTCCGACGTAACCATGGTTACAGAATCATGGAAGCAGACGTTAAATCTGTTTAACAGATAACAGGTGCTACAGTTCTGCCGCATAATTATGTCTGGACTAATATCGAGCAAAAAGAACGTTTTTCAGCTTGTTTTGAATGAGCGACATCGTTGATTTTTCTATTACCTCCATTGGCAGATAAAGTCCGATTTATCCCGAAATGTATATTGTTCTTTTAGTTGGAATCCTTTGTTTTTACTGTTCTTTATCAACATCATGGTAAGTAATTGATAACACATATTTACAGTTAATTATCAATTGGAAAATACGGTAGGATATCAATCGAGATTTAACAATTTAAATATTATAAGATGAGAACTTGGATGAAAAGTGATAGCACGTTATGCAAACGAAACAACGATAACAACAGAGGAAACCAAATAAGAGTGTGTGTTTTACGTTTATTTATCGTCGCTACCGGTTGCCCATATGAGCGACGCCTCCTGAAGAGATTAGTCATTTTAGAGTTTGGAGGATAGTGTAATGATACAGACAGAGACCCATTCCAGAGTCTCCTCTGGTTCTTTTACGTGCACGGTGTAAAGCACCGACAGGAGACCTCGGTTTAACGTCCCATCTGAAAGACTGTTAATTTTATTAGGGTCAGACGGGGGATCGAACCTGCGATCCCTGGATTACCAGTCCAGCGTGTTACCACTGGACTATAGATCCGTCTGTAAGATTACCTATTTACATTTACTAGTATTCAGGGGCAGTAACTGACCAAATCCTATCATTGTACGAGTGGATGCACTGAAAGCCGCTTTGTGCTGGTGCGTATCAAGCAGGGTGATTTTGCGATTCATTATATAACATACCGACTACGGTTGGTTCCAGGTCCACAAAGACAGCCCTAGGTACATGTTTACCGGCTCCTGTTTCACTGAAAAATGTATTGAAGGAGTCATCTGATGAGCCAATAGTTTTGTCGCTTGGCATGGTACCATCGGGCTGGATCCCGTGCTCGAGACAGTACAGCTCCCAGCATGCATTGCCAATCTGGACACCGGCTTGACCGACATGGATGGAAATACACTCGCGCTGCAATGGTTAGAAGTACAATTTTATCAATACGCAAAGCATGATAAAAATAGTAGGCCTACGTTTATTTTAAGTAGCAGAAAAATAAATCGTAGTGACATAAAAGGTTGTTTTACAAGTGATGGCATATACAACGCAGACGCTTGGTGTCAGGACAGGTACATGGGGTCAGACCAGGCGACAGCAATACTTTAGCCCATACTTGAGCCCATACGGACCCGGCACCAGCAATACTTTAGCCCATACGGATCCGGCGCCAGTAATACTTTAGCCCATACGGACCCGATGCCAGCAATACTTTAGCCCGTACGAACCCGGCACCAGCAATACTTTAGCCCATACGAACCCGGCACCAGCAATACTTTAGCCCATGCGGACCCGGCACCAGCAATACGTTAGCCCATACGGACCCGGCACCAGCAATACTTTAGCCCATACGGACCCGGCACCAGCAATACTTTAGCCCATACGGACCCGGCACCAGCAATACTTTAGTCCATACAGACCCGGCACCAGCAATACTTTAACCCATACGAACTCGACCACATCAGTACTTTAGCCCATACAGACTCGACCACATCAGTAGTTTAGTCCATACAGACTCGACCACATCAATACTTTAGCCCATACGGACTCGACCACATCAGTACTTTAGTCCATACAGACTCGACAACATCAGTACTTTAGCCCATAAGGCCCTGTCAATAATTGATTACGTGAAACAAAACAGATATTGTTTCGAACAAAAATGAAGTCGTGGTAGCGCTGTAGTAGTGCGTTCGCTTCAAGTGTGAAAGGCCAGGAGTTCGCGCCCATCTGTTGCGATTGTGTTCTTAGACAAGGTACTTAAAGCAGCATTACATCGTAATAAAGGATGTTTTGGGACAAATATAATACTAATGTGTGTGTGTTTACAAAAATCGAAATAGTCGCCCAGAAACGATAAAATTCCAATAAATATAAACCGTCTTATACGCGAATTTGTTTATCAACACACGAAATGTAAACACGCACAGCGCGCATGCGTGAAACAACAGAGGATGTAGAAAACAACGTATATATTTTGAACATGAAAGACTATCTATCTATCTTCCTCTAATGTCGAACCCCTCGCGGGGATGTAGACATGTCCCTAAAGACTTAGCTAACAGAAGTATGAATCAACATATCAAGTAATTTAATTAAAAAAGACAACGTGGGACAAATGGGGACGATGCATTCCGAATGTAAACAAGTACGGACGATGCGTTCCGATTGTAAACAAGTGCGTGACCGATCGACTCGGAAAGTCCTACTTTCGGTTTCGTGTTTGTTTTATCGCAAACAAACACTGGTTACCAAATGAACATAAACATCCAACAGTATAATGTTAGAATGTGTAGCAGCATTGCTACCCATACATAAAAACTGAATTTTTCAAATATCTTTTATTTCATACAATGTAATTCTGCTTTAAATTGAACATTTCTCCCCCTCCTCTCTCTCTTCTCTCTCTTCTCTCTCTCTCTCTCCCTCTCTCTCTCCCCTCTCTCTCTCTCCCTCTCTCTCTCCCTTCTCTCTCTCTCCTCTCTCTCTCTCCTCTCTCTCTCTCTCTCTCCTCTCTCTCTCTCTCCCCTCTCTCTCTTCTCTCTCTCACCCCCTTCTCTCTCTCTCTCTCCCTCTCTCTCTCTCTCTCTCTACCCTCTCTCTCTCTCTCTCTCTCTCTCCTCCCTCTCTCTCTCTCTCTCTCCCTCTCCTCTCTCTCTTCCTCTCTCTCTCTCTCTCTCCCCCTCTCTCTCTCTCTCTCTCTCTCTCATGGCGATGGATTCCACCAGGAATCCGAATGAGGTTCCGAACGCGATATAATCTAATGTTGTAAAAACTTGCTTCAGCAACCGAACTAAATTACATTTGTATAAGGGGCTATGCCTTTTAACATGTGCTAGATATTGACCAAACAAAATGCACTACCACCATCATCATTTTTATTAAATTAAATATGGCCCAACTGCGATGTTTACAAATAGAAACTTGAGTTGAAAAAATGTATGGTTAATTAATTAATCTCTAGAAGTATAGATTATTTACCGAGATCCATATCGACCATAAAGCATGAACTGTTTATATCAATATCTTACACAATTATGTTATGTGTAACTATCTAGGGGTTTCTAAGAGTCTTTTTAAGATTGATTTTATCTATGGTAACTGTCTACCCTCCACGTATTGTGTCACATAATTTCGCGACCAAAACAAACCAAGGTGAAACATGTCTTCAGTGAGTGTGCTCCTTCTGCATAGCTTATGTACATACAACTCTTACATTCTCTAGATAGTTACCTATAGCATAACTCTCGGAAATATTGCCTTACACTATTCATTTCTTAATGTTCATATTGATCTCAATAAAGACTCTATTGTTCCAGAGATTCATTAATTAACCATACATTTTCAAACTCAAGTTTCTATTTCTAAATCAAATCAAATGTATTCACTCAGTGCATCATACATGATACAAACATGAGGTATATATATAGTAATACGGTTTTAAACAGCGGTACATAGCAAACCTAATTTACAGAGAGCAAACAGAATATGTTTCGTAAAACGTAACCCTCTAAACATTGCAGAAAGGCCGATATTCAATTTAATAAAAGGGTGCATGCTGACAGTGCTTTTTGGCGTTTATTTTCAATGTAATTGTTTTGGATCACTATCTAGAACATTATAGAAGACATGGCCCCTTAAACTTAATAACAATGCAGAGCAACGGACGTATTATTCTTCAAATGCTGCAAAATAAAGAAACTATGTATGTATATAAAACGGATGTTTCTTGCGGTCAATATGACTAGTGATGCATGAAAAGCCGGGAACAAGTTTCCCGTGGAGGCTGGTCCCGATTTCCCTACACTAACTTTGGGAAATGACGCTTGGTATGTGTCACGACATGCATGTGTTCAGTCACGTGCCACAAGGGAAATAAGTTAATGAATGAATGACTTAAAGTAATTTCTAATTAACGAGTCATCCATCCATACAGACAGAAAGGCATTTTATTGTTTATTGGATTGTGTTGGCACGTGTTTAGTATCGTGTTTATCGTGATGTTGTTACGTGACATGATTTAGTTTATGCAAGTTTATCTAGCTCGATTGCGAAACAATTTCTTACAACTTATATTAATCACTCTCGAGACCTCATTCCTGGTGGACTCCATCGCCACGAGGGAGAGAGAAGATGCAACGTGGAATTCAAATGCCTTGCCTAAGGGCACAATCGTAACGGCTCCAGCGATGCGCCAGGCCTTTCGAGCATGTAACGAGCGCGCTACCACGGCGCTATGACGACTTGCACATGATTTCGTGCTAAACTAATGAAGTATACATAAAGTATATAAATAAGACTCTTTAAAGGTTATAATTATGCCTGTTCAAACGGCTACAATTTCCAATAAATAGTTGCTATCATGCAATTGAATTTGCTACAAAACCAGTATATGTATTGCCCAGGTTTTGCCGTAATGAAATGCAGACGTTTTCACATTTTTAATTAGCCTGTGAACAGGCGTCATATACATATAGTTTCATACCGTGATCATTAATTGGGCCGTATTGAGTTTCTGATAATATCAACTGTCATTTTGCCAGAAATAAAACACGGCCGTGACGTCATACCTTTGTACTCGCAGTCCAGTATTATTAATATTAGACTGCTGTCAAGTATATGTACGAAATTAACAATTTTAATTAGTAGGATTTTGTTATATAAGTGTGTGCTTTAAGTAAGATATAAACCTCAAACGGATCCAATATGTAAAATATTGGTACCGTTTTCGGCGATACGCGTCTCACACAGTCCAATATTTTTACATATTGGATAGTTTTCTGATTATATCCTATACGTAAATTGGATGAAAATTCGACAGACTGGAACCGAGGCCAATTTTTTAATGTACCTGGAAATTGTTGAAAAACATATACTCTAATTTTGACTAGTATAGTTGTTTTAAGTTTTTTCCTTCGGTTCTTTTCGTAGCGCAAACAAATCATAATCCAGTCTACATCCGTTATGTCGGATCCAACAAAATACTTCGACATAACCGAAGTTTAACTTCTATACGACGAAATTCTATATAAACGTAGCCAGTTATATGTAAAATGAAAGTGTTTGAAACGGGACTTTGATCCGACTTCGAGATAACCGAATAATTCGACATACCCGACTTTGACATAACGTGTGTAGACTGTAGTAATGCAATTTATTTGCACACAGCACCGTTTGCATGTTTAAAAAAGTAAAATTGCTGGTATACAACAATGGACACTTCCATACAATGCAATTTCGTTTGTTTGAATAGGAAAGTACCTTTAAGTTTCTTTAATGTATTGTATTTTGAGATAATGAGCTCTATCTAATTAACGTAAATAGAAACAACAGATTATGGCTCTAATTAACGTAGTCCTATATATAAAACCTTTACATAAAAAATATGTTATTTGAAAAAGTCCAGGATAGTAAAATGTCACATTTTTCAAATCTAAATATTGGGACTATAATTAATGCACACCGCATTGTTTATATTAAAGATCGCGCGTCAATTTCTATTTAAATAGACAATACATTTTATGAGAGAGAAAAAGAGAAAATAATTTGCTGTTGATTGTGTTAGGACAGTTTTGTATACAAACACAAAGTCCGGATACAAATAACATTTTATAATTTAAAAAAATGAAGCGGTAAAATGTTCGAATCACCCAAATCCTTAAACATTAAAATTCTTTTATAATGAATGTTGTTGTACTTTGCAAGATAAATTGTTGCGTATGTTTTATGTATTGTACAACGATGAGACTGAAATAAAGAATAAATCTAAATCTATATAAAAACACCGAACCGATGAAATAAATGTGTGTACAGACGGATCTGTAGTCCAGTGGTAACACGCTGGACTGGTAATCCAGAGATCACAGATTCGATCCCCAGTCTGACCCTAATAAAATCTTTCAGATGGGACTTTAAACCGAGGTCTCGTGTCGGTGCTTGACACTGGTCATGTAAAAGAACCAGAGGAGACTCTGTAATGGGTCTCTGTCTGTACCATTGAACTATCCTCCAAAAATCTAAAATGACTAATCTCTTCAGGAGGCGTCACTCATATGGGCAACCGGTAGCGACGATAAATAAACGTAAAACACACACAAATAATGAGCAACAATTGGTAGAGATCTACTAGTACTAGAAATCGAATTATTAATTAAGCGGCGAAATGGATCAAACATTTTGTAATTAATGCTAATGCTCACTTACCATGATTTGTTTTATCCGGTACACAAAAATGTAATTCTGTTGAAAAATAAATAATCTCGTTTGAAAACAAACCTCACAGCGACCTAATGAGTCTGTAGTGAGATTGCAACTGACGCTGGATAAACTAGAGAACTGGCAAATATATCATACTATATCGTGTAATCTTCCGCGCGGCAGTAAACCCCCCCCCCCCCGGCATCTGTTACTGCTTACAGTATATGGCGCCCGCCGTCTGTTACACTCGCATGTACCGTATTATTCCACTCAATGGATTACCGTATACTCTCAAATATGAGATATTCCTAAATAAATAGGTTGTATCACACAGGCTGTTGGGTGGGGCTATCGGTTTATCGTGATAATAGGTGTATGATCGAACAGTTTATGTTAATATTTTACACAGTTCTTCTATGTAGCAGCTTAGAGGTTTTCCAACAGTGCTTGTATCTAGTGCAACGTTTTTGCCCTCCAAGGGAATGCCACTTAATTTCGGTATCAAAATAAAACAAAGGTCAAACATGCATGTCTTCAGGGATTGTGCTCATAGAAGAACTGCATGTGTAAAATATTGACATAACCTGTTCACATTCTTTATAGTCGATATGGGTAGATACAATAATATATTGTTCCAGAGATTCATTAATTAACCGTGTGTTTTTCAAACTCACATTTCTATTTCTAAACATCGTAGTTGGGCTTTTTGTTACTCATTTACAAAGTATTAAAGTTTAAACTTGATTTATTTTACAACGATTGCGAAGCAAGTAACTAACAACTTATATTAATCACTCTCGTTGGCGCGGATGAAAGCGTATATGTGGTCATTCGTGTGGGAGGAAACCGGAGTACCCGGAGAAAACCCACCTGTCCGATCTGGCGACCACCGTACCATCTCACATACTTCCCGGTACGAGGATCGAACCCGGGTTGCATTGGTGAGAAGCGAGGACGCTAACCACTGCGCTAATCGGACAGCCAAAGTATTTATTTTGGGTCAATATCTAGAATATTTTTATAAGTCATGTACCCTTAAGGAAATACACACAAAGAATACATGCTTAAGTAAGAATGATGAATCAATACTGGAAATCTCATTACATACATGCAGCCAGTCTTAGTCTAGTTGTACAAATACATCATTATAAGTGTATACATTAAATAGAAAACGTTCCGTTTGCTCGGGTTTTACGCATTCATCAGCTATATCGTCGACGGGCAGTTTACCTAGCAACACCTTTCGCACCAACAGCGTAGGTCATATCCTAGTATTGGTACAAGAAGACCACACACCCCTGAGCAGTATTGTTGGCACGGACCCGGGTAGAACCACAAACCGTCCACAAGCCAACTGAATGTCTTCATCACATTAACGAATTCGACACCTCCAGCGGGATGCAAACCTACTACGGTGAGGAATAAGGGATTTGAAGTCAACGATCTTAACCACTCGGCCACGGAGGCGCCAACATACGTATTCTTTGGAGTTTTACGTTTATTTATCGTCGCTACCGTTTACCCATATGAGCGACGCATCCTGAAAAGATTAGTCATTTTAGATTTTTGGAGGATAGTGCAATGATACAGGCAGAGACCCATTCCAGAGTCACGAGACCTCGGTTTAAAGTCCCATCGGATAGACTTAATTTTATTTGGATCAGACGGGGGATCGAACCTGCGATCCCTGTATTACTAGTCCAGCGTGTTACCACTGGACTACAGATCCGGTTGTTAACTGTATTCTGATAATCGAGAAAGAAAAAAGTACGTAGTGTTCTTGGGAAGTAGAGACTAAATATTTCCGAGAATTTTGATTGCTGTAGTAATTCCAAACAACAACTGTTTCTATCAAACTGCATACCAACCCGATATCATTAATTTATTAATACATGTATAATTCGTGTGTGATATTTTGGGAAACTGTAATTTAGAAGCTAAAGTTGTTAAGATTAAGATTCCATAAATGAGTTGCAAGACTAATTCTTGACAAAGCTTTTAACACCCCCTCTTCTGAACGTTTCTCAGCACTTAATTACACGATTTCCCCCAGAAAGTGTTATCAATCGAAAATGCAGCCCGAATGTTTAAACACACTCATGCCTAGTACCTGTCTACCTCAACTAGTCATTCAGATTTACTTCTGATGTTCGAACTAAAAACTCACCCCCAAATATATTTACCATCCCAAACCAAATAGTGAACATTTTAGAAAATATTTTTTATATTCATGGTCACACCTGTGAACTTATTTCCATTACGACAAACACAAAAACACACCGTTAGCCTAATAAATGAATACACTATAAGTATACATGTATACATATTGGTACACAGGAATTTGAAATTTTATCCATAAGCCACCAACGGTCTCGTACCTCTATCCTAGGACACCCCCTCTATTAAAATTGAAATTTTATCCATAAGCCACCAAAGGTCTCGTACCTCTATCCTAGGACAGCCTATCTATTAAAATTGAAATTTTATCCATAAGCCACCAACGGTCTCGTACCTCTATCCTAGGACACTCCCCTCTATTAAACTTTTAATAGAGGGGGGTGTCCTAGGATAGAGGTACGAGACCTTTGGTGGCTTATGGATAGTTGGTGGCTTATGGATAACATTTCAAGTTCCTGTGATTGGTATTAAGTAAGCCATTATTGTTATTAACTTATTATTTATTATTATGTTATTATTATTTCAATTTTATTATTTTCATTTTTACTATTATTATTATAAGTGCACGGCTAAAGGGAGGTAACACAATCTAATTCCATGATTGTATACATATATAGTAGTATAACTTAAATATGCAACGCCCGTCTCTATATGAAGAATTAAGAAAATAAATTGACTGGTTCAAAACAAATTGACTGGTCCAAAACAAATTGACTGGTCCAAAATAAATTGACTGGTCCAAAACAAATTGACTGGTCCAAAACAAATTGACTGGTCCAAAACAAATTGACTGGTCCAAAATAAATTGTTGATTGTACCATAAATGAACAGTGTTAGTAAGCACATTTCTCTCCATCTCTCTTCGCAACTAGACACGGGCGTATCCGTGGTGTAATGGATTGGTTCCACCGCCTTGTGGTATCCGTGATGTAATGGATTGGTTGCCCCGCCTTGTGGTATCCGTGGTGTAATGGATTGGTTCCATCGCCTTGTGGTATCCGTGGTGTAATGGATTGGTTCCACCGTCTTGTGGTATCCGTGGTGTAATGGATTGGTTCCGCCGCCTTGTGGTATCCGTGGTGTAATGGATTGGTTCCGCCGCCTTGTGGTATCCGTGGTGTAATGGATTGGTTCCACCGTCTTGTGGTATCCGTGGTGTAATGGATTGGTTCCACCGTATTGTGGTATCCGTGGTGTAATGGATTGGTTCCACCGTCTTGTGGTATCCATTGTGTATTGGATTGGTTCCACCGCCTTGTGGTATCCGTGGTGTAATGGATTGGTACCGCCGTCTTGTGGTATCCGTGGTGTAATGGATTGGTTGCCCCGCCTTGTGGTATCCGTGGTGTAATGGATTGGTTCCGCCGTCTTGTGGTATCCGTAGTGTAATGGATTGGTTCCACGCCTTGTGGTATCCGTGGTGTAATGGATTGGTTCCGCTGCCTTGTGGTATCCGTGGTGTAATGGATTGGTTCCACCGCCTTGTGGTATCCGTGGTGTAATGGATTGGTTCCTCGTCTTGTGGTATCCGTGGTGTAATGGATTGGTTCCTCGTCTTGTGGTATCCATGGTGTAATGGATTGGTTCCACCGTCTTGTGGTATCCGTGGTGTAATGGATTGGTTCCACCGTCTTGTGGTATCCGTGGTGTAATGGATTGGTTCCCCCGTCTTGTGGTATCCGTGGTGTAATGGATTGGTTGCCCCGCCTTGTGGTATCCGTGGTATAATGGATTGGTTCCGCCGTCTTGTGGTATCCGTGGTGTAATGGATTGGTTCCACCGCCTTGTGGTATCCGTGGTGTAATGGATTGGTTCCACTGCCTTGTGGTATCCGTGGTGTAATGGATTGGTTCCACCGCCTTGTGGTATCCGTGGTGTAATGGATTGGTTCCCCCGCCTTGTGGTATCCGTGGTGTAATGGATTGGTTCCATCGCCTTGTGGTATCCGTGGTGTAATGGATTGGTTCCACCGCCTTGTTGTATCCGTGGTGTAATGGATTGGTTACACCGCCTTGTGGTATTCGTGGTGTAATGGATTGGTTGCCCCGCCTTGTGGAATCCGTGGTGTAATGGATTGGTTCCGCCGCCTTGTGGTATCCGTGGTGTAATGGATTGGTTCCACCGCCTTGTGGTATCCGTGGTGTAATGGATTGGTACCGCCGCCTTGTGGTATCCGTGGTGTAATGGATTGGTTCCATCGCCTTGTGGTATCCGTGGTGTAATGGATTGGTTCCACCGCCTTGTGGTATCCGTGGTGTAATGGATTGGTTCCACCGTCTTGTGGTATCCGTGGTGTAATGGATTGGTTGCCCCGCCTTGTGGTATCCGTGGTGTAATGGATTGGTTCCGCCGCCTTGTGGTATCCGTGGTGTAATGGATTGGTTCCCCCGTCTTGTGGTATCCGTGGTGTAATGGATTGGTTCCGCCGCCTTGTGGTATCCGTGGTGTAATGGATTGGTTGCCCCGCCTTGTGGAATCCGTGGTGTAATGGATTGGTTCCGCCGCCTTGTGGTATCCGTGGTGTAATGGATTGGTTCCACCGCCTTGTGGTATCCGTGGTGTAATGGATTGGTACCGCCGCCTTGTGATTATCCGTGGTGTAATGGATTGGTTCCCCCGTCTTGTGGTATCCGTGGTGTAATGGATTGGTTCCGCCGCCTTGTGGTATCCGTGGTGTAATGGATTGGTTCCGCCGCCTTGTGGTATCCGTGGTGTAATGGATTGGTTCCACCGTCTTGTGGTATCCGTGGTGTAATGGATTGGTTCCACCGTCTTGTGGTATCCGTGGTGTAATGGATTGGTTCCACCGCCTTGTGGTATCCGTGGTGTAATGGATTGGTTCCACCGCCTTGTGGTATCCGTGGTGTAATGGATTGGTACCACCGCCTTGTGGTATCCGTGGTGTAATGGATTGGTTCCACCGCCTTGTGGTATCCGTGGTGTAATGGATTGGTTCCACCGTCTTGTGGTATCCGTGGTGTAATGGATTGGTTCCACCGCCTTGTGGTATCCGTGGTGTAATGGATTGGTTCCCCGTCTTGTGGTATCCGTGGTGTAATGGATTGGTTCCACCGTCTTGTGGTATCCGTGGTGTAATGGATTGGTTCCACCGTCTTGTGGTATCCGTGGTGTAATGGATTGGTTCCACCGCCTTGTGGTATCCGTGGTGTAATGGATTGGTTCCCCCGTCTTGTGGTATCCGTGGTGTAATGGATTGGTTCCACCGCCTTGTGGTATCCGTGGTGTAATGGATTGGTTCCACCGTCTTGTGGTATCCGTGGTGTAATGGATTGGTTCCACCGTCTTGTGGTATCCGTGGTGTAATGGATTGGTTCCACCGTCTTGTGGTATCCGTGGTGTAATGGATTGGTTCCACCGCCTTGTGGTATCCGTGGTGTAATGGATTGGTTCCACCGCCTTGTGGTATCCGTGGTGTAATGGATTGGTACCGCCGCCTTGTGGTATCCGTGGTGTAATGGATTGGTACCGCCGCCTTGTGGTATCCGTGGTGTAATGGATTGGTTCCACCGCCTTGTGGTATCCGTGGTGTAATGGATTGGTTCCACCGTCTTGTGGTATCCGTGGTGTAATGGATTGGTTGCCCCGCCTTGTGGTATCCGTGGTGTAATGGATTGGTTCCGCCGCCTTGTGGTATCCGTGGTGTAATGGATTGGTTCCCCCGTCTTGTGGTATCCGTGGTGTAATGGATTGGTTGCCCCGCCTTGTGGAATCCGTGGTGTAATGGATTGGTTCCGCCGCCTTGTGGTATCCGTGGTGTAATGGATTGGTTCCACCGCCTTGTGGTATCCGTGGTGTAATGGATTGGTACCGCCGCCTTGTGGTATCCGTGGTGTAATGGATTGGTTCCACCGCCTTGTGGTATCCGTGGTGTAATGGATTGGTACCGCCGCCTTGTGGTATCCGTGGTGTAATGGATTGGTACCGCCGCCTTGTGGTATCCGTGGTGTAATGGATTGGTACCGCCGCCTTGTGGTATCCGTGGTGTAATGGATTGGTACCGCCGCCTTGTGGTATCCGTGGTGTAATGGATTGGTTCCCCCGTCTTGTGGTATCCGTGGTGTAATGGATTGGTTCCACCGCCTTGTGGTATCCGTGGTGTAATGGATTGGTTCCACCGCCTTGTGGTATCCGTGGTGTAATGGATTGGTTCCACCGTCTTGTGGTATCCGTGGTGTAATGGATTGGTTGCCCCGCCTTGTGGTATCCGTGGTGTAATGGATTGGTTCCGCCGCCTTGTGGTATCCGTGGTGTAATGGATTGGTTCCCCCGTCTTGTGGTATCCGTGGTGTAATGGATTGGTTCCGCCGCCTTGTGGTATCCGTGGTGTAATGGATTGGTTCCACCGTCTTGTGGTATCCGTGGTGTAATGGATTGGTTCCCCCGCCTTGTGGTATCCGTGGTGTAATGGATTGGTTCCACCGTCTTGTGGTATCCGTGGTGTAATGGATTGGTTCCACCGTCTTGTGGTATCCGTGGTGTAATGGATTGGTTCCGCCGCCTTGTGGTATCCGTGGTGTAATGGATTGGTTCCACCGTCTTGTGGTATCCGTGGTGTAATGGATTGGTTCCACCGTCTTGTGGTATCCGTGGTGTAATGGATTGGTTCCACCGCCTTGTGGTATCCGTGGTGTAATGGATTGGTTCCACCGTCTTGTGGTATCCGTGGTGTAATGGATTGGTTCCACCGTCTTGTGGTATCCGTGGTGTAATGGATTGGTTCCGCCGCCTTGTGGTATCCGTGGTGTAATGGATTGGTTCCACCGTCTTGTGGTATCCGTGGTGTAATGGATTGGTTCCACCGTCTTGTGGTATCCGTGGTGTAATGGATTGGTTCCACCGCCTTGTGGTATCCGTGGTGTAATGGATTGGTTCCACCGTCTTGTGGTATCCGTGGTGTAATGGATTGGTTCCACCGTCTTGTGGTATCCGTGGTGTAATGGATTGGTTCCACCGTCTTGTGGTATCCGTGGTGTAATGGATTGGTTCCACCGCCTTGTGGTATCCGTGGTGTAATGGATTGGTTCCCCCGTCTTGTGGTATCCGTGGTGTAATGGATTGGTTCCACCGCCTTGTGGTATCCGTGGTGTAATGGATTGGTTCCCCGCCTTGTGGTATCCGTGGTGTAATGGATTGGTTCCACCGTCTTGTGGTATCCGTGGTGTAATGGATTGGTTCCACCGTCTTGTGGTATCCGTGGTGTAATGGATTGGTTCCACCGTCTTGTGGTATCCGTGGTGTAATGGATTGGTTCCACCGTCTTGTGGTATCCGTGGTGTAATGGATTGGTTCCACCGTCTTGTGGTATCCGTGGTGTAATGGATTGGTACCACCGCCTTGTGGTATCCGTGGTGTAATGGATTGGTACCACCGCCTTGTGGTATCCGTGGTGTAATGGATTGGTTCCACCGCCTTGTGGTATCCGTGGTGTAATGGATTGGTACCGCCGCCTTGTGGTATCCGTGGTGTAATGGATTGGTACCGCCGCCTTGTGGTATCCGTGGTGTAACGGATTGGTTCCATCGCCTTGTGGTATCCGTGGTGTAATGGATTGGTTCCACCGTCTTGTGGTATCCGTGGTGTAATGGATTGGTTCCGCCGCCTTGTGGTATCCGTGGTGTAATGGATTGGTACCGCCGCCTTGTGGTAGCCGTGGTGTAATGGATTGGTTGCCCCGCCTTGTGGTATCCGTGGTGTAATGGATTGGTTCCCCGCCTTGTGGTATCCGTGGTGTAATGGATTGGTTCCGCCGCCTTGTGGTAGCCGTGGTGTAATGGATTGGTTGCCCCGCCTTGTGGTATCCGTGGTGTAATGGATTGGTACCGCCGCCTTGTGGTAGCCGTGGTGTAATGGATTGGTTGCCCCGCCTTGTGGTATCCGTGGTGTAATGGATTGGTTCCCCGCCTTGTAGTATCCGTGGTGTAATGGATTGGTTCCGCCGCCTTGTGGTATCCGTGGTGTAATGGATTGGTTGCCCCGCCTTGTGGTATCCGTGGTGTAATGGATTGGTTGCCCCGCCTTGTGGTATCCGTGGTGTAATGGATTGGTTCCACCGCCTTGTGACCGAGATGTTGCGAGTTCGAACCCCGCTAGAACCAAGGTGGTGATGCTCTTTAGGCAAGACACATACATCCACATTGCCTCATCTCTCACTCATGACAGGTTATTCCATCAGGAATGAGGTCTCTAGAACATTTAAACAAATGTTATAAGAACATGTTTCGCAATCAATCTAAGCCTTTAGCTACCAATTTTCTGGTCATTTTCGATATTACGCAAAGTTATTAAAATTGCCATATTCAGTTTAATCCACATATCCAGATATAAAATGTATGTGTCTGTATACATGTATTTCTCAATGTATATTACATGTATCCTGATAAATAAATATGTTGAAACCAATCAAGCTAAATATATTTGTATGAAACTAATCGGACACTCCGTTTATTTTGCAAGATATTTGTTAAGCCATTGAGACAATAAATATACTGAGTCAAAAAAGAAACGATACCTGGTGTTTATGTGTCTATAATATCAACATTTATTAAGAAAATTCTTTGAAAATTCATAAGATGATAGTCCAACATGTTTGAAAGAGGAGCACATAAAGCATAATGAGCCTCCGAAACTGTCTGCTGCGTGATGACGTGATTCGTCGGACAGGGGTCTAATGGAGTTTTCACACAGACGTCAATACCGAGTATGGGCACCATTTGCGTCTCTCACTGCAATGCACCGCCGTCGCATCGAACGGAAGAGTGTCTGAATCTCTTGCTGGTCAATATGTGTCCACTCCTGATGCAAAACATCCCTCAGTTGGTTTAACGTTACCGGCTGACGTCGTCTGACGCGGCGGTCTAACGTATCCCACAAATGTTCTATGGGTGACAAGTCTGGTGACAAAGCAGGCCACGGCAGGGTTTCAATATTGTTCTGCTCCAATAATGTGGTGGAAATCCGAGCAGTATGACACCTGGCGTTGTCCTGTTGGAACAGTGTGACGTTTCTGTTGGCGTTAAAGAACGGCACAACAACTGGTGCAAGGATCTCATCACAGTACCGCTGGGCGTTTAGGTTCCCGTCCACCACTAACAGTTCAGTGCGACTGCCGAAGGTGATACCGCCCCACGCCATAACGCTTCCGCCCCCGAACATATCGACCTGACGTACACATGCGTCGGCGTAACGTTCACCGCGTCTGCGATATACCCGCTCTCTGCCATCCGCTCGACGCAAACAGAACCGCGATTCATCGCTAAACATCACCGAATTCCACTGTAACCGAGTCCAGCGAGCACGTTCCGTCATCCATTCCCGCCGTACGTCACGGTGACGTCGTGTCAGGATGGGTCCACCGTATGGCCGATTGGCACGAATGCCACGTTCACCGAGCCGGTTCCCGACTGTTTGTGCACTGATGCGATTGTTGGTCATCCCAGGAGTAACGGCAGCTGTGTGCGTAGCAGGTAGGAACCGGTCACGTAAATGTGACGTCCGAATGTGACGGTACTGTTCACGCGTCGTCACACGTGGTCGACCAGATCTTGGACGGTCGTCCATCGATCCATGTGTTCGATAACGTCGAAGTAGACGTGTTATCGTGATCCGCGTAACCCCCCCCCGAGTCGATTTGCGACGTCACGCTGACGTAAGCCGCCGTCATTCATGCCAATGCCATTCTCTGATTGCAGTTTAGCCTAGGCATTTTGTTAGAGGTAACAATGGGTATGTAAGGTGTTTTTTCTCGATGATAATGCAATACCAGTACAATAAACCGGTTTACCGATTTGTACATGTGTAGGAAGTTGTCTTTGTTGAGGAGCACGTGCAAATCGGAAATTCGGCGTTCCAGGATTATCGGGTGTTTATTTACCCGTGTTTATGGTTGGCCGACGTTGCAATACGATACCCGGTACTGATACGTAATAATATATTAAACCTTTCTATGGTTTTATCCGTTTTACGTCATTTTTAGTTTGGTATCGTTTCTTTTTTGACTCAGTATATGTCCAATAATTATATTAGTGGTCAGTGTTCATTCCTTCTGAACTCTACACATTCAAAATGGATTGATAGTCGCGCTAGATCAGTTACGTTATTTATGTTATATTTCGGGTTTACGCCTGCATTTTGGGCTATATCGCCGGCGGGCAGTTTACCTAACACCTTTCCTGGGCAGGCTCCAGCGGTTAACTAGTACTTGGGTGCACCAACCTCCGTAAGAAACTGCCAACTTGTTCATATCAATGAGACACGGCCTGAGCGGGACTCTAACCCGTGACCATCAGTGATGATAGGTTACAGTGGTATACAAGTCGGCGACCGTAACCACTCGACCACGGAGGCGGACACAAAAATACGTGTATGTGCCATCGAATGTCTATTTTAGCATCAAATCACTTCGATCGATACAATCGAGGTATGTCGGTAACTTGGACAATGAGACACGGCCTGAGCGGGACTCTAACCCGTGACCATCAGTGATGATAGGTTACAGTGGTATACAAGTCGGCGACCGTAACCACTCGACCACGGAGGCGGACACAAAAATACGTGTATGTGCCATCGAATGTCTATTTTAGCATCAAATCACTTCGATCGATACAATCGAGGTATGTCGGTAACTTGGATGGGCCCCGAACAATCAAGCAAATACGATTTTGTACATACCATGTGTGTTTATTTATAGAAAACAAAGTCAACATTTGATAGAAATAATCGTTTATTTTGCAACCAGTGACGGATTTCGGCCATTGTGAACTAATTTATTTATAGATAGAGATAAACTATCGATCCGTAGCATCCATATTGTGAGAAATTTCTTGTAGGCAATGCATTAAATAGTCGAAAATATGAATACATATTCTATTACTTAATGAAGTTCTATAGAAAACTACATTATTCTATGCAACATATATGGTCATACAAATACGAATGGCAACCGTTTGCATCATGCAACTAAATGACCAATGGCGACAGCAGCAGTACATGGCCAATGGCTACAGCAGCAGTACATGGCCAATGGCTACAGCAGCAGTACATGACCAGTGGGGACAGCAGTAGTACATGACCAGTGGGGACAGCAGCAGTACATGACCAATGGGGACAGCAGCAGTACATGACCAGTGGGGACAGCAGCAGTACATGACCAATGGGGACAGCAGCAGTACATGACCAGTGGGGACAGCAGCAGTACATGACCAATGGCTACAGCAGCAGTACATGACCAATGGCTACAGCAGCAGTACATGACGAATAGCTACAGCAGCAGTACATGACCAATGGCTACAGCAGCAGTACATGACGAATGGGGACAGCAGCAGTACATGACCAATGGGGACAGCAGCAGTACATGACCAATGGCTACAGCAGCAGTACATGACCAATGGGGACAGCAGCAGTACATGACCAATGGCTACAGCAGCAGTACATGACGAATGGCTACAGCAGCAGTACATGACGAATGGGGACAGCAGCAGTACATGACGAATGGAGACAGCAGCAGTACATGACCAGTGGGGACAGCAGCAGTACATGACCAGTGGGGACAGCAGCAGTACATGACCAATGGCTACAGCAGCAGTACATGACGAATGGGGACAGCAGCAGTACATGACCAATGGCTACAGCAGCAGTACATGAAGAATGGGGACAGCAGCAGTACATGACCAATGGGGACAGCAGCAGTACATGACCAATGGCTACAGCAGCAGTACATGACCAATGGCTACAGCAGCAGTACATGACCAATGGCGACAGCAGCAGTACATGACCAATGGCTACAGCAGCAGTACATGACCAATGGCTACAGCAGCAGTACATGACCAATGGCTACAGCAGCAGTACATGACGAATGGCTACAGCAGCAGTACATGACGAATGGCTACAGCAGCAGTACATGACGAATGGCGACAGCAGCAGTACATGACCAATGGCTACAACAGCAGTACATGACCAATGGTTACAGCAGCAGTACATGACCAATGGAGACAGCAGCAGTACATGACCAATGGAGACAGCAGCAGTACATGACCAATGGGGACAGCAGCAGTACATGACCAATGGGGACAGCAGCAGTACATGACCAATGGGGACAGCAGCAGTACATGACCAGTGGGGACAGCAGCAGTACATGACCAATGGGGACAGCAGCAGTACATGACCAATGGCTACAGCAGCAGTACATGACCAATGGTACAGCAGCAGTACATGACCAATGGCTACAGCAGCAGTACATGACCAATGGCTACAGCAGCAGTACATGACCAATGGGACAGCAGCAGTACATGACCAATGGGGACAGCAGCAGTACATGACCAATGGCTACAGCAGCAGTACATGACCAATGGCTACAGCAGCAGTACATGACCAATGGCTACAGCAGCAGTACATGACCAATGGCTACAGCAGCAGTACATGACCAATGGCGACAGCAGCAGTACATGACCAATGGCTACAGCAGCAGTACATGACCAATGGCTACAGCAGCAGTACATGACCAATGGCTACAGCAGCAGTACATGACCAATGGCTACAGCAGCAGTACATGACCAATGGCGACAGCAGCAGTACATGACCAATGGCTACAACAGCAGTACATGACCAATGGCGACAGCAGCAGTACATGACGAATGGCTACAGCAGCAGTACATGACCAATGGCTACAGCAGCAGTACATGACCAATGGCTACAGCAGCAGTACATGACCACAGCAGCAGTACATGACCAATGGCTACAGCAGCAGTACATTACCAATGGCGACAGCAGCAGTACATGACCAGTGGCTACAGCAGCAGTACATGACGAATGGCGACAGCAGCTGTACATGATGAATGGCTACAGCAGCAGTACATGACCAATGGCTACAGCAGCAGTACATGACCAATGGAGACAGCAGCAGTACATGACCAATGGCTACAGCAGCAGTACATGACCAATGGAGACAGCAGCAGTACATGACCAATGGCGACAGCAGCAGTACATGACCAGTGGCTACAGCAGCAGTACATGACGAATGGCGACAGCAGCAGTACATGACGAATGGCTACAGCAGCAGTACATGACCAGTGGCTACAGCAGCAGTACATGACGAATGGCTACAGCAGCAGTACATGACCAATGGCGACAGCAGCAGTACATGACGAATGGCTACAGCAGCAGTACATGACCAATGGCTACAGCAGCAGTACATGACCAATGGCGACAGCAGCAGTACATGACCAATGGCTACAACAGCAGTACATGACCAATGGCTACAGCAGCAGTACATGACGAATGGCGACAGCAGCAGTACATGACGAATGGCGACAGCAGCAGTACATGACGAATGGCTACAGCAGCAGTACATGACCAATGGCTACAGCAGCAGTACATGACCAATGGCGACAGCAGCAGTACATGACCAATGGCTACAGCAGCAGTACATGACCACAGCAGCAGTACATGCCAATGGCGACAGCAGCAGTACATGACCAATGGCTACAGCAGCAGTACATGACCAATGGCGACAGCAGCAGTACATGACCAATGGCTACAGCAGCAGTACATGACCAATGGCGACAGCAGCAGTACATGACCAATGGCTACAGCAGCAGTACATGACCAATGGCTACAGCAGCAGTACATGACCAATGGCTACAGCAGCAGTACATGACCACAGCAGCAGTACATGACCAATGGCTACAGCAGCAGTACATGACCAGTGGCTACAGCAGCAGTACATGACGAATGGCGACAGCAGCAGTACATGACGAATGGCTACAGCAGCAGTACATGACCAGTGGCTACAGCAGCAGTACATGACTAATGGCTACAGCAGCAGTACATGACCAATGGAGACAGCAGCAGTACATGACCAATGGCTACAGCAGCAGTACATGACCAATGGAGACAGCAGCAGTACATGACCAATGGCGACAGCAGCAGTACATGACCAGTGGCTACAGCAGCAGTACATGACGAATGGCGACAGCAGCATTACATGACCAGTGGCTACAGCAGCAGTACATGACCAGTGGCTACAGCAGCAGTACATGACCAGTGGCTACAGCAGCAGTACATGACCAATGGAGACAGCAGCAGTACATGACCAATGGAGACAGCAGCAGTACACGACGAATGGCTACAGCAGCAGTACATGACCAATGGAGACAGCAGCAGTACATGACCAATGGCTACAGCAGCAGTACATGACCAATGGCTACAGCAGCAGTACATGACCAATGGCTACAGCAGCAGTACATGACCAATGGCTACAGCAGCAGTACATGACCAATGGCTACAGCAGCAGTACATGACCAATGGCGACAGCAGCAGTACATGACGAATGGCTACAGCAGCAGTACATGACCAATGGCTACAGCAGCAGTACATGACCAATGGCTACAGCAGCAGTACATGACCAATGGCTACAGCAGCAGTACATGACCAATGGCTACAGCAGCAGTACATGACCACAGCAGCAGTACATGCCCAATGGCGACAGCAGCAGTACATGACCAATGGCTACAGCAGCAGTACATGACCAATGGCTACAGCAGCAGTACATGACCAATGGCGACAGCAGCAGTACATGACCAATGGCTACAACAGCAGTACATGACCAATGGCGACAGCAGCAGTACATGACCAATGGCTACAGCAGCAGTACATGACCAATGGCTACAGCAGCAGTACATGACCAATGGCTACAGCAGCAGTACATGACCAATGGCTACAGCAGCAGTACATAACCACAGCAGCAGTACATGACCAATGGCTACAGCAGCAGTACATTACCAATGGCGACAGCAGCAGTACATGACCAGTGGCTACAGCAGCAGTACATGACGAATGGCGACAGCAGCTGTACATGATGAATGGCTACAGCAGCAGTACATGACCAGTGGCTACAGCAGCAGTACATGACCAATGGCGACAGCAGCAGTACATGACCAATGGCGACAGCAGCAGTACATGACCAATGGCTACAGCAGCAGTACATGACCAATGGCGACAGCAGCAGTACATGACCAATGGCTACAGCAGCAGTACATGACCAATGGCTACAGCAGCAGTACATGACCAATGGCTACAGCAGCAGTACATGACCAATGGCGACAGCAGCAGTACATGACCAATGGCTACAGCAGCAGTACATGACCAATGGCGACAGCAGCAGTACATGACGAATGGCTACAGCAGCAGTACATGACCAATGGCTACAGAACCAATGGCTACAGCAGCAGTACATGACCAATGGCTACAGCAGCAGTACATGACCAATGGCTACAGCAGCAGTACATGACCAATGGCTACAGCAGCAGTACATGACCACAGCAGCAGTACATGCCAATGGCGACAGCAGCAGTACATGACAATGGCTACAGCAGCAGTACATGACCAATGGCTACAGCAGCAGTACATGACCAATGGCTACAGCAGCAGTACATGACCAATGGCTACAGCAGCAGTACATGACCAATGGCTACAGCAGCAGTACATGACCAATGGCTACAGCAGCAGTACATGACCAATGGCTACAGCAGCAGTACATGACCAATGGCGACAGCAGCAGTACATGACCAATGGCTACAGCAGCAGTACATGACCAATGGCGACAGCAGCAGTACATGACCAATGGCTACAGCAGCAGTACATGACCAATGGCTACAGCAGCAGTACATGACCAATGGCTACAGCAGCAGTACATGACCAATGGCGACAGCAGCAGTACATGACCAATGGCTACAGCAGCAGTACATGACCAATGGCGACAGCAGCAGTACATGACCAATGGCTACAGCAGCAGTACATGACCAATGGCTACAGCAGCAGTACATGACCAATGGCTACAGCAGCAGTACATGACCAATGGCTACAGCAGCAGTACATGACCAATGGCTACAGCAGCAGTACATGACCAATGGCTACAGCAGCAGTACATGACCACAGCAGCAGTACATGCCCAATGGCGACAGCAGCAGTACATGACTAATGGCTACAGCAGCAGTACATGACCAATGGCTACAGCAGCAGTACATGACCAATGGCTACAGCAGCAGTACATGATCAATGGCTACAGCAGCAGTACATGACCAATGGCTACAACAGCAGTACATGACCAATGGATACAACAGCAGTACATGACCAATGGCTACAGCAGCAGTACATGACCAATGGCTACAGCAGCAGTACATGACCAATGACCACAGCAGCAGTACATGACCAATGGCTACAGCAGCAGTACCTGACCAATGGCGACAGCAGCAGTACATGACCAGTGGCTACAACAACAGTACAGGACCAATGGCGACAGCAGCAGTACATGACGAATGGCTACAGCAGCAGTACATGACCAATGGCTACAGCAGCAGTACATGACCACAGCAGCAGTACATTACTAATGGCGACAGCAGCAGTACATGACCAGTGGCTACAGCAGCAGTACATGACGAATGGCGACAGCAGCAGTACATGACGAATGGCTACAGCAGCAGTACATGACCAGTGGCTACAGCAGCAGTACATGACCAATGGAGACAGCAGCAGTACATGACCAATGGAGACAGCAGCAGTACATGACCAATGGCTACAGCAGCAGTACATACCACAGCAGCAGTACATGACCAATGGCTACAGCAGCAGTACATGACCAATGGAGACAGCAGCAGTACATGACCAATGGCTACAGCAGCAGTACATGACCAATGGGGACCAGCAGCAGTACATGACGAATGGCTACAGCAGCAGTACATGACGAATGGCTACAGCAGCAGTACATGACCAATGGCTACAGCAGCAGTACATGACCAATGGCTACAGCAGCAGTACATGACCAATGGCTACAGCAGCAGTACATGACCAATGGCTACAGCAGCAGTACATGACCAATGGCTACAGCAGCAGTACATGACCACAGCAGCAGTACATGCCCAATGGCGACAGCAGCAGTACATGACCAATGGCTACAGCAGCAGTACATGACCAATGGCTACAGCAACAGTACATGACCAATGGCTACAGCAGCAGTACATGACCAATGGCTACAGTAGCAGTACATGACCAATGGCTACAACAGCAGTACATGACCAATGGATACAACAGCAGTACATGACCAATGGATACAACAGCAGTACATGACCAATGGCTACAGCAGCAGTACATGACCAATGGATACAACAGCAGTACATGACCAATGGATACAACAGCAGTACATGACCAATGGCTAAAGCAGCAGTACATGACCAATGGCTACAGCAGCAGTACATGACCAATGGCTACCGCAGCAGTACATGACGAATGGCTACATCAGCAGTACATGACGAATGGCTACATCAGCAGTACATGACCAATGGCTACATCAGCAGTACATGACCAATGGCTACAGCAGCAGTAATTGACCAATGGCGACAGGACTACGTGGCAAATGGCGACAGTACTACATGACCAATGGCGACCGCACTACATGACCACTGGCGACAATATTACATGACCAATGGCGACAGGACTATGAGAAATGGCGTCGGGAGTACATGACCAATGGCGACAGGACCAATGGCGACAGCAGTACATGACCAATGTCGACAGGAGTACATGACGAATGTCGACAGGATTACATGACCAATGGCAACATGACTACATGACCAATGGCGACAGGAGTATATGACCAATGGCGACGGGACCAATGGCAACATGACTACATGACCAATGGCAACTGGACTACATGACCAATGGCAACATGACCAATGGCGACAGGAGTATATGACCAATGGCGACGGGACCAATGGCAACATGACTACTAGACCAATGGCGACAGCAGTAGTACATGCCCAATGGTGACACCAGTACATAATCAATGGCGTGATGCACCACAAATGGGACATACAAATTGGCTGTTAAGTTTTCAGACTATTGTGAAAGAGGAAATCTTCCAAAATACTCTTGAATTAGACCAAATCTAATTCAAATGTTCACGATTTTCACGGTTTCCGACCATTCCCGTTTGGTGCAAGGGTAATTATTAAGGACATATCCCTGAACAACCAATGCAGTATTTATACTATGCTACTGCACACTACCACAGCAGACTACCACACACTTTCCTGCTTTTAAAGGATTAAATGAATTTGACAACTGTTAATTGCACACACTCAGTAGGGATGCCCTGAATCGGTCGGAGGTCAGAGACGGTGGAAACGGGCTGATATTCAAAGTAACAACTGTGGAAAGCAAACTTTTGCAATATATTGTACAAAACTATCGGATTATCAACTTCAAACCTCTACTGCAATTGTGAGGTGACATGTACACGCATTGAACACGATGATAGCGAGACTATATTGTTCTCTAGAGTACAAAGAAAGCACTGCACATAGTTACTGCACATAGATTGCGATTGGCACAAAGTTTAATGGCGGTTTTGCCTGGCTGGTTTCAGCTTAATGTCGCCTCCCTGATCTACAGCCGTCTCTCTAGATGGCGATTTTTTCCGTTCTTGTTTCAGTGGAAGTTTAACTGCCTTTTCAACAGACTTTCGTTTCGGTGAATTCTTCCGCTCTGGTTTCAGTTGAATTTCGACTCCCTTTTCTAGCGGCATCGATTTCGGAGAGTACTTCGGCTCTTGTTTGGGTTTAATTTCGTTTACATGTCCCTGGTCTGTAGGCATCCCTTTTGGTGTAGAGCGTTTCCTCTCTGGTTTGAGTTGAATTTCGACTCCATTGTCTACAGTTGCGTTTTCCGTAGCAGATTGACTCTTTGTAGTTGGCTTGATTGGAATTTCCTCTACTTTATCCACTGGCATTCTTACCGCCGAAGAATCAATTTTGGGTTCTTGCTTCAATGGTAATGTGGCCTCAATTGGCTGAAAACAGGGAATTATTGTAACTTTTATTTTCATTAGGTGAATATGACGCACAAGGAAATCTCTATAAAGATATTGTAAAAATTCTACCATTATTATTGCAAGGTCGCCTAGATAATTGGCAATAGGATTGTTGTTATATAAATCACTAATGTTATACTATTATGTATATAATATCACTAATAGTTAGACAGTAAAACGCGTAATAAATCGACAAGTCAATGAGATAGACTTAATTTTCTATTACCTCCCTTGACAGATAAATACCCGATTTTTTCCAAATGTATATCAATCATTTAAGTTGGAATCCTTTTGTTTTTACTGTTATCTAACGACGGTAAGATAAATGTAATTTTATCAAAATCTTGTTAATTGACATCACATTTTCACAATAAAGTATCCTATGTTGTCCTATACTGTACGATATTTAATAATTATAAGATGAGAAAAAGGATGAAAAAATATAGTACGTCGTGCAAAGAAAACGATAAAAACAGAGGAAATCCATTACAGGGGGGGCAACAATAAACCCCGATTAACCAGGGGGCAACAATAAACCCCAATTAACCAGGGGGCAACAATAAACCCGATTAACCAGGGGGCAACAATAAACCCCGATTAACCAGGGGGCAACAATAAACCCCGATTAACCAGGGGGCAACAATAAACCCCGATTAACCAGGGGCAACAATAAACCCCGATTAACCAGGGGCAACAATAAACCCCGATTAACCAGGGGGCAACAATAAACCCCGATTAACCAGGGGGCAACAATAAACCCCGATAACCAGGGGGCAACAATAAACCCGATTAACCAGGGGGCAACAATAAACCCGATTAACCAGGGGGCAACAAAAACCCCGATTAACCAGGGGGCAACAATAAACCCCGATTAACCAGGGGGCAACAATAAACCCCGATTAACCAGGGGGCAACAATAAACTACCGATTAACCAGGGGGCAACAATAAACCCCCGATTAACCAGGGGGCAACAATAAACCCCCGATTAACCAGGGGGCAACAATAAACCCCCGATTAACCAGGGGGCAACAATAAACCCCCGATTAACCAGGGGGCAACAATAAACTACCGATTAACCAGGGGGCAACAATAAACCCCAATTAACCAGGGGGCAACAATAAACCCCCGATTAACCAGGGGGCAACAATAAACCCCCGATTAACCAGGGGGCAACAATAAACCCCCGATTAACCAGGGGGCAACAATAAACCCCGATTAACCAGGGGGCAACAATAAACAAACTTATCCAAACTTATCTGAAAAGGTTTTTCAGAAAACACAATGTCTGTCAACTTCCTACGGGATATGGTCTACGTGACTTACCTTTTCTTTTAACTGAATCAATACTACAGGATCTTTTTTAATAACTTCAGTTTCCACGTCACTTTCAGCTTCCCCGTCCGATATCGAGTCAACACTCCTCTGCCGAGACAGGCTGTAAATATACAATTAGGTATCTCGCGTGCATTATTAAATCGATTTACATTTAATGGATATCTTGACGATATCTTATTTACCGACGCCTCAACCTAATAAGGTCATGTGGCGTCGAAAACATTTGTAAATAAGGTCATGTGGCGTCGAAAACATTTGTAAAAATAAAAATTGTTTAAAAACGTGATCTATGTTAAAAGGTTACATTTTAAATAATATATATACTCGATAATCACAATAAGGTGCATTATAATCTATTTATAAGGTGAGTTTCTTTTAAAAAACCTAATATTGTACTTGGCAGTACTGAATCGAATAATTCTTGTATACTATTTGTATTAAAGTATGCATTCCTTGTAAAGATGAGGTCGACACAGTGGAGCAAAAAGTGCTTCACTGTGAATATCTCATCACAAGGAATACATATGGGTTGTTCTTCTGCATTTAAAATATAAGAATGTGTAATCCAAGTGTGTCCACTACGACACCGAGTCAAACGAACTTGTTCTTTTCGGTTTAGTTTTGTACGATATGTACTTGAAAATATGGGTTTAATTTCATGTAACTTATTTCCAACTTGTTTGTCCCAATTTATTTGACATTTACTATCGACATATTTCCTAATATTGGATTTTAAATCCGTATGCGGTATTTTAGATTTTGTTATTGGCAAGTCTAAAGCAGACTTTGCTAGAAAATCAGCTTCATCATTTCCTCGTATGTTTATATGACTGGGAATCCAACAAAAAACAACAGTTTTTGAGGAGCTAATAGATATGTATCTTCTAAAAATTTGTTGAATTAGGGGGTTGGAATGGGTTGGTTGTTTGAGAGATGTTAAAACCGACAAAGAGTCGGAAAATATAATAAATTTGTCGTTTTCGTTAACAGTTATAAGGGAAAGAGCTAGGTCGATAGCTTGTGTTTCTGCAGAGAAAATTGAACTGTAATCAGGTAATCTTACAGTACTTGATTTAGTATGGGTAACTGCTGCACATGCAACCTTTTCAAGTCTTTTTGAGCCATCTGTGTAGATGGATATATAATCTTTATATTTAGATTTTATTTCTAAAAATTTGTTTTAAAAATATCTGGACTAGTTTCACTTTTCTTATTCTCATACAAATGAAGATCTAAAATAATGTTTGGGGTAGTCAAAGTCCACGGTTCTTTATTTAACAACTTGTTTTCTTGTATAATTGTTGTATCTATTTTTGCTTCTACTAATAATGGTTTAATACGGAGACCTAGTGTTTTTATGGCGGATGGAGAGTTTCCGTAAACTATTTTGTTTTTAGGCTCGAAAACGCAATTGAATGCAGGATTTTTGGGATTTGCAGCTAGTTTGGTTGTATATTGTAACGAGAGTTTCTCTCTCCGTATGTATATAAAGAGGGTTCATTTGTTTCAGCATATAAGCTTTCTACGGGAGATGTGCGAAAAGCTCCTAGAGCCAGTCGTAGACCTTGATGATGTATTGTATCTAACTTTTTCAAGTAGGATTTTCTCGCCTATCCATACACAATGGATCCGTAATCCAGTTTGGAACGGATAAGTGATCTGTATAGATTTATAAGAACTGGACAATCGCTTCCCCAATTTGTATTGGAGAGCACATTCAAAATATTTAGAGCTTTTAGACATTTCGTCCGTAGATAATTTATATGAGGTATGAATGTTAATTTTTTGTCAAATATAAGTCCTAGGAATTTTACTTCTTCTACTACAGGAATTTGTGAACCGTAAATTTTTAAATTTGGATCTGGATGTAATCCTCTCAATTGACAGAAATGTACGCATCGAGTTTTAATTTTAGAGAATTTGAAACCATTTTTGTTTGCCCAATCTTCAAGTTTATTTAGACATTGTTGGAGTTTTTGTTCAATGGTTTCCATATTTTTAGATTTGTAGAACATTACAAAATCATCTACATATAAGGAGCAAACTGTTTCGTTTAAACATTTCACAATGCTATTTATTTTAATATTAAAAAGTGTTGGGGATAAAATACTACCTTGAGGCACCCCTTGCTCTTGTTTGTATGTATCGGAGAGCGTTGAGCCAATTCTTACTTTAAAATTTCTATTTGATAAAAAATTGGCAATAAAATTTGGCAAGTGGCCTTTCAGAACAAAATCGTGTAAATCTTTGAGAATACCATATTTCCATGTGGTATCATATGCCTTTTCTAAATCGAAAAAAACTGGTACCAAATGTTCTTTTTTGATGAAGGCATTACGAATATAAGTTTCTAGTCTTACTAGATGATCAGTTGTACATTTATTTTTCCGAAAACCCGTTTGGTAACTCGTAATCAAACTGTTTGATTCCAAGAACCAAACAAGTCTATCGTTAATCATTCTCTCCATGGTTTTACATAGACAACTAGTTAGTGCGATGGGACGATAATTTGTGGGATTTGTATGATCTTTTCCTGGTTTGGGAATAGGAATGATTATGGCTTCACTCCATTCTTTGGGAAAGTTCTCATTTTCCCACGTCATATTAAAAATATCTAAAAGAGTTATCATTGCATTATTTGGTAAATGTTTTATAATTTGATAATGGATTTGATCTGGACCTGTGGCCGTTTCTTTTGTTCTTTGTAGAGCAGTTTCGAGTTCTGACATAATGAATGGTAGATTATATTTTTCTTCATTTCTAGAATGAAAATCAATTTTTTCTTTCTCTTTCTCAGTTTTAAATTTCTGAAACTTCTCATTATAGTTTGATGTTGAAAAGTTGTTTTGAAAGTTTTCACCTAAAACATTGGCTATGTCTTTTTTTGTTAAATGGGTTCTATTATTAGATGTATTTAGATGAACAATTTTTGAGCTTTTCCTCTTGCCATTTATTTTTGCTACCATATTCCAAACCCTTTTCATTGATGTATTAGAGTTTATAGCAGATACATATTTTTGCCATGAAGTGCGTTTTGCATTTTTTATAGTTCTTCGAGCTTTTGCTAGTGTAATTTGTGTGTTTAAGAGATTTGCTTTTGTGGGAGTTTTATTAAATTTACGCAATGCATTCTTTCGTTTATTTATAACATTTTTACAATCGTCATTAAACCATGGTCTAATTCTTTTAGAAGATGTAGAGGATTTCGGAATGCATTCCGTTGAAATTTTTAAAAGTGAATTCGAAAACGAGGTGATATGATCCTCGTTCCCAATCTTTTCCAATATCAAATGTTCTCTGCATAAAATTTGGAATTTTTCCCAATTAGCTTTTTGTAGATTCCATTGTGGGTAAAATTCATCTTTTGATTTGTTTATTTCTGTGATTACGATTGGGAAGTGGTCACTTCCATGTAGGTCATCATGTACGGACCATTCAAAATCTAAGAAAATGTTTGGATGACATATACATAAATCTAAAGCAGAAAAATGTCCTGTGGCAGGATGAAGGTATGTCGATTTGTTATCATTTAATAGACCAAGATCATTTTCAGTTATAAAGTCTTCTATTATTTTTCCTTTATTATTGATATTTGTACATCCCCATAGTTTAATATGTCCATTGAAATCTCCAACTAACATAAAAGGGTGAGGTAATTGTTCAACAAGATTCTCTAAATCATTTTGTTTTAATGGCGAGTTTGGAGGTATATAAATGGAACAAATTGTAAATGTTTTTGAAAGTGTAACCTTGGCAGCAATGGCCTGTAAATTTGTAGTCAAGTCTCTTTTACTATGTGGAACAGTCTTTTTTATGAGAATGGATGATCCACCAGATGCCTTTTGACAATCATTATTTATAAAATTAAACATGATAAAATCTTTAAAATATATATTGTCAGTCGATTGTAGGAAAGTTTCTTGCAAACAAAGGATATTTGGTGAAAGCAGAGATATAAGTATTAAAATCTCATTATAGTTTGCTTTTAGTCCCCGACAGTTCCATTGTATTATTGTATTATTCTTATCCATTATTTACAGAGAGAAGATTAAAAAATGGTACATAAAAAGATTACATTTTAGTGTTTGGAGGTGGATCTGGTACCAGCTCCATGTCTTCATGTTCTAATGAAGAGAATTTATTCGATTGTTTTATGGGATCCACTGATCCCTTCGGTGGTCTATCTGAGTTTTGTTTCAGGTTGCTAGGTCCATTTGGTTTATTTGGTTTTTTTTGTTGGTTCGTTTTACTCTGTGATGAGTTTGATTTAATAAAAGATGTTGATCGGGATTTACGAGATGTTGATTGGGATGAGGATTGAGAAGATAAGTGAGTTTTTGTTTTGTCATTGGAACTGTTTTTGGCTTCGGATTTTTCGGTAATAATTTCAGTAATAATTTCAGTTTGAGTGTATGCATTTTTCATTATTGGCTTATTTATTGCTGATTGAACTATTTTAGAGTATGATATATCTGGTTTATTTTCCTGAATTTTCCTATTAAATTGTAACCAACAATAGTAAACAAACACGATTAAAGTCGCGATAGTGTAGAAGTAGTGCATTTGCTTCAAGATACAAAAGGTCCGGAGTTCGAGCCCTGCTGAGCCATTACGATTGTGCCCTTAGGCAAGTCACTTCAATTCAACGTTGCCTCTTCTCCCCCTCATGGTGATGGATTCCATCAGGAATGAGGTCTCTATAGAGTTATTAATATAAGTTGTAAGAAATAAATTTGTATACACTAATTTGATAAATTTGTATAAACTAAATTAATTTGTATGAACTAAATTAAAGTCTGTGACCCAGAATATGATGATAATAAATAAACGTTTACATTGCTCGTTATCGGTCGAATTATTTCGGAAGAATTTATACTAGCAATGCTACTTATGGTTTGTATTCCTTTTGCGATATAACGTCTATTTAAACAGATGAACCAATTACATAATTATGTCAATCTAAAGTTAACAATTACCTCGTAATCAGGGTCCTCAGCCGAGTCGTAGTCGTCCAAGTCGAAGTTGGCGAGGTTTTCGTCCGTCGATGAGCCGTCGTCGGTAAGAATCTCGTCGTGCTTGCGCTTATTCTCGGTATCCTCTCGGTCGGGACTCGTACCGTCATGCGCTGTATTGGAAATATGTAACAGATTATACTTCCGTTTGTTTTAGTTTGATTGGGTTAGATTTAAAGTCGTACAAACACTTTGGTGATACGTGATACGGTGACTCTATAGATATTTCAGACACGGACTGGCAACTGGTAGAAATCACCAATGCGGATTGGGCAAGGTATTTTGCACAGATGTGCTTGCCAAATGTGGATTGGGCAAGGTATTTGGCACAGAGGTGCTTGCCAAATGTGGATTGGGCAAGGTATTCGGCACAGATGTGCTTGTCAAATGTGGATTGGGCAAGGTATTTTGCACAGATGATTTTGCACAGATGTGCTTGCCAAATGTGGAGTGGGCAAGGTATTCGGCACAGGTGCTTGCCAAATGCGGATTGGGCAAGGTATTTTGCACATAGGTGCTTGCCAAAAGCGGATTGGGCGAGGTATTCGGCACAGAGGTGCTTGTCAAATGCGGATTGGGCAAGGTACACGGCACAGATGTGCTTGTCAAATGTGGATTGGGCGAGGCACTCGGCACAGATGTGCTTGTCAAATGCGGATTGGGCGAGGCACTCGGCACAGAGGTGCTTGTCAAAAGCAGATTGGGCAGCACTGGACTTGCTAAATACATTAATGAACTCACCTGACCCAAGATCAACAGCACGCACATGCTTATAGCCGAGTATTCTGTACGTCCGGTCTTTGATAATCCCAAGGAACGAGGACGTCACTTTTTTCCTTGGCGAGACCTGGGAATTAAGCATCATTTCATGTATCTTTTATCTGTTTTATGTTCCAAGAACCACGGATACGGTTATGTTCCTACACATCTGAAGACTTTATGTAGGGAGAGGAACCTTGCTTCTATTATTCAGGGTCGTAGTTTTGGCTCGATGGAGGGACCATTATGATAGGTAGGTACAGGGATGTAGCTAGCTGCATTCCGAGGCATTTTAAGGCAGGTTTTGATGAGAAATTAACGAAAATATGTGTGCAGTTCGGAAACTGATCAATTATGGATTTATTTCCCAGGTAGAACCACAAACGTTCCACTAGCAAGCTGGATAGCTTCCACCTATTAATTAATTCGACACCGCCAGTTGGATGGATTCGAATCTACAGTGGCGAGGGGTGAAGTAATATGAAGCAAACGACCGTATCCTTTCTGCCACGGAGGTCCCTTCAGTGGCATACTTGGATCTACCGATGTTAGGCATCTGGAACATTTCCCTGAATTAAATGAAGATGTGCGTGTATTACACTTACTGTGTTTTGACCTTTGTCTTGACCTGTGCAGTTGTGTTTGATTTTTGGAGTTTAAAGTCGCAATAATAGTTTAAGATATAGGGTGACTCTTAGCTATTATTGGTGAGGAAGAAGACCCTGGGTACCGCTCCGAGCAGTATTCCAGGCACGGACGGGCACTGGATAGAACCACCTACCTTCCGAACCTGCAGCGGGTAGAGGCAAGCGATTTGAAGTCCAACGACATTAACCATCCAGCCACCTTGACCGGTGAAGCAATATGCAATATTACAGTACATGCTTAGAAACGTTTTCAATTACTTTGGCAGGAGCAAGGTATCGAACACGTGGCCATACGACGACATCACCTGACCATAACACATAACCACTACCATTGTAACCATGACCCAGTCCTATCCCTAGCGCAAATAACGGTGATGGAAGTACTCTCCAATGCATCACATCTTCGACTGATCTAGTAACAGTGATTTGTACCTTACGGCGTGACCCAATTTCCACTTCCTTTTCTGGTGTGATGGGCGATCTAAATGCAGGTTTATGTCGTCTACCCGCAGCATAGCGACGCACAGACTTTAGCACCTGGACCTGTTTATGTAAGTTAAAAGTAATATCAAACTGAGAAATACATATCTATGGTACTACATGTAGCTAGAAGTCAAACCCGAGAAATACATATCTATGGTACTAGTTAGAAGTCAAACCCGAGAAATACATATCTATGGTACTAGTTAGAAGTCAAACCCGAGAAATACATATCTATGGTACTAGTTAGAAGTCAAACCCGAGAAATACATATCTATGGTACTAGTTAGAAGTCAAACCCGAGAAATACATATCTATGGTACTAGTTAGAAGTCAAACCCGAGAAATACATATCTATGGTACTAGTTAGAAGTCAAACCCGAGAAATACATATCTATGGTACTAGTTAGAAGTCAAACCCGAGAAATACATATCTATGGTACTAGTTAGAAGTCAAACCCGAGAAATACATATCTATGGTACTAGTTAGAAGTCAAACCCGAGAAATACATATCTATGGTACTAGTTAGAAGTCAAACCCGAGAAATACATATCTATGGTACTAGTTAGAAGTCAAACCCGAGAAATACATATCTATGGTACTAGTTAGAAGTCAAACCCGAGAAATACATATCTATGGTACTAGTTAGAAGTCAAACCTGAGAAATACATATCTATGGTACTAGTTTATGTGAACATACCAGGAATTCCAGCGGAAAAAAGATGCCCATTATGTATGCCTTGTTCATAATACACGCACTCCATGGCTGAAATAAATAAAGAGAACACTAAATCGGGGTTTCATATTATATAATACACAATATATGTAAACCAGATACAATGAAGCACCCAACTCTATTGAAAATATCGCACATATGTGACAGTATATATGTAAATAAGGGAAACTAATCTTGTTTTTTAAGTCATTTCATATAGTTTGTTATCTCCCTTATTTCATTATTTCATAAGAGTATGAATACATATTTTGGGAATTGAAGAATGACTGGGGTAATTGGGTTACTGCCAGATTTGATCTTCACTCAGTTGTCAGGTTCTTTGAAGAACAGTCATACATTTATTTACTTGCTGTGTATAGAAAGTTTTAACAATGATCTACAGTTTTTTTCAGGTTAGTTTCCTTCTAATGAATTGTGCATTTGTCTGGTAATAATGCATTTATGCAGTATTATTTGTTTGATAAATAAGTGATTAGCTGGAATGGTTTTGAGCACCGGTTTGTTTACTAGAGTCCGATAATGTTGATCGCGTTTCTGTATGTTTATATTTCCGCGGGTAATGTTATTTATGGTTGGAATGAATACTTTCAAAGTAGCAGTGAAATCTATTACTCTTGCAGGTTACACATCTATCATTCTATGTTCTCTGCACGTTTGCCACTTTCTGTTATTTGCAGTAACAAGACGTAACACTGCTGGCACTGAACGATTGAGAGGAACAGAGAGGCTGTGAAAGCTTAGATCCATAGTTTGGCGAGTGATATGCGTGTGTGTTAATGTTATGTACAGTGAATGTCCCATAGTGGAACATGCACATATGGAGTCTATGCCCAGGTTGAAACCATGGCAACTAGTCACTATACTAGTCACTATAACGAAGATATTATACTTTAAGTAATATGTATGTAATTGTTGATGTGCTATGATTGTTATATATATATATATATTGTTATATATATATATATATTATATATGTACGATTGATTGTTGTAGGTATTGTATAATGAGATGATGTGAGCATGTATTTAATGTCGATCATTATTATTTACTTTTCAGAGTGAGGCTTATAGCCTTGTGTACAGCTTAGTATCATCATATCGTACCGACTCCTGGATCACATACCAAATAAAGACAAGATATATACGAACCCTTATATAGTCGTTGTTTATGGACATGAATGTAGAGTGAAGTACCCCATAACCCACAACTATAACAGAGTGATCATAAATTATGTGTGTATCCAGATTATCAACTTTCCAAAGTGAAGGCAATTTTAATTGTAGCAGATTGCATAGAGTGTATGAAGAAGTCCTTTCTATGTTTATACAAATTTATTTTAGTTCGATTGCGAAACAAGTTATTACAACTTATATTAATCACTCTCGAGACCTCATTCCTGATTGAATCCATCGCCACGAGGGAGAGAGAAGAGGGAACGTGGAATTTAAATGCCTTGCCTAAGGGCACAATCGTAACTGCTCCAGCGGGGCTCGAACTCCAGACCTTTCGCACCTGAAGCGAACGCGCCATCATGACATGGTTTCTGTTATGTACTATGCATAAAAAAGAATTGGCGCCTGAATTAGTAACCGTGTATTTAGCGATTGTAAATAATTATAGGTCAAATTCCAAGTATTGTAGTTTAATCATATTTTATTGCTCGATTCGTTTTACATATACATGTAAATACAAAACATGACAAATTAAATAAAGGCAAAAACATGACAAATTAAATAAAGCAAAACGGGTCAGGCCATAAGTTCTAGCAACATTAGTTACGGCTCTTTCCGAGATTTTAATCCCCAGCACAAGTACCGTTCTGACTTGCACTCTCATATTGGCGTTATATATATATATATATATATATATATATATATATTACTTACACATTTATTTCACTCGCCCAGATGCCTCGACTGAGGCGAGCATAAATAAACTATACAGATTTATTTTATAGCACATTTTTTTTACAACATTAGAGACACATTATTACTAGAATCCATCGCTATGAATGAGAAATGGCAATGTGGATTTAAGAATCGAGCAGCCGGGTAGAACACCCTGACATTCCGCAAGCCAGCTGGATAGATTCATCGGTTGTACATTCCACAAGCCAGCTGGATAGATTCATCGGTTGTACATTCCGCAAGCCAGCTGGATAGATTCATCGGTTGAAAGAATTTAGACATCCACAGTGGGATTCGAACCTAAAGCGGTGAGGGGTATGATATTTGAAATCGTCCGTAAACCACTTTGCGACGGAGGACTATATATTTTGCCTAGCCTAACAAAGGAGTCCCATAGCTGACATACAGCACACATTTTCACAATAAATAATGTTGGAGTCGTGATAGCGCAATGGTAGCGTGTTCACTTCACGTACGAAAGGCTTGGAGTGTGTGCCCCGCTGGAGCCGTTACGATTATATCCTCAAGACTAGGCACTTAAATTCCACATTGCCTCTTCTCTCTCCCGCGATGGATTCCATCAGGAATGATGTCTCGAGGGTGATTATAATAAGTTGTAAGAACGTGTTTCGCAATCGAGCTAAAATATTTCTGTATAAACTAGCAAATAATGCATGCTATGCAGTTCAGTACGGAACATTACAAGTCCAACCTTTTTATCTTTTGCCGGCGGCATAGTCTGTTGACTTTTGTGAACTTTCACAGATTCTCCGTCGCCATCACATGCTCCACTGTCCTCGGAGGCATACGACGTCTCTTTGGTGGCAAGAAGGACATCCTGCGATACAATTGAGAAAATTTTTAACTAGTTAACTAGTTTATTTCTGGTGAAGCTTGATGGCTTCGTTTATTTTTCTAAGCAGTTTTCAACAACATATGCAATACATAACTTGTAATAACTATTGAATGTAAATGTGATTGAAAAAACCACAAAACAATTGCTGCATGAACTATCGGTATACTATAAAGTTTGGATATTATATTCAATAAATTGGGCGTTGTTTACATTGTTTGGTTATACACCACATCAGCGGACCTGTCTGCGACACTCGATTGGTTTTGTTTGTTCGATGTAGAGTGCAAACCAACGGCTAAGGCTATATATTACAGATACTTTGCTGCGTTGCTTAACCCATTCAACACCAAGTAACTCACATGGACTGGTCCAAGATATTCATAAACCAATAAATGAATCAGAAAATCACATTTGGACAAGTTCATTTATGAAAATGGGTAATTATGTCTAAAAATAGTCATATCACTGGCAAAAAGTGCAGATCCTGATGAGACGGCTCGTCACGAGCCGGCTCATCTGGATCTACACTTTTTGTAAGCCTATTTAGAGGTCTGTGGTGTTGAAAGGGTTAACTTATTTACTTCATTGTTTATGAAAAGAAACAACGTCCCTGCGTAAACATGCAAGTATGTTCTGTCTGCAAGAGTGACCACCCTTGAAATTTGGCAAAGGGCGTTTATAAGACAATGGGAGGTAATTTTAAATTATCTATCTTGGATCTACACTTTTTGTAAGCCTTTTTAGAGGTCTGTGGTGTTAATGAAGGACGCCATTTCGTATTTATCCAAGCATGGGTTGAGATAAACGAGTGGGTACCTTTATTTAGAAATACCCGCAATCCAGGTTCACCATGTTTTAATCCTTAACCCTTTCAACCCCACAGGCCTCTAAATAGGCTTATGAAAAGTGTCGATCCAGATGAGCCGGCTCGTAACGAGCCGTCTCATCAGGATCTGCACTTTTTTGCCAGTAATAATTATTACTATTTTTAGATAAAATTACCCATTTTGATAAATGAACTGGTCCAAATGTAATTTTCTTATTAATTTATTGGTCTAAAAATAGCATGCACCAGTCCATGTCAGTTACTTGGGGTTGAAAGGGTTAATATGCCGAAAACGATGGGAAAGAATGTGCAAACATGATATGCTTTGTATTACACATGGATGTTGAATACGTTTACATTATTTTGTACGTCAACAAACGTATATTAGCTGAAATACTCTAGGGGAAAATTATACAAAAATATAGGAAACATCCGACTTAGTGAAATATTTAACAGGTATGTCGTACAAACTGCTACCGTTCGAGAGATGCAACTGACATCCACCCATTAGTTGGGACCGCCTAGTCATTGATATAAGAGTACATGTGTAATCAGTTTGCTTAATTGTGCTTCCATTCTGGTCTTAAAATATGTTTCCGAATTGCGTACGTTATAATAAGAGACAACTGCAAAACACGCCTGCATAGAGATTTGGGTGACTCGCACAATAAGGGAAAGAGCTATGCTTTAACAATGACTGAGGGTATATAAATTTTGGAAAGACCTGTATGAACAATAATAACATTGTGGGCAGGTCTATATACACGGATCTGCCCAAATGCACAGATATATATGTATAGTGCATCACAGGTCTAAGAAGTCAGCTCGTCAGTAACTACCCCGCCACAGGTCTAAGATGTCAGCTTGTCAGTAACTACCCCGCCACAGGTCTAAGATGTCAGCTCGTCAGTAACTACCCCGCCACAGGTCTAAGATGTCAGCTCGTCAGTAACTACCCCGCCACAGGTCTAAGAAGTCAGCTAATCAGTAACTACCCCGCCACAGGTCTAAGATGTCAGCTTGTCAGTAACTACCCCGCCACAGGTCTAAGAAGTCAGCTTGTCAGTAACTACCCCGCCACAGGTCTAAGAAGTCAGCTTGTCAGTAACTACCCCACCACAGGTCTAAGATGTCAGCTTGTCAGTAACTACCCCGTCACAGGTCTAAGAAGTCAGCTTGTCAGTAACTACCCTGTCACAGGTCTAAGATGTCAGCTTGTCAGTAACTACCCTGTCACAGGTCTAAGATGTCAGCCAGCTTGTCAGTAACTACCCTGCCACAGGTCTAAGATGTCAGCTTGTCAGTAACTACCACGCCACAGGTCTAAGATGTCAGTAACAACCGCATGGATACTTGCAAGGATAAGACTTTAATTGGTGCATTCCATGCATTTTCGTTTGTTAGTTCGGGTTTTACGCCTGCATCAGCACCATTTTGAGCTCTATCGCTGGCGTGGAGTTTCCCCAACAACACCTTTCCTGGGCAGGCTCCAGCGGTTAACCAGTACTTTGGTACCAATATCCGTAAGAAACTGCTAACTTTTTCATATAAATGAGTCACGGCATGAGCGAAGCTCGAACACGTGACCATCAGTGATGATATGTTACAGTGGTATGCAAGTCAGAGACAACGGAGGCCCATACGTTTCTAATCGTATAATTATTAAATTACTAGATCTATAGACATGACCCATGCATGTAAAAGAACCAGAGGAGACTCTGGAATGGGTCTCTGTCTGTATCATGCACTATCCTCCAACATTCTAAAATGACTAATCTCTTCAGGAGGCGTCGCTCATATGGGCAACCGGTAGCGACGATAAATAAACGTAAAACACACACACACTATAGACATAACCTACATAGTATCAAATGGACAAATCGCTGTAACAAATTGTGTTAATTGGCATGGTGTTGGCCAACCATTTTGGGCTATATCGCCGGCGGGCAGTTTACATAACACCTTTCCTGGGCAGGCTCCAGCGGTGAACCAGTACTTGGGTGCACCAAACTCTTAAAGAAACTGCCAACTTTTTCATATAAATGACCTGCCTGGTCTGTCATATAAATATATTTTAATACCTAGATCATTAATTGGGCCGTATCAGTACCGTAGCCAGAGGCAAATTCCAACCGACGAGAATCTATAGGGTCCTGGGGCAAGTTCCGCCGTTAACACATTGTTGGGGTATAGAACCGATTTACTGCGTTTTCTGACTTGATGAGTTTATATGTATAATTATGTATTGACCTTTCAGCTCTCTAACAGTCTATACAACAAGGGATATTTTTGGCAGTTTATTTATTTAATTTTTTTTTTGCTTTTGGAAATTATAACCGAGCTGCCTCAGTGTGGCTACGGGCCTGCATATAGAGTTTCTGATAATATCTTGCCAGAGGTAAATTGGTGCAAAATCGACAGACTGCAACCCAGGCTACATCCGATTAGGAAACAATGGAAAAGGCGAAGGATTCCAACTAAAAGGGCCAATATACATTTCGGGATAGGAACACGATTTTGATAAAAATCACTATCATACAGCACCATCTGGTTAGGAAACAGTAAAAACATAAAAACGAAAGATTCCAACTAAAAAAGTGCCAACATACATTTCTGGGGTAATAGGGACGTAATAGATAACAATGTCGCTCATCGTTAATTGCATATATAACTGTGCGTGCTTTACGTTTATTTATCGTCGCTACCGGTTGCCCATATGAGCGACTTCTCCTGAAGAGATTAGTCATTTTAGATTTTTGGAGGATAGTGCAATGATACAGACAGAGACCCATTACAGAGTCTTCTCTGGTTCTTTTACGTGCACAGTGTAAAGCACCGACACGAGACCTCGGTTTAAAGTCCCGTCTGAAAGACCTAATTGCTGAAATGATTGCATGAAAAGAGAATATGTACCTTTTGAAGGGACGATCTTGTAAGTTTGCATTTCCTTGGGGCCTTTTCTTGAGGGCGCACGTGTTTGAGAATGCCATCGCTCGTATCTAGCACCCAGTCCAGCCCGTGTAGGAACACCTGGCCGGGTCCAGTCTTCATTGCACCACGCACAGTCAGCTTCATCGTATGGGAGGCTCGACTCCGGATCTAATATGGTATGGACAGTTTATAATATATATATATATATTTACATAAAGTCCAAATAGATGTAGAAACCTATCTGGTTATAAACAAGTGATAATTATTAACCAGGTTTAAATGGAACATTTGGCAGACTGTTTTAAACATTTAAGTGTCATCTAATAACTTATTAATAATAATAACAATTAAAACAATGCCACCACCCCAATGGTGTCTCACCACGTGCTATTGACTGCATTAAGAACAATTTTATTTCATAAATAAAACAAGGCCACAACCCCCAAGGGTGTCTCGCCATGATCTATTGACTGTATTAAGACCAGTTTTATTTCAGCATAATTAAAACAAGGCCACAGCCGGAAGGGTGCATCACCACGAGCTATCGACTAAAGTGCTGGATAAGCTAAATAAAATACGAATAGCAAACATTCTTGTTCATTGACAAGGTTAGTAGCATTGGACTATTTTTGGCAAAACTACAAGTTCAAGGTCACTGTTGGGTGTGGGGACTTGGTGGGTGTAGAGAATTATTCCTTGTGAAGCTTCAAAGCAATGATTTGGAAGGTTCTTGAGAAATGATACGTCTGAAATCTGACTAATTGTATTTTTGGACAAAATTCCAAGTTCAAGGTCACTCTTGGAGTGGTGACTTACTGTGGGTGTATAGAAATGTGTACGCGACGTTTTCAATCAATACCTTCGATGGTTGAAAAATGGCACTTGTTTGAGGGACAGGAAGCCCATAGAAACAGTATGCAAGTTGTCGACGCATTATTATTCGACAGTTCTTGGGTACAGTTCTTTAGGGTATAGCGGATCACTAACGACATGAGCTGAATACGATGATAATGCTTTATATTTTCAAAATAAATGTTGTGGCAAATGATGAACACATTATTCGGCCTTGACTTACCAACATTTTTGGAATAAAACGCCTGGTTTATACACGAGTAATTTGATGATAAAGTTACACGGTCGATTGGTAAATAACGGACCGCTTCGGTCTTTATCGGATCAAAACTTTCCTTTGATCGGGGATCGTCTCAAAAGCTAAGTGGCCTGTCACTTAAGACTACGAACCATCAAATATGTTCAACAGACGGATCAGTCCAGTGGTAACACGCTGGACTGGTAATCCAGGGATCGCAGGTTCGATCCCCCGTCTGACCCTAATAAAATTAACAGTCTTTCAGATGGGACTTTAAACCGAGGTCTCGTGTCGGTGCTTTACACCGTGCACGTAAAAGAACCAGAGGAGACTCTGGAATGGGTCTCTGTCTGTATCATTGCACTATCCTCCAAAAAATCTAAAATGACTAATCTCTTCAGGAGGCGTCGCTCATATGGGCAACCGGTAGCGACGATAAATAAACGTAAAAAAAAAATATGTTCAGATTCGTGTTGAGGTTAGAGGAACACATAACAAAATCGCTTAAAATGTGTTTACATTTAATAACTCCAATAACAGAACAGAAGCAAAACGAAATTGACCAACATAACAAAATGAAACACCATTATTTATCACAGGTTTCACTATGGACTAGATCATGTAGATACACTACTATGAAAGATTGTTATAAAATATCAAAATACCATCTTTATTTTTCAATCAAAAACAAATCATTTTGCATATGTAATACGTACTCGACAGTGGATCACACATGAACATTTATAATAATTACATAATAAAAAGCAAAACAATACACTCTTGAGAAGCAAAATGAAAAAAAAAATGTTATATACGATCATACCAGAAATCACAGATGCTACATATGGATTGATCCGTATTGTTATTATATGTGGCTATAATAAATGCCGATAAACAATTATTCACATAATCAGAGACATATAATACAGTACACGTAGGTCTCTGACATACACTTTGATAAAACCACCGGTATTTAACTGTAGCTAACTAGAGTTCTATGAACTACGTCAGTAACAGGCTTATCATATAAAATGTCATAGTATTTAATATTAAACATAATCTTCGATTATCGTTCGTCATAGACCTCGTTACAGACCCATATGTGTCAAACCAGCCTGAAACACAAAGTTTCATAAACCTAACTTGTATTTTTGAAGTCATAGTTGCATCATCACAGGTATTATTACAATGTAGCAGTAAAACTGTTTGAGTGACTAACGACTCATGTATGTTGACGAGTCAATGGTTAAAAGAACTTAAGCCCCCCTCCCCCACTGGAGTCGCACATTGAATCCCACTAGACACACGTACAGTACCTTATATATACAGATATATACAAAAAACCGCATAATGTGTTGCTATATCAGTTGCAAAATGCATGAAAAACTATTGAATATTTAAAATAAAATGGTTTGCATCATTCGATATAAGATTATCATGTGTTTTCATATTTTTGAGTTGACCCCTCTATTTTCATTCCGTGATCCGCTATACACAAAACGATGAGGTCACTTTGAATCCAATTTACTAATATCTGTATCAAGATAAATACAATGTGATCAGTATAGACACAATTAGGATGTTATAATCAACAAGTGTATGTATTTTTATCTTCCAAAAGTTGTACTTTACCTAGGATAATTAAGGTCAATTATCTGTTTACCGTTTTCCTCGTGCGTGTTTTTTCCGCTTCACTGCGTATGTCAATTGCCGTCCATAAAATTAGCACGTCATTTAAATATGTCATTTGTAAACAAAGTTGATGACGAGGCGTCGAAAAGGTTCAATTATATATATCAATCATTAAAACATTGTGATTCTTCTGGGAACTTATATAATTTCTTCGCGTTTCTAAGACTGATCCGTTATTCACCAAGATCCGCTATACCCTAAAGATCTGTAGTTATATGCAAATATGTAATTTGTTGACGGCGCTGCCGTCGCCGCTGTCACAGGAAATGTGACTGCTTAGTCTCGTTTTCCACAAGATAAGAATATAGATAATCTACCGAGGATTATTTTACCTCCTCGGACGTTGTCTGTATTAGAGACGGGTATTTCTCCTTCAACTTGGACATTCCTTCACCAGCCATACTGTCAACACGTGCCGCTGTAAAGAAGGATACATGTGTTACTAGTAGTGATGGCAACGAATAGCAATTTTGCTATTCGAATATTCGATTGGGAAAGTATTCGAATATTCGATCATGATTCTGTCGAAAGATTCAAAACCTACTTTCTGTTTCAGTGCGACTTCTTCCTGGTATGGCCGTGTAAATATGGCGACGACTCAAATCAGTTATTGTTATCATCCTCTGTACACATTGTATTTAACACCAGTCGCCTCGCTATGCATAATTATAATTTTACATTCGACGTAACTGCTGTATGAATAGGACTGCATATATGCATAGTAAACATACATTTTTGATACATACATGCATGTATTCACTATCAGACCACTATCGGCACTATCAATCTTCAAACAGTCATTCAGAAGCCCATGCACTATTGGAAATATTTCCGAACACGACACATCCATTTCTGAACACATGTATGTGGTGACGTCTGTAACTTATATAATATGTTGACCTTTTGTAATATTGAGCAGTTAATTGAAAATTAACATGGGCGTGAATGTTGTTGCAAACTTCCTGTGATATTTCAAAGAAGTTTCTTGTCTAAACGTTTTTAAAACCATTTCAAAGACTACCGATATTAACCAAGCAACAATAATTGGCAAACAATTTTCTAAATTACAATTATGTGTTAGAACTTTGTTATTTAAATGTTTATAAACAATAATTTGCAAACAAATTAATTATATTACCCCTTGATAACATTAAATCAAACACGACGTACCTACCGTATATACACCAATTTACTGTAATTATCCGATTACCTGGGAGAGTATCAATTAAGTGAATAAACACCTGCGATCGAGGGGACCACAACATGCATGATTTAGTCACATCCTGGGGCGATTTTTTTTGTATTCCGACTTAGAATTTCGAAGGTTTTATGATGGATTCAAATGAAAACACCGATGCATCTGATTTTATGACAGTTTATTTCAATTTCTCTTTTTTTTACGAATATTCGAATACCGTAATAGTATTCGGATATTCGAATATTCGTTGCCATCCTTAGTTACTAGTCATGTGTATGCAGTTAAATGAATTGATGTCTTGGATTGCATGAATAGCAGACGGCCCCAAATGTCGTGAAAACAAAACAAAATGTCCATACTATAAAGTGTATAATGGTTTGGATGGCAGGGTTGTGTTCAAACTTGCTAGTAAACGTGTCATATTGTGGTACATAACATTTTATTTGTTTGTCGAACATATTACAAATGTAAGCATTCCAAAAACTGCAAAATGCTAATGGACCATTCACCAAGCCTCTGAATTAAACTTGATGTGGCATCCGTGGTCCAATGGTAGAGCATCGGATTTGGAATCGAACGGTCCGGGTTCGATACTTAGTCAGGCCACGTATGTAGTGTCATTGAGCAAGGCACCTCACACACATTGCTTAGTACTGGTTAACCGCTATAGTCGGCTAAGCATGCCCAGGAAAACATGTCTAGGTCCCCCCGCAAGGGGTTTGACATTAATGGTACATACATACATACATGTTCGTTGACTTCACATTAATGGACGTTCGTCGATTATAATAATTAATTAATTATATTAATTTGCTAAAAATATTTACTTCCCTTAAAAAGTATAAAATCAATTTCGGTTTAACATTATTGAAAATATTTTTCATAGAATGTTCTACAGGTTATATTTCGGGCTTTACGCCTGCATCAGCACCATTTTGGGCTATATCGCCGGCGGACAGTTTACCTAACAACACCTTTCCTGGGCAGGCTCCAGCGGTTAACCAGTACTTGGGTGCACCAACCTCCGTAAGAAACTGCCAACTTTTTCATATAAATGAGACACGGCCTGAGCGGTGCTCGAACCCGTGACAATCAGTGATGATAGGTTACAGTGGTATACAAGTCAGCGACGGTAATCACTCCCAAGTTTGAAGTACATATATTTGAGTTAGTAATGGTTTTGTTTGCTTGTTTGGGCTATATCGCCGACGAGCAATTTACTTGGAACACCTTTCCTGGACAGGATCCAGCGACTAACCAGTACTTGGTGCACCAACCTCCATAACAGCCAACTTTCTCGGACAAGGCCTGAGCGGGTCTCGAACCAGTGATCAGCATAGGTTACAGAGGTATACAGTTATACTTTAACCACTGGAAACGCAAACAGATGGACGGCGGGTAAACATGTCATCCCCTCCGTTGAAAGCGGTAGGGACCTTATAGACACACGGTTTGAAAGCTTAGGGGCTTATTTAAAGCTTAATGCATTTATGTTGACATAAATACTTTTAACTTCTTTGCGGTTTTTGACGCGCAACATGTCTACGTCCCCGCGAGGGGTTCGACATTAAAGGAAGATAGATAGATAGATTATACCGAATTACCAATTCTAGATCCGGCAAGAACCCTGCACCAGACGCTAGACACGCTATACTCCACCACCGCAAGACCAGTGTTCAAGACTCGCGAACTGCACTTCGTGCTCGTGTATAGATAGCCGATCGACTGCAGCAGCGGTATAGCCTGTATTTCCTGCAACACAAATGTGGTTGTTTTGGAGTTTAAAGTCGCAAAAACAGCTAAGCTGAACTAAATATATAAAACATATATATTGAACATAGAAATCAACATAACCATATATACATCAATAATTACATAACTTTGTTTAAACAAATTTCTTCCACTATATGCATTCACAAAATATATGTACTCAAATCAGAGTATATAGGAAAGGATTAAACAATTTTAAATTTTATTAGGGTCAGATGGGGGATCGAACCTGCGATCCCTGGATTACCTACATATACGTCTGTGTTCAGTTCAGTTCCTGGGTTTTTTTATATGGTGCCCATGGGCGTATGCAATTCCTTGTTTTTATATGGAGTGACTATGCACGCCTGTGTTAAACACATGGAGATTATGTCCTACACTCAAATTTAACTATCTGAATAGTGGTACATGGTGTGTTGCACGTGGTTCAAGGGGGATAGGCATACTCCCTAGGGACCAGCTTCCACCAGACTTTGAAAGGCCACGCTGCCAAATGTGTATAGGAGGGAGAGATCTACTCTATCGTTAGAATTGTGCATCATACCAATACACAAACCGATACACAAACCGATACACAATGCACACATCGGAATATTTACAAAACGAACTAGTTGGCGCATACCGCAGAACTCAATTTAAACGACTGAACCTTTTCAACTTCCGCAGTTTTCAGAGTGCCATAGTGGGTTGTTTCTTGGTTTATCCACAAGGCACTAAAACAGTGCACCTATCTATCCGAGGCCCACCTCTAGTATTAAATCTGTATCCACCCATCTCATCTAGTGTAACATTTTATACTAGATGGTGGTGATGGTAGAACATTCGTGTGCTAGATGGTGGTGGTGGTGGTATAACATTCGTGTGCTAGATGGTGGTGGTGGTGGTGGAACATTCGTGTGCTAGATGGTGGTATAATATTCGTGTGCTAGATGGTGATATAACATTGCTGTACTAGATGGTGGTGGTGGTGATATAACATTGCTGTACTAGATGGTGGTAGTAGAACATGTGTGTACTAGATGGTGGTAGTAGAACATTTGTGTACTAGATGGTGGTAGTATAACATGTGTATACTAGATGGTGGTAGTATAACATGTGTATACTAGATGGTGGTAGTATAACATGTGTGTACTAGATGGTGGTAGTATAACATGTGTGTACTAGATGGTGGTAGTATAACATGTGTGTACTAGATGGTGGTAGTATAAACATGTTGTACTAGATGGTGGTAGTATAACATGTGTGTACTAGATGGTGGTAGTATAACATGTGTGTACTAGATGGTGGTAGTATAACATGTGTGTACTAGATGGTGGTATTATAACATGTGTGTACTAGATGGTGGTAGTATAACATGTGTGTACTAGATGGTGGTAGTATAACATGTGTGTACTAGATGGTGGTAGTATAACATTTGTGTACTAGATGGTGGTAGTAGAACATGTGTACTAGATGGTGGTAGTATAACATTTGTGTACTTGTGTACTAGATGGTGGTAGTAGAACATGTGTGTACTAGATGGTGGTAGTAGAACATGTGTGTACTAGATGGTGGTAGTAGAACATGTATGTACTAGATGGTGGTAGTAGAACATGTGTGTACTAGATGGTGGTAGTATAACATGTGTACTAGATGGTGGTAGTATAACATGTGTGTACTAGATGGTGGTAGTATAACATGTGTGTACTAGATGGTGGTATTATAACATGTGTACTAGATGGTGGTAGTAGAACATTTGTGTACTAGATGGTGGTATTATAACATGTGTGTACTAGATGGTGGTAGTATAACATGTGTACTAGATGGTGGTAGTATAACATGTGTACTAGATGGTGGTAGTATAACATGTGTACTAGATGGTGGTAGTATAACATTTGTGTACTAGATGGTGGTAGTATAACATTTGTGTACTAGATGGTGGTATTATAACATGTGTACTAGATGGTGGTAGTATAACATGTGTACTAGATGGTGGTAGTATAACATGTGTACTAGATGGTGGTAGTATAACATGTGTACTAGATGGTGGTAGTAGAACATGTGTGTACTAGATGGTGGTATTATAACATGTGTACTAGATGGTGGTAGTATAACATGTGTACTAGATGGTGGTAGTATAACATGTGTACTAGATGGTGGTAGTATAACATGTGTACTAGATGGTGGTAGTAGAACATGTGTGTACTAGATGGTGGTATTATAACATGTGTGTACTAGATGGTGGTATTATAACATGTGTGTACTAGATGGTGGTATTATAACATGTGTGTACTAGATGGTGGTAGTAGAACATGTGTGTACTAGATGGTAGTAGTATAACATGTGTACTAGATGGTGGTAGTATAACATTTGTGTACTAGATGGTGGTAGTATAACATGTGTGTACTAGATGGTGGTAGTATAACATGTGTACTAGATGGTGGTAGTAGAACATTTGTGTACTAGATGGTGGTATTATAACATGTGTGTACTAGATGGTGGTAGTAGAACATTTGTGTACTAGATGGTGGTAGTAGAACATGTGTGTACTAGATGGTGGTAGTAGAACACATGTGTAGTAGATGGTGGTAGTATAACATTGTACTAGATGGTGGTAGTATAACATGCTTGTACTAGATGGTGGTAGTATAACATGTTTGTACTAGATGGTGGTAGTAGAACATGTGTGTACTAGATGGTGGTAGTAGAACATGTGTGTACTAGATGGTGGTAGTAGAACATGTGTGTACTAGATGGTGGTATTAGAACATGTATGTACTAGATGGTGGTAGTAGAACATGTGTGTACTAGATGGTGGTAGTAGAACATGTGTGTACTATATGGTGGTAGTAGAACATGTGTGTACTAGATGGTGGTAGTAGAACATGTATGTACTAGATGTCGGTAGTAGAACATGTGTGTACTAGATGGTGGTATTATAACATGTGTGTACTAGATGGTGGTAGTATAACATTGCTGTACTAGATGGTGGTAGTATAACATTGCTGTACTAGATGGTGGTAGTATAACATGTGTACTAGATGGTGGTAGTATAACATTTGTGTACTAGATGGTGGTATTATAACATGTGTGTACTAGATGGTGGTAGTAGAACATTTGTGTACTAGATGGTGGTAGTATAACATGTGTGTACTAGATGGTGGTAGTATAACATGTGTGTACTAGATGGTGGTAGTACAACATGTGTGTACTAGATGGTAGTAATATAACATGTGTGTACTAGATGGTGGTAGTATAACATGTGTGTACTAGATGGTGGTAGTATAACATGTGTGTACTAGATGGTGGTAGTATAACATGTGTACTAGATGATGGTAGTATAACATGTGTGTACTAGAAATAAAAGATGGTGGTATTATAACATGTGTGTACTAGATGGTGGTAGTATAACATGTGTGTACTAGATGGTGGTAGTATAACATGTGTGTACTAGATGGTGGTATTATAACATGTGTGTACTAGATGGTGGTAGTATAACATGTGTGTACTAGATGGTGGTAGTATAACATGTGTGTACTAGATGGTGGTAGTATAACATGTGTGTACTAGATGGTGGTAGTATAACATGTGTGTACTAGATGGTGGTAGTATAACATTTGTGTACTAGATGGTGGTAGTATAACATGTGTGTACTAGATGGTGGTAGTATAACATGTGTGTACTAGATGGTGGTATTATAACATTTGTGTACTAGATGGTGGTAGTATAACATGTGTGTACTAGATGGTGGTAGTATAACATTGTACTAGATGGTGGTATTATAACATGTGTGTACTAGATGGTGGTAGTATAACATGTGTGTACTAGATGGTGGTAGTATAACATGTGTGTACTAGATGGTGGTATTATAACATGTGTGTACTAGATGGTGGTAGTATAACATGTGTGTACTAGATGGTGGTAGTATAACATTTGTGTACTAGATGGTGGTATTATAACATGTGTGTACTAGATGGTGGTATTATAACATGTGTGTACTAGATGGTGGTATTATAACATGTGTGTAGAATTATTCAAACTACAATCAATAAATTCAAACTACAATCAATAAATAACTTGGTTTTAACTTTGAACACACGACGCACATGTTTATAGTTGCCTACTAGTCAAACGGATCCGGTTTCATTGATATCGATGTATATAATTTATACACAATACACAGCAGGCGATGTAATTATAATAGTTCTCTCTCTAAGGGTTCGAGATTAACAAGATGTAGGCGAGAAAGGGTCATCCGGATAAGGGATCAAAACAAACATACAGAGGTCAAGATCATAAATGACTAATCATAGTGTCGAATAAATATGAGATAACCAGGTCTGTTATACACCTAGATATTAGATACGCCAACTGGATATTTATAAAATAATTGACCAGTTCCGTCATAAAGCGGAAATGATATGACAAATAAAGTCTTGGTAGCGCAGTGGTGTTAAATGTGTTTTATGTTTATCTATTGTTGCTACCGGTTGGCCATATGAGCGACGCCTCCTGAAGAGATTAGTCATTTTAGATTTTTGGAGGATAGTGCATCCTGAAGAGATTAGTCATTTTAGATTTTTGGAGTATAGTGCAATGATACATACAAGAGACCCATTCCAGAGTCTCCTCTGGTTCTTTTACGTGCATGGTGTACAACACCGACACGAGACCTCGGTTTAACGGCCCATCTGAAAGACGGTTAATTGTATTAGGGTCATACGGGGGATCGAACCGGTGATCCCTGGATTACCAGTCCTGTGGTGTTAAAGAATCCAGTGGTGGATATAGTGATGGCATTGGGTTTATAGGTTCATGGTTCCGAGCGTCTTAAACTGTTAAAACATGATTTTTGGTGACTTACAAGATACAATATCCTGTTTCTGTGCTCGTATGTACAGTCCAGCCCCAGTCTAACCATTTACAGCGCATGGCTACATGGTACAAACTGACGCCAGGGACGGTCGCCCATATGGTTCGCCAGCGGCGAAGGTAAATAAGCACAATCACAATCGAGGGTTAGGGGAAATAGGTCGTAGAACAGGTGGAATACAGAGTCGTAATTGCGTCTAGCAGAACAAGTGAAATACAGAGTCGTACTTGCGTCTAGCAGAACAGGGGAAATACAGAGTCGTAATTGCGTCTAGCAAAACAGTCAGCACAAGCTTTATCATTGTATTAGCCAGCTTCAAATATATTACTAAAATATATATATACACGAATATAACAAAATATATGCAAACTCAACAAACAAGTAACAATGTACCTTGTAGAAACACGAAGACGTCAGCGCGCTTGAATCCCAAGATGTCATACTGGTCAAGCGTGGTCCCGCTTTCCGATTTCAACAACGGACTGGACTGTGTAGTCATCACATTATAACCCCGGGAATATCGTGTAATGTCTGCTCACCAATCAAAAGAAAATCGACGAAGCGGATCGGACATGTATAGTTAGTATCTGGTACAGTAATTGTAGAGGGCGTTCCTTCCTTATCACTTGTGTGTATGAAAGTTACTCGGCGTGCGTAAAGGGAATTTCTATCATGAGACGAGATAGTGTTCAGGGACGGGTCCGGAATTGGCATATGGGGAGGGGGCGAGAGTTGGATAAGGGGTATGGGGCATGCATACTCCCCAATAAACATTTTCGGGGAACATGCTTTTGGTGCGTTTTCGGGGTGTTTTGTGTGTGTGTGGAAATCCACACTGAAATGTTATGTAATAATATCAATAGGCCATGATCGAAAGCCACTGTAACATATCATCACGGATGGTCACGGGTTCGAGCCCCGCTCAGACCGTATCTCATTTATATGAACAAGTTGGCAGTTTCTTACGGAGGTTGGTGCACCAAGTACTGGTTAACTAATCGATGGAGCCTGCCCAGGAAAGGTGTTGTTAGGTAAACTGCCCACAGCTCAAAATTAATGGGCAACTGTAGCGACGTTAAATAAATTAAATAATAATAATGATCGAAAGAATAAACTATTACGCAATGATATAGAATCCAATAATAGCAGTACATGTATACTGTACACGAACGATGTAATTTTGTTTATAGTCGCCACCGCATAAATGCATTTGGGCGACTGTATTTTCTAAGATGGTTATGTCCTAAGGTGATTCTTCTTGTCTAAGGTGATTCTTCTTGTCCTAAGGTGATTCTTCTGTGGTGGTTATTCGATGATGATTATACGTGTTCTGTGATGATTATTCCTATGCTTCTATGATGATTATTCCTGTTCTTCTACGTTGATTAGTTCGGTATTCTCTGAAGGTTCTGTATTCTGTGTGGCTTATGAAGACGTCATCAGGTGGTTACTTCTTTCTGTGCCGGCCAGGTTGACAAGGCCTGGTCTGTACGTGGTCCTTTGTAGGGCCACACTCCTCACTGTTGGTCACCCCGCAGCAGCATTAATACGGATCTGACAGTTAGACATCTGGTCGTCGATTGTCGCAAGCACGTCCAGATACAGTATAGATCGGGGGAGCGTGGATCCACGACCGTTGCCGCTCCCTCAGGTCCGCCATCTCTTCTAAACGAAAGATCGAAAATCCAGTGTTCAGCTATAACACCACCTGGAAGAGATGGCAGATCTGTCCTGATGTGCCATAGCCGTGGATCCACATACTTGGAGAGATTCCCCCTTCGCAAGATCGACAACCAGAAGATCCCAGAATCCTACGCTGCTGCTGCGGGATGTGCACCGGAGGAGATCGACCGGCTATACTGTACAGATGAACATTTGTGTTTACATTGTAATTACCGAACGAGAGGTGTGATCGAGAAAGTGTTGCCAAATTGTTACATAACATATACACTAAGAGGGTATCGTATGTTTATACAAATCTATTTTAGCTCGATTGCGAAACAAGTTATTTCAACTTATATAAATCACTCTCGAGACCTCATTCCTGATGGAATCCATCGCCACGAGGGAGAGAGAAGAGGCAACGTGGAATTTAAATGCCTTGCCTAAGGGCACAATCGTAACGGCTCCAGTGGGGCTCGAACTCCGGACCTTTCGCACCTGAAGCGAACGCGCATCCACTGCGCTATCACGACTTCCACTCCAGGGTATCTTAGCCCGTACTGAACAGAAGCTTGGTATATTGGGGGTAGGGGCGGGTGTCAATCTTCCACGATAAAGTCACACACCTGTTACCGAGCGAGCAAGTGTTGCCAAATTGCTACATAATATATACACTGTACGAGGGTATCGTAGCCAGTACTGAACAGAAGCTTGGCATATTGGGGGTGGGTGTCAATCTGCCCCGCTAAAGTGCCACACCTGTTGCCGGGCGAGAAAGTGTTGCCAAATTGTTACATAATATATACACTGTACGAGGGTATCGTAGCCCGTACTGAACAGAAGCTTGGCATATTGGGGTGGGGGATGGGCCGGGTGCCAATATACCCCGCTAATGTCACACAACTACGAGATTGCCCTATTCATTTTTTATACCAGCACTTTTAATAAAACAAACTTAAAATGATGTACATGTATTTCATTGATTTTATTATTTGTTACCGAAATACGTTGTAACTATAGTTTAAACCTTTATTTATTTTACAACGATTGCGAAGCAAGCTTTAACAACTTATATTAATCACTCTCGTTGGCGCGGATGAAAGTGTAAATGTGGTCATTCGTGTGGGAGGAAACCGGAGTACCCGGAGAAAGCCCACCTGTCCGATATGGCGACCACCGTACCATCTCACATACTTCCCGGTCCGAGGATCGAACCCAGGTTGCATTTATGAGAAGCGAGCGCGCTAACCACTGCGCAAATCGGACAGCCGTTGTAATTATAGGAACCTAGACGGATAAATAAAAAAGACCCTGGTGTAACTAACAGTTCTGACCACATAAATAGACCCTGGTCTTTATTTGATGTCGCATGACGACGATGATGATGGTGATGATGGTGCTGGTGACGGCAATGGTGATGGTGCTGGTGACGGCAATGATGATGGTGCTGGTGACGGCAATGATGATGGTGCTGGTGACGGCAATGATGATGGTGCTGGTGACGGCAATGATGATGGTGCTGGTGACGGCAATGATGACCACGGACACCACAGGATATCGGATAGAACAGTGTAGTGTGCTGTGCTGCTGGTGACGGCAATGATGACCACGGACACCACAGGATATGATAGAACAGTGTAGTGTGCTGTGCTGTGGTGCTGGTGACGGCAATGATGACCACGGACGCCACAGTATATGATAGAACAGT
>CM026399.1:22214451-22302410 GCA_014843695.1 Archivesica marissinica
CGTAGGCTACCACTAATCGACGATACATGGCACGTAGGCTACCACTAATCGACGATACAAGGCACGTAGGCTACCACTAATCGACGCTACAAGGCACGTAGGCTACCACTAATCGACGATACAAGGCACGTAGGCTACCACTAATCGACGATACAAGGCACGTAGGATACCACTAATCATCCTAGTGATGCTTCAACCTTATTTTATTTTACAACGTTATTTTATTTTACAACGTTATTTTATTCTACAACGATTGCGAAGCGAGTTCTAACAACTTATATTAATCACTCTCATTGGCTCGGATGAAAGCGTATATGTTGTCATTCGTGTGGGAGGAAATCGGAGTACCCGGAGAAAACCCACCTGTCCGATCTGGCGACCATCTCACATACTTCCCGGTCCGGTCGAACTCGGGTTGCATTGGTGAGAGGCGAGCGCGCTAACCACTGCGCTAATCGGACAGTGATGAACTATATGTAATTATGTTTTCATAATATAATATTTTATCGTTGTTCACTTTTACAGCACACATTTTTGTTCCAAGCAGCCAAATTGAATGGCATTCTCTTCAAAAGTATTATTACTTTACAATAATGTAACTGCTTACATTTTCAAAACTATGTTGACATTTGCCAATTTTAGTTTAAACAATATTTATTTCTTTGAATAAACATATAGTCAAGTATAAATTATATGTGCATACATGTAGGATTGAGGAGAAAACAACCTGCTTGTATGGTTACCTCTTTCCTATGTACATACATGTAGGATTGAGGAGAAAGCAACCTGCTTGTATGGTTACCTCTTTACTATGTACATACATGTAGGATTGAGGAGAAAGCAACCTGCTTGTATGGTTACCTCTTTCCTATGTACATACATGTATGATTGAGGACAAAGCAACCTCCTTGTATGGGCACCTCTTTCCTATGTACATATATGTCGGATTGAGGAGAAAGCAACATGCTTGTATGGGTACCTCTTTCATATGTACATACATGTAGGATGGAGGAGAAAGCAATCTGCTTGTATGGGTACCTCTTTCCTATGTACATACATTGTCGCTAGCCTCTCTTTCTTCTTATGTCTATTTTCCGATATTAATGCTCTAACCAGGGTCTATCCTATCGTAGACTCGCTGGAGTTGTCTAGGGGGTTTCTCTACGGTCCTTCAATAAGTTATAACTCAACACAGTCTATCATTTTCCTTTGTATAATATAATTTATAACAATCTCCTTTATTTTATATCTATACATGTATCATATATTCGTGATATCTCGTATCTTATTATTCGCCTCACTATTTCAATGTGTTCATAATAGTTCTATGACTATATTAATTTCCTTCCTTAATCAAACTATTCCAATAGATATATTAGCCAAAACAATTGTTTCTTACAAGGCCTAATTATCTTCCGTTCACGTATTTAATACGACTTTAATATTTAAGAGTTAATACTTCTTTAAATATTAATTTTTCTAACTATCATAGAAACAGTTTATATCTTAAAAGTGAGTTACATCATTTCCTTAATGCCTCCATGGCGGGATAAAAATGCACTAATTTCTTCATCATTTCTCATTTCTTAAATAGCAGAATTAACATCTATAACAGACATAACGGCGCCAAACATCTGTGATGTTATACACTATTATTACATGTTTCTCTGTCATCAAGAAAGCGGCGATTATCTTACATAACTGACCACCTGCACTCGGTGGTGTCAAAATATATTTTGTTCCCGCGCAAACAGAGAACTGATAATTTAGGCGCGAAAATAATAGCAGATGATTATACATATTACATGAAAATCATAATCTTACATGGTTAACAATGTATCATATATATAAATAAATAAATAAATGTATTTATATAATACATTTCTATTTATATATGACCATAATTATTCGTGCAAATAGATTGTTTGTTTTTTCTATCTTTTGCACAACATGTAGGATGGAGGAGAACGCAATCTGCTTGTATGGTTACCTCTTTCCTATGTACATACATGTAGGATTGAGGAGAAAGCAACCTGCTTGTATGGTTACCTCTTTACTATGTACATACATGTAGGATTGAGGAGAAAGCAACCTGCTTGTATGGTTACCTCTTTCCTATGTACATACATGTATGATTGAGGACAAAGCAACCTCCTTGTATGGGCACCTCTTTCCTATGTACATATATGTCGGATTGAGGAGAAAGCAACATGCTTGTATGGGTACCTCTTTCATATGTACATACATGTAGGATGGAGGAGAAAGCAATCTGCTTGTATGGGTACCTCTTTCCTATGTACATACATTGTCGCTAGCCTCTCTTTCTTCTTATGTCTATTTTCCGATATTAATGCTCTAACCAGGGTCTATCCTATCGTAGACTCGCTGGAGTTGTCTAGGGGGTTTCTCTACGGTCCTTCAATAAGTTATTACTCAACACAGTCTATCATTTTCCTTTGTATAATATAATTCATAACAATCTCCTTTATTTTATATCTATACATGTATCATATATTCGTGATATCTCGTATCTTATTATTCGCCTCACTATTTCAATGTGTTCATAATAGTTCTATGACTATATTAATTTCCTTCCTTAATCAAACTATTCCAATAGATATATTAGCCAAAACAATTGTTTCTTACAAGGCCTAATTATCTTCCGTTCACGTATTTAATACGACTTTAATATTTAAGAGTTAATACTTCTTTAAATATTAATTTTTCTAACTATCATAGAAACAGTTTATATCTTAAAAGTGAGTTACATCATTTCCTTAATGCCTCCATGGCGGGATAAAAATGCACTAATTTCTTCATCATTTCTCATTTCTTAAATAGCAGAATTAACATCTATAACAGACATAACGGCGCCAAACATCTGTGATGTTATACACTATTATTACATGTTTCTCTGTCATCAAGAAAGCGGCGATTATCTTACATAACTGACCACCTGCACTCGGTAGTGTCAAAATATATTTTGTTCCCGCGCAAACAGAGAACTGATAATTTAGGCGCGAAAATAATAGCAGATGATTATACATATTACATGAAAATCATAATCTTACATGGTTAACAATGTATCATATATATAAATAAATAAATAAATGTATTTATATAATACATTTCTATTTATATATGACCATAATTTATTCGTGCAAATAGATTGTTTGTTTTTTCTATCTTTTGCACAACATGTAGGATGGAGGAGAACGCAATCTGCTTGTATGGTTACCTCTTTCCTATGTACATACATGTAGGATTGAGGAGAAAGCAACCTGCTTGTATGGTTACCTCTTTACTATGTACATACATGTAGGATTGAGGAGAAAGCAACCTGCTTGTATGGTTACCTCTTTCCTATGTACATACATGTATGATTGAGGACAAAGCAACCTCCTTGTATGGGCACCTCTTTCCTATGTACATATATGTCGGATTGAGGAGAAAGCAACATGCTTGTATGGGTACCTCTTTCATATGTACATACATGTAGGATGGAGGAGAAAGCAATATGCTTGTATGGGTACCTCTTTCCTATGTACATACATTGTCGCTAGCCTCTCTTTCTTCTTATGTCTATTTTCCGATATTAATGCTCTAACCAGGGTCTATCCTATCGTAGACTCGCTGGAGTTGTCTAGGGGGTTTCTCTACGGTCCTTCAATAAGTTATTACTCAACACAGTCTATCATTTTCCTTTGTATAATATAATTCATAACAATCTCCTTTATTTTATATCTATACATGTATCATATATTCGTGATATCTCGTATCTTATTATTCGCCTCACTATTTCAATGTGTTCATAATAGTTCTATGACTATATTAATTTCCTTCCTTAATCAAACTATTCCAATAGATATATTAGCCAAAACAATTGTTTCTTACAAGGCCTAATTATCTTCCGTTCACGTATTTAATACGACTTTAATATTTAAGAGTTAATACTTCTTTAAATATTAATTTTTCTAACTATCATAGAAACAGTTTATATCTTAAAAGTGAGTTACATCATTTCCTTAATGCCTCCATGGCGGGATAAAAATGCACTAATTTCTTCATCATTTCTCATTTCTTAAATAGCAGAATTAACATCTATAACAGACATAACGGCGCCAAACATCTGTGATGTTATACACTATTATTACATGTTTCTCTGTCATCAAGAAAGCGGCGATTATCTTACATAACTGACCACCTGCACTCGGTAGTGTCAAAATATATTTTGTTCCCGCGCAAACAGAGAACTGATAATTTAGGCGCGAAAATAATAGCAGATGATTATACATATTACATGAAAATCATAATCTTACATGGTTAACAATGTATCATATATATAAATAAATAAATAAATGTATTTATATAATACATTTCTATTTATATATGACCATAATTTATTCGTGCAAATAGATTGTTTGTTTTTTCTATCTTTTGCACAACATGTAGGATGGAGGAGAACGCAATCTGCTTGTATGGTTACCTCTTTCCTATATACATACATGTAGGATTGAGGAGAAAGCAACCTGCTTGTATGGTTACCTCTTTACTATGTACATACATGTAGGATGGAGGAGAAAGCAACATGCTTGTATGGTTACCTCTTTCCTATGTACATACATGTAGGATTGAGGAGAAAGCAACCTGCTTGTATGGTTACCTCTTTCCTATGTACATACATGTAGGATTGAGGAGAAAGCAACCTGCTTCTATGGTTACCTCTTTCCTATGTACATACATGTAGGATTGAGGAGAAAGCAACCTGCTTGTATGGTTACCTCTTTCCTATGTACATACATGTAGGATTGAGGAGAAAGCAACATGCTTGTATGGTTACCTCTTTCCTATGTACATACATGTAGGATTGAGGAGAAAGCAACCTGCTTCTATGGTTACCTCTTTCCTACATTTGCCAATTTTAATTACAGTATGACATTTCCTAGCCTGGGAACAGGCGTCGATATATTTTTCCTGGTTAGTCAAATAAATAAATAACACCGATATCATTAATTTTACAGACGGATCTGTAGTCCAGTGGTAACACGCTGGACTGGTAATCCAGGGATCGCAGGTTCGATTCCCCGTCTGACCCTAATAAAATTAACAGTCTTTCAGATTGGACATTAAACCGAGGTCTCGTGTCGGTGCTTTACACCGTGCACGTAAAAGAACCAGAGGATACTCTGGAATGGGTCTCTGTCTGTATCATTGCACTATACTCCAAAATCTGAAATACCTAATATCTTCATATGGGCAACCGGTAGCGACGGTAAATAAACGTAAAACACACACACAAATACCATTAATTGTGCCGTATTGAGTTTCTGGTGTCATTTTGCCAGAAGTTAAAAAGTGAAAAATCGACAAACTGGAACCCATGCTAGACATTTCCTACAACGTATCAAATATCAGACATTTAAATATAAATACTATTTTGGATTATACATTTTATGCAAATCATTCTCCATATCCAAACATCTCCTAAATTGAAAACGGCACCAATCTACATAAACGCTATATATAAATATTCAATGCTGCCTTACATACTATCCAAGATAGCTGCCGTAAACACATTTGCCAAGTCATTGTCCACAACATGCTACGTTCTGTAGATGACGCTGACCTATCGACCACCATCAATTGGTTCCCTGGTATGTCTTAGGTTAATGAAAAACAATTTAAAAATAAACAAAATTTGGTTAATTCTCTGGAATATATTTACTATCCGGACAAAACAGCCTTCATTAACTAGCAGTCACAATGTATAGAAACGGCTAATGCCCGTCGGTATTTCACGTCGTGATACTGTATAATTGATTGTGAGGAGATACGGAGATCATACTAGGCTAGTAGGCTCGGTTGTGTAAGCTCTAGAGGGTTATTTAAAGCTGTATGTATATTCAAAACGAGAGACATTCATTCATTTTGCTAGAAACGTATACTACATTAGATGTCAGCTTGTTTGTTTTTACAAGGTCGGTGACTCTACCTCCACAAAACACCAGCTGGAGAGTCGACACGTCATCTAAACTGTCGGCGCGACTTTAAAGCGAAATTACATCGCAAAAAGCAAATACAATGCATTTGTTCACGTATAAATGCATGGCTCCTACACATTCTTCCGAATACATTTCAACACTAACATTGAATCAATAAACAGTGTTTTTGTGGATTGAAAGTATGAGTTCATATGATTTGTCGTTTGTTTGTCATCGGAGTCAATACTAATCGCGAGATATTGTGGTTTGGACATACTTTAACTAAGAATAGTCTACAAATAAATATGCACAAATGTGAGATATAACGGTAAATCTGTACCAGAAATCGTGTTATTCAGGATAAACTATTTATATTAAGCATGTATGTTTACATTATTGTGTTATGTCAACAAACCGCGTATACGATGTTTGTTTATTTGTTGAAATACTCAGTATTTGAGGCACATATTTGGAAACAAATTATACCATATAATAGGAAAATACATTCTGTAGAAATGTGTGTTTTCACTGTTGTAGTGTCGCTTTAAAGATGCATTCCTGTTCAAATTCACTGTCATAATTTCTAGAAAGGTTATAACATTTAATTATACTCATCATAACACCCTTATTACCCAAGTGTGTCAGCAAACAGATGAGCTGGAAGACATTTTAAATGCATTCGAAAATATTAAAAAAAAGATTTGGTCTAACTAAGTTTAAAGTATTTTTTAGAAAAGTATTATCCCGAATTTGGCCGAAACTTCTTCGGCTTTTTCCGCAGCCACTCACATTATGTGTGTGTGTTTTACGTTTATTTATCGTCGCTACCAGTTGCCCATATGAGCGACGCCTCCTGAAGAGATTAGTCATTTTAGATTTTTGGAGGATAGTGCAATGATACAGACAGAGACCCAATTCCAGAGTCTCCTCTGGTTCTTTTACGTGCACGGTGTGCAGCGAGACTGTTTTTTTATTAGGGTCAGACGGGGAATCGAACCTGTGATCCCTGGATTACCAGTCCAGCGTGTTACCACTGGACTACAGATCCGTCTGTTCTCACATTCTAGTCACACGATCGTAATTTAAGTAAATTCTAAAAATAGCGCACGGTATGCAAATTAGTATCACCGACCATTTTCGGGTGGAGGTATTCAAAACATTTCATTTTTGTACCCAGTTGCATCCGCTTAGTAAATCACATTAGCGAAGAACTGAATGCGCGTATGTCTTATTCACACTGCACGTATATAAAGGGATAGGCCTACTCACATACATTCTTTTTGAGCAGCAATAGGCCTACTTCTTTAAGCAAATCACAACAACAACAACACGCAAACACATCAAAAACATAGCCACTGAGGCCCGTCTGTGTGGTATTGGAATAGTATTTCCTTGGTTATAGACTGATCTAATGAGCTGAACTAAGACCACTCATCATCATCATCATCATCATCATCATCATCATCATCATCATCATCATCATCATCATCATCATCATCATCATCACCTTCTCATCATCATCATCATCACTCATCTCATCATCATATCATCATCATAATCATCATCACCACCACCCACCATCATCACCACCATCATCATCATCCTCATCTCATTCATCATCATCATCGCAGCAGCAGCAGCGCAGCAGCAGCAGCAGCAGCAGCAGCAGGCAGCAGCCAGCAGCAGCGCGCAGCAGCAGCAGCAGCAGGCAGCGCAGCAGCAGCAGCAGCAGCAGCAGCAGCAGCAGCAGCAGGCAGCAGCACCATCATCATCATCATCATCACCAACAGCATCATCATCAGCAGCAGCAGCAGCGCGCAGCAGCAGCAGCGCAGCAGCAGCAGCAGCACACACACACACACAGCACACAGCAGCAGCAGCAGCAGCAGCAGCAGCAGCAGCAGCAGCAGCAGCAGCAGCAGCAGCAACAACAACAGTATTAAGCATAACACAACTCTCTATTCTTTCTCTCGCTAATTTATCTCTTCAAATAGAAATAAATCTCCCTGATTAATCAGAAGATATAATGTCCGGTTGTGCTTATCCTAGCTACGCTTCACTTATCATAGAAACAGATGAAAATAGACTTGAGGCAAATCAATTCCCTCTGAAACATAACTGCGTCGTGGGAAGGCGAGCTTAATAATTATTGAGATAGTTCGCTCGCCATATCACCGAACCATCGGGCACCTATGCCCACTTGCTTATTAGGCCGTGCTAAAGTGTCACATTATTTTCTGGAAAGTAATTGATTCGAGGAAAGATAATGTTAAGATAAATCTTTGTTCACGAGAAAATCTACTGCGATTCAATAAATCTGGTTATCGGCATGTACGTAAGCAAATCAATAGCGGATCATACATGTATAATATATGGCTGATCCATAGTAAACAATCGGGCAATAAACGTCCTTAAACCTAGTATATTAAAGCTTGTGAGTAATAATAATAATAATGAAATAATAATATATATTAATACTACTAATAATAATAAAAATAAAGACTTTATTTATCGACTCCATTAGCAACAGTTCTTTCCAAAATATTTGTATTTTAAGCCTGTGTTTTGGGTGTCTATTTATATGATCGACACATACCATCACAAGACATCACATGTTCCAGGGATCGCAGGTTCGATTCCCCGTCTGACCATAATAACATTAACAGTCTTTCAGATGGGACGTTAAACCGAGGTCTCGTGTCGGTGCTTTACACCGTGAACGTAAAAGAACCAGAGGAGACTCTGCAATGGGTCTCTGTCTGTATCATTGCACTATCCTCCAAACATCTAAAATGACTAATCTCTTCAGGAGGCGTCGCTCATATGGGCAACCGGTAGCGACGATAAATAAACGTAAAACCCACACACATGTTAGGGTTTGGAGGATAGTGCAATGAATGATGCATGCAATGGTATAAAACGTTCATTAACATGCACGCTGTAAATCCCGACATGATACGATGTAGATTGTGTCACCAGAGAGACTATCATATTACATGTAGTTATTTTAGTATGGTTTTTAGGGGCGGGTGGAGTGGGGGGGGGGGTTAAAGTCGCCCCAACATATGGCGACTCTCTAGCTATTAATGGTAGAGTAGGAAGACCTCTGAGCATTATTACGGGCACGGACGGACACCCGGGTAGAATCACTGACCATCCTCACGCTAGCTGACATGAAATAATTATACATCCTTAGTTTGATTCGAACCGAAGATACAGTTATGAGGAGTCAATGATTTGATGACCGTTACCACTCGGCCTCGAATACTCCAGTTTTAATATGACATAGCGGCGAAACGAACATACGAATTATGCATGACGAATTCAGCCTGTTAACCGCTAGAATGTTTTGTGAGATGGTATGGTGACCGCCTGACGTTCATAAGCTTTACTTGATAAGAAACAGAAAGTACACATTGACGCATGTACACTTACTACGTAGCCATTGGAGTAATCCGAATGGTGAAATATATAGGAACCATTTGAAAAAATCTGTATGTGAAAGTAGTTCCAAAATACCTTAAAACTTTATTTATTTTACAACGATTGCGAAGCAAGTTTTAGCAACTTATATTAATCACTCTCGTTGGCGCGGGTGTAAGGACGTGTGGGAGGAAACCGGAGTACACGAAGAAAACCCACCTGTTCGATCTGCCGATCATCGTACCATCTCACATACTTCCCGGTCCGAGGATCGAATCCGGGTTATATTGGTGAGAAACGAGCGCGTTAACCATTGCGCTAATTGTAGCCTGGGAACAGGCGTCGATATATTTTGCCTGGTTAGTCAAATAAATATATTTTAACACCGAGACTATTAATTGGGCCGTATTGAGTTTCTGATCATATCAACGCCTGGGGAAACTGGACGGATTGTCCGTGTAATTATTGACTAGAATTAATCCTATTAATAGGCATATTAGCACGTGACTTAATTAATGACGTACTTGAATCGAAAGCGAGGCATTGCAATTTTGCAAGAAGTTAAAAAGTGAAAAATCGACAGACTGGATATCAGGCTACGCTAATCGGACAGTTCCGAAATTGAAAATGCTGAGCAGTACTTCTTTCATTGTAGAACATAAAACACCGAACTAATACAGTTCCTTAATGAGACTCGTACCCATCACCCTCTAAACACGGATATATTGTTGAATGGAAGCGAACGATACAAATAATTAGGAAATAGCTTCATATTCTTGGAAGTGCCAACAAAATACTGATCGATTTTAGATTTTAATTCTTCTTGTTATGTCTTTAAACAATCAAGCACATCCTGAATACATGGTCTTGCGTTTTCTGTTGCTGTTATAACAAGGTCAGACATGCGTAGTCCCCCCTCGCTCATCCTCTCTCTCTCTCTCTCTCTCTCTCGCGCGCGCTCTCTCTCGCGCGCTCTCTCTCATCTCTCACACCTCTCTCTCTTTCTCTCGCTCTCCCTCCCTCTCTCTCAAATCTCTCTCCCTAACCATTTCCCTCCCTCCCCCTCTCCCCATTCCCTCCCGCCCTCTCATCTCCCTTCCCCTCTCTTTCTCCATATCCTTTCCTTTTCATATCACGATAATTGATAAGTGTGTAATTGTGTAATTATCATAGCCTCTTTACCATGTGTCATGAATACTATACAGCGTCTATACCTTGTGTCATGAATACTATACATCACTTTCTAGTCAAGCGTAATGTAAATGCTAACGTATAAGTAGCGATCAAAACATTCACCATTATTATTGCCGTAACAACCATCAATAGATGGAGAGTCATATGGCCTAGGCTTTAAACCCCGAATCCACCCACCCTCTTCAAAACAGAAGTCGCGATAGCGCAGTGGTACTGCGTTCGCTTCAGGTGCGAAAGACCAAGAGTTCGAGCCCCGCTGGACTGTGCCATTAGGCAAGGCATTCAAATTCCACGTTGCCTCTTCTGTCTCTCTCATGGCGATGGATTCCCGCAGGAATGAGCTCTCTCGAGTGATTGATATAAGTTGTACGAACTTGTTTCGCAATCTAGCTAAGCTAAATTTGTATAAACTAATGTTGTAAGAACATGTGACTTGATCCAGTTTCATTTCCTTCACAGGGATTCGGCGCGTTTGGGCGTAAATTTACAAACTATTACCCCCAAACGCGCCGAATCCCTGTGGTTTGCTTCATAATATGCTAACACTATGTAAATTATGATTCATATAATAGAGCAAAAATAAAATATGATGACTTGATGACGTCATTAGGTACAGTGTATCGATTGGTGGATCATTTTATTAACAGTTTTCCAATGACACCAATAGCCATTGCGTATTGATTGGTCGACACTTTTATTCATGCCCCATTTTGTTTGGATGCGCGCTCAATACCCACTATCTTGTAGAAAATGAAATCAGAATGTTTATATTTATGTTTGTAATTGTGACAATTGTGTAATAAGCTAAACAAAATCAACATAAAATGTCAGTTATTGGTGTGTAATGAGGGACCTATTATCTCCCTTGGCAGATAAAGTCCGCTTCCTCGGCAGATAAAGTCCGCTCCCTCGGCAGATAAAGTCCGCTCCCTCGGCAGATAAAGTCCGCTCCCTCGGCAGATAAAGTCCGCTCCCTTGGCAGATAAAGTCCGCTCCCTCGGCAGATAAAGTCCGCTCCCTCGGCAGATAAAGTCCGATGTATCCCTAAATGTATAGCGTTTCAGTTGGAATCCTTTGTGTTTACAGTTGTTCCCAAAGTGTATCCAAATCATGTGAAAAACAAATTACAGATTGTTTACCCATTGGATATAATATCGCAGGGTATCTGTCGAGATATAGTCACATAATAATCATAATATAAGAAAGTGGACGAACATTGATGGCATATAGTGCAAAGGAATCAACGATAAAAACAGAGGAAACAACTCTAAATGTGTGGAGAGTATTCAGGGGTAGTAACTGACCGGTGTCTCTCATTGTGTAATAAGTAAGACAACACCAACATAAACTGTCTTAATGATCATCAATTAGTTGTGTGTAAATTCACTGTAGATAGCTTAGTTTCCATAATTTTCAAATATCGACGTATATGTGGAATTATGATTAGACTACTAATTAACAGTTTCATAACTGAAAGAGAAGATGCAATGTGGAATTTAAATGCCTTGGCTAAGGGCACACTCGTAACGGCTACAGCGGGGCTCGAATGCCGGGCCTTTCGTATCTGAAGCGAACGCGCTATCACTGCGCTACCATGACTTCGAGAATCTTTGGTGTACTTTTCATCAGTTTTAAAAGGTTAAATTCGCCCAATTTTGTAATTATCAATATAGCGATGGGTTAGACATTTAATTTAATATGTTCATATTTTATGTACATGCACAACAATAGTCGGTTCAAAAGCTTACTCATAGCTTGTGTTGTATTGTTGCTCTCTTAGGAGGATAGTGCAATGCTACAGACAGAGACCCATTCCAGAGTCTCCTCTGGTTCTTTTACGGGCACGGTGTACAGCAACGACACGAGACCTCGGTTTTAATGTCCCATCAGAAAGACTGTTACTTTTATTAGGGTCAGACGGGGGATCGAACCTGCGGTCCCTGGATTACCAGTCTTGCTATATTGCCGACTCAAAATAAATATTTTAAACAAATATCTTATCTTAATTTAGTCCTGTAAGATACACATTAAATGGTGACCTGTTGTGTCCAAGTAAAATGATGCGTTTCAACCTCACATGTCACGAAACACTTTGCTGAAACTTCTTTGATACCGAAAATAAATTGTGACCGTCACTGTTTCTCCCATATTCAGTGTTTGTCAGCAAACCAAACCATTAGCCGCTCTATTTTGACGCAATTGGTCGCCAGAAATACAGAGTACATTGTATCTGATATATGCCTATCTGCGTGAATATTCAATTTACAAACACTTACTCCGGTGCTCGCTTGAGTGACTATTAGTAAATTGTATTTATATGTTTACAGTCGTTTTCCTCAGACATGTTTGTATTGTCATGGATACTTTTGTCTGGCAACATTCTGTGTTCATAGCATTACTTGCCACGCGGAACTCCTATCGTTATTCCAACAAGCTTACGTGCAACTTAGTGTCATATTGGTAAAACAATTAAAATCTGTGTGATTTCAACAGCCATTTCACAAAGCTGGCGACATTCGTGTAGATGAAGTAAACATATTACGTGATGACAAGACTTTGAACTTCACCAACATGCTGAGTGACGATGCTCCAACCTTTTATGTCAGATGATGCCACAATACATCAATCTCGGACCTTGCCTTTTGTACTAACTACATATATTGGAATGCTAAGAGCGAAATTGGCGAGCACCTGATTATGGACCCAATTGCCCCTAAGAGGGAACGACATTAATGCCCAGTGAGCCCTATTTCAATTGTCTGAACGATGAACTCTGAATATACACCAGAGTGGAAGATAGATACATTAAGAAAGTAGTGAATGACTTGAACACTAGTATATTGATGGGAGTACAGAGCCTCAGAACACGGGAGTTAGAAAGGACAAAGTTGTCAGACACCAGACGGATTGATGGGAGTACAGAGCCTCCGAACACGGGAGTTAGAAAGGACAAAGTTGTCAGACACCAGACGGATTGATGGGAGTACAGAGCCTCAGAACACGGGAGTTAGAAAGGACAAAGTTGTCAGACACCAGACGGATTGATGGGAGTACAGAGCCTCAGAACACGGGAGTTAGAAAGGACAAAGTTGTCAGACACCAGACGGATTGATGGGAGTACAGAGCCTCAGAACACGGGAGTTAGAAAGGACAAAGTTGTCAGACACCAGACGGATTGATGGGAGTAGACCCTGGGAACACGGGAGTTAGAAAGGACAAAAGTTGTCAGACACCAGACGGTGTGCGGAAATCAATCCCTGACGAGCCAGTAACAGCGCGTTTCAACAAGTCACTTTCAAATTCTATCACAGGAGATAGAAGACGGGGGAGGGGGGGGGGGGTGCGTGCGATGCATTAATGGGATAATCCCGCGATCGTAACCTGTGCTAACTGCATTCAAGGGATAATCTCGCGATCGTAACCCGTGTGAACCACATTAATGGGATAATCCCGTGATCGTAACCCGTATGAACCGCATTAATGGGATTCTCCCGTGATCATAACCCGTGTGAACCGCATTGAAGGGATAATCCCGCGATCGTAACCCGTATGCACCGCATTACTGGGATAATCCCGTGATTGTAACCCGTATGCACCACATTACTGGGATAATCCCGTGATCGTAACCCGTATGAACCGCATTACTGGGATAATCCCGCGATCGTAACCCGTGTGAACCACATTACTGGGATAACCCCGTGATCATAACCCATGTGAACCGCATTAATGGGATAATCCCGTGATCGTAACCCGTGTGAACCGCATTAATGGGATAATCCCGCGATCGTAACCCGTGTGAACCACATTACTGGGATAATCTCGCGATCGTAACCCGTATGAACCGCATTAATGGGATAATCTCGCGATCGTAACCCGTATGAACCGCATTAATGATGGGATAATCTCGCGATCGTAACCCGTATGAACCGCATTAATGGGATAATCCCGCGATCGTAACACGTGTGAACCACATTACTGGGATAACCCCGTGATCATAACCCGTGTGAACCGCATTAATGGGATAATCCCGCGATCGTAACCCATGTGAACCGCATTAATGGGATAATCTCGCGATCGTAACCCGTGTGAACCGCATTAATGGGATAATCCAGTAATCATAACCCGTGTGAACCACATTAATGGGATAATCCCGTGATCATAATCCGTGTGAACCACATTCATGGGATAATCTCGCGATCGTAACCCGTATGAACCGCATTAATGGGATAATCTCGCGATCCGCATTAATGGGATAATCTCGCGATCGTAACCCGTATGAACTGCATTAATGGGATACTCTCGCGATCGTAACCCGTATGAACCGCATTAATGGGATATTCTCGTGATCGTAACCCTTATGAACCACATTAATGGGATAATCCCGCGATCGTAACCCGTATGAACCGCATTAATGAGATAATCTCGCGATCGTAACCCGTATGAACCGCATTAATTGGATAATCCCGTGATCTTTTAAAATTGCCGAAAATAGGCTGGTTTGGAAAAGCGTGGACGCTATTGACGCACATTATAACCGGGTTTCAGTTATTGTTATACCTTTGAGAGTTTACGATGCACACGAAACTGCAATCGCAATATATATTGAGTTATAAGTTCTCAAGTGTCCATTGGGGGATAAGTTGCACGTCAATCAACACAGGTTATCTGCTAGAAGGACCACTCATTATTTCCAATTACTTTACAGCTAACAGTCTGCAAGAGGAATGTCGAATCTTCATTCTCCCCGACACCTGCAATGACAGACAGACACTAAACAAATGAAACACTACCCAATGGAACTATCTGAAACAGGAGCTATGGTTGATGCAGATGAACCTATCTTTGTTACCCGTAGAGAGTGCGTTTAATTGAAAATGGTATTATATGATTATGGACATGAGAAACATTGCTCAGTTACTGCGCCTGAATACAATGTACTCATAAAGCGAGACAATGACGTAAGATATGGTGTAATTTGCAGGTTGGCAAATGGAGGAAACAATATTTAGTGAGGGAGGGGGGCACACATATTTTACAAATAGTTCATGCAAATATAAATAATATTTCGGCAACGATAAACAATATTTGCACAACCTCAATTACATCGTATTTGCCTATGTGAAGTAATTAAACTTTATTTATTTTACAACCATTGCGTAGCAAGTTTTAACAACCTATATTAATCATTCTCGTTGGCGCGGATGAACTCGTATATTTGACCATTCGTGTTGGAGGAAACCCACCTGTCCGATCTGGTGACTACTGTACCATCTCACATAAGTCCCCCGGATCGAACCATGGTTGCATTGGTGAGACGCGAGCGCGCTAACCACTACGCTAATCGGACACCCTCCGAAGTAATAGAAACACAAATAGTGCCTCTATTTGTTTGTGTACCCGAAACTGAGGTGAAGCAATGTACCGTTAATCAACATATAATAACTTGTTTCGCAATCGAGCTAAAATAAATGTGTATAAACTAACCAACATGTCCTTGTTTTCAACAATAAGTGAATGTGAATATCATCAAATGATCCATTATACGACAGGCTAATATGCACTAATTATACAACAGTCACACGGCGACGTCACGCGGGAACAACTGATGTGCACATGTTACAATGGGGCAACTTGTTTTCAAACAACAAGATACACGAACGATATAATTGTCTTTATAGTGTGTTTTTACGTTTATTTATCGTCGCTACCGGTTGCCCATATGGGCGACGCCTCCTGAAGATATTAGTTATTTTAGATTGTGGAGGATAGTGCATGATACAGACACATTTCAGAATCTCCTCTGGTTCTTTTACGTGCACGGTGTAAAGCACCGACACGAGACCTCGGTTTAACGTCCCATCTGAAAGACTGTTAATTTTATTAGGGTCAGACGGGGGGTCGAACCTGCGATCCCTGGATTACCAGTCCAGCGTGTTACCACTGGACTACATATCCGTCTGTAGTTTTTATAGTCGCATCCGCCGAGGCCTTTGGGCGACTGGTTTCCCTAAGTAGATTACGTTATCATCTAAGTTGCTTATGTTGACAACTGGAAAGGCATCTTCCGTTCTTCTCAGAGTGACAAATCATGTATCCATAGTTCGAAGGAGTCCCTTTTAGGGCCACATCCTCCACGATTTGTCAGCTTACAGCAACAATAATGATTCCGGTTTCTTCGCTGGGGTCCTCGCGCCATCGAGAAGTCAACGTCCCACCGTCTTCCTTGAAGGAGAACCGTCCCCTTGAAGGAGCCGGCTAACAACTAAACAAACTATCCGCCGTCGCCAGCACCGAGCATTGCTGCCTCGCCAAGTAGGTAAGTTACTGTGTTTATACTCGTTTAGAGTCACGCGACTTTTGCTGATCCGTCATCGAAGTCCTTGACCCATATTCCTGCTGTAAACTATGCATAGGTCACGACGTACACGTTGTGGAGAAGAGGCCTGGACAAGATACACGCAGCATAAATAACACTAATAACATGTAAGACCGAACGTCGTGACATCGTTATTTCTACTATACGACACTAAAACATTGTTTGTTGTACAAAGCTAACATACATTAAATTATCACTCGTTCAGCACCAGCAATTTCAAATCAATGTACAGATTCTTTAGAAATAATCCTATTTGAAGTTAATGATTATTTCTGTGGCGCGACAGTCGTGAACTAACATTATGCTTTATAGTCTGTGCTGTTAGCAGTGAAGGTGTGATGCAGTGAAGGTAACTATATGTACGATATATATGTACGATCTATATGTACGATCTATATGTACGATCTATAAGTACGATCTATATGTACGATCTATATGTACGATATGTATGTACGATATATATGTACGATATATATGTACGATCTATATGTACGATATATATGTACGATATATATGTACGATCTATATGTACGATCTATAAGTACGATCTATAAGTACGATATGTATGTACGATCTATATGTACGATATGTATGTACGATCTATATGTACGATATATATGTACGATCTATATGTACGATCTATATGTACGATATGTATGTACGATATATATGTACGATATATATGTACGATATGTATGTACGATCTATATGTACGATCTATATGTACGATATGTATGTACGATCTATATGTACGATCTATATGTACGATCTATATGTACGATATGTATGTACGATATATATGTACGATATATATGTACGATATGTATGTACGATATATATGTACGATCTATATGTACGATCTATATGTACGATATGTATGTACGATCTATATGTACGATATATATGTACGATATGTATGTACGATATATATGTACGATCTATATGTACGATATGTATGTACGATCTATATGTACGATATATATGTACGATCTATATGTACGATCTATATGTACGATATATATGTACGATCTATAAGTACGATATATAAGTACGATCTATATGTACGATATATAGATCGTACATATATATCGTACATATAGATCGTACATATAGATCGTACATATATATCGTACATATAGATCGTACATACATATCGTACATATAGATCGTACATATATATCGTACATACATATCGTACATATATATCGTACATATAGATCGTACATACATATCGTACATATAGATCGTACATATAGATCGTACATATATATCGTACATACATATCGTACATATATATCGTACATATATATCGTACATACATATCGTACATATAGATCGTACATATAGATCGTACATATAGATCGTACATACATATCGTACATATAGATCGTACATATAGATCGTACATACATATCGTACTATCTACATATCGTACATACATATCGTACATATAGATCGTACATATAGATCGTACATACATATCGTACATATAGATCGTACATACATATCGTACTTATAGATCGTACTTATAGATCGTACATATAGATCGTACATATATATCGTACATATATATCGTACATATAGATCGTACATATATATCGTACATATATATCGTACATACATATCGTACATATAGATCGTACATATAGATCGTACTTATAGATCGTACATATAGATCGTACATATAGATCGTACATATATATCGTACATATAGTTACCTTCACTGCATCACACCTTCACTGCTAACAGCACAGACTATAAAGCATAATGTTAGTTCACGACTGTCGCGCCACAGAAATAATCATTAACTTCAAATAGGATTATTTCTAAAGAATCTGTACATTGATTTGAAATTGCTGGTGCTGAACGAGTGACAAAAACCAATTGTCTTGAATCAAATGTCACATATTCGTTATTTGTAACCCAATCATGTGTTGATTTATTGTTGTTTTCCCTGTTTTGTGACGTTTGTTATGTTAAACTACCATGAAAACAAGACAACTTAGAAAAGCTCGTGAAGACGAACACTTAGCTTTCCGTCTTAATTACTAAGCATCCGATATTTGAAAATTTGCTAACCAACATGCGAGGACATCTTAACTTCTTAAGCCATACTGAGGTACTCGTGAGCCAATTAGTTGTTTCACGTCATGAGAATCTAACAGACACGCCATCGAGCAGACGACTTTCTCGAAATCAACCTGATCACGTGATTAATGTGATCTTACCTGCATAATTAAAGTTTGTTGTGCTTTCTCCAGCGGTAGCTCAGGTATGCACTGTCCGTGTACTTTCTCCAGAGGTAGCTTCAGTATGCACTGTCCCTGTGCTTTCTCCAGAGGTATCTCCAGTATGCACTGTCCGTGTACTTTCTCCAGAGGTAGCTCCAGTATGCACTGTCCCTGTACTTTCTCCAGAGGTATCTCCAGTATGCACTGTCCCTGTGCTTTCTCCAGAGGTATCTCCAGTATGCACTGTTCCTGTGCTTTCTCCAGAGGTAGCTCCAGTATGCACTGTCCGTGTGCTTTCGCCAGCGGTAGCTCCAGTATGAACTATGCTTGTACTTTCTCCAGAGGTATCTTCAGTATGCATTGTCCCTGTGCTTTCTCCAGAGGTATCTTCAGTATGCACTGTTCCTGTACTTCCTCCAGAGGTATCTCCAGTATGCACTGTCCCTGTACTTCCTCCAGAGGTATCTCCAGTATGCACTGTCCCTGTACTTTCTCCAGAGGTATCTCCAGTATGCACTGTTCCTGTGCTTTCTCCAGAGGTAGCTCCAGTATGCACTGTCCCTGTACTTTCTCCAGAGGTATCTCCAGTATGCACTGTCCCTGTACTTTCTCCAGAGGTATCTTCAGTATGCACTGTCCCTGTGCTTTCTCCAGAGGTAGCTCCAGTATGCACTGTCCCTGTGTTTCTCCAGAGGTAGCTCCAGTATGCACTGTCCCTGTACTTTCTCCAGAGGTAGCTCCAGTATGCACTGTCCCTGTACTTTCTCCAGAGGTAGCTCCAGTATGAACTGTCCCTGTACTTTCTCCAGAGGTAGCTCCAGTATGCACTGTCCCTGTGCTTTCTCCAGAGGTATCTCCATTATGCACTGTCTCTGTACTTTCTCCAGAGGTATCTCCAGTATGAACTGTCCCTGTACTTTCTCCAGAGGTAGCTCCAGTATGAACTGTCCCTGTACTTTCTCCAGAGGTAGCTCCAGTATGCACTGTCCCTGTACTTTCTCCAGAGGTATCTCCAGTATGCACTGTACCTGTGCTTTCTCCAGAGGTATCTCCAGTATGCACTGTCCCTGTACTTTCTCCAGAGGTATCTCCAGTATGCACTGTCCCTGTACTTTCTCCAGAGGTATCTCCTGTATGCACTGTCCCTGTGCTTTCTCCAGAGGTATCTCCAGTATGCACTGTCCCTGTACTTTCTCCAGAGGTATCTCCAGTATGCACTGTCCCTGTACTTTCTCCAGAGGTATCTCCAGTATGCACTGTCCCTGTGCTTTCTCCAGAGGTATCTCCAGTATGCACTGTCCCTGTACTTTCTCCAGAGGTAGCTCCAGTATGAACTGTCCGTGTACTTTCTCCAGAGGTATCTCCAGTATGCACTGTCCCTGTACTTTCTCCAGAGGTATCTCCAGTATGCACTGTCCCTGTACTTTCTCCAGAGGTATCTCCAGTATGAACTGTTCCTGTGCTTTCTCCAGAGGTATCTCCAGTATGAACTGTCCCTGTGCTTTCTCCAGAGGTATCTCCAGTATGCACTGTCGCTGTACTTTCTCCAGAGGTAGCTCCAGTATGCACTGTCCGCGTGCTTTCTCCAGAGGTATATTCAGTATGAACTGTCCGTGTGCTTTCTCCAGAAGTATCTTCAGTATGCACTGTCCGTGTGCTTTCTCCAGAGGTAGCTCCAGTATGCACTGTCCGTGTGCTTTCTCCAGAGGTAGCTCCAGTATGCACTGTCCGTGTGCTTTCTCCAGAGGTAGCTCCAGTATGCACTGTCCGTGTGCTTTCTCCAGAGGTAGCTCCAGTATGCACTGTCCGTGTGCTTTCTCCAGAGGTAGCTTCAGTATGAACTGTCCCTGTATTTCTCCAGAGGTATCTCCAGTATGCACTGTCCCTGTACTTTCTCCAGAGGTAGCTCCAGTATGCACTGTCCCTGTACTTTCTCCAGAAGTAGCTCCAGTATGCACTGTCCCTGTACTTTCTCCAGAGGTAGCTCCAGTATGCACTGTCCCTGTACTTTCTCCAGAGGTAGCTCCAGTATGAACTGTCCGTGTACTTTCTCCAGAGGTAGCTCCAGTATGAACTGTCCGTGTACTTTCTCCAGAGATATCTCCAGTATGCACTGTCCCTGTGCTTTCTCCAGAGGTATCTTCAGTATGCACTGTCCCTGTGCTTTCTCCAGAGGTATCTTCAGTATGCACTGTCCCTGTGCTTTCTCCAGAGGTATCTTCAGTATGCACTGTCCCTGTGCTTTCTCCAGAGGTATCTTCAGTATGCATTGTCCCTGTGCTTTCTCCAGGGGTAGCTCCAGTATGCACTGTCCCTGTGCTTTCTCCAGAGGTATCTTCAGTATGCACTGTCCCTGTGCTTTCTCCAGAGGTATCTCCAGTATGCATTGTCCCTGTGCTTTCTCCAGAGGTATCTCCAGTATGCATTGTCCCTGTGCTTTCTCCAGGGGTCACGGATACTGTTACATTTTAACGGTGTCCATGACTGATTTAATCCGTTTGTTATATATAGTAAGTAACATTAAATTTGAAATTTGTTTGTTTATTCGGGTTTTGCGCCTTCATCAGCAAGTTCTGATCTGTCTGATCTGGTTCTCTGCTTTGTGCAAAGTCGCTTTTATGCGACATTGCCGGTGAAATAGTTACGTGCAGGACTATGCATGCAATTGCATTAAGTTTCACTAACCACCAGTATCACCTGTGGATAGTGTCACTCGTGATATTAAATCTAAATCTAAATCTAAATCGATCATACACTGAAACGAATAGGCAATGTCTTCATAATTTAGAAATAAACTGCACAGTAGGAAATGAATATTCATAATAAACGGAAATTATTTCAGATAAGTCCACGGAAATTAATTCACTGTGTCTTTCAGATTCGTGTTACTGTGTGTCACGCAACTGTTTGTATGTTGTGTGCATATCATCTATTTTTGTTTTGATATATTTATTCATCGTCGCCCCCCCCCGCTTAATCAGGGCGACGCCCAAGAAGTATATTAGTCATACTATGCATTTTGGAGAATCATGCTACAGAAGACGCACGCTCCAATTCCAGAAGTGTGGGTGTGTGGTTTACGTTTATTTATCGTCGCTACCGGTTACCCATAATTATGAGCGACGCCTCATTTTAGGTTTTTGGAGGATAGTGCAATGATACAAACAGAGCCCCATTCCAAAGTCTCCTCTGGTTCTTTTACATGTACGGTGTACAGCACCGACACGAGACCTCGGTTTAACGTCCCACCTGAAAGACTTTTAATTTTATTAGGGACAGACGGCGGATCGAACTTGCGAGTCCTGGATTACCAGTCCAGCGTGTTACCACTGGACTACAGATCCGTCTGTAATTCCAGAAGCAGCCATCATGGTTCTTTTACATGCTCGTTGAGGCCGCCTTCATGGTCGAGTGGTTAAGGTCACTGACCTGTGCACCACTTTGTAACTCTATCAACACTGATGGTCACTGTTTCGAGCCCGCTCGGGCCGTGTCTCTTTATATGAAAAGGTTGGTAATTTCTTATGGAGGTTGGTGCACCAAGTACTGGTTAACCGCTGGAGCCTGCCTAGGAAAGGTGTTGAAAAATATAGCCAAAATGGTGATGATGAAGGCGTAAAATCCGAACAAACAAACAAACACATGCTCGATGTATATAGCACCGATATTTTAGACCCCTGTTTATAATCATGTGGCTGTCCGATTAGCGCAGTGGTTAGCGCGCTCGCTTTTCGCCAATGCAACCCGGGTTCGATCCTCGGACAGGGAAGTATGTGCGATGGTACAGTGGTCGCCAGACCGGACAGGTGGGTTTTCTCCGGGTACTCCGGTTTCCTGCCACACGCTTTCATCCGCGACCAAGGAGAGTGATTAATATAAGTTGTTAAAACTTGCTTCGCAATCGTTGTAAAATAAATAAAGTTTAAACTTATAATCCCATTTAAAATACTGTTGTTATTAGTTGTGTCATACGAGGCAATTGGAACTGAGAAACCTGGATTCACGTGTTAAACGTTATTACCTACCTATAGATCTGTGATTTTTTTTGATTTTTTATTTTTTATTCCACATTCAACATAGATTACAATTATTTTTAACACATTTACAATAATTATACTGCTCATAGTGAATTTACATCATAGTACATTCATGATTCGATGGTATTCCATCAAACTATGAATATTTCGGACCAAAAACCATTTATTGTGAACTTTTTGGTGGATATCTTTCTGAGAAAAAGTTGGCTTGTAGATGGTAGTTGGTTATTCAGCTGCTTACTGGCGAATACACAGCCATATGTTTATTGAGATGTTTATTGAGATGTTTCTACGCGAATACACAGCCAGATGTGTATTGAGATGTTTATTGAGATGTTTCTACGCGAATACACAGCCATGTGTTTATTGAAATGTTTATTGAGTGTTTCTATGCGAATACACAGCCATTTGTTTATTGAGTTGTTTATTGAGATGTTTCTACGCGAATACACAGCTATTTGCTTATTGAGTTGTTTATTGAGATGTTTCTACGCGAATACACAGCCATTTGCTTATTGAGATGTTTATTGAGATGTTTCTACGCGAATACACAGCCATTTGCTTATTGAGTGGTTTATTGAGATGTTTCTACGCGAATACACAGCCATGTGTTTATTGAGATGTTTATTGAGATGTTTCTACGCGAATACACAGCCAGATGTTTATTGAGAAGTTTCTACGTGAATACACAGCCATGTGCTTATTGAGATGTTTATTGAGATGTTTCTACGCGAATACACAGCCAGATGTTTATTGAGATGTTTATTGAGATGTTTCTACGCGAATACACAGCCATGTGTTTATTGAGATGTTTATTGAGATGTTTCTACGCGAATACACAGCCATGTGCTTATTGAGATGTTTATTGAGATGTTTCTACGCGAATATACAGCCAGATGTGTATTGAGATGTTTATTGAGATGTTTCTACGCGAATACACAGCCAAGTGCTTATTGAGATGTTTATTGAGATGTTTCTACGCGAATACACAGCCAAGTGTTTATTGAGATGTTTATTGAGATGTTTCTACGCGAATACACAGCCATGTGCTTATTGAGATGTTTATTGAGATGTTTCTACGCTAATACACAGCCATTTGCTTATTGAGATGTTTATTGAGATGTTTCTACGCGAATACACAGCCATATGTGTATTGAGATGTTTATTGAGATGTTTCTACGCGAATACACAGCCAGATGTGTATTGAGATGTTTATTGAGATGTTTCTACGCGAATACACAGCCAAGTGTGTATTGAGATGTTTATTGAGATGTTTATTGAGATGTGTCTACGCGAATACACAGCCAGGTGTTTATTCAGATGTTTGTTGAGATGTTTCTACGCGAATGCACAGCCAGGTGTTTATTCAAATGTTTATTGAGATGTTTCTACGCGAATGCACAGCCAAGTGTTTATTGAGATGTTTATTGAGATGTGTCTACGCGAATACACAGCCAGGTGTTTATTAAGATGTTTCTACGCGAATACACAGCCAGGTGTTTATTCAAATGTTTATTGAGATGTTTCTACGCGAATGCACAGCCAAGTGTTTATTGAGATGTTTATTGAGATGTGTCTACGCGAATACACAGCCAGGTGTTTATTGAAATGTTTATTGAGATGTTTATTGAGATGTTTCTACGCGAATACAGTCAGATGTTTATTAAGATGTTTCTACGCGAATACACAGCCAGGTGTTTATTCAAATGTTTATTGGCGTATACACAGTCAGGTCTTTATTCAGATGTTTATTAAGATGTTTCTATGCGAATACACAGTCATGTGTTTATTCAAATGTTTAATGAGATGTTTCTATGCGAATACACAGCCAAGTGTTTATTCAAATGTTTATTGGCGAATACACAGTCAGATACAAGCCACCTTCACATACCTCTTACCTAGAGTACATACTAAATGTAAACAATGCCCGAATACAGTGAATACTCTCTATGGTATTATTTGAAAAACGGGACCTCTGTGATCGAGTGGTTAAAGGCCTGCAGGTTGACCTATATTTGACCTTAAACACACGAGGAATAGCGGTACAAATATGACGGTCGACGCACTAAACACACGAGGAATAGCGGTACAAATCTGACGGTCGATGCACATCGTATTTGCCACATGCGAGGCCCTGCATGGTATGCATCTAATACATGAGCACCACTTATATCTATTATGACCCACGTACATATCAGAGGTTATAAATTGCTGAAATTGAAGTTCTGTATTTTTATAGTACTTACAACTGGTATAACAAATTCAACTCCACTTATGGCCCAAATAAGGCTGGTTGCGCGGGTTAGGCAGCCAGTTCCTGCATTGCTGTACCACACATTCAGGCATCAGTTCCCTCTTATGCCAAGTACAGTCTCCTCTTCTAGCCGCTACTTTTCTCTCTATATATCTGACATCTTTCCATGCGCCACAATTATATAGCATTGCCCAAAACCTCCTGTATAGAAGCTTTCTTTCATGTGAATTTAGATTATGCGGTGGACGATTATTAGCAGGCCACCAAAGTTGTTTGTTCTGTTCATTTATTATGCAAGGGGAACACAAGCACAGTGGACACTCAGCAACACCTTCAGCATGCTGAGGCATAGGGGGAGGTACGTAAGCAGCCTCTGCAACGGGCATGGCGGTGGCTGTTTCTTCTATTTCCATCTCTACGTCCCAGTTCTTATTTTGCAAGAAAGTCAGCAATTCTTTTCTCTGCTCATCAGTTACATACATTGTTATTTTACTCAATGGCATCTTGTAGAAATCGGCAGAATATGTGTAATACTCGTATGTTCAAGAGATTATAATTATAATATTATACATGTACTCATAGCATTCACTGTGATTATTATGTAGCATCAATATCGGTAAACACACACTGACACAGAGAAATATTTAAAATATAACAGAAAACTTGCGAATAATACTGTAGATATATAATTAAATGAAGTATGAAGGTTACCATATAACGAACACATATAGTTTATTCATATAAATACATACATATTATATACATACATATTTGATTAGGTCAACACATGAACTGAATTTTGAATTAGATTGCACAGATCACAACCATAGCGCACATTATACATGCATACAAATTATCAGTCTCAGTGATTACGCTACGGCTGATGAGGCACCTACATAACATGTAATCTATGTCCCTGGGCTGATCTGGATTATGTAGTTTGAATACTCATAACTATCAATTTTCTTTACAATCAATAATATACGTTTACTTAAATTGTCATGGCCTCATTTTGACTAATTCTCAGCTCACAGAGTGATCGTGCATATTAACCGTTAGAAAATACCTACATACGCCAAATTATACTGAATGTACTGCTACATTGTTGATACAAGCCACTAATCACATGGAACAGGTAGTAAAGTATAAATCTTTACAATTGGACGGGGTCAAACTGCAGGCCTTTAATGTCGTTGCCTTTAAATCAATTGGGTGCCCGTCCGTGTCTGAAATACTGCTCGGAGGGGCACCCGAATTCATCATCCAACAATAATAGCTGGATAGCCGCCGGTTGGTCTAAGTTGTTGGTTCGACCTTAGTTTAATCATATTTTATTGGTCGATTCATTTTACATATATATAATACAAAACATGACAATTTCAATACAGACGGATCTGTAGTCCAGTGGTTAACAGGCTGTACTGGTAATCCAGGGATCGCAGGTTAGATCCCCCGTCTGACCCTAATAAAATTAACAGTCTTTCAGATGGGACGTTAAACCGAGGTCTCTTGTCGGTGCTATGCACCGTGTACGTAAAAGAACCAGAGGAGACTCTGGAATGGGTCTCTTTCTGTATCATTGCACTATCCTCCAAAATTTAAAATGACTAATCTCTTCAGGAGGCGTCGCTCATATGGGTAACCGGTAGCGACGATAAATAAACGTAAAACTCACACACAATATTTCAATTTCAACAATTTCAAGAAATGCAAATGGGTAGTGCTACAAGTTCTAGCAACGTTCGACGTTAACCATCAACACAAACACAAAACATTATTTGGAAAATGAATACTGTTTATAAATCTGAAATAACATGTATATATAGTATACCATCATAGTATGCAGCAGAATCGTTTATAAGTGTAAGCTTACAAGTTGAAGTTCTAATCTGTTGCACCGAGGAGTCAAACGTTTTTCTTGCACTCAGGAGTCGGACGTTTTCTAATAAATGTATTTGCTTAACGGTGCTAGGTAAACAATTCAATCAATTGAATGTTATTATACGATTCTCGGCAAACAGTTTACGTTAAGCTAATGACTGCTTGTGATATGCTCACCTAGATCTGCCTCCGTATCTGATCTGGCGATGATGCAGGAGCGACCGTGAAGGTATCAGCACCAATATCGATAACACGCGCGTCTGAAACAAACAGCAAACCTATTGTACGCGAACATTAGACAGTACAGAGCAATGGCAAAGATGGATGTGAATTTGTTTCTTATTAAGGCTTTTCAGTTAAAATGATTCCAGTACGAAGCGATATTGTAAATACATAATTGGTGATGGAGTATTGATCTTGGTAATACATTACAACTCACTAATTGTATCAGGACGGCGAATTTCTAAGAATTGTTCTATTCTATCAGTTACATGTAACATGGCTAATACAATGAAATTGTATAATTAATTTAGAGCTGAAAATAAGTCAAGAAGAAAATATTGAAATCGAGATAGATATGTGACTTTGTCTAGCAGGAGACGTGCGGATGTGATGTAAATAGTACACGCTGGGGGAAGGCATGACAACTACCAGTTATATGTGACTGCGTTCTTGGTAGAAATCTGACAGAGCCGAAGACGCGGAATAGGAAACGTGAGTGGAATACGGCGCTTTGGTCAGTTTAGTATTGACCGTAAAGCAATATGTGTTGCAACTAACAATCTGGCTAGCGTAACGAGTATGCACTTGTAGCAATGCATAATATAATATGCCTTATTATAGAATTGTAATACTTATATTTAAATACATTAATTAATGCTTATTTTCTTGATAGCACTTATATTGGATTTCGTTAAAATATTGGGCGTTAGGACAGGAATTAAATAAGGATAACAATCGAGTATATTATAAAAGAAAGGATTAGGCTGGACTAATAGTCTATGCTTGTACAACACAGAGGCAATCTGCCTCACTTCTACTGGTATTCTATGAGTTGTACTAGCCTGGATCGCCGCCGAATGTTAGGACACTGTGCACAGCGGTATAGCAATTTATAAGAGAGATTCGTAGCTGAATTAAATAACAACAACTGATTTCAAAGGAATTCTAGTATTGGGACGTAACCTACTATACACGCTACCGATTTTGAACGATTTCTGTTTGTCACTTCAGTATAATAGCTGTGAAAATGGAATTAGACAGCAAGCTCGAGGCAAAACGTGAAACACGTAGTTTGAAGAGAGAATTGTGCAATTTTCAAGGTGTATTTAACACGCTATTTACAATATTTTTCATAGTATCATCCGTTGGTCTATGGGCATGTCTTGTTGAGATTAACAAATTAAAGCAGTCGACAAACGTGCTCGTCGAACGGTTATCTCAAATGAGCGGCAATTCACAGCGTGGCAACGTACAAGACTTAAATACGATATTTCCGGAGATATTTAATAATGGGTACCGAACATCTAACATAGACGAAAACATTCATGCGGAAACATTTACAAATAGGGAGAGTGTAGGAGATGCCGTTAGACATGTCAATAAACGTGCTGCAATACCGACACACATGACGTACGACCCGCTGTCTCCACAAAAGGTGAGTTTAATATAGTTAGGAAAATTGTCTTCAAAATATCACATAGTCAAACACACACATATATATATATATATATCCTGTACGTACACTGTATTACACAATCTAACTCGGGTACAAGATGTACTGTATCCTGTATGTACAATGTATTACAAAAAAATTGCTATATATATAGTCTACATCCGTTATGTCAAAGTAGGTTATGTCGAATTATCCGGTTATCTCGAAGTCGGATCAAAGTCCCGTTTCAGAAACTATCATTTTACATATAACTTGCTCCACTTATATCGAATTTCGTTACGTCAAACTTCGGTTATGTCGAAGTATTTTTCTCGGTCCCACGGAATTCGACATAGCGGAAGTAGACTGTATACCTGGTCAGGAAATTCAAATTGCAGTGTATATTCTGGAGCAGGTCCCACTTATAATGCATTATAGTTCCATAACTACAAAATATATTTACTTTGTGTGTTTACGTTCATTTATCGTGTATTATGTGTGTGTTTTACGCTTATTTATCGTCGCTACCGGTTGCCCATATGAGCGACGCCTCCTGAAGAGATTAGTCATTTTAGATTGTAGAGGATAGTGCAATGATACAGACAGAGACCCACTCCAGAGTCAGCTCTGGTTCTTTTACGTGCACGGTGTAAAGCACCGACACGAGACCTCGGTTTAATGTCCCATCTGAAAGACTGTTAATATTATTAGGGTCAGACGGGGGATCGAACCTGCGATTCCTGGATTACCAGTCCAGCGTGTTACCACTGTACTAAAGATCCGTCTGTTCGTGTATTGTGTACACGTATTAAGTATTTATACTGACAGCGTCACTTCGTGACCACGCTAGATGAAACGTGTGCATATGCCCTGCCACAGCACACTTTGCATTTTGAGGTGTACGTGTATGTGGGGGCGGGGGGAAGGGTAAAGTCGTATACTGACAGCGTCACTTCGTGACCACGCTAGATGAAACGTGTGCATATGCTCTGCCACAGCACACTTTGTATTTTGGGGTGTATGTGGGGGCGGGGGGGGGGTGGGTAAAGTCACACAACAGCTCAGCTCATATGCGACTCTCCAACTATGATTGGCTGAGGTAGACCCCGGGTGCTCCTACGAGTAGTAGTTCAAGCACCAACGGGCAACAGGGTAGAATCAACAACATACCGCTAGCCAGGTGGATAGCTACATCTCATGCAACAATTCGAAAACCCCCAGTGGGATTCGACGTGATTTGAAGTCAGCCACCTTAATAACTCGGCCACACAGGCACCATCACACTGTTGAAATTAACAGTGTATTGTGAAGCAAACACATTCAAGTAATGTTCCCTGCTCCCATAACTTCCAATATAAAATGTATTATTTCAAATTGAGTCTTTAGAATGTGTGTCTTAAAGCGACACTACATCGATGAAAACGCAAATGTCTGCAGAATGTAATTTCCAAATATATGGTATAATGTTTTTACAAATATTTGCCTCAAAAACTGAGTATTTCAACAAAGTATGTAAATATGGTCGACAGTCATGCGTAATACAATGCGTGTATCCTGAATAACATGATTTATGTTACAGATTTACCGTTATATCTCACATGTGTACCTATGCATATTTAATTGTAGACTAATCTTAGTTAAAGTATCGCTAAACGAAAGTATCGCGCGATTAGTATTGACTCCAATGACAAAGAAACGTCAATTCAGGAGCGTGGATGACCGTTATATGAAATCCTACTTTCATTTTTGAAGTTTGTAGAACACATATACACTGTTTATTGATTCAATGTTAGTGTTCGAATATATTGAGCAGAATTTGTAGTAGCAATGCATTTATACGTGAAAAAATGCATTTTATTTGCGTTTGGTGATATAATGTCGCTTTAACAATAGGGCTTTAAACAGCCTACAACTGCACTAAATGGGTTGGCATTATGACTGTGTGTTTTCTGTGCATTTCTGATATATTTAATTGGTTTTGTTTCACAAACGTAATGCATACGAAGGTAACCAACTGGGAAAACTCCCCAACTCGTATCTAAGGAAATTGACACATAGACTGTTGGAGTCGACGCGCCGTGAAATTAACTTGTGACCGTTGACTGTAATTCATTACCCTATCTCACGAAATTCTACATAGCTCGAATACAACAATGTTCTAAGCGGCAGACGGTGACTTTTTAACGTAGATGTGTTTTGTTTCTCGTATATGATGACAACAAAATGAAAATAATATGTGTTATATGTGGGAGTGAACTGCTCAGTACACGTACATGACGCAGTAAATCTTGTACCCGAGTTAGATTGTGTAATAGTGTACGTACATGATACAGTACATCTTGTACCCGAGTTAGATTGTGTACGTACAGGATATAGTACATCTTGTACCCGAGATAAATTGTGGACGTACAGGATACTGTACATCTTGTACCCGAGTTAGATTGTGTAATATATTGTACATACAGGATACAGTGCATATTGTACCCGAGTTAGATTGTGTAATACATTGTACATACAGGATACAGTACATATTGTACCCGAGTTAGATTGTGTAATATATTGTACTTAGAGGATACAGTCTTGTACCCGAGTTAGATTGTGTAATATATTGTACATACATGATACAGTACATATTGTACCCGAGTTAGATTGTGTAATTTGTATACAGGATACAGTACATATTGTACCCGAGTTAGATTGTGTAATACATTGTACTAAGGATACAGTACATATTGTACCCGAGTTAGATTGTGTAATACATTGTACATACAGGATACAGTACATATTGTACCCGAGTTAGATTGTGTAATACATTGTACATACAGGATACAGTACATATTGTACCCGAGTTAGATTGTGTAATACATTGTACATACAGGATACAGTACATATTGTACCCGAGTTAGATTGTGTAATACATTGTACATACAGGATACAGTACATATTGTACCCGAGTTAGATTGTGTAATATATTGTACATACATGATACAGTACATATTGTACCCGAGTTAGATTGTGTAATACATTGTACATACAGGATACAGTACATATTGTACCCGAGTTAGATTGTGTAATACATTGTACATACAGGATACAGTACATATTGTACCCGAGTTAGATTGTGTAATACATTGTACTTAGAGGATACAGTACATATTGTACCCGAGTTAGATTGTGTAATATATTGTACATACATGATACAGTACATATTGTACCCGAGTTAGATTGTGTAATACATTGTACGTACATGATACAGTACATATTGTACCCGAGTTAGATTGTGTAATACATTGTACGCACAGGACACAGTGCATATTGTACCCGAGTTAGATTGTGTAATATATTGTACATACATGATACAGTACATCTTGTACCCGAGTTAGATTGTATAATACATTGTACGCACAGGATACAGTACATCTTGTACCCGAGTTAGATTGTGTAATACAGTGTACATACAGGATACAGTACATATTGTACCCGAGTTAGATTGTGTAATACACTGTACATACAGGATACAGTACATATTGTACCCGAGTTAGATTGTGTAATACATTGTACATACAGGATAATGTACATATTGTACCCGAGTTAGATTGTGTAATACATTGTACATACAGGACACAGTGCATATTGTACCCGAGTTAGATTGTGTAATGCATTGTACGCACAGGATACAGTACATCTTGTACCCGAGTTAGATTGTGTAATACATTGTACGTACATGATACAGTACATCTTGTACCCGAGTTAGATTGTGTAATACATTGTACGTACAGTATACGTACATCTTGTACCCGAGTTAGATTGTGTAATGCATTGTACGCACAGGACACAGTACATCTTGTACCCGAGTTAGATTGTATAATACATTGTGCGTACATGCTACAGTACACCCGGGTCACATACACTTGCAGTTGATGTGTACAACACAGTATCCACGCTACAATACAATATACTTGTAAAAAACAAAGACCATGCCTCAAATACTGCTCAGATGGGCATCCGGGGATCTTCATGTCAGGAGCATGGCTGACCATTATATGAATTCCTACAATCACGTTTGATAGTTTGTTGACATGCAGAAACACATTGTTTATTGTTTGAAAGTTAGTGTTCGAATTAGTTCGGAGGAAATTACAGTATCACTGCTATTGATACGTAAAAATGCATTTTATATTACTTTTTACGATGTAATGTCGCTTTAAACAGTCTCTTTGATTTTTCGTTCGATGTTCATCGTAGCTCCGTTGCTCCATAACTTTTTTATGCATTTATTTATCGTCGCTACCGGTTGCCCGTATAAGCGACGCCTCTTGAAGAGATTAGTCATTTTAGATTTTTGGAGGATAGTGCAATGATACAGACAGAGACCCATTCCAGAGTCTCCCCCTGGTTCTTTTACGTGCACGGTGTAAAGCAACGACACGAGACCTCGGTTTAAAGTCGCATTTAAAGTTAATTTTATTAGGGTAAGCGGTTATGTCGAAGTATTTTGTTCGATCAGACGGAATTCGACATAACGGATGTAGACTAATAATAATAATAATAATAATAATAATTAAAAAAATAAATAAATAATAATAATAGTAATAATAAAGACTTTATTTTACGAGAGAACTCATTTAACAAAAGTTAATCTACCAGGAGGCCCTCAACATATATACAACTCAAATTACTATAAGTGAAAACTGCATATTGGAATTATATAGTAATGTTAAAGCTGAAAAGTAGAGAAACTATATATAATATGATATGGAATTTGATGATATATGGAATTGTCTAGCAGAGTGTAAAAGGGAGAATGAGACAATAAATGACAATAAATCTATATAACAATGTGCATATATCACGTATAAGGGTATCTTGAGAATAGTATTTAATCAGTTTAAAGACAGCCATTCACAGAATCTAGTGACTACTGCAATGGTAATGCTCAACTGTGCCAATGACTGTGTACACTATCATCTGAAGTAATTTACTTGACGTGATATTTCTACATACTATCAAAATATTGCATTCACTACATGCCTACCATTGCTTAGGCATTGTGCCCGAGATTACATGCATTAACTTCTGATCTTTGGCATTATTTCACAAATATTGAACATTCACGATATTGGATTTGGATCAAGTTGAATCTTCATTTCCACTAAAATCTCATGATATTCCACAAATATCGGTTAGAAATATCCAACATAATTATTATTATTATTATTATTCTACCAGATTTGTATAGCACTCTTTTCATACAGACATTATAACGTTCAAAAGTGTTTAACATTAATTTAGCGTAGTAACACATTTTTACAACACACATTACAATAGTCAACATTAAGGACAACAATTTGGTAGGAACAAAAATAAAATAGTAATAAAACAATATAAAATGTTTATCAAAAATATTAAAAAAGGACCCAAAGGGATAAAGGTTAAGAATTAAAATGCAAAATGCACATCGTTAGATGGAACACACCAAAACTAAAATCTACTTCCAAGAAGTGTATCACAGAGTGTAGCCGGTCCAGTGATTGGGTGGATCCCTACCTACGAGGCTCCCGCTACATCTCTCCTCGGAATAGACTCGTGTATCACAGAGTGTAGCCGGTCCAGTGATTGGGTCGATCCCTACCTACGAGGCTCCCGCTACACCTGTGACACTCTCCTCGGAATAGACTCGTGTATCACATAGTGTAGCCGGTTCAGTGATTGGGTCGATCCCTACCTACGAGGCTCCCGTTACATCTCTCCTCGGAACAGACTCGTGTATCACAGAGTGTAGCCGGTCCAGTGATTGGGTCGATCCCTACCTACGAGGCTCCCGTTACACCTCTCCTCGGAATAGACTCGTGTATCACAGAGTGTAGCCGGTCCAGTGATTGGGTCGATCCCTACCTACGAGGCTCCCGCTACATCTCTCCTCGGAATAGACTCGTGTATCACAGAGTGTAGCCGGTCCAGTGATTGGGTCGAACCCTACCTACGAGGCTCCCGCTACATCTGTGATACTCTCCTCGGAATAGACTCCATTTGACTGTTACACCAATTCTAAAATGTTTCTTGTAGTTTACACTCCATAGTGTTTCTTGAACATGTGTGTCTTTAACTTTGTTTTGAATGCTATGGAAAATAATAATTGAATGCAATAAATTTGAGAGTGAGTTTAACTATATTTTCTATGCCGTATATAGGGATTCGGCAGTTTGTTTGGAATAAGATTAGGTCATAAAGAAAACGAGACACTGCATGAGCTGTTAAATTTCTTGAGATTTTACGTTTGTTCACAGGAACTCTCTCTCTCAGGAATTCCCATGTATTAAACAAGATTATGACAACCCTGTCACTACCTTCCAAGCCTAACTATTGACTATAATAAATAACACGGAAGGAGGCCAAAGATAACATTTATATTAAGTCGGCAATACAGGGGTGCATTCATCTTAGTGTTGGGGTCAGGGGGGAATAAACTGTGAACTATTATCCTTGTTAATCTTTGAATGATTTATTTGCAGGAATAAGGAGTCACGAGTAGGGAAGGTCTTATTTATGTCAAGTCGATAGCATGTTAATGCAACAACTCTATATTGTTTTCCCACAGATTTGTACATTTACATACTCCATATGGATTGAACTTTCGAACTTCGGCGTTAACATGATAGGGGATAGCCGACGTGTCCGCCTTTGTCAATATAAGGAACAGCAAACTTGTCCGCCTTGTCTAGACAAGGGGACAACCCGCATGTCCGCCTTTGTTCAAAGCAAATGCTGCCGTCTACTATATTAAATGCCACCAGACTAAACGCGGACACAGTAATGGACTTTCAATGTACAGTCAAACCTGTGTTAGTGGTCACCTTTATTAAGCAGCCAACCTGTATTAAGCAGCCAACCTGTATTAAGCAGCCAGTTTCCAGATTCCCAATATGCTGTTTTATTATACATTTGACCTCTATTAAGCAGCCACCTGTGCTAAGCAGCCACTTTCTGTGACTCCCTTGGCTGGCTGCTTAAGACAGGTTTGACTGTATATCATATCTAATTGTGTATATTGTTACGTCATAATAACTTTTTCTAATACGTTTATTTATCGGTACCCCCTGGTTAGTTTATACACATTTATTTTTAGCTCGATTGCGAATAAAGTTCTTTCAACTTATATTAATCACTCTCGAGACCTCATTCCTGATGGAATCCATCACCACGAGGGAGAGAGAAGAGGCAATGTGGAATTTAAATGCCTTGCCTAAGGGCACAATCGTAACGGCTCCATAGTAACCCCCTGGTTAATCGGGGCGATGCCTCAAGAGGTTAGCGCGCTCGCTTCTCACCAATGATATCCGGGTTCGATCCTCGGACCGGGAAGTATGTGAAGTACGATGGTTGCCAGATCGGACAGGTGGGTTTTCTCTGGGTACTCCGGTTTCCTCCCACATGAATGACCACATATACGCTTTCATCCGCGCCAACGAGAGTGATTAATATAAGTTGTTAGAACTTGCTTCCAGCAATCGTAAAATAAATAAAGTTTATCGGAGGATAGTGTAAGATAAGATAAAATAAGCCACTCAAATTTCAGCAGCATCCCTGGTTCCTGTACATGCCCCATGTATAGCACAGATACATATCTGCACATCGCTATATATATGTATTGTCATTAATTGTCTCATTCCCCTTATTATCATATTCCATAACATATTATAAATTATGTAGTCTCTCTACTTTTCAGCTTTAACATTACTATAAATTATAATGCATATGTGTAGTTTTCACTTATAGTCCTATCTTTAATTGTATTTGATTTGTTGAGGGCCTCATGGTAGATTAACTTTTGTCATAAAATAAAGTCTTTATATGCAGTTTTCACTTATGGTCCTATCATTTGATTTGTATATATGTAGAGGGCCTCATGGTAGATTAACTTTTGCTAAACGAGTTCTCTCGTAAAATAAAGTCTTTATTATTATTATTATTATTATAGATGAGATCTCGGTTTATATTATAGTCCCATCTGAAATACTGTTAATGTTATTAAGATCAGACGTGTGTGTGTTTTACGTTTATTTATCGTCGCTACCGGTTGCCCATATGAGCGATGCCTCCTGAAGAGATTAGTTATTTTAGATTGTTGGAGGATAGTGCAATGATACACACAGCGAGAGACCTATTCCAGAGTCTCCTCTGGTTCTTTTACGTGCACGGTGTAACGCACCGACACGAGACCTCGGTTTAACGTCCCATCTGAAAGACTGTTAATTTTATTAGGGTCAAACGGGGGATCGAACCTGCGATCTCTGAAAGACTGTTTAGGATCAGACGGGGGCAGGTTTGTACTTATATAATGACCGGTTTCTGTATTACTCTATGCGAACCCGCGTAATCCAGATGTTTTATATACAAGTGAGTAAGTGGATAGTTGCGTGTGGAATGAATACATCAAATTGCTACATTGCATGTTCCTCATATTCCAGGAGTTGCTGTTTGCATTCGTAACTATAGCGTAAGGCGGAATAAATTTCCAATAACCACGAATAAAAGTTGAGAAATCTTGTTTCCTAATGTCTTCGTAAGTTATATAACGGATTGTTAATACATTAAATTGACTGCTTACGATCATAAATTATATGTTTCCAACACGAACCACATTGCTGAGTATCTGTAGCTGTACGTAACACACGATCCTACTCAATTATAAGTATCATGGAAGGAGAGCGCCGGTGACTCGGTGGTTAAGGTAGTTGGCTACACATCCAACTCTCGTCCCTCATGGCTGTAAAGTCGAATCCTACTGAGGGCGTCGACTTGTTTCTGGCGAGGTAGCTATCCAGCTGGCTTGCGGTAGGTCAGTGGTTCTTCCCCGATGCACGTACGTGACTGAAATACTGATCGGAGGAGCATCAGGGGTCTTTCTATGCCAATATAATATTAATTATAGCGGGAGCGTCGCCATAATAGTATGGCTGAGCCTGTTGGTGCGACTTTGGTTTAAGCATATTTATTCGATAATAATGTACATTACATATACATTGTATACAAAACGAAAATGGATTAAATCGGAAGCTTAAAGCTTATTGAGATTTTGGTGCGACTTTAACCCATTCAACCCCAAGTAACTGACATGGACTGGTGCATGACATTTTAGACCAATACATTAATAAGAAAATTACCTTTGGACCAGTTCATTTATCAAAATGGGTAATTTTATCTAAAAATAGTAATAATTATTACTGGCAATAAATGCAGATCCTGATGAAACGGTTCGTCACGAGCCGGCTCATCTGGATCTACACTTTTTGTAAGTCTATTTAGAGGTATGTAGTGTTGAAAGGGTTAAACACCAAAGTAACATGTTCATGTACTATATAAACAGAAAGTAAACATGTTTAAAACAGAGACAACACAGAACAACCCATCATAATGACCACGCATATATTATAATCAAATGTTCCCCAGAATGGACGTATTTCTTATGTCTTTCAATACACGCATATATTATAATCAAATGTTCCTCAGAATGGACGTATTTCTTATGCATTTCAATACACGCATATATTATAATCAACTGTTCCCCAGAATGGACGTATTTCTTATGCCTTTCAATACACGCATACATTATAATCAACTGTTCCTCAGAATGGACGTATTTCTTATGTCTTTCAATACACGCATATATTATAATCAATTTCCCCCAGAATGGACGTATTTCTTATGCCTTTCAATCCTCGGATGACCACGACACGACGTTCCATATTATCACCACCTAGTATGCCAGTCATGGTTTGACACCAGAATACTAGTACTAAGACCTACTTCCGTGGTATAATGGATACGGTGTCCGCCAACTGATGGGTTTTGAGTTCGAGTCCAGCCAGAACCACGGGGGCTGCATACTTAGGCAAGACTCTTAAATCCATATGGTATTTTTTCACTGCCTCATAGCGATGGATTGCATCAGGAATTGATGTATGTAGAGCGATTGTACCAGTTGTTAGAACTTATTTCGTAATCGTGATGAACATTAATTTGAATAAACTAAATAAGACAAAGGCCCATGGTTATAAAACTTTCCTCTAATCCCAAACTCGAGTTCAAGACATTTGATTGCTTGAGTCTGAGATTTAATTTTAGTTCAACCAATCAGAAGCTTGCTCATAAGTTATATATTGGAGTAACGGTTTATAACATCCAGGCCAGTTTCTCACAAAAGTGTGCGAACACACATTTTTGTCTCTTTGTCTAAAATCTAAAATTACTAATCTCTTCAGGAGGCGTCGCTCATAAGGGCAACCGGTAGCGACGATAACTAAGCGTAAGACACACATGCATTTGTTCTGGTGTCACATACAAACTCGAGTGTTTGCATATCCCAGAGTGCTATTCCCCAGTTTGTCTATGACTATAACTTATAAATATATATAACTCGACCCTTAAGTTCTATTAAAACCTCACTGTGATGTCTATACAAGACTGATTTATGGTCCTAGACTCTGCAGAGAAGAGACGAAGTGGAACATCTGTGTCCCCTTGGCCACATTTCTAGTTTTGATATTACTACTATAATCGACTATTTGTGTGTGTTAGAGAAATAATGTTGTATGTGTTTTATCATGTGATATGTTTCTAGTATTATATTTGTAAGTGACTTATAGGCCCATTGGGCCGGGTGTATTTAATTGTATAATTTATATGTAAATATTGTCTGATATGTACACAGGTCACTATCATAAACAAATAACTTTTTTTTTACGTTTATTTATCGTCGCTACCGGTTGCCCATATGAGCGACGCCTCATGAAGAGATTAGTTATTTTAGATTTTGGAGGATAGTGCATGATACAGACAGAGACCCATTCCAGAATATCCTCTGGTTCTTTTACGTGCACGGTGTAAAGCACCGATACGAGACCTCGGTTTAACGTCCCATCTGAAAGACTGTTAATTTTATTAGGGTCAGACGGGGGATCGAACCTGCGATCCCTGGATTACCAGTCCAGCGTGTTACCACTGGACTACATATCCGTCTTTCTTACTTTCTTACTTATATAGTCAGCTAGACCACCGTACCAGGACGTACAATCTGATATATTCCAAATATACAACATATACTCGCCGCATTGGATTTCGATTTCAAATTAATGATATTATATATCTTGTTAATATTTATCGATTTGATTTGATAATATTTTATTGCTCTATATACATGTATATAACAATCACAATCGTTGTACAAATAGAAATTTAGCAAATGGGTTGGGCCACAAGTTCTAACAACATTAGTGATTGGCCCTCCCCATAAAACAACAGAATGTAAGTGGCGTAGTTAATGCTGAAAACATGTACAATTTTCAAAGAAATGTGCTAGTTTGCTCAATCCACTGTCCGGTTTCCCAAGAATTGCACCCCAGGACCAAGCTCAAACCTGACTGAAAACGAGAACATATTGGAGATTGAATAATATGTATCTTGAAAGCTTATCTCTAAAACTATTATACATGTAGCTAGATCGAAATTATTTCTAAATAGATCTATATTAAATAGAAACATACCGCAATCTGATAAATATTTAGAGTTTATTAAACCGCGGAGGTGGGCCATTTGTGGATATTGGCGCACCCTATGGAGACGGCCAATATCGGATAGGTGCGCCAATATCCAAAAATGGCCCACCGACGCCGTTTAATAACTTCTTTATTGCATACCTTAACGGTTTGAGTTGTAGCCTTTGTGTGTCAGTTTTTCATTTTCTCTACATAGCTGTATGTTTCCTCTGCTGTTATTTGCTTATTTCGCTCAGCCATTTTACAGTCAAGAGACAACAATCTGTCAGACAACGACTTTAGTGTTGCTTCGGCGGCCATGTTTACACAATGTAGTTACTATGGTTGGTATTGCTACCTGTAACACGTGCTCGTGATTCGTTCTCGGCGCGTGCGGGCCAATATCCATGGCCGGGAAGAGCCGAAAATCGAAATATATTGCCCGCGTCGACCAGATATTTTGCTTTTCTACCATTAAATTTGTTACTATTAATTTTATAGTAACGTATGCAATAAATAATTATATACAATACATATGTTATATGCTATAACTGTGTACTTTCATACAGAAGAAATAAATGCAGACGGATCTGTAGTCCAGTGGTAACACGCTGGACTGGTAATCCAGGGATCGCAGGTTCGATCCCCCGTCTGACCCTAATAAAATTAACAGTTTTTCAAATGGAACGTTAAACCGAGGTCTCGTGTTTTGCACCGTGCACGTAAAAGAACCAGAGGATACTCTGAAATGGGTATCTGTCTGTATCATTGCACTATCCTCCACAATCTAAAATGACTAATATCTTCAGGAGGCGTTGCTCATATGGGCAACCGGTAGCGACGATAAATAAACGTAAAACACACACACTCCCATTTGAAAATTTAATAATATTATTAGGTTTTAATTTTTTAATGCAAATTTATTTTAGCTCGATTGCGAAACAATCTCTTACAACTTATATTAATCACTCTCGAGACCTCATTCCTGATGTAATCCATCGCCACGAGGGAGAGAGAAGAGGCATGTGGAATTTAAATGCCTTGCTTAAGGGCACAGTCGTAACGGCTCCAGCGGGTCTCGAACTCTGGACCTTTCGCACATGAAGTGAACGCGCTACCATTGCTAATCGTATTAGGTTCAGATATGTGTAGAACCTGCGACCTTGGTGAACACCACACTAAATGATGTTTTCTTTTATGCTTTCTAGAGAATGAATGATAGATGTTTCTCTCCATGAAGACTAATCAAATATTCTACGTATTGAAGAAGTAAACATTGAATGAAGTGAGACTACTCGGCTTACTGCGTGTGCCTAACATTATGTTGCGTTAACGTTTGTGTTTTGGGGGCCTCACTGGCCGGGTGGTTAAGGTCGTTGACTTCAAATCAAATCAGCCAATCACCTCTGTATGTTCGAGTCCATGCTTGGGGCGTTGAATTCATTATATGAGAAAGCTGCTATCCAGCTGGCTTGCGGAAGATCAGTGGTTCTACCCGGGTGACCGCCCGTTTCTGTAATACTACTGGTATGGCCACCAGGGGTCTTTGTTTGTCAACCAATAACAGCCGGGGAGTCACTTTATGACCACACTTGTCACACACAAGCTCATATTCACGCGTGGTTGCCGTGGTCGCTGTATAGCTGGAACTGCGTTGGAGTTTGTCATTTATTCTAATGAATTCAACGCCCCAAGCATGGACTCGAACATACAGAGGTGATTGGCTGATTTGATTTGAAGTCAACGACCTTAACCACCCGGCCAGTGAGGCCCCCAAAACACAAACGTTAACGCAACATAATGTTAGGCACACGCAGTAAGCCGAGTAGTCTCACTTCATTCAATGTTTACTTCTTCAATACGTAGAATATTTGATTAGTCTTCGTGGAGAGAAACATCTATCATTCATTCTCTAGAAAGCATAAAAGAAAACATCATTTAGTGTGGTGTTAACCAAGGATCGCAGGTTCTACACAATGTACAATCTGTAACGAGTTAATAGTCATATCTTAGAAAGTATGGCTTCGCTATAGAAACCATCAATTAAAGGGAAGTTTCTAAGATAGGCTAGATAAGATATTGACCCAAAATAAATACTTTGAACAATAACTAAAGCCTGTCAATTTATAACAAAGAGCTATGGCTAAATATATATATATATATATATACAATGTAGTAACTGATTATGCTTTATCTACTTGCAATCAAACACAAATAAAAAGTAAAGAATATTATACAATACAATACAATATTTATTGCATTAAACATCAGCAGATGCTTATAGCATCACATATATACACAGTTTACAGAGAAGCATGAAATATAACAGTATAATAGCAATGTAAGGAATGATGGTAATGATCTATTGATTTCTTGTGTGATTTGCATAATAAATATACTTAGCAAGGTTTAAGATCTGTGTTTGTGACTGACAAGTCATTAAAGATAAGAATTTATGCATGCTAGGCCAAGAACAAAAATAACGTTTTAAATATTTTCTTCTTAAATCTTTAAATTTCGGACAAACAATACTGTGCTAGTATGTGCTTATCCATACATTTCAGAGTCAAATTCAACTTTCTGTTTCTACACAGCGTATTATAGATAACACAGTTAATTGAATTTATTAAAGCAGCATTACATCGTATGAAATAAAAGATATTTCAAAATTCAATGTTTACGTATGGGTAGCAATGCTGCTACACATTCTAACATTATACTTTGTATGCTTATGTTCATTTGATAAACAGTGTATTTTTGCGATAAAACAAACTCGAAACCGAAAGTAGGACTGTCCGAGTCGATCGGTCACGCACTTGTTTACAACGGGAACTCATCGTCCGCACTTGTTTACATTCGGAATGCATCGTCCCCATTTGTCCCACGTTGTCTTTTTTAATTAAATCATTTGCTATGTTGATTCATACCTCTATTAGCTAAGTCTTTTAGGGACATTTCTACATCCCCGCGAGTGGTTCGACATTAGAGGAAGATAGATAGATAGTCTTTCATGTTCAAAATATATACGTTGTTTTCTACAATGCATGCGCACTGTGTGTGTTGAAATTTCGTGTGTTGATAAACAAATTCGCGTATACGACGGTTTAAATTTATTGGAATTTTATCGTTTTTGAGCGACTATTTCGATTTTTGTAAACACACACACATTAGTATTTATATTTTACCCAACACATCCTTTATTACGTTGTAATGCTGCTTTAAGCTCTGATGCAGTTTCCACTATTTTGATAGGATAATTGTGCAGTAAATATATAATGTGATATGTATATGCGTATATTTACTGCCGCCGGTCAGTGTTCCCCGAGCCGCATATGCCTGTTGATAGTGTTTAAAAACTGTTTATTTTCAAAGCATTTATTTTAGATGAATAGGTAGCGCATGTCTAATGTCATACCCCTTACACCTAGTCTAGCAGGTGTATCAACTACATATTTGGGAAGTCGTGATAGCGCAGTGGTTGCCCGTTCGCTTCAGGTGCGAAAGTACCGGAGTTCGAGCCCCGCTGGAGCCGTTACGATTGTTCCCTTAGGCAAGGTATTTAAATTCATCGTCGCCTCTTCTATCTGCCTCGTGGCTATGGATTCCACCAGGAATGAGGTCTCAAGAGAGTGATTAATAATATATGTTGTAAGAACTTGTTTAGCAATCGAGCTAGTATAAATTTGTATAAACTAAACTAACTACATATATTAGCAGAATGATATATATGCGCCATTCTAATGATACAAAGATCACATGATGCCAATGTAAGTCCGAGCCCCTGTCCGACCATACTAACATTAACAGCATTTCAAATGGGACTATAAACCTAGGTCTGGTCTGGTGTATCGGTGCTATACATCGGGCATGTAACAGAACCAGGGATTCTACTGGAAATGGAGCGTGTCTTCTGTATACTATCTTGCACTAGACTCCAAAAAATTTACAGGCGGATCTGTAGTCCAGTGGTAAAACGCTGGACTGGTAATCCAGGGATCGCAGGTTTGATCCCCCGTCTGACCCTAATAAAAAATTAACATTCTTTCAGATGGGACGTTAACCCGAGGTCTCGTGTCGCCGTGTACGTAAAAGAACAAGAGGAGACTCTGGAATGGGCCTCTGTCTGTATCATTGCACTATCCTCAAACAATCTAAAATGACTAATCTCTTCAGGAGGCGTCGCTCATATGGGCAGCCGGTAGCGACGATAAATAAACGTAAAACACACACACTCCCATTTGAAAATTTAATAATAGTTTTAATGCAAATTTATTTTAGCTCGATTGCGAAACAATCTCTTACAACTTATATTAATCACTTTCGAGACCTCATTCCTGATGGAATCCATCGCCACGAGGGAGAGAGAAGAGGCATGTGGAATTTAAATGCCTTGCTTAAGGGCACAGACGTAACGGCTCCAGCGGGTCTCGAACTCCGGACCTTTCGCACATGAAGTGAACGCGCTACCACTGCTACGTATTAGGTTCAGATATGTGTAGAACCTGCGACCTTGGTGAACACCACACTAAATGATGTTTTCTTTTATGCTTTCTAGAGAATGAATGATAGATGTTTCTCTCCATGAAGACTAATCAAATATTCTACGTATTGAAGAAGTAAACATTGAATGAAGTGAGACTACTCGGCTTACTGCGTGTGCCTAACATTATGTTGCGTTAACGTTTGTGTTGTGGGGGCCTCACTGGCCGGGTGGTTAAGGTCGTTGACTTCAAATCAAATCAGCCAATCACCTCTGTATGTTCGATTCCGTACTTGGGGCGTTGAATTCATTATATGAGAAAGCTGCTATCCAGTTGGCTTGCGGAAGATCAGTGGTTCTTCCCGGGTGACCGCCCGTTCCTGTAATACTACTGGTATGGTCACCAGGGGTCTTTGTTTGTCAACCAATAACAGCCGGGGAGTCGCTTTATGACCACACTTGTCACACACAAACTCATATTCACGCGTGGTTGCCGTGGTCGCTGTATAGCTGGAACTGCGTTGGAGTTTGTCATTTATTCTTTGTTACGATGTTGCCAAGATTAATTACAGAAAAATGTACAATCTGTAACGAGTTAATAGTCATATCTTAGAAAGTATGGCTTCGCTATAGAAACCCTCAATTAAAGGGGGGTTTCTGAGATAGGCTAGATAAGATATTGACCCAAAATAAATACTTTGAAAAATAACTAAAGCACTGTCAAATTATACCAAAGAGCTATGGCTAAATATATATATAGTAACTGATTATGCTTTGTCTACTTGCAATCAAACACAAATAAAAAGTAAAGCATATTATTCAAATTTATTTTAGCTCGATTGCGAAACAAGTTATTTCAACTTATATAAATCACTCTCGAGACCTCATTCCTGATGGAATCCATTGCCACGAGGGAGAGAGAAGAGGCAACGTGGAATTTAAATGCCTTGCCTAAGGGCACAATCGTAACGGCTCCAGTGGGGCTCGAACTCCGGACCTTTCGCACCTGAAGCGAACGTTCATGCACTGCGCTATCACGACAACCACATACATATACAAAACTATGCTAGTATGTGCTTATATAACCATACATTCCAGAGTCAAACTCAAATTTCTGTTCTACACAGCGTATTATAGATAACACAGTTAATTGAATTTATTAAGCTTCGATGCAGTTTCCACTATTTTGATTGGATAATGGTGCAGTAAATCTATAATGTGATATGTCTGGTCTGGTGTATCGGTGCTATACATCGGGCATGTAACAGAACCAGGGATGCTTCTGGAAATGGAGCGTGTCTTCTGTATACTATCTTGCACTAGACTCCAAAAAATAAAAATTTACAGGCGGATCTGTAGTCCAGTGGTAACACGCTGGACTGGTAATCCAGGGATCGCAGGTTTGATCCCCCGTCTGACCCTAATAAAATTAACAGTCTTTCAGATGGGACTTTAAACCGATGTCTCGTGTCGGTGCTCTACGCCGTGTACGTAAAAGAACCAGAGGAGACTCTGGAATAGGTCTCTGTCTGTATCATTGCACTATCCTCAAACAATCTAAAATGACTAATTTCTTCAGGAGGCGTCGCTCATATGGGCAACCGGTAGCGACGATAAATAAACGTAAAACACACACACAAATAAAACGACTAATATACTGTTGAAGTCGTAGCCACGACTAACCAGGTGGCGACGATAAATAAAACGTATACAAATACAATTGCTTTCAGTTTGAAAACAGCATGCTTGACATTGACAAATCAAAATGACTCAATAATATGCTAGTGTCACGTGCTTGAAAACAACAATATGCACGCATTCAATCATCGATTTACATAATTTATCGCTCAATAACCTGCTCAATATATGACTAAAGCAGGATATAAAGAAATGAAATGGTTGATAGCTACACAATGCACAATTATATCATTCGATCACATTATTTACCCCGAGTACAAAAAAAACATGCTTCGTAATTGCAATTAACTGTTTTCAGATGAGTCTAGATTTTGGGTAGATAGCTCTCGTATTGGCCTATCAATCAAACAAGCCCTTAATTAAGAAAACTGAACATGTTCGGAAGTTGTTTGCCTTTCGTGTTTCAAGATTGATTTAGTAGGAAATGGTTGTAGAGTGATTAGAATAGGAGGCGTTTAGCATGCCAGGTTCTTATTCTATTGATTATTGCTAATATACCGTTTCTAATCGATGTTTGATTTTAACTAAAATGCGTATCAGTACATTGTAGGTAATGTTTTCATATATGGGTGTGTACGGAGTACGTGTATCTGAGAATACTGGAGTGTACGGAGTACGTGTATCTGCGAATACTGGAGTGTACGGAGTACGTGTATCCGAGAATACTGGAGTGTACGGAGTACGTGTATCTGAGAATACTGGTGTGTACGGAGTACGTATATCCGAGAATACTGGAGTGTACGGCGTCCGTATATCCGAGAATACTGGAGTGTACGGCGTCCGTATATCCGAGAATACTGGAGTGTACGGCGTCCGTATATCCGAGAATACGGGAGTGTACGGCGTCCGTATATCCGAGAATACTGGAGTGTACGGCGTCCGTATATCCAATAATACTGGAGTGTACGGCGTCCGTATATCCGAGAATACTGGAGTGTACGGCGTCCGTATATCCGAGAATACTGGAGTGTACGGCGTCTGTATATCCGAGAATACGGGATGTACGGCGTCCTATATCCGAGAATATGGAGTGTACGGCGTCCGTATATCCGAGAATACGGAGTGTACGGCGTCCGTATATCCGAGAATACTGGAGTGTACGGCGTCCGTATATCCGAGAATACTGGAGTGTACGGAGTCCGTATATCCGAGAATACTGGAGTGTACGGCGTCCGTATATCCGAGAATACTGAGTGTACGGCGTCCGTATATCCGAGAATACTGGAGTGTACGGCGTCCGTATATCCGAGAATACTGGAGTGTACGGAGTCCGTATATCCGAGAATACTGGAGTGTACGGCGTCCGTATATCCGAGAATACTGGAGTGTACGGCGTCCGTATATCCGAGAATACTGGAGTGTACGGCGTCCGTATATCCGAGAATACTGGAGTGTACGGAGTCCGTATATCCGAGAATACTGGAGTGTACGGAGTACGTGTATCCGAGAATACGGGAGTGTACGGCGTCCGTATATCCGAGAATACTGGAGTGTACGGCGTCCGTATATCCGAGAATACTGGAGTGTACGGCGTCCGTATATCCGAGAATACTGGAGTGTACGGCGTCCGTATATCCGAGAATACTGGAGTGTACCGATACTGGAGTGTACGGAGTACGTGTATTCGAGAATACGGGAGTGTACGGAGTACGTGTATCTGATAATACTGGAGTGTACGGAGTCCGTGTATACGAGAATACTGGAGTGTACGGAGTACGTGTATCCGAGAATACTGGAGTGTACGGAGTACGTGTATCCGAGAATACTGGAGTGTACGGAGTACGTGTATTCGAGAATACGGGAGTGTACGGAGTACGTATATCTGAGAATACTGGAGTGTACGGCGTCGTTATATTCGAGAATACTGGAGTGTACGGAGTACGTGTATTCGAGAATACGGGAGTGTACGGAGTACGTGTATCTGATAATACTGGAGTGTACGGAGTCCGTGTATACGAGAATACTGGAGTGTACGGAGTACGTGTATCCGAGACTACTGGAGTGTACGGATTTATTATATTCGAGAATACGGGAGTGTACGGAGTTCGTATATCCGATAATACGGGAGTGTACGGATTCCGTATATCCGGGAATACAGGAGGGTACGGAGTCCGTATATCCGGGAATACGGGAGTGTACGGATTCCGTATATCGATGAATACGGGGGTGTAAGTGTATCCGTAATATGCATTGCTATGGGGCAAGGATATTTCACCAGAGTGGTCAGAATATGTCGTCAGAAACGTGGCTCTGACGTGTTTCTGTAGACATATTCTGACCACGAGGGTGGAATATACTTGTCCCATACCAGTGCATATGATGTATACTTTTACTACCAATCCGTCTGGCCATGATACACGTTTTATTGCCAACTCGATTAGGCCTAATCTTTGAATCTGAGGGGACATTTTACAACTTTTTTCCCTGCTGGATCAATCTTTTTCCCATTGATTTCATTTAATCGACAGTGCTCACAATTTCGCAAATGGGTGTAAGATAGAGCATGTACACATAGCTAGTCTACATAATTATGCAATTAAGTATTTAATAATATAAGCACGTGTTACATTTAAAACGTCTATTTTACACAGACGATTTAATGAATCGGTTGGATGACGTAATTGGTGACGTAATTCAATTGACGTAATCCAATTACGTGACATAATCCAATTACGTCATCCACCGATTCACGAGTGTGCGCATGTATGAAATAGACCAGTTGTCCAATCGTATAAATGTTGAAATAGACAATGTGCTCCCGATTCAAATTTGTTCAGTTTTACATATTAAATACATTTCTGCTTTAGCTTTTTAGAAAAGGAATGATTCAGAGACACTATCATTATAAAAACACCACTATCACTATGACATGTGATGGTCACGTGAGAGCTAAAGACAACGGTCACGTGAGAGTTAAAGACCACTGTCACGTGGTGTTAAGGTGAACACAATTCTGCATAGGCGGAATTAGCTGGGAACATGTGTCTTGGCAAGTAAGTGTGCGTAGAGCCTTATTACATCTAAAGGAAATCAGTATGGTACATTCGTACGCGGTAGTAAATAGTCCTCGATTATATAGCATGGCGTAACTGTGTACCATGCATGGTTATAATTATTGTGTATGTGCATTAATGCTATAGTGTTAAGAAATTTAAGAGGGCCCTAAGGAAGATTAGTTCAGAACTAATTAGGTCACCCTCTATAAATAAAGATATATATATATATAACAAACACTTGCTCGCCCATATGGTTCGCCGGAGGCGAGGGTAAATAAGCTCAATCATCATCATCATCATCATCATCATCATCAAACAAACACGAGGTCTGGTGTCGGTGCTTTACACCGTGCACGTAAAAGAACCAGAGGAGACTCTAGAATGGGTCTCTGTCTGTATCATTAGTTAGTTTAAACATAGTTTAAACAGAATGCTACCAGGTTACAAATAGTCAACATTAGTCAAAAGTAAGCAGCCATGCCTAGATTAAACAGAATGCTTCCAGGTTATAATAGTCAAACATTAGTCAAAAGTAGCAGAGCCATGCCTAGACTAAACAGAATGCTTCCAGGTTACAAATAGTCAACATTAGTAAAAAGTAAGCAGCAATGCCTAGATTAAACAGAATGCTTCCAGGTTACAATAGTCAAAATTAGTCAAAAGTAAGCAGCCATGCCTAGACTAAACAGAATGCTACCAGGTTACAATAGTCAACATTAGTCAAAAGCAAGCAGCCATGCCTAGACTAAACAGAATGCTACCAGGTTACAATAGTCAAAATTAGTCAAAAGTAAGCAGCCATGCCTAGACTAAACAGAATGCTACAAGGTTACAATAGTCAAAATTAGTCAAAAGCAAGCACCCATGCCTAGAATAAACAGAATGCTACCAGGTTACAATAGTCAAAATTAGTCAAATGTAAGTAGCCATGCCTAGACTAAACAGAATGCTACCAGGTTACAATAGTCAAAATTAGTCAAATGTAAGCAGCCATGCCTAGACGAAACAGAATGCTACAAGGTTACAATAGTCAACATTAGTCAAACGTAAGCAGCCATGCCTAGACGAAACAGAATGCTTCCAGGTACAAATAGTCAACATTAGTCAAAAGTAAGCAGCCATGCCTAGACTAAACAGAATGCTTCCAGGTTACAATAGTCAACATTAGTCAAAAGTAAGCAGCCATGCCTAGACTAAACAAAATGCTACCAGGTTACAATAGTGACAATTAGTCAAAAGTAAGCAGCCATGCCTAGACTAAACAGAATGCTTCCAGGTTACAATAGTGACAATTAGTCAAAAGTAAGCAGCCATGCCTAGACTAAACAGAATGCTTCCAGGTTACAATAGTGACAATTAGTCAAAAGTAAGCAGCCATGCCTAGACTAAACAGAATGCTTCCAGGTTACACTAGTCAACATTAGTCAAAAGTAGGCAGCCATGCCTAGACTAAACAGAATGCTTCCAGGTTACAATAGTCAACATTAGTCAAAAGTAAGCAGCCATGCCTAGACTAAACAGAATGCTTCCAGGTTACAATAGTCAACATTAGTCAAAAGTAAGCAGCCATGCCTAGACTAAACAGAATGCTTCCAGGTTACAATATGTGATGTCTGTATTCATAGCATACTGAGTACACCCAGGTGTATGTGGTAAATAGCAATCTGATACAATTAAACTAATCAAATAATAAGTGAATATCATGTTTTCTAAAATGCACAATGTCATCATGTGGGTGAAGTTAGCAGTGAGCAGTGTATTGCCAGTGTACTACTGTACTGCTGGCAGTGAGCAGTGTATTGCCAGTGTACTACTGTACTGCTAGCAGTGAGCAGTGAATAGTGTAATCCAGCAGTGAGTTATGTATTCTAGTAATGAATGATCAGTATATGCCAAATTTCGAAAAATAAAATATTAACTTTTTTTTTTTTTTTTTTTTTGACTGCCAGTGTACTCGACAGTTTCGTATCGCTATGTATTGAGACATTTATACAATCAACCGAATTTCCATACGATTTTGTCATTCAATGTATCTTACAGAATGATTTATACAACTTTATTGTAGTCCTCGATTGAGAAACAAGTTTTTACAACACTAGATTAATCGCTCTCCAGACATCTATCCTCGGAAAGAATCCACATCACGAGGAGAGAAAAGAGGCAATGGTGATTTAGTGTCTTGGCTCAGGACATCAGCGCCGTTGTTCGGACAGGGCTCGAATACACACGCCCGCTCGGTTGCAAGGCTCCACATGTGTACTCTTGCAGAATGGTTCTATAGTGAACATACGTGTTCTCGAATCGTCACGGTCCTTAGTTTAAACATTATTTATTTCAGTATTTGTACATGTAATCAAGAACATTTTACATATAATTTAACAGCAGTAGCCAACTACTGAAGATTTTAGAAAATCTTTTTTATATTCAGAGTCACACTTGTGGTATTCCCTCCCTTATCACATCAAAACAGCACATTCTGTTCCACACTTCAAAGCTTTATATATCAGGTGGTGCAAAGAACAGACCAATAACCTAATAAACTGATAACATACAATTATACATGAATATAAGTATTAGTTATTGCAGCTTATATCTTATTTCCTATTCCATGTTGTACTGGTTACTGTTTACATGTTTCATTATACTATTCCATGTTTTACTGGTTACTGTTTACATGTTTCATTATACAATTCCATGTTTTACTGGTTACTGTTTACATGTTTCATTATACTATTCCATGTTGTACTGGTTACTGTTTACATGTTTCATTATACTATTCCATGTTTTACTGGTTACTGTTTACATGTTTCATTATACAATTCCATGTTTTACTGGTTACTGTTTACATGTTTCATTATACTATTCCATGTTGTACTGGTTACTGTTTACATGTTTCATTATACTATTCCATGTTTTACTGGTTACTGTTTACATGTTTCATTATACAATTCCATGTTTTACTGGTTACTGTTTACATGTTTCATTATACTATTCCATGTTGTACTGGTTACTGTTTACATGTTTCATTATGTATTTAATTGTTTTAATTTGTTGAGGGCCTCATGGTAGATTGACTTAATTGATCAATTGAATTCTCTCGTTAAATAAAGTCTTTATCTTTATTATTATTATTATTATTATTATTATTGTAGGCTGAAAGGGATTAGAACGAAAGAAAACGTATATAGTTCTTCTCCCTACCGTCCTTAAAAGAAAGATTTGGGAAATTTTGTGAATAAAATTACACGAGAGTTTGGAGAATACCGTTTTGGGTCAGATGGACGATGCTGAAGAACATTTCTAAAACGAACTAACTGTATATATATTTGAATGTGAACTTAATTTATAACCGGCTTTAATCAAATAGTCTCTGTTGTATTTTAACTTCCAAGGAAACACGACAAGATATATTCAACCAAGTGTCAATCGAGTTTCGCTTAAATCCAATTAAACAGTGATTGACGAGTATATTTCCAAGAAATCATCGCTTGTTGGAAAAGTTCTGTAGAAAATAAGTCAATTTGTCTCAACGATGATAAAATATCCACGTTGGTTCTCCAGCAAGACAACAACAAAAAAAATTTGATTCATTTTCAAATGTCAATTGTACATATCCCAGGCTGCTTAGCGTCAGGAAATACTGTTCCACGGGTGCTTGATCTCCCGGCCTGTGTCGTGGTTTCTCTGTTCCTCGGATGATCGATCTCCCGGCTTGTGTCGTGGTTTCCCTGTCCCTCGAATGATCGATCTCCCGGCCTGTGCTGTGGTTTCTCTGTTCCTCGGATGATCGATCTCCCGGCTTGTGTCGTGGTTTCTCTGTTCCTCGGATGATCGATCTCCCGACTTGTGCCGTGGTTTCTCTGTTCCTCGGATGATTGATCTCCCGGTCTGTGTCGTGGTTTCTCTGTTTCTCGGATGATCGATCTCCCGGCCTGTGTCGTGGTTTCTCTGTTCCTCGGATGATCGATCTCCCGGCCTGTGTCGTGGTTTCTCTGTTCCTCGGATGATCGATCTCCCGGCCTGTGTCGTGGTTCCCTGTTCCTCGGATGATCGATCTCTCGGCCTGTGTCGTGGTTTCTCTGTTCCTCGGATGATCGATCTCACGGTTTGTGTCGTGGTTTCTCTGTTCCTCGGATGATCGATCTCCCGGTTTGTGCCGTGGTTTCTCTGTTCCTTGGATGATCGTTCTCACGGCCTGTGTCGTGGTTTCTCTGTTCCTCGGATGATCGATCTCCCGGTTTGTGCCGTGGTTTCTCTGTTCCTCGGATGATCGATCTCCCGGCTTGTGTCGTGGTTTCTCTGTTCCTCAGATGTTTGCCCTCCCGGCTTGTGTCGTTGTGTCTCTGTTCCTCGGATGCCTGTCCTGCCGGCTTGGTTCGTTGTGTCTCTGTATAGGTGTTATGTACCAGAGACTATAGCCAGATACAGAATTGCCAACCATTCTTCCCCCAATCACCATATATGTTGTTGGCCGTCATATTATCTTTTGAATTTCGTCCACGGAAAGTGTATACATTTATGAAACTGCGTATTAAAATAGGTTCCCAAATACCATTCTGTGAGAAATGTGATTCTGAGATTTCGCCTATCTATGGCACTTTTGTAATGGTATAACAGTATAATGGACTGTATTTCTTACAATGGGCCAATAGTCCAATAGTTAACATATTGGACGGTGATAAAATAATGGACGGTAAATCCAAGACACGCAAGTTCAAACCACTATCCTATAACGTATATGGGATCAGACACTATATATGTGGCATGTAAACGAAACAGTGAGGCTGCTGGAATCAGGATACATTTAGTATCCTGGACGATCCCATAAAACAGTATGCCTAATTTGCTTATAGGGGCATCGTCTAACAGAGATGATAACTACAAGCTTATGGTAGTCGTGATAGCGCAGTGGATGCACGCTCGCTTCAGGTGCGAACGGTCCGGAGTTCCAGCCCCGCTGGAGCCGTTACGATTGTGCCCTTAGGCAAGGCATTTAAATTCCACGTTGCCTCTTCTCTCGCCCTCGTGGCGATGGATTCCATCAGGAATGAGGTATCGAGAGTGGTTAATATAAGTTGTAAGAACTTGTTTCGCAATCGAGCTAAAATAAATTTGTATAAACTAAGCTTATGGTATAAAGGTTATTAGTGTAAGATAGGATTTTTATTTCATCGAGTAATCACCGCAATTTGTATTTGTTAGCCTTGAAATATATCATCATCACGAGATGAAATAAAAATCCAATTTGTTTTTTAAAATAATATTTTATTGCATTTTTTTCATACAATACATTACATATATACATACAATACTATCGTACACTAATAAACACAAATCGCCTTTTCTTTATGATTTCCAATGACCGTGGCTAATATAATATTTGTTTTCAAAATTGTATTCATGTTAACAGACCTGGAGCCTCATTGCACTACAATACACAACCGCACAACCACTTATGTTAGTGCGACCGTCCGTAATTAGAATTAATTCCGATATAATTTTCAAATTAGTTTATGTTTGCTGTCAAAATTAAAAACTACAGACAAAACTAATTCATTAGAATATATTACTTTATAATGAACAGTTCACTGAGTAACAATAGCTCAACTACAAAAGTACACCCAACCGCGGAGGAATACGAAACTCAAGTAGTGACAGAGAAAATGCCATCTTTCACTGTTTGAAAACAGTGAAAGATGGAGTTGTCTTTCACTGAGAAACCTCAACAATTCATTGGAAATCATAAAATTAGAAACACAATGGACTTAGCTAACATATGCGAAAAAACGAAAATAAATTGAATTTGCGGCTACATTGTAACAGCTATATAGCATACTACTTTGTTTCATGCATATTTTTGGAAATCATAGTCCTATTTATGCTGGTCAAATTTCTAAAATGGTTGCTATGTGTGTGTTTTTACGTTTATTTATCGTCGCTACCGGTTTGCCCATATGAGCGACGCCTCCTGTAGAGATTAGTAAATGATACAGACAGAGACCCATTCCAAAGTCTCCTCTGGTTCTTTTACGTGCACGGTGTAAAGCACCGAGACGAGACCTCGGTTTAAAGTCCCAGGTGAAAGACTGTTAATGTTATTAGGGTCAGACGGGGGATCGAACCTGCGATCCATGGATTACCAGTCCAGCGTGTTACAACTGGACTACAGATCCGCCTGTAATGGTTGCTATATGCAATTGTATTCGTTATAAAGCCAGTATAACTCAAATTTTGCAGTATTGAAATTCATCTTTTACAACATGTTTAATGTACCTGAACATTATTGAAAAATAACTAATCTTATTTTCACTAGGATTGTTCGAACACCGTTTTTTTTTAGGTTCGACTCTATTCGCAGCTCCGTTTCTCCGTAGCAACTGATAATAACATTGAAATTACTCGTCGTACATCACTTTTAACATGTTTTATTAAACCTGCTGACAATGTATGTGATTCGTATGCAGTTTTAGCTGCGTAATGGCTTGTTGAAACTGTTGAACTTAGATTATCAGACCTGCTTTTAAAACGACACTACATCGGTGAAAACGCAAACAGAATGTATTTTCTTATTATAATGTATAATTGTTTTCCGAATATATACCTCAAAAGCTGAATATATCAACTAAATAAACAACAATAATGTAAATAGGGTCAACATCCATGCGTAATGCAATGTGTGTATCCTGAATAACACGATTTATGGTACAGATTTACCGTTATATATCGCCCTTTGTGCATATGCATATTTATTTTTTTAGGCTAATACGATTCAAAATATATCTAAACGACAGTAGCACGCGCTTGGTATAGACTCCAATAATAAATAAAAATTAATCCAGGAGAGTAGCTGACCGTTATATGAAATCCTACTTTCACTTTTGAGAGTTTGTATACCACAAAAACACTGTTTTTGCATAGAAAATTCAAATTCTTTCTGAAGAATTTATGGTAGCAATGCTATATATACGTAAAAACAATGTTGGGCCTTTTTGTGATGTAGTGTCGCTTTAAATGAATGGTATGCAATCATTGAAACATCAAACAAGTGTAAAATCTATAAAATCTATAAAACAACATTTGATTTTGAGCAGTACTTCGTTAAATGTCAACATAAACTGTTAAGATACATGATTATGTTCAGAACGGGAAATCATAATCTTCCTGTAGTCATCGGAACGGGGAATAGAATAGAATTTAAAATGAGAAAATGCACACTGTGTAATTTGTCAATTGTGGAGATGAGTTTCATTACCTGTTTGAATGCACATTTGTTCTGTCAAGTAGAAAGCGATATCTAAGTGCAAACTATCACAGGAGGCCGCAGAATAGTTATAGGCTTAGATCAGTTATGAATATAGATATGCGTCAATGTCACCGAATTTAGAAAATTGTATATGTATATGTAAAGAGATTGTACAACACTTTAACTGAAATATTTATTGGAAATAAGGAAATATGCGAATTGCAAATTGTATAATGTATAATATGTAAAGAGATTGTACAGCACTTTAACAGAAATATTTATTGGAAAGTAAATATGCAATTATACACTAGAATGTTGGTTATATGTAACATATATAAAATTCTATGAACAACTTGTAATTACAATGTTAGGGTACTCTCCCGCACGTGTCCATGTGTCAGTGCTTATTGTGCTCTGAAATAAGCTTCATGTCTATTTCATGTGTTTGAACTGAGCGGACTAAAGTACAGAAGGCTGGTACTCGCATATATTGCAATTTTGAACACAGAACAGAACAGAAGTTTGTGTGTTTTTACGTTTATTTATCGTCGCTACCGGTTGCCCATATGAGCGACGCCTCCTGAAGAGATTAGTTATTTTACATTTTGGAGGATAGTGCAATGATACAGACAGAGACCCATTCCAGAATCTCCTCTGGTTCTTTTACGTGCACGATGTAAAGCACCGACACGAGACCTCGGTTTAACGTCCCATCTGAAAGACTGTTAATTGTATTAGGGTCAGACGGGGGGTCGAACCTGCGATCCCTGGATTACCAGTCCAGCGTGTTACCACTGGACTACATATCCGTCTGTGAACAGAAGTTTATTAAGACGTATACATATATAACATTTAAATCCTACCTAATGATTCGTTCCCATTATAATTAAAACTATGCTGTACTATAATAGTTGTCACCTATGATAAGCGTGTTGCTTGGCAATGAAACTAGGCTACAAAACTAATGTGCTAAAACAACATAAATTATGTACATGGTCGATAGGGACATATTTATGTGATCTATTAATCGAATTCAATTATAAACTTCCTTTATTTTACAACCCTTTGTGAAACCACCTTTAAATAGTAATGGAATATATTAATCATTTTAGCTGGCGCGAATGAAAGCGTATAATTATATATGTGATCATATGTGTGGGAGGAAACCGGAGTACCTGGAGAAAATCCACCTGTCCCACAAGGAACTCAATTAACGGCAACGATTATATTGATGTAGCAACAATTAGATTGATGTAGCAACAATTAGATTGATGAAGATACAATTAGATTGATGTAACAACATTTAGATTGATGAAGATACAATTAGATTGATGTAACAACATTTAGATTGATGAAGATACAATTAGATTGATGTAGCAACAATTAGATTGATGTAGCAACCATTAGATTGATGTAGCAACACTTAGATTGATGTAGCAACAATTAGATTGATGTAGCAACACTTAGATTGATGTAGCAACAATTATATTGATGTAGCAACACTTAAATTGATGTAGCAACACTTAGATTGATGTAGCAACACTTAGATTGATGTAGCAACACTTAGATTGATGTAGCAACACTTAGATTGATGTAGCAACAATTATATTGATGTAACAACACTTATATTGATGTAGCAACAATTAGATTGATGGAGCAACAATTAGATTGATGTAGCAACAATTATATTGATGTAGCAACAATTAGATTGATGTAGCAACAATTAGATTGATGTAGCAACAATTAGATTGATGTAGCAACAATTTAGATTGATGTAGCAACAATTAGATTGATGTAGCAACAATTATATTGATGTAGCAACCATTAGATTGATGTAGCAACAAGTAGATTGATGTAGCAACAATTAGATTGATATAGCAACAAGTAGATTGATGTAGCAACAATTAGATTGATGTAGCAACCATTAGATTGATGTAGCAACAAGTAGATTGATGTAGCAACAATTAGATTGATGTAGCAACAATTAGATTGATGTAGTAACAATTATATTGATGTAGCAACAATTAGATTGATGTAGCAACAATTATATTGATGTAGCAACAATTATATTGATGTAGCAACATTTATATTGATGTAGCAACAAGTAGATTGATGTAGCAACAATTAGATTGATATAGCAACAATTAGATTGATGTAGCAACAATTAGATTGATGTAGCAACAATTATATTGATGTAGCAACAATTAGATTGATGTAGCAACCATTAGATTGATATAGCAACAATTAGATTGATGTAGCAACAATTAGATTGATGTAGCAACCATTAGATTGATGTAGCAACAATTATATTGATGTAGCAACACTTAGATTGATGTGGCAACCATTATATTGATGTAGCAACACGTAGATTGATGTAGTAACAAGTAGATTGATGAAGCAACAATTATATTGATGTAGCAACAATTAGATTGATGTAGCAACACGTAGATTGATGTAGCAACAATTATATTGATGTAGCAACAATTATATTGATGTGGCAACAATTATAGTGAAGTAGCAACAATTAGATTGATGTAGCAACCATTAGATTGATGTAGCAATAATTAGATTGATGTAGCAACAATTATATTGATGTAGCAACAATTAGATTGATGTAGCAACAATTATATTGATGTAGCAACAATTATATGATGTAGCAACATTAGATTGATTAGCAACAATTAGATTGATGTAGCAACAATTAGATTGATGTAGCAACCATTAGATTGATGTAGCAACAATTATATTGATGTAGCAACACTTAGATTGATGTGGCAACCATATATTGATGTAGCAACACGTAGATTGAGTAGTAACAAGTAGATTGATGAAGCAACAATTATATTGATGTAGCAATAATTAGATTGATGTAGCAACAATTAGATTGATGTAGCAACACGTAGATTGATGTAGCAACAATTATATTGATGTAGCAACAATTATATTGATGTGGCAACAATTATAGTGAAGTAGCAACAATTAGATTGATGTAGCAACCATTAGATTGATGTAGCAATAATTAGATTGATGTAGCAACAATTATATTGATGTAGCAATAATTAGATTGATGTAGCAACAATTATATTGATGTAGCAACAATTAGATTGATGTAACAACAATTATATTGATGTAGCAACAATTATATTGATGTAGCAACAATTAGATTGATGTAGCAACAATTATATTGATGTAGCAACAATTAGATTGATGTAGCAACAATTAGATTGATGTAGCAACAAGTAGATTGATGTAGCAACAATTATATTGATGTAGCAACAATAAATATAATGCTATAAACGAATACATGTGTGTGTTATGTTGTCTCCTTGTCTGCTAGTTGGCTGATGGCTTTACAAAACACCTCCCTGTAAAATACCTTCTGTATTCCAGTGGCACTCACAATCACCCTCCAACTATCAACACTATAGTTCCTGTATGGCTGGTTATTAGCACAATTGTTTTAAACGTTGTGCATATTTACGTCCATAAATAATATTTTTATAAGGGGAGCAAAATGCAACAGCCGTAGCCGTGTTTGATTGCAGATTCAACAACGGTAGATTTGTTCTTTGTTTGTAGGAACACAATATCAAGTCATGTTAGAATGCATATTTACGAATTAGCATAATGTCCTAGAAACCAAACAAATTGGGCAAGATAACACATAACTTCATTTTCTTTTACTAGCAAGTCAAACTCAGTCATGATAGCGCAGTTATTGCGCGTTCGTTCGCTTCAGGTGCGAAAGGTCCGGAGTTCGAGCCCCACTGGAGCCGTTACGATTGTGCCCTTAGGCAAGGCATTTAAATTCCACGTTGCCTCTTCTCTCTCCCTAGTTGCGATGGATTCCATCAGGAATGAGGTCTCGAGAGTGATTTATATAAGTTGAAATAACTTGTTTCGCAATCGAGCTAAAATAAATTTATATAAACTATAAACTAAACCCAACATATTTTCCTGGGCAATCTTAGTCGACCTAAGCGGGGTAACTAACCTGTAGTGAGAAATATGTGCCAGATATACATGCCCTCGAATCCTGGATCCATTGATTCAAAATCTGACGCTCTACCATTGGATCACGGTCGCAACTTGCGTACACATAATACTAATCGTATCGTCAATCGTCCTGTTTTCGTACCCATCTGTTTTCGAAATTGTTTACAAATGACGTCATCTCTGTCAGTAACAGGTACTTGAATTATATGTTTGACACTAAAACTTTGCTGCAGACGGATCTGTAGTCCAGTGGTTAACACGCTGGACTGGTAATTCAGGGATCGCAGGTTCGATCCCCCGTCTGACCCTAATAAAATGAACAGTCTTTCAGATGGGACGTTAAACCGAGGTCTCGTGTCGGTGCTTTACACCGTGCACGTAAAAGAATCAGAGGAGACTCTGTAATGGGTCCCTTTCTGTATCATTGCACTACCCTCCAAAATCTAAAATGACTAATCTCTTCAGGAGGCGTCGCTCATATGGGTAACCGGTAGCGATGATAAATACACGTAAAACACCACACACATTTGTTGCATGTTTGAATCCCACTGGCGGTATGGATTTATTTCACATGAGGAAGCTATCCAGCTGGCTAGGTGTCAGCAATTGGCCACTCGGCCACGGAGACCCATAAAGCTGACTCGTAATATATATATTGTATATATTATATGTATCACATAAACTACGGCGCGGGAGTTTAATAAAGCCATGTCATAAATTCGGTAATACACTAGTGTATTAAATATGCAAATGAGGCAAATGCGTGGGCGAATCACGTAGCGATTCGCAGTGACATACATGTTTACATCAACTAGCACGCGCTGTGTAACTTTGATTGTGACGTCATTTGCCAAAACATCGTGTACATTTTGTATTTGTATTATTTTTTTTAAGACTGTTTGAAAATAATTTAAAAGTGTTTAATATTGAATTGTTGCACATGATATGTTGTGATAGTTTAAAAACCGTTTACAGAGGAAGAAAATAAAAAATTGGAGTATTTAGTGTCGCACTATTTTCTTGGCCCATTAACTCGTTGAATAAAAATGATAAAATGCTCGGCAAAGCCTCGCAATTTATCATTTTATTCAACTCATTTTATTCAACTCGTTTAATAAATTCAATATGGAAAGCCACTCATGTAAGATCCTCTATATATACACACAAGTACATTTATCAATACTATTATTTAGCATTCATAATTCTTGGTTTGCAATCGTTTATTCGAGCATCGCAATTGTGCAATTGCACAGTGCCATCGTGACATAGCGCGTCGTGTGCAGCCATCTTCAGAAAGGAGCGATTGCTCTTACATCGTGTCGTCCTTTCGCGCAAATGACATGACGATAACCCAACACTTGGTTTTAATTAAGTTTATTTAACGTCACTACCGGTTGTCCATTCGAGCGACGGGCAGTTTACCTCAACATATTTCCTGGGCAGGCAACTACGGCAGTTAACCAATAATTGTTGCACTAACCTCCGTAAGAAACTGCCAACATGTTCATATAAATGAAACACGATCTGACCATCAGTGATGATAGGTTACAATGGTATACAAGTCAGTGATATTAACCACTCGGCCACGGAAACGGTCAACCCAACTCTTGCAACGCTTGTAAGCTATACCGGTTTCATCTTTATGCACGTGTTAATGAGCGTCACGTAGTTATAGTACATCGTATAAAGGAACTTAGTTAAGCCACACACAGAGTCTTAACGTGAGAATGACATCAATTATCGTTCTTTAATGGTATACTAGAGGACATAGAAAACGCACACTTCGGATAGGTGTACTAGAGGACGTAGAAAACGCACACTTCGGATAGGTGTACTAGAGGACATAGAAAACGCACACTTCGGATAGGTGTACTAGAGGACATAGAAAACGCACACTTCGGATAGGTGTACTAGAGGACATAGAAAACGCACACTTCGGATATGTATACTAGAGGACATAGAAAACGCACACTTCGGATAGGTGTACTAGAGGACATAGAAAACGCACACTTCGGATAGGTGTACTAGAGGACATAGAAAACGCACACTTCGGATAGGTGTACTAGAGCACATAGAAAACGCACACTTCGGATAGGTGTACTAGAGGACATAGAAAACGCACACTTCGGATAGGTGTACTAGAGGACATAGAAAACGCACACTTCGGATAAGTGTACTAGAGGACATAGAAAACGCACACTTCGGATAAGTGTACTAGAGGACATAGAAAACGCACACTTCGGATAAGTGTACTAGAGGACATAGAAAACGCACACTTCGGATAAGTGTACTAGAGGACATAGAAAACGCACACTTCGGATAAGTGTACTAGAGGACATAGAAAACGCACACTTCGGATAGGTGTACTAGAGGACATAGAAAACGCACACTTCGGATAAGTGTACTAGAGGACATAGAAAACGCACACTTCGGATAAGTGTACTAGAGGACATAGAAAACGCACACTTCGGATAAGTGTACTAGAGGACATAGAAAACGCACACTTCGGATAAGTGTACTAGAGAACATAGAAAACGCACACTTCGGATAAGTGTACTAGAGAACATAGAAAACGCACACTTCGGATAAGTGTACTAGAGAACATAGAAAACGCACACTTCGGATAAGTGTACTAGAGAACATAGAAAACGCACACTTCGGATAAGTGTACTAGAGAACATAGAAAACGCACACTTCGGATAAGTGTACTAGAGAACATAGAAAACGCACACGTCGGATAAGTGTACTAGAGAACATAGAAAACGCACACTTCGGATAAGTGTACTAGAGAACATAGAAAACGCACACTTCGGATAAGTGTACTAGAGAACATAGAAAACGCACACTTCGGATAAGTGTACTAGAGAACATAGAAAACGCACACTTCGGATAAGTGTACTAGAGAACATAGAAAGCGCACACTTCGGATAAGTGTACTAGAGAACATAGAAAACGCACACTTCGGATAAGTGTACTAGAGAACATAGAAAACGCACACTTCGGATAAGTGTACTAGAGAACATAGAAAACGCACACTTCGGATAAGTGTACTAGAGGACATAGAAATAGCACACTTCGGATAAGTGTACTAGAGGACATAGAAAACGCACACTTCGGATAAGTGTACTAGAGGACATAGAAAACGCACACTTCGGATAAGTGTACTAGAGGACATAGAAAACGCACACTTCGGATAAGTGTACTAGAGGACATAGAAAACGCACACTTCGGATAAGTGTACTAGAGGACATAGAAAACGCACACTTCGGATAAGTGTACTAGAGGACATAGAAAACGCACACTTCGGATAAGTGTACTAGAGGACATAGAAAACGCACACTTCGGATAAGTGTACTAGAGGACATAGAAAACGCACACTTCGGATAAGTGTACTAGAGGACATAGAAAACGCACACTTCGGATAAGTGTACTAGAGGACATAGAAAACGCACACTTCGGATAAGTGTACTAGAGGACATAGAAAACGCACACTTCGGATAAGTGTACTAGAGGACATAGAAAACGCACACTTCGGATAAATGTACTAGAGGACATAGAAAACGCACACTTCGGATAAGTGTACTAGAGGACATAGAAAACGCACACTTCGGATAAGTGTACTAGAGGACATAGAAAACGCACACTTCGGATAAATGTACTAGAGGACATAGAAAACGCACACTTCGGATAAGTGTACTAGAGGACATAGAAAACGCACACTTCGGATAAGTGTACTAGAGGACATAGAAAACGCACACTTCGGATAAGTGTACTAGAGGACATAGAAAACGCACACTTCGGATAGGTGTACTAGAGGACATAGAAAACGCACACTTCGGATAGATGTACTAGAGGACATAGAAACGCACACTTCGGATAAGTGTACTAGAGGACATAGAAAACGCACACTTCGGATAAGTGTACTAGAGGACATAGAAACGCACACTTCGGATAGGTGTACTAGAGGACATAGAAAACGCACACTTCGGATAAGTGTACTAGAGGACATAGAAAACGCACACTTCGGATAGGTGTACTAGAGGACATAGAAAACGCACACTTCGGATAGGTGTACTAGAGGACATAGAAACGCACACTTCGGATAGGTGTACTAGAGGACATAGAAAACGCACACTTCGGATAAATGTACTAGAGGACATAGAAAACGCACACTTCGGATAAGTGTACTAGAGGACATAGAAAACGCACACTTCGGATAAGTGTACTAGAGGACATAGAAAACGCACACTTCGGATAAGTGTACTAGAGGACATAGAAAACGCACACTTCGGATAAGTGTACTAGAGGACATAGAAAACGCACACTTCGGATAAGTGTACTAGAGGACATAGAAACGCACACTTCGGATAAGTGTACTAGAGGACATAGAAAACGCACACTTCGGATAGGTGTACTAGAGGACATAGAAAACGCACACTTCGGATAAGTGTACTAGAGGACATAGAAAACGCACACTTCGGATAGGTGTACTAGAGGACATAGAAAACGCACACTTCGGATAAGTGTACTAGAGGACATAGAAAACGCACACTTCGGATAGGTGTACTAGAGGACATAGAAAACGCACACTTCGGATAGGTGTACTATAGGACATAGAAAACGCACACTTCGGATAAGTGTACTAGAGGACATAGAAAACGCACACTTCGGATAGGTGTACTAGAGGACATAGAAACGCACACTTCGGATAGGTGTACTAGAGGACATAGAAAACGCACACTTCGGATAGGTGTACTATAGGACATAGAAACGCACACTTCGGACAGGTGTACTAGAGGACATAGAAAACGCACACTTCGGATAAATGTACTAGAGGACATAGAAAACGCACACTTCGGATAAGTGTACTAGAGGACATAGAAAACGCACACTTCGGATAAGTGTACTAGAGGACATAGAAAACGCACACTTCGGATAAGTGTACTAGAGGACATAGAAAACGCACACTTCGGATAAGTGTACTAGAGGACATAGAAAACGCACACTTCGGATAAGTGTACTAGAGGACATAGAAACGCACACTTCGGATAAGTGTACTAGAGGACATAGAAAACGCACACTTCGGATAAGTGTACTAGAGGACATAGAAAACGCACACTTCGGATAAGTGTACTAGAGGACATAGAAAACGCACACTTCGGATAAGTGTACTAGAGGACATAGAAAACGCACACTTCGGATAAGTGTACTAGAGGACATAGAAAACGCACACTTCGGATAAGTGTACTAGAGGACATAGAAAACGCACACTTCGGATAAGTGTACTAGAGGACATAGAAAACGCACACTTCGGATAAGTGTACTAGAGGACATAGAAAACGCACACTTCGGATAAGTGTACTAGAGGACATAGAAAACGCACACTTCGGATAAGTGTACTAGAGGACATAGAAAACGCACACTTCGGATAAGTGTACTAGAGGACATAGAAAACGCACACTTCGGATAAGTGTACTAGAGGACATAGAAAACGCACACTTCGGATAAGTGTACTAGAGGACATAGAAAACGCACACTTCGGATAAGTGTACTAGAGGACATAGAAAACGCACACTTCGGATAAGTGTACTAGAGGACATAGAAAACGCACACTTCGGATAATGTACTAGAGGACATAGAAAACGCACACTTCGGATAAGTGTACTAGAGGACATAGAAAACGCACACTTCGGATAGGTGTACTAGAGAACATAGAAAACGCACACTTCGGATAAGTGTACTAGAGAACATAGAAAACGCACACTTCGGATAAGTGTACTAGAGGACATAGAAAACGCACACTTCGGATAAGTGTACTAGAGAACATAGAAAACGCACACTTCGGATAAGTGTACTAGAGGACATAGAAAACGCACACTTCGGATAAGTGTACTAGAGAACATAGAAAACGCACACTTCGGATAAGTGTACTAGAGAACATAGAAAACGCACACTTCGGATAAGTGTACTAGAGAACATAGAAAACGCACACTTCGGATAAGTGTACTAGAGGACATAGAAAACGCACACTTCGGATAAGTGTACTAGAGGACATAGAAAACGCACACTTCGGATAAGTGTACTAGAGGACATAGAAAACGCACACTTCGGATAAGTGTACTAGAGGACATAGAAAACGCACACTTCGGATAAGTGTGCTAGATGACGGATAGGGGTACTAGATGACGGATAGGGGTACTAGAGGACATAGAAAACGCACACTTCGGAAAGTGTACTAGATGACGGATAAGTGTACTAGAGGACGGATAAGTGTACTAGAGGACGGATAAGTGTACTAGAGGACGGATAAGTGTACTAGAGGACGGATAAGTGTACTAGGATAAGTGTACTAGAGGACGGATAAGTGTACTAGAGGACGGATAAGTGTACTAGAGGACGGATAAGTGTACTAGAGGACGGATAAGTGTACTAGAGGACGGATAAGTGTACTAGAGGACATAGAAAGTGTGTTTTTACATGAAAAACAATAACTATATGTCGAATCTGGGATCTTCTTTTCCCAAAGTAAAATAGTTTTCCAATTTTAGTTTCAGCATTACTGATCAGGGGCGTAGCTATTGAATTTGAATGTGTAGGGATGACCAATACATTGGGAAGATAAGGCTGCGAGTTTGCTAGAGGGGTCTGGGGGGAGCAAAATGTTGACACATAGAACACCTGACGCGGTGCGGGCCGTTGTCTAATGTTGTTAAAACTTGTGGCCCAAACCATTTGCATGTTCATATTATGTATTTTATCTGTTTATGCATGACATATATAATAATGATTTGCAATAAAATATGATTAAACTAAACCTGACGCATTTAAATGTACGCCTTGGATGTACACATTTCCATATTTTCAGATATATGAATTTGACCCCCCGCGAACCCCTACAGCTATATAAATACATTGTTTTAAACATTTTGGAATATTTTTAGTTGTTCAGTTTGTGTTTTGTAATAAAGATGTGATATATCTTTGATGGAATCCTTCGTATTTCGTTTTCATGTCATTATCATATAATGTAGGTGTGCGTTTTCTATGTCCTCTAGTTTGTTACTGAGCAGTGGAAAAGTAAAGTAAAGTGTTTGTTTATTATAGTAAGGACCAGCCATTTCTGATTTATGTTCGATTTTTGTTCGTTCGGGTTTTACGCTTTCATCAGCACCAGTTTGGGCTATATAACCGGCGGGCAGTTAACCGAATAACACTTTTCCTGGGCAGACTCAAGTGGTTAACCAGTACTTGGTGCACTGAACTCCGTAAGAAACTGCCAACTTTCTCATATAAATGAGACACGACCTGGGCGGAGCTCGAACCCGTAACCATCAGTGATGATAGGTTGCAGTTTCTGACTTTTGCTACTCCTCTTATCAACATCAGTGCTTCTCGAATCCTGTCCTTAAAGTAGGCAATGCACCACGCTGGTTTTATTGTTTGTATTCAGCGCTACACGTTAAAGCGACATACATAGGTGAAAACGCAAATGTCTGTAGAATGTAATTTGCTATTATATGGTATAATTCTTTCCCCAAATAGTTGCTTCAAAAATTTAATACTTCAATATTTGTAGACTAATCTTAATTAAATTATCTATAAACGAAAGTATCGCGCGTTTAGTATTGACTTCAATGACAACAAACGTCAATTCAGGAGCCTGGATGACCGCTATATGAAGTCATACTTTCACGCTTGAAAGTTTGTATACCACAAACACACTGTTAAATTGATTCAATGTATAGTGCTTAATGTATTCAGAAGAATTTGTAGTAGCAATGCATTTATACGTGAACAAAATGCATTGTTTGCTTTTTGCGATGCAATGTCGCTTTAAATAACTGTGCTGTAATGGTATTTTACTACACGATGCGGAAGCTGAAATGTGACGCCATATTTGTTTACATTAAAAGCGAGTCAAAAGTAGTCCGTCAGTCTGTTAGTTTATTGGAATGCTAACGTCTCGTTTTGACCAATCAAGTTGTGTCAAATTATCATCGATATTGGAATTATATGTAAATGACGTAATGACTATTGTTGAAGATCCTTACAAGTCGAGACGGTTCTATCAGCGAAACCATTTATTTGATTTCTGGTTGTATTACATGACAGGTTACTATCAGCGTGGGTGTGTTATTGTTTTTGTCTGCCTGTGTGTGTGTGTGGGGGGGGGGGGTAACTAAAATGTTGCTAATGGATGGTGATGGAACTTTGTAGACATATAGAGGGTGGGTCTCTGAGGAAGTGATTCGTGTTTGAGAGCTATTGGCCAAGGCCTGAGGTTAGGTCGGTCAGCGAAGTGTCCACTCCCATTGAATTCTATGGTAAACCATTATGTGACTAACTGACTATATAATCCACGGTAAAATCAATCATTTATAAACAGTCTTTCAGATGGGACTTTAAACCGAGGTCTCGTGTCGTTGCTGTACACCGTGCACGTAAAAGAACCAGAGGAGACTCTGGAATGGGTCTCTGTCTGTATCATTGTTTTATCCTCCAAAAATCTAAAATGACCAATCTCTTCAGGAGGTCTAGCTCATATGGGCAGCCGGTAGCGACGATAAATAAACGTAAAACACACAGCGTTTGTTCTTGTGTCAAATACAACCGTGGGAATTTACACCTCTACGAGTGCTAACCTCAAACTTTAATGTTTAGTTTGGGAAAAGGTCTAGCCCATTTGAACAATCGTATACTGGGGTAGTACACCGAATATTAAATATACACATATTTAATTCATCTTGCGCGGCGAAAATGTTATTTGAACACAATTTAATTTAATTGTTGACTCTAGTAGGAACACACATGTCTCGTTATTTTTCATGAAGAAAGCACACTTTGCTTTGGAAAGAACACATAGAAATACATCTAAATAATCATTACTGTCACTGCCTGCTCATTATGGCACTATTTGATATTTAGAATAATTAATTATGCCTCCCTCTCGCCCCTCCCTCTCGCCCCTCCCTCCCCTCCCTCCGAAGGGTATGGGGACATATTGTTTTGGTGCGGATCCCGTCGGCGTTGGTTATTTTCTGCACTCTTTTCTATTGAGCCAATAAGCGGATTCTTACCAATCTTGCATGAATACTTTATTGGGACAGGTCAAATAGCTGATTAGGTTTTTGTGACATTGAGCCCATCTTCAAGGTCATACAGTTACATAGAACATTAAATTTCACACCAATTACATGCTACAAAAAGGACGTAAAGCTGAAATCGTATACATGTATATGTATTCGTGAAATTGAAATGGTGAATTCGTGATGTTGAAATCGTGAAATCGTGAATTCATGTTGTTGATATAGTGAATCGTACATGGAGTTCAAATGGTGACTTTAATTGCACTTATTTTGGAAACTCGGTATCTTAATATACAAGTTTTGTTTTCGTTAGTGATACGAAATTTGTGAAAAGATATAATCTGTTATATTTAATATGTCCATTTATGGCTTTCCAACAAGATATGAACCATGGTTATGTGATGGGGAAAAAAGTTTACGAAGAAATCTAAGTTACACTACTTTACAATTTATATAATATCTGGAAAACGTTACCAACAAAGATGGCCGCCATACTAGGAGCGCTATATGTCATATTGTAACCTAGTCTATATAAAATAGGTTTAGTATTTCCCAACTTCTCTTATCGCAGGCTATATATAGATTTTGTATTTCCCAACTACTCTTATCGCAGGCTATATATAGATTTTGTATTTCCCAACTACTCTTATCGCAGGATATATATAGATTTAGTATTTCCCAACTGATTATATCGCAGGCTATATATAGATTTAGTATTTCCTAACTACTCATATCGCAGTCTATATAAAATAGGTTTAGTATTTCCCAACTACTCATATCGCAGGCTATACACTGAGCAAAATTTATAATTGGTCACCTAGGTTTTATTCATATTTCTGGAAAACGGATAAGACAACAATATAAATCATTATGATATTTTATAAAGCATTTCATTATGCACGTTTTCTGAAAAAATTATAACAATCTAAAAAATGGTTCAAACATAACAACGATTTAAATGTAGTCACCCTCCAATCAAAAAGTCACACAATGTTAATATCTGGTGTGGCCTCCTTGTGTATCAATTACAGAGCGACAACGAGCTCGCATCGAAATGATGTATCGCTGTAAATATCGCTGTGTGATGGCCTGTCATGCCTGTTGGATAATTATACCACCATTATGGCCACCTGGTTGAGTTGCAACATTCCTTAGGTTGCTCTTGCAGTATGGCAAGGCGCATTGTCCTGTACTAGCATCATGCCACGATTAGCTCTAAAATGCGGCAGAAGTACAAGGGTGATAATTTGATCCTGGTAACGTCTGGCTGTGAGGTTACCATCAACTGACACTGCCGGTGTTTTCGTGTGCATGGACGTCGGTAGGTACGCGTACGGCCGTCGGCACCTCCCAATTTGACGCGAGTTTTGTCGACGAACAAAACATTGGCCCAGTCTGCACGGGTAAACCGAAAATGCTGTCTAGCCCAGCGTATCGGTATCTTAGGGTAAGAGTTACACCCTTTATTGGTCGTCGGCATCTCAAATCTACCTCGCGCAGTCGATTTCTCACCGTCTGTGGGGCGATATTACGTCCATGTGAGCCCATGATTTGCCTTGCAGTCCCGGTGGAGAAGGTAAGACGATCTCGTAAATGACTGAGAGTTATGTACTTGTCCTGTCGCCTTGTTTTTACCCTGCGTGTTGGGTGCCGTCGGCGGTCGTTCACACTTCCGGTAGCGGTAAATTTCCCCCATAGGCTCTGTATGGTAAACATTCGTCTGTTGAACATCCGTGTCACCTGAAATAATAATGAATCATGTTAGTTTTGTTATGAAAACATGTTTTTAGATAGATATAATATGTTTTTATGCAAATAAGTCATTAATTACATGTTCGGTATCTTACCTGCCGAATACTGGTGCCTGCTGCAATCATCCCAACAGCGCGGCCACGCTCTTCTATGGTCATTCTGACCATTTTAGGTGTTTTTCAAGTTGTAAAAACGTTACCGAACATATTCATGCACATATGCACAGTTTTCGACTTTTTCACGTGCGCCACGTGCTTGAATCATGAAAATTACCTTTCCGTTCCGCGTGGGTGATTTTGGCCATAATGTGTTTATTTTAATTGTAGCGATCAATAAAGTGTATACTTATAATGTAATATACAACGATTTATATCATTCCGAAAATCAGTTGTTATGGTATTAAATTTCATAGTGACCAATTAGAAAAATTTGTAAGTGTATATAAATAGGTTTAGTAGTTCCCAACTACTCATATCGCAGGCTATATATAGATTTAATATTTCACAACTAATCATATCGTAGGCTATATATAGATTTAGTATTTCCCAACTACTCATATCGCAGGCTATATATATATATTTAGTATTTCCTAACTAATCATATCGTAGGCTATATATAGATTTAGTATTTCACAACTAATCATATCGTAGGCTATATATAGATATAGTATTCCACAACTACTCATATCGCAGGCTATATATAGATTTAGTATTCCACAACTACTCATATCGCAGGCTATATATAGGTTTAGTATTTCCCAACTACTCATATCGTAGGCTATATATATATTTCGTATATCAAAACTACTCATATCGCAGGCTATATATAGATTTAGTATTTCACAACTATTCATATCGCAGGCTATATATAGGTTTAGTATTTCCCAACTACTCATATCGTAGGCTATATATAGATTTCGTATATCAAAACTACTCATATCGCAGGCTATATATAGATTTAGTATTTCACAACTATTCATATCGCAGGCTATATATAGATTTAGTATTTTCTTAACTAGTTGTAGCATAAGCTATATATAGGTTTGATATGACCTAACTGCTTATATGGAAGGCTATGTACGTTTTGTGTTCTGTTTTTAGACGTAAATGTATATTGATATGGTATGATTCATGCCATTAATTCCATTTGTTGTTTCCAATGAGAAAGATTAGTCAGTTCCTGTCCCCTGAATTACTCTTTAAGAATGGTAGGTAATGTTAATTGTTCGTTTCCTCTGTTCTCATCGTGATTTCCTATGCACCACATGCTATCAACTTTCATCCGTTTTCCTATATGATAATTATTTAATTATTGAATCTAGAGTTACTCTACGGTTGGCCTATATAAATGATTTTGATAAAATCATATTTACCACAGACGGATCTGTAGTCCATTGGTAAGACGCTGGACTTGTAATCCAGGGATCGCAGGTTCGATCCCCCGTCTGACCCTAATAAAATTAACAGTCTTTCAGATAGGACGATAAACTGAGGTCTCGTGTCGGTGCTTTACACCGTGCACGTAACAACCGGAGGAGACTCTAAAATTACTAATCTCTTCAGGAGGCGTCGCTCATATGGGCAACCGGTAGCGACGATAAATAAACGTAAAACACACGCTCATATTTACCATACAGTAACATCTGTTTAGAGAACAGCAGTAAAAGCAAAATGATTCCAACAAAAAGGACCAACATACATTTCGGAATACTTCGGACATTATCTGCCAAGGGAGGTAATAGAAAATCCAGAAACGTCACTCGTTTCCTCTTCCTTTAAGTTAAATGTTCATATCGCTGATTATCGAGCCGGTGCAATCTGGTAGTGGTGTCTCCATAGTGATGATGATTGCGCTTATTTACCCTCGCCGCCGGTAAACCATATGGGCGAGCAAGCCATAGAGGACACCATGTAGCTTATATGCTGGCTTTGTTATTATGTATAATGTCCAACATGATGTAAAATATATTTATAAAATATATTTCTCCAAATTATGACCAAATTATGACCGATAACCATGGCGATTATCCCGTTCTGGACACGTTCTCCTCGCGTAACCAGACACATCATCAATTATTTACAGGATATTGTTGTCAAATAAATCTGTCTTGTTTTCCTTTATGACTTTTCCGCAGTTATCGGGGTCTTTTCTCACGTTTATTTATGAAATATAAATATACCCAATTTCGGATTTGTTCTGTTGTGATATGATTCAAGAAATAATATTTTTGTCTTTCAGTTATTTATTGGCGAATAAATCATGGTTTGGAATTCTGACGCGTAGGAATTAACCACGCAGACCGCATGCCTAAGTGGTTATGATCGGTTATTTCCGGCACTCAGAATGACAAACCATGTTCGACTAAAGATAACGCAACCACACATATTACTTCGTTTCTAACATGACCAACATATCTAAAAAGCCAAAAATAGTTGGTGTTATGTTTAAGAGTGCGCAGCAAATGACGTCACAAACTACAAAAATGCGCGTAAAATGACGTCACGTCCGACATCACGCACTAAATCACATGGTTTATTTAGGAACTAGTGTTTGTCTTGCCGTGGTATATCGGCGAATAAACCATGGTTTGGAGTTCTGGTGCGTAGGAATTAACCACGCAGGCCGTAGGCCTAAGTGGTTAATTCCTACGCACCAGAACGACAAATATTTATTCGCTGATATACCACGGCAAGACAAATATTATTTCCATTCTAACATGATCCAATATAATGCTACGAACGAAGGAATGTGCGTGTTACTTTGTCGGCGTACCGCCTAATTTCTCTCCTTTCCGTGATTTGGCTGACGGCTTTACAAATTACCTCCCCGAAATAAAGATTTTCTAAAAATCTAATGCTAATTTTCAATATTAGCCAGAATTTATTAATATTTTTATTCAAACAATAATAAATGTATGTATTAATAGTTCACGTTGGTAGAATAATGTATAATCATGAACAATATTAATACAATTAAAAATTTAGCCACGCCTCCTGTCACACTGTTATTTTCGTAAACAAAACACTGTCCAAATATTCAGTTTAAAAGTTGACAAAACGTCAAACGCCGAGGGGAAAGGATTATTTGCAGATCTTATTTTGTGTCATGGACATGAACATTAATTGTGCTGCTTGAGATATGTCCCGTAAACATGTGCATTGCAGTTGCGTGACTTTTCTGGACATTAACGTGGCCAACTGTAGTGGGTGGGGAAATGGAATTATCTTGGCCTGGCAATGCCAACTCCATTGATTCGCTGCTAATATTGAAATCAGCAGCGGTCAGATGATTGGCTTGACGAGAGGTAGCATGATTAAGTGCCAACTGACCTGTTCTCGTTCGTCCTCAAATTTTACTATTTGCAGACGACGATATTTTACTCCGATTTTTGTTTACGTCACGTGATTTTCATTCATAAATAAGATTTTATACGGGGTAGGGAAAATTCAACAGCCATAAAATAGATCAGTTCTAGCCGTGGTATATTGCATATTTTACAACTGTAGATCTGTTCTTTGTTCATTACAACAAAATATCAAGTCATGTTAGAATGCAGATTTAAAAACGGTATATTCCTTCTTTGTGTATACAGAGAAAATGCCGAGCCATGTTAGAATACTAGTGATATGGTCTTATAGTTTATACAAATTTACTTTTAGCTCGATTGCGAAATCCATCGCCACGAGGGAGAGAGAAGAGGCATGTAGAATTTAAATGCCTTGCCCAATGGCACAATCGTAACGGCTCCAGCGGGGCGCGAACTCTGATCGTTAGCACCTAAAGTGAACACGCTATCACGACTTCCACATAATAATTAATATATTATCTTATATTTGATAGCTGAGAAACGGATATAAATGACTAGATTAATATCTTATGTGCAGCAATTTAATGAGACGTTATTGGTTAATCACATTGCATTGCAGTTCTATATTTTCCACATCAATACAAAACCGTTTGTACAATACATAAAGATTGAATTGAAAATTGAATTGACATGCAGCTTATGTAGGGAACTCCGTGGCTAAGGTTGTTGACATGAACGTCACTTGCCACTCACAGCTGTTCTATGGGGATGTGTCGAATTGTGAGGAAGTTCTCCAGATGATTGCGGGTGGTCGGTGGTCCTGCCTGGATGACCGTCGGTGCCTGAAATACTGCTCGGAGGGTCACCCGAGGTATCTGGTAATCCAGGAATCGCAGGTTCGATCCCCCGTCAGACCCTAATAAAATTAACAGTGTTTCAGACGGGACGCTAAACCGAGGTCTCGTGTCGGTGCTTTACACCGTGCACGTAAAAGAACCAGAGGAGACTCTGGAATGGGTCTCTGTCTGTATCATTGCACTGTCCTCCAAAAATCTAAAATGACTAATCTCTTCAGGAGGCGTCGCTCATATGGGTAACCGGTAGCGACGATAAATAAACGTAAAACACACACCGAGGTCTTCCACGACCAATACGAGCTGTAGGGTCGCTATCTGTATATTACCTAAGCTCCTGGCATGACTTTTTAACCCAAAAACTAACAAACAAACGATATTGTTTAGAAAACCCATCAAGCACGTTCAATGTAGTTCATAAACCGATGGAAACTATTAACCCGCGATTCATTGCCTATATTTACACTGATTATTTTATTCAATGGCACAAACAACATATAGCACACTTTGCATATAAAATGTTTAGTCGAGATTTGCAACTTACAGTGTGCCGGAACAGATAAATAGATCATCCTTGGAACAACTGAACCCTTTCCTTCATAGAGATGTAGGTTAATATACTATTATATCTCCATACAAACGACAGCCATTTAACCACCATGCAGTGGATAAGTAGTCACCATATCTATCCCACCTCCATAGATATTACTGGGAATACATAGAGATTTAGGTTAATATACTATTATATCTCCATGCAAACGACAGCCATTTAACTATCATGCAGTGGATAACTAGTCGCCATATCTATCCCACCGCCATAGATATTACTGGGAATACATGAGATTTAGGTTAATATACTATTATATCTCCATACAAACGACAGCCATTTAACTATCATGCAGTGGATAAGTAGTCACCATATATATCCCACCTCCATAGCTATTACTGGAACTAAATGAGATTCTAGCCTTAATTATGAACATTGGCTTGACTACTACATTGTCAATGCATAAGTATTCGTAATGGCGTCAAGAGGTGCTTCTATGAGGGAAAGGGTTAAAGTGAAAGACACGCATTTTCTCTCGAGGAACGCGCCTAGCACTGCGAGTGCGCATGCCCGTAACTTCGAGTGCGCATGTCAGCTGCATATCATTAGTTGGAAGCCCTCATCGAAGGAACTGAAATAGCGATGTAAATATTAAGGAATAAAATCAGCAGGTTTATTAGTATACAATACAAAGTTTGTGTTGCTTAAAGTATCATCATCATCATCATCATCAATCCTCTTCACCCCGGTTGGGGTATAGGGCCTTCACCACTACTCTCCACTTGGACCGGTCCGTTGCTGCTGTTTTGGCTTCCCCCCAGGACATCCTGCTTCGGCGCAGCTCACTGTCCAGAGTCCTTCGCCATGTCGTAACTGGTCGACCTCTTTTCCGTGTGGCCTGTGGATTCCAATCCAGTGCTTGGCGTGCTATGTTGGGCTGGTCTCGTCGTAGAGTGTGCCCTATCCACCGCCACTTCCTCTGTGTGATAGAGTCTGTGATGGGGTCCTGTCTTGTTTGCCGCCACAACTCCTGGTTGGTGATCTTTTCTGGCCATCTGGTGTGTAGGATCTGTCTGAGGCAGTTGTTGATGAATACCTGTAGTTTGTGGTCAAGGCCCTTGGTGCGTCTCCAGGTCTCAGCTCCGTACAAGAGGACTGTCTTAACATTCGTCTCAAACAGTTTGAGCTTTGTCTTGAGGTGGATGTTATTGTTGTTCCATACTGGCTTCAACGTCACAAAGGCATGTCGTGCTTTCCCAATACGGGCTTGGATGTCTTCTTCTGTTCCCCCCGTTTTGCTGATGACACTGCCGAGGTAGGTGAAGGAGTCAACAGTATCGATTGGATGGCCATCTATCTGAATGGGTATGTTCCTTGTCGCGTTTACCCTGAGGCACTTGGTCTTCTTAATGTTGATCTCCATCCCTGTAGTCTTCGCAACTGTGTGTAAGCGTTCTGACTTCTGTTGCATGTGTTGGTGTGTGTGGGACAGGAGGCCTATATCGTCCGCAAAGTCGAGGTCCTCCAACTTCTCTGTAAGTGTCCACTGTATTCTTCTTGGTCTGTCTACTGTCGTTCTCATTATCCAGTCCAGTACGACGGAGAAAATGAGAGGCGAGAGCATACAGCCCTGACGGACGCCGGTGCTGACGGGAAATGGATGTGAAAGGTTCATGTCATGGATCATATGGCAAGTGGTGTTGTTGTACAGGCTCCGAATAATGTTGATGATCTTTCCTGGTATGCCGTAGTGCCCGAGGATGCTCCATATGACGTCTCTATCAATCGTGTCAAACGCTTTCTTGAAATCGATGAAGTTGATGTAGATTGGAGACTGCCATTCGATGGACTGTTCAACGATGATGCGAAGTGTTGCTATCTGATCTGTGCATGATCTTCCTGCCCTGAATCCTGCCTGTTCTCCCCTCAGCTTGGCGTTCACTGCATTCTTGATCCTTTCTAGTAGGAGTCTTGTGAGGACTTTACTTGGGATGGACAGTAGCTGGATGCCCCTCCAAGTCTGGCAGTTGCTGAGGTCACCCTTCTTGGGTAGCTTGACGATGTGCCCTACTCTCCATTCTTCTGGAACCACTTCTTCATCCCAGACTTGCTGTAGAAGGTCTAGTAGTAGTGCTGCTGTGGTCTCAGTCGATGCCTTCAGTGCTTCTGGTGGGATGTTGTCTGGCCCGGTGCTTTCTCATTTTTGATCTTGTTGATGGCCCTTGTCACTTCATTCCTTGTGATCTGTCCCATCTCTACTTCCAGTTCTGGTCCGTCTGCTATGTCTGGTGGGTTGGTCACAGGTGTACCGCTGAGTAGTTCCTGGAAATGGTCCTTCCACCTTGTCATCTGGTCTTCTGGTTTGGAGAGGGTGTTACCATCAACGTCCTTCACTGGTTTGTTGGGGTTGCTCCTTCTGCCGGAAAGTTGTCTAGTTATGCTGTATAGGGTCTTCATGTCGTTGTGGTATGCTGCTTCCTGTGCTTGTCCAGCCAGCTTGTCTACCTGATCCCGTTTGTCTTGTTGTGCGCTCTTCTTGACTTCTTTGTTCTTGGTGCTGTATTCTCCCTGGATGTTCTGTTTCTGTGCTCTGGTTTTCGCCTGCTTCAGTCGGTGCCGAATTTCTCTTCTTTCTTCAATGATCTGGATGGTGTGGTCTGTGAGCCAGGTTTTGTACTTCTTCGTTCTAAATCCCAGCTTCTCTTCGCATGTCGTTGTGAAAGAGCATTTGACGCGGTCCCACTTCTTTTCCAACGATCCGTCTTCTAAGTCGGCTAGGGCCTGAAACCTGTTGCCGAGGGCGATGGCGAACTCTTGCTGTTGCTCTGCTGCCTTCAGTTTGGATGTGGCGTATCGCTTGTTCTGCTGGATGCCCGTCGATACGCTCTGACATCCGTGAGGGTCCTCCTCCATCTTCTGGAGATCGTGACATGGTCGATCTGGTTTGCTGTTGCCTGGTCGGGTGATGTCCATGTGGTCTTGTGAATGATGCGATGTTTAAAGATAGTTCCACCGATGACAAGATCATTTAGCCCACAGAAGTTGACGAAGAGTTCCCCATTTTCATTCGTGGTGTGGTCCCGAGTCCCTCCTTTCCCATGACGGTCTCTCTACCAGTGTTGGTTCCTCCAACTTTCGCATTCATGTCACCCATAACAATGGTGATGTCCCTCTTGTGCACCCTGTCTAACACTCCTTGAAGCTGCTGGTAGAAGTCTTCTTTGGTGTCCATGTCTGCAGCGGTGGTTGGTGCGTAGCACTGGACGATGGTAACTTCTTGAAATTTAGAGTGAAATCTGGCGGTCAGTAGTCTGTCACTTATTGGTTCCCATTCCAAAAGACATTTGTGCGCTTTCTTGGTAAGCATGAGTCCAACTCCGTTGCGATGTGCATCGTTCTTATTTGCTGGTCCAGAGTATAGAAGCGTGTGTCCTGTTGCCAAAGTAACCTTTCCTGCTGTGGTCCAACGTACCTCACTTAGTCCTAACATATCTATTTTATATCTATCCATCTCTCTGGACACCTGAGCCGCTTTTCCCGTTTCGTATAGTGTTCTTACATTCCAAAATCCGATCCGTGAGACGTTCTTAGGGGAGAGAAGATTTGTCCACAGATTGCTCTGTTTCATACGCTCTCCTCTTGGTCGATACCGTAAATCCTCCGTAGTAGTTGCTGTAGTGTTGGTTTCTGTAGCGAGTTGTTGTTTTACGCGGTAGGGGTGCTGGCCCTACGCACAACCTTCCTCCTTTCTCAGTCGGGCTTAGGACCGTCCATGGCGGAGTTGCTTAAAGTATGCGGGACCGAATATGGTACACAGAAAGCACACACACTATCTTACAGTACACAGATCACACACCATACATGTTCCAACTTGAGAGATTGCCTATGTGACTGATATGAACATATGTATTGTTAGAACCCTCACGGGAACTCTCGTGGGAACTCTCACGAGATCTAATAGTCTATGTTATAACGTCTAGTCGTCCATACGAGTAAGAATTAATGTTTTACTGCTAGTGGAAAAGTGTCACAGCAACATTCAACAATTAAATTAAAAATGATAGTATCCAAATACGTTTTATTGACCTGAAAAGAAGAGTCTGCATGGGAGTGTCATATAATTGAGGACTATGAGAATTATATGAGGATGATATCCAACTTGTGACAGGTCGGTGGTTCTATCCGGGATTTGGTCCGTGCATGCAATACTGGTCAGCGGAACATCCGGAGCCGGAGAGTCGCCGCATGACCTAAGTTGTTGGAGCGATTGTAATCCCGCAAAGCACACAGAACAAACTACAACAACCACAAAAGCTCACACTGATAATATCGTCACAATATATATGTAGTTCCTATTAACTCAATACGCATCGGTATGAACACGGGGACTTCCGTGTTCATTAACTTCAAATCACGTGTCCAGCACCGTAGAGGTTCGAATCCCGCTGGAGGTGTCGAATTTTTTCATTTGAGGAAGCTATCCAGCTGGATTTCGGAAGGTCGATGGTTCTATTCGGGTGCCCGTCCGCGCTTGAAATACTGCTCGGAGGGTACCAGTGCCATTATCTACCAATAATAGCTGGAAAGTCGCCATGTGACATCAGCTTTTGGTTCGACGTTAATCGAAAAATAACCAAAACAAATCTTCGACTCGCACATATTGTATATATGGTATATATACCAGACGGCTCATGAAACGGCTGCTAGGTTTCGCCTCGAGTTTCTCGGTTTGGCAATAGTCGATAATTGACAATAGCCGACTAATTGTGAAATATTACCACCTCATAATTCTTTCATAACGGGTGACTATGTAGTGTTAGATGCACATTTGTTATGTATATTTTATTAGTGTACACAAATGAATTATATATAATAATGATATAATAATAATATAGGTGGACATTAGGCCTGGGTATATAGCATCATTGGTGAGATTCTATGTAATAGGGGGAACGTTGTTTGCGTTTCCATTTCCCCGGAACCTCCGTGGTGTATAGTGGATACGGTGCCGTCCTTGTAACCTAGAGGTTGTGAGTTCGAGACCAACCAGAACCACGGTCGTGCCGTCCTTAGGCAAGATCTTTAACTCCACATTTCCTCTCCTCTCTCACGCACGGTGTTGGATTGATTCAATCAGGATTGAGGTCTCGAGAGCAATTAAATGTAATGGTGTAAATACTTGTTTCGCCCAATAAATTTATATAAATCAAGCCTAGCTCTTTCTATTAAGATGTATTGTTGCACGATTCATGAAGACATTGCCGACTACACGCACGGAGTAATAAACAACGCGAAATTTAACGTGCATTTCAAAAGCAATTCTTGCGCAATCGTTCCGGCAAGCATTTTTGTTGTTGATAATTATCGCAAATAAAATCTTTGGGACGAAACAAGCGATGAAAGCGTCCGGAATAATTGCCCCTCGAGAGAACCGCCATCATATAATTTTATTGTGCTCTTGAGAAATAAGTGACAAATGTTAGTTCAATATCCGTAGAGATGATGTTAATTTGACATGGCAAAGCTAACAGAATAAGCGTCCATAGAGCTAGGGGATTTTCTGGTGCTTTAGAGAATGTATTTATTAGTAGAACGTATACACACGCATAGCAACACGGAGCTGATAAATCGTGTCAAAAGAACATGGTTACTAAGTTAACGTAAATATTTATACAAATTTGTTTTAGCTCGATTGCGAAACAAGTTTCTACAACATTAAGTTTGATCGCTCTCGAGACCGTATTCATGATGGAATGCATCGCCATGAGGGAGAGAAGAGGTAATGTCTTGCCAAAGGACACCACACCCGGGTTCGTGTGGGGTTCGAACTCTTTCGATTTGGAGGCGGACACACATATCCATTATACCACCGAGGCTCCAGTAACCACTAGTTACTCAAAATATGTGCAACGGATTAAACACTAAGTACTGTTTTATGAGTTGTTTGCTATATTCAGTTCGTATGTCGCGGGTGATATTTAGTCTCTACGTGGTGTGTTTTACGTTTATTTATCGTCGCTACCGGTTGCCCATATGAGCGACGCCTCCTGAAGAGATTTGATATTTTAGATTTTGGAGGATAGTGCAATGATACAGACAGAGACTCATTCCAGAGTCTCCTCTGGTTCTTTTACGTGTACGTTGTAAAGCACCGATACGAGACATTGGTTTAACGTCCCATCTGAAAGACTGTTAATTTTATTATGGTCAGACGGGGGATCGAACCTGCGATCCCTGGATTACCAGTCTAGCGTGTTACCACTGGACTACAGATCCGTCCTCTATGTGGACACGAATTCAGGTCTTTTAAAGTATTTGTTACACAGACTATACTATTGAAGCATGTGTTAGAATTGTATTTAAATTAATTCTTAGAAATAACCGCAGGCTAATGTCATTTCCTGTAAAATAAACTACATAGAAGTTTTAAAAGACGTTTTTAAATGCATGATACTAATATTACCATCAATCTTCAAATAGTTTAATATGAGATCATAGCAATGTCACGCTCTCTGATATGCGTGACAGATCACGACCTATGTCACGCTGTCTCATAGACGTGAACACTTTCCCGACTTACGTCACGCTGTGTGATAGACGTGATGTATAGCGTGATAATTCCCGATCTTTTGTCACGCTCTCGGATCATAGCGTGATATATCCCGAACTTATGCACAGATCACTGAAAGGCGTGACCTATAGCGTGATATTTCCCGATCTTATTCCATGCTGCACCCCAGCGGAATGGATTTACGAGAAATCTTATTTGTATTTTATGCCTGGCCGTGAAATAAAATATTGAACTTGCAAGAACATTGGCACACCACAAGCGCTATAATAAATTGGAAACGCTTGTATTATATACTGCACCACATAAATACCAATCTACGCGTTCTGTCTAATCCCATCATTGTCAATTGTAAACTATTATGCAATTTGAAAAATAAATATGCTGAAACTTAAATACATTCTGAGATTCCGCACGAGTACGTGAAATATAGCCTAGTCGTGCTATATGAGAGATATAAAGTACAATTCAGTAATTCTGTATGATATATAACATTATATAAAGTACCTCAGTCGTTCTGAATGAGATACATACAATACAATGCAGTCGTTCTGTTTGAGATATATAGAGTACCACAGTTGTTCCACATTATATATATTAAGTAAAACAGTCGTTGCATATGAGATATATATAGTACAACAGTCGTTACATATGCTATATATAAAGTACAACAGTCGTTCCATATGCTATATATAAAGTACAACAGTCGTTCCATATGAGATATATAAAGTACAACAGTCGTTCCATATGCTATATATAAAGTACAACAGTCGTTCCACATGCTATATATAAAGTACAACAGTCGTTCCACATGCTATATATAAAGTACAACAGTCGTTCCACATGCTATATATAAAGTACAACAATCGTTCCATATGAGATATATAGAGTACACCAGTCGTTCCATATGAGATATATAAAGTACAACAGTCGTTCCATATGAGATATATAGAGTACAACAGTCGTTCCATATGAGATATATAAAGTACAACAGTCGTTCCATATGAGATATATAAAGTACAACAGTCGTTCCATATGAGATATATAAAGTACAACAGTCGTTCCATATGAGATATATAAAGTACAACAGTCGTTCCATATGAGATATATAAAGTACAACAGTCGTTCCATATGAGATATATAAAGTACAACAGTCGTTCCATATGAGATATATAAAGTACAACAGTCGTTCCATATGAGATATATAAAGTACAACAGTCGTTCCATATGAGATATATAAAGTACAACAGTCGTTCCATATGAGATATATAAAGTACAACAGTCGTTCCATATGAGATATATAAAGTACAACAGTCGTTCCATATGAGATATATAAAGTACAACAGTCGTTCCATATGAGATATATAAAGTACAACAGGCGTTCCATATGAGATATATAAAGTACAACAGTCGTTCCATATGAGATATATAAAGTACAACAGTCGTTCCATATGAGATATATAAAGTACAACAGTCGTTCCATATGAGATATATAAAGTACAACAGTCGTTCCATATGAGATATATAAAGTACAACAGTCGTTCCATATGAGATATATAAAGTACAACAGTCGTTCCATATGAGATATATAAAGTACAACAGTCGTTCCATATGAGATATATAAAGTACAACAGTCGTTCCATATGAGATATATAAAGTACAACAGTCGTTCCATATGAGATATATAAAGTACAACAGTCGTTCCATATGAGATATATAAAGTACAACAGGCGTTCCATATGAGATATATAAAGTACAACAGTCGTTCCATATGAGATATATAAAGTACAACAGTCGTTCCATATGAGATATATAAAGTACAACAGTCGTTCCATATGAGATATATAAAGTACAACAGTCGTTCCATATGAGATATATAAAGTACAACAGTCGTTCCATATGAGATATATAAAGTACAACAGTCGTTCCATATGAGATATATAAAGTACAACAGTCGTTCCATATGAGATATATAAAGTACAACAGGCGTTCCATATGAGATATATAAAGTACAACAGGCGTTCCATATGAGATATATAAAGTACAACAGTCGTTCCATATGAGATATATAAAGTACAACAGGCGTTCCATATGAGATATATAAAGTACAACAGTCGTTCTGTTACGGTATGGCCAATATGCAAACAGAATTTTTTACAACGACTGTGAAACAAGCTAACTTATATTAGTCATTATCTCGAGGTTGGTGCACCAAGAACTGATTAGCCGCTGAAGCCTGCCCAGGAAAGGTGTTGTTAGGTAAACAGCCCGTCGCTCAAATGGGCAACGGTAGCGACGTTAAATAAATTTAAATAAAACAACATATATAATAGCAGAAAAAGAAAACCTAGATAGATGAACAGTCCGGTTGGATGTTTCTAACACGCTGGACTGCCAATCCAGAGATCACAGGTTTGATCCCAATTCTAACCTTAGTAATAATATCAACATATAATGATAGCGCAGTGGATGCGCGTTCGCTTCAGGTGCGAAAGGTCCTGAGTTCGAGCTCCGCTGGAGCCGTTACGATTGCGCCCTTAGGCAAGGCATTTAAATTCCACGTTGCCTCTTCTCTCTCCCTCATGGCGATGGATTCCATCAGGAATGAGGTCTCGAGAGTGATTAATATATGTTGTAATAACTTGTTTCGCAATCGAGCTAAAATAAATTTGTAAAAACTATAAACTAACAGTCTTTCAGATGGGACTATAAACCGAGGTATCATGTATCGGTGCTGTTCACGTGGCATGTAAAACAACCAGGGATGCTTCTGGAATTGGAGCGTCTTCTGTATCTTGCACTATTCTCCAACAAATAAAATGACAACAATACGTCTAGAGGCGTCGCCCCGATAAACTACTATAGGGCGACGATAAACAAAGGTATCCAAATAAATACGCATGTATTATGTGAAATGGGTGGGTTCGATCCCCGTCTGACCCTAATAAAATGAACAGTCTTTCAGATGGGACTTTAAACCGAGGTATCGTGTCGGTGCCTTTCACCGTGCACGTAAAAGAACCAGAAGAGACTCTGGAATGGATCTCTGTCTGTATCATTGCACTATCCTCCAAACATCTAAAATGACAAATCGATAAATAAACGTAAAACGCACAAAGGGTTGGGGTGTGGGTAGGACTAGATATACTAGTAAGATAAGTTGTTAAAGCATAGCATAGGGAGTCGCTGTATAGAACGCTCCCAATGCATAAACTATCCTTGCACATACCTTACCGTATTGCGTTGTCCGTTCCTTTCACTTATCGCAAAAATTATGACCGCAAATATGTGTCCAATAACCTCCTATGTCTGTTTTCCCCTGTTTTAAAGTCCAAGTGACAGACATGTAATACATAGGTAGACCAACCAACCATTTCACCCTGACGGAAATTAAACAATAAACAATAGTAAGAAGAAAAAAATATGATCCCTAGCCATAGTGATTATCTCTTCTGACGAACATTTACATCACATAACCAGACGCTCCATTAATTATTTACGAGGTAGTTAGTTAGATAAATCTGTGATGAATGCCTAACATCCATTTATGGTTTTCTCAATAATATGGCATAGAGTCCATATAAAACAAAATGTTTGTTCATTGAAACGTTAGCAGACGGATATGTAGGTCAGTTGTAACACGCTGGGCTGGTAATCCAGGGATCGCATGTTCGATCCCCCGTCTGACCATAATAAAATTAACAGTATTTCCGATGGGACTTTAAATCGAGGTCGCATCGTGCTGTACACCGTGCACGTAAAAGAACCAGAGGAGACTCTGGAATGGGTCTCTGTCTGTATCATTGCACTACCAAACATCTAAAATGACTAATCGCTTCAGGAGGCGTCGCTCATATGGGCAACCGGTAGCGACGATAAATAAACGTAAACACACACACACTGAAACGTCTGTCTTGCGTGTCGCTATGTGGAGTGTATCCGTGGTGTAATGGATACGGTGCCGGCCTTGTAACCTAGATGTTGTGAGCTTGAGCCACGTCAGAACCACGGTGATTGTGTCCTTAGACAAGCCACTTAAGTCCCCATTGCTGCTTCTATTTCCACCATGACGATGGATTTAGTCTGTACACATTTAGTTTAGCTCGATTGTGAAACAAGTTCTTAAAACTTCTATTAATCACTCTCGAGACATCATTTCAGATGGAATCCATTCTTCAATACTGCTCGTATGCACGTCTAGTTTTAGCATGGATCTATGTTCATGTTCTAAAATACCATAAGAATTATAATGACATGTAAAATAATGACAGACAGACAGACAGACAGACAGACAGACAGACAGACAGACAGACAGACAGACAGACAGACAGACAGACAGACAGACAGACAGACAGACAGACAGACAGACAGACAGACAGACAGACAGACAGACAGACAGACAGACAGACAGACAGACAGACAGACAGACAGACAGACAGACAGACAGACAGACAGACAGACAGACAGACAGACAGACAGACAGACAGACAGACAGACAGACAGACAGACAGACAGACAGACAGACAGACAGACAGACAGACAGACAGACAGACAGACAGACAGACAGACAGACAGACAGACAGACAGACAGACAGACAGACAGACAGACAGACAGACAGACAGACAGACAGACAGACAGACAGACAGACAGACGACAGACAGACAGACGACAACAGACAGACAGACAGACAGACAGACAGACAGACTTATTTATCACTTGTGCATATTACCAATCAAAACAGCAAACGAGAGGCAGTCTAATTAATATATACGAGAGGCAGTCTAATTAATATATACGAGAGGCAGTCTAATTAATATATACGAGAGGCAGTCTAATTAATATATACGAGAGGCAGTCTAATTAATA
>CM026399.1:22303410-22335659 GCA_014843695.1 Archivesica marissinica
AGAGGCAGTCTAATTAATATATACGAGAGGCAGTCTAATTAATATATACGAGAGGCAGTCTAATTAATATACGAGAGGCAGTCTAATTAATATATACGAGAGGCAGTCTAATTAATATATACGAGAGGCAGTCTAATTAATATATACGAGAGGCAGTCTAATTAATATATACGAGAGGAAAATCTAATTAATATATACGAGAGGCAGTCTAATTAATATATACGAGAGGAAGTCTAATTAATATATACGAGAGGCAGTCTAATTAATATATACGAGAGGCAGTCTAATTAATATATACGAGAGGCAGTCTAATTAATATATACGAGAGGCAGTCTAATTAATATATACGAGAGGCAGTCTAATTAATATATACGAGAGGCAGTCTAATTAATATATACGAGAGGCAGTCTAATTAATATACGAGAGGAAATCTAATTAATATATACGAGAGGTATGAGAGACACTGATTAAAAATAAGCTGTGACGTATAGAGTTGCGATTGAAAAGTCACAGTTACTAGTATGAACTGAGCCATGCACGTAAATTGATTATGAATTAATTATAATTAATTATAAATCATATAATCAAACAATGCGTGATCAATTTACGTGCATGGCGCAGTTCATACATTAATTATAATGCAGTAGCAATACATATTTCAGGGCCAATCAAGGAAATTATTCTAAATATGTTCCCATGGGTAATAAAAATGCCAACCATTTCGAAAACTGAGTATTCATTAATGCAATTTCACTCTAGACTTCAGTGAGATTTTAATTGAAAACGATTAAATTAGGTCACATGTTTTAATTTGAAATTGCTAATGCGCTGTACAGTAAATTACTTAATTTAAACATTATTTATTTCAGTATTTTTACATGTAATCAAGAAAGGAACATTTTACATATACTGAGTAGTACAGTGACGCGGCCGACTGAAATCGGTGGCAGTATTGTATTCCATTGTATGCCATTGCAATTCTTGTTGTGCCCCAATGTGAGGGACTCACATCTGCTCTTGTGCGTGCGTGCGTTCGACTGAGTTGTTTGTACTGCCGCGCTATTAGGTCACGGTATTGGACCTTGTCGTTGTAGACAAAAGAGGAAGCTGGGACACATGTGTCTTATGGACATGTTCTTAATTACTTTGTACAATGATAACCCACATGGATTGTGAACAGCGCCATATTTTTCAATTTTCAATTTAACATAACACGTTTTATTGGAATGTGCCATATATAATGATCTAAGAACTTTACTATTGCAGAAGGCAATATTAGCTGACCATAATTTCTGTAATATGACAAAACGTGATCAATTTATATTTATATTCAGTAATCAATCAGTGATAAGACTTTGTGCCAAAACCTGTTTTAATATACTACAGCGTTGTTACTTTTACCTTTGTAAATAATGCCCTTTTTGTGTTAATTACTATATATCTATGATTTTTACAGACTACAAGAAGCAGCTGCTAATTATGTCATTCTCGATCTGATCCTGGGTGATAACTGATTTTGTAAAATATTTCTTAATAGCGCACTAGTGCTTGTTTTTCGATTCAGTGTTTTATACCATTTTGTTTTATTTCGTATTTAAATATAAATTAGCAACTGTTTCTTGGCTTTAGAATGTAAATAAGCATTAACTAATAGTAGTGTGGGATTTTATAATGTGATATGTTTTGTTGCAATATGACTAAACTAACATATAACATAACATATATTTTATTAGGCATGAAATGGTACAAAACACATCTATAGCCAACAAAATTAACAAATATGTAAAGTGCAAAGACAATTTACAGAGAAGCTTAAATAATATTATGTTCTCCCTTGTTTTCTATTATAAATAAAACTAGATGATGAGCTTTAAAGCATAAAACTATTAATAATTCATATGAGCTCATTAATTGTCCGTTCTGTTTTTTTAGAAGCGAAATGCAAATATTTTGATAGATTATTAACTAATTTTGGGTTTCTAGATTATCAAATTTTTGTAGTGTCGGCCAATGACAAAAATATGGCTTAAAAAATGTTCTACGTAAATCATAGTATTTTGGACAGACCAGTAGGAAGTGAAATTCATTTTCAATTACATTCATAGTACATTGCAAACATGTTCGATCTTCTCTGGGAATATTAACGTGCCTGCCCTTTTCTATCGTTAAATTATGCGAAGATAACCGGAATTTTGTCAGACTAATTCTATATTTATTTATATTTATGATTTTTAGATAGTCCTCTAGTATGAATTCATGTTTGTATACACTATATGTGGATACTCTATTTGAGATATTAATATTGGAGTACCATACTTGTTTATACATATCCAATATTCTAAGTTTGATCATTTGAAAATTAAAATTGGTTTGATTTAGCCATACATCCGACATTCCTATTTCATTCAATATAGTTTTCACCTGATATGCCCAGTTATTTCCATTGTATGAGTTATTATTATCAGCATCGTATTTTAGAGTATTATACATATACTTAATTAAGGTGTTATTTTCTAATTTTAATATTATTAGCCAATGTTTGATGATAGTAAATTTACGTTGTATTTTCATTGGGTGTCTTCCTAATTCCCCGTATAATCCATCAAGATTTGTAGATTTTTAACACATAGTACTTTTCGCATGAATTTACAATGTACAAGTTCTATATTTTTACAGTCATGATAACCAAATACTTCTGAACTATAGCTTAATATTGAACATAACATACTATCAAATAATTTATATTTTTCGGATATAGATAATTCTAATTGGTTGAATACTACGAATAAATTGTGTAATGTGTATAATGAGTGCTGCGCAAGTTTCGTTTGGGTACGAACCCAATGGCCATTTTTAAACAAATGTATCCCTAAATACTTAAACGATTTTACTACTTCTAAAACTGTATTATTAAGAATAAAATCATGAGATGTATGTCGTCCTAGTTCAAATATCATAATCTTTGTCTTGTTGGTATTGACTGTTATACCCCAAGTTGTGCAGTACGTGTATAAGTCGCTTAACATAGACTGAAGCGCTTCCGGAGTATGTGCAAATAGAGCAGCATCATCCGCAAATAATAATATATACAATTTCATATCATCTAACGTGAATAAACCGTCGATGTTATCATCTATGTTATTTACAAGATCATTAACAAAGAATAGCAAACTTGAACTCGGATCACCATGTTTTGCTCCAATATTGGATTCGAAAAATGGAGAAAGATTTTTATTAAACCTGACAGCTGCCTTAACGGCGCTATGCATATTCTTCATAGCATTTACGTATTTAGAGCTAACTTGTTCACGTATTAATTTATTAAATATAAACGATCTTTCAAGTTTGTCGAAACATTTTTCGAAATCGACAAAGGCTACATAGAGCTTCTTATGGGAATTTAGTGTTTTTGCAATAATATAATGTAACATGAATATGCAGTCTGCAGTCGATTTTCCCTTTTGAAATCCATATTGGTTATCTATAATTTTCTTGTGTTTAATAGACCATTTTGTTAAACGGCTTAATAATACCTGTGAGTAAATTTTTGAAATAATATTTATTAGTGTTATACCTCTATAGTTATTGGGATCCTCAATGTGTCCCCCTTTTATTTATTAATTTATTAATCTAATGATCAGATCACTTCTGTTCACACTATATAATTATTATTGAATGCATATTATTAGGTGACTTATAGGCCCACGGGGCCGGGTGCGTCTTCTTGTTGTTTAATATTTGCTATATATATTTGTTGAAATGTGCACATGTCACTTTAATAAAAACTTACTTACTAACTTACTTATAATTTAACAGCAGTAGACTGAAGGGGATTAGAGGGATTTACTTTACTTACATGTCGAGTTTAGAGTAATGATGGATTAATGTACAATCCGTTTTGAAATGGCTGATGTTTTTATAAATTATAGACCTGCGCGTAAATCAAATAAAATGCGAATGGCCTGCCATACCTACAAGTCATACCATGGTGTGTGCGTGTGTGTGTGTGCGTGCGTGCGTGCGTGCGTGTTTTACGTTTATTTATCGTCGCTAACGGTTGCCCATATGAGCGACGCCTCCTGACGATATTAGTCATTTTAGATTTCTGGAGGGTAGTGTAATGATATAGCGTGAATGTCGTAATGTATATGTATTTGATCTACCAATGACAAACACAGTTTACACCTGACATACCCCCTGTAAATTGTTTATGCAAACATGATATTCGTAAGTAAAACGATTTGTATCTATATACTATAGCATGGGTTCCAGCCTGTCGATTTTTCACTTTTTAACTTCTGGCAAAATGAGCAGAAACTCAATACGGCCCAATTAATGGTCTCGGTGTTAAGATATATTTATTTGACTGACCAGGCAAAATATAGCTACGTCTGTTCCCAGGCTATCTATATACTTAGAGGTTATTACGTGGTTAGTTTCATATCAGCATAGGTACCGACCCGAGGTAGCTTGCTATCAGCCCGAGACCGACATTAGTGCGTGAACCGCAATGAGAGACATTACTGGTTTTTCTTACACCTCCCTTGATGGATAAAGTCAGATTTATCCCTAAATGTGTATTGGTCCTAGTAGTTGGACTCCTTTGTTTTTACTGTTGTCGTCTAAACAGATGTTGCGTTAGGATAAATGTAATTTTATCAAAATCGTGTTAATTAATTGAACCAATTTTTACAGTAAGGTATCCATTGGACATGCTAAAGAGAGGGGGGAAAGGGATTTAATAATTTCATAATTATAAGACGAGAATACGGATGAGAATGGAACACATATGGTGCAAAGGAAACAACCATAAAAACAGAGTAAACCAATTATGAGGACCAATATACTATTAGGAGTATTCAGGGGCAGTAACTGACTAATGTTTCTCACTGTTAAAGACAAAATGGTTATCATTTACATTAATATTTGATTTCAAGAACGTGGAATATCAAATCAGACCACGAAAAGAAGACTAGATTAGTTTAAAAGTAACGTGGTCGAATAGGATAGGTTGTTGTGTCAATAACGACGCCGTTCATATTGGAATCCGCCATGTGAATATTTTAAATCAGCCACCTCAGAACTGTTCACTGCCAATAATGTATTCGTGCACATCAATGAAAATTACGGTGTTGGTTGCTAGATCCTTAGAAATATCACCGAGAAGAAGTGTGTTTAGTTTGACAGTACAAATTGGGGATACCACATTGAAGATATACGGAGTTGATCATAGACATTTCATTGAAGAAATGGAAATTATCCTCTGTAGAACCGCATCTGCATAATGGTGATTCTACAATGTTCTTTAGGAACATATGCTGGTTCTAAGCCGTGTATGTCGAATCTGGGATCTTCTTTTCCCAAAGTAAAATAGTTTTCCAATTTTAGTTTCAGCATTACTGATAAGGGGCGTAGCTATCGATTTTGAATGTGTAGGGATGACCAATACATTGGGAAGATAAGGCTGCGAGTTTGCTAGAGGGGTCTGGGGGAGCAAAATGTTGAAACATAGAACGCCTGACGCATTTAAATGTACGCCTTGGATGTACACATTTCCATATTTTCAGATATATGAATTTGACCCCCCGCCAACCCCTACAGCTATATAAATACATAGTTATAAACATTTTGGAATATTTTTGGTTGTTCAGTTTGTGGTTTGTAATAAAGATGTGATATATATCTTTGATGGAATCCTTCGTATTTCGTTTTCATGTAATAATAATCATATAATGTAGGTGTGCGTTTTCTATGTCCTCTAGTATATAATGTAGGTGTGCGTTTTCTATGTTCTCCAGTATATAATGTAGGTGTGCGTTTTCTATGTCCTCTAGTATATAATGTAGGTGTGCGTTTTCTATGTCCTCTAGTATATAATGTAGGTGTGCGTTTTCTATGTCCTCTAGTATATAATGTAGGTGTGCGTTTTCTATGTCCTCTAGTATATAATGTAGGTGTGCGTTTTCTATGTCCTCTAGTATATAATGTAGGTGTGCGTTTTCTATGTCCTCTAGTATATAATGTAGGTGTGCGTTTTCTATGTCCTCTAGTATATAATGTAGGTGTGCGTTTTCTATGTCCTCTAGTATATAATGTAGGTGTGCGTTTTCTATGTCCTCTAGTATATAATGTAGGTGTGCGTTTTCTATGTCCTCTAGTATATAATGTAGGTGTGCGTTTTCTATGTCCTCTAGTATATAATGTAGGTGTGCGTTTTCTATGTCCTCTAGTATATAATGTAGGTGTGCGTTTTCTATGTCCTCTAGTATATAATGTAGGTGTGCGTTTTCTATGTCCTCTAGTATATAATGTAGGTGTGCGTTTTCTATGTCCTCTAGAATATAATGTAGGTGTGCGTTTTCTATGTCCTCTAGTATATAATGTAGGTGTGCGTTTTCTATGTCCTCTAGTATATAATGTAGGTGTGCGTTTTCTATGTCCTCTAGTATATAATGTAGGTGTGCGTTTTCTATGTCCTCTAGTATATAATGTAGGCATGCGTTTTTTATGTCCTCTAGTATATAATGTAGGTGCGCGTTTTCTATGTCCTCTAGTATATAATGTAGGTGTGCGTTTGCTATGTCCTCTAGTATATAATGTAGGTGTGCGTTTTCTATGTCCTCTAGTATATAATGTAGGTGTGCGTTTTCTATGTCCTCTATTATATAATGTAGGTGTGTGTTTTCAATGTCCTCTAGTATATAACGTAGGTACGCGTTTTCTATGTCCTCTAGTATACTATTGAAGTTGCTGCACGTGTTTACACATTAATACACGAGATGGAATAAAGCAACAAGAGACTTGCTCAATATATCAAAGAAATATGATAAATATTTAATCAATTTCGAAGTATTGCTTCCGAGTTGCACCAGATGTAATCCGTAAGTGCCTGGTTTTAAGCAAAACCTCCATCGAGTGTCAGGAACATTTGTATCCGCCAAGAACCGTTCTGCCTCTAAGGCATCCGGGCTATTTCATTACGTATCGCGTTAGCTCTGAATAATATTCAATTAAACGCGTAACTAAGATGCTGAGACTTTTGCTTAAGTGTTTTCAAGTTCATGACAAATTTATTTTCGATTGTTCCATATTTATGTTGGAAGTCGTGATAGCGCAATGGTATAGAGTGTTCGCTTCAGTTGCGAAAGGCCAGAGTTCAAGCCCTGCCGGAACTGTTACGATTGTGCCCATAGGCAATGCATTACAATTCCACATGCCTCTTCTCTCTCCCTCGTGTGGCAATGTATTCCACCAGGAATGAGATCTCGAGAGAGATTAATATAAGTTGTAAGAACGTGTTTCGCAATAGAGCTAAAATAAAGTTGTAGAAAGTATGTGTTACTCGTCAACAATGGGAGAATACAGACCAGAACGTTTGGTTTGGTTTTGGGGTTAACGTTGCACTAACAGCGTTGGGCACATGACTGACTCTCACGCTACTATTGGCAGCTACTATTGGTGGAAGATGACCCCTGTGTTACTCGTCAACAATGGGAGAATACAGACCAGAACGTTTGGTTTGGTTTTGGGGTTAACGTTGCACTAACAGCTTTGGGCACATGGCCCTCACGCTACTATTGGTGGAGGATGACCCCTGGACGAGGACGAACGAGCACCCGGGTAGAACCACACACCTTCCACAAACGATAACTTCCTCCTATGATAGGATTCGAGGCTTGAAGTGGGATTTGAACATACAGCGGTGAAGAGATAGTGATTTGAAGCATACGACCATAGCCACCGGCAAGGCTGTATCCAGATGTTTATGTACCATTCTGCTAATGCAATTTGTGCAGACATAGGGCCTGCGAATCCAGGTTCGCTACCCCGTCTGACCCTCATACTATTAACAGTGTTTCAGATGGGACATTAAATCAATATCTCGTATAGGCGCTTTAGACCGTACACGTAAACGAACTAGAGCATACTATGTCTGTATCATTGCACTATTCTCCAAACTCTAAAATTACCGATCTCTTCAGGAGACGTCGCTCAAAATGGGCAACCGGTAGCGACGATAAGTAAACGTAAACACATACACACACACTTAAATGGGCAGTCGAGACATTCTTGAAGTTTCACTCTCGAGACCTCATTCCTGATGGAATCCACCGCCATGAGTGAGAGAGAAGCGGCATGTGGACATTAAATGCCTTGCCTAAGGGCACAGTCGTAATGGCTCATGCGCACCGCGAACTCGAGACCTTTCGCACCTGATGCGAACGCGCTACCATTGCGATATCACGACTTCCACAGACGTTTTATTTGCTTCACCTATACAGTATGTAGTTCTCCTGCATTCAGTTTTAAATTAGTAACAAAACATATATATGTATCCAAATTCGAATTTCCGGAGAAGGATTAAATGACCCCCATGTCAAATGGATGCAATTTGTCTATTACTGTGATTATAAATACGGGGGAATCGTTGGCTGTATGTAAATGAAAAAGAAATTCAATACCTTCATGTTTGGAAAGAAGATCTTTGTATTACCCACATTCGTTCACATTACAACAATAACATATGTAAGGTGTGTGTGTGTGTGTGTGTTTGGCTCTGTGATCGAGTGATTACTGTCGCTGCATTCAAATAATGTGCCCGTCACCGCTGTATAGGATCGAATGCCACAGCTCTGTGATCGAGTGGTTACTGTCGCCGCATTCAAATCATGTGCCCGTCACCGCTGTATAGGATCGAATGCCACAGCTCTGTGATCGAGTAGTTACTGTCGCTGCATTCAAATCATGTGCCTGTCACCGCTGTATAGGATCGAATGCTTTCCCCATGTCTACTTATATGTAACCAATTATATGGAAAGGAATTCATATACCGGTAGACAGTATCTGTGTTCGTTTTCCAATGCAATGAGAGACATCGGTCAGTTAGGCCTGCCTTCCCTCTGTTGTTATCGTCCATTCCTTTCACAACATTCCACTACCGCTTCTTATGAGTATTAAATTACTATATCTCGACAAATCTCATACAGTATATACAATGGATACTTATTTGTAAAAGAATGCTATCAGATAATTAACACGATTTTGATAAAATCACATTTATCATACCGCAACATCTGGTTAGGGAACAACAGTAAAAACAAAGGATTCTAACTGAAAGGACCTATTCACATTTGGGAATAAATCAGACTTTATCTGCCAAGGGAGGTAATAGGTAATTAGAGATGTCCCGCATTCCTTGTGTTTGATGGATATCTCCATATGTCTACATTAGTATGAAAAGCATTAACATATTGCTTAAGCAGGGACAGGGAAGTATGTGAGATGGTACGATGATCGCCAGATCGGACAGGTGGGTTTTCTACGGGTACTCCGGTTTCCTCCCACATGAATGACCATATATACGCTTTCATCCGAGCCAACGAGAGTGATTAATATAAGTTGTTAAAACTTGCTTCGCAATCGTTGTAAAAAAAATATAAATAAAGTATATAAAAAATAATTGCTTAAGCTAAACAAGAGAAATAAATACATTTTTGTCCAGATCGACATCGATTGGTTAAAAGCAATACCGTTTAATTTCCATAGCAGTCTGTGTAATATCTATTAAACTACATTGTATTACCATAGCAACAACGCTTCTAAACCTATCATTTTGCTAGAAACATATTGTAACATTAGATTTGGTCATGATATATATGTATCCTCAAAGTCGTGGGTCAATTTATAAATGTGGATGCAGATGCGGACAATACCAAGCAGTTATCTTAAAATATGTACTTCGTGGAAGTCGTGATAGCGCTGTGGATGCGCGTTCGCTTCAGGTGCGAAAGGCCCAGAGTTCGAGCCCCGCTGGAGCAGTTACGATTGTGCCCTTAGGCAAGGCATTTAAATTCCACGTTGCCTCTTCTCTCTCCCTCATGGCGATGGATTCCATCAGGATTGAGGTCTCGAGAAAGATATAAGTTGTAATAACTTGTTTCGCAATCGAGCTAAAATAAATTTGTATAAACTAAAATATGTACATTTCCTAAATTGATAGATGAAAAGGAGATATGATAAGCGAAGACAAACACTGAATATAGAACGGTATTAAGCTAGTTCGGACATTTTTAAAACAATTATATAAATGTTTATTTATTTTATATTATCGGCGTATATGTGGTCCTTTCGTGTGGGAGGAAACCGGAGTACACGGAGAAAACCCACCTGTCCGATCTGGCGGTCACCGTACCTTGTATCATCTCACATACTTCCAGGTCCGAGAATCGAACCCAGCTTGCATTTGGTGATAAGCGAGCGTGTTAACCACTTCTCTAATCCGACATTTAAAAACATTATTTTAAGAAACGGGCGGCGTATGTGTTCACTATTTAAAGCGATACTACATCAGTGAAAACGTAAATTGCTACATAATGTAATTTCCTATTATGTTATATAATTTATTTCCAAATAGTTACCTCAGAGTAGTTCAACTAATAAACAAGCGTCGTATACGTGATTTGTTGACATACCAAAATAATGTAAATATGGTCGACACCCATGCGTAATAGTATAACACGATTTATGGAACAGATTTACCATTATATCTCACACGTGTGCCTATGCATATTTATTTGTAGTCTAATCTTAGTTAAATTATCTCTAAACGACATTAGCTCGCGATTAGTATCGAGTCCGATGACATGGATGACGTTATATAAAACCCTATTTTTAATTTTGAAAGTTTGTAGACCACACAAACACTGTTTATTGATTCAATGTTAGTGTTCGAATGTGGTCGGATGAATTTGTAGTAACAATGCATTTATACGTGAAAACATGCATTTTATTTTATTTTTGCGATGTAATGTCACTTTAAAGACATCATAACATTTGGTAGAATATTGTTTTGAAGTGTCCATGACTTCTGTTTTGAAATATTGTGGTTAATGCGCAGTAAAATATCAACATTGTGTGTGTTAATTATGTCCGCCATTCTGTAACTGTATATCTTCACCGCCTTTATAGGCGAATCTAAGATTTAATTTCCGAGTTGGAACTGGTTCCTCCACCACGAGGAAAGGGCCGTAACCAATGTTGCTAGAACGTGTGGCCCGACCCGTTTGCTTTTCTTTAATGTGTCATGTTTTGTATTCAAATGTAGATGTAAAACGAATCGAGCAATAAAATACGATCAAACTAAAAATATTCACCACGAATTCTGTACAAAAGTATAATCCCGTCACCGATTATGTACACTTTATAGTTCATCAATGTTAAAATATATGTATATTGCATTAAAAATGCTAAAATATTGCATTAAAAATGTTAAAATATATGTATATTGCATTAAAAATGTTAAAATATACGTTTATATAGCTCACGTATGAATTGCTTGTCTATTCTGCTTAATTGACTCTTTCACCGCCAATGTAGCATAAAAGCGACTTTGTAAAAAAGTAGAGAACCCGATCGGACAGAACAGAACATGCCGTCTGATCAGGCTATATGCTGATTGCTCTTCAGACAGTGGAGCTGAAGAACCTGTCCGAATAGCAAACAACATAGATCCTGATCGTAACGCCGCGTCTGATCAGGATCTATGTTGTTTGCACATGCTCTGAATTTAATCGGCGCTGAGAGAGTTAATATAAATGGATAAATTCTGCACCAGCATTGAATCCGCACCTCCACTACCCTATCGCTGTTTTTGTTTGCTTTTACCTAGCATCTGATAACTGGCAGTATATATATAAAGTGTAAATTAGTCTACGGCTATAGTATTCGATCTGTTTAATCTATTCCTTCGATATTCGTGCTGTCTAATATTACACAAAGTAAGGATTCTTGTCCAATTTGTTAAAGTTATGGCAAAAACCGTCTCCGTATGCTACTTGTATACTAGAGGACATATTATGGCAAACACCGTCTCCGTATGCTACTTGTATACTAGAGGACATATTATGGCAAACACCGTCTCCGTGTGCTACTTGTATACTAGAGGACATATTATGGCAAAAACCGTCTCCGTATTCTACTTGTATACTAGAGGACATATTATGGCAAAAACCGTCTCCGTATGCTACTTGTATACTAGAGGACATATTATGGCAAAAACCGTCTCCGTATGATACTTGTATACTAGAGGACATATTATGGCAAACACCGTCTCCGTATGCCACTTGTATACTAGAGGACATATTATGGCAAAAACCGTCTCCGTATGTACTTGTATACTAGAGGACATATTATGGCAAAAACCGTCTCCGTATGCTACTTGTATACTAGAGGACATATTATGGCAAAAACCGTCTCCGTATGATACTTGTATACTAGAGGACATATTATGGCAAACACCGTCTCCGTATGCCACTTGTATACTAGAGGACATATTATGGCAAAAACCGTCTCCGTATGCCACTTGTATACTAGAGGACATATTATGGCAAAAACCGTCTCCGTATGTATGTATACTAGAGGACATATTATGGCAAAAACCGTCTCCGTGCTACTTGTATACTAGAGGACATATTATGGCAAAAACCGTCTCCGTATGCTACGTATATAAGGACATTTATGGCAAAAACGGCTCCGTATGATACTTGTATACTAGAGGACATAGTATGGCAAACACCGTCTCCGTATGCCACTTGTATACTAGAGGACATATTATGGCAAAAACCGTCTCCGTATGCTACTTGTATACTAGAGGACATATTATGGCAAAAACCGTCTCCGTATGCTACTTGTATACTAGAGGACATATTATGGCAAAAACCGTCTCCGTATGATACTTGTATACTAGAGGACATATTATGGCAAACACCGTCTCCGTATGCCACTTGTATACTAGAGGACATATTATGGCAAAAACCGTCTCCGTATGCCACTTGTATACTAGAGGACATATTATGGCAAAAACCGTCTGCGTATGATACTTGTATACTAGAGGACATATTATGGCAAAAACCGTCTCCGTATGATACTTGTATACTAGAGGACATATTATGGCAAAAACCGTCTCCGTATGATACTTGTATACTAGAGGACATATTATGGCAAACACCGTCTCCGTATGATACTTGTATACTAGAGGACATATTATGGCAAAAATCGTCTCCGTATGCTACTTGTTGGCAAACACCGTCTCCGTATGCTACTTGTATACTAGATGACATATTATGGTGGAAGTCGTGATAGCACAGTGGATGCGCGTTCGAACACCGCTGGAGCCGTTACGATTGTGCCCTTAGGCAAGGCATTTAAATTCTACATTGCCTCTTCTCTCTCCTTCATGGCGATGGATTTACATCAGGAATGAGGTCTCGAGAGTGATTCACATAAGTTGAAAGAACTTGCTTCGCAATCGAGCTAAAATAAATGTGTATACACTATAGTATGGCAAACACCGTCTCCGTATGCTACTTGTATACTAGAGGACATATTATGGAAAAAACCGTCTCCGTATGCTACTTGTATACTAGCGGACATAGAAAACGCACACCTACATTATATTACATGAAAACGAAATAAGGATTCCACCAAAGATATATCACATCTTTATTACAAAACACAAACTGAACACCTAAAAATATTCCAAAATGTTTAAAACTATGTATTTATATAGTTATTGTTTTTCATATAAAAAACACATTTATCCGAAGTGTGCGTTTTCTATATCCTCTAGTATAATTTTATATCACATAGTTTTCAAATTCTCATAACTGCATTATGGGAAGAGTGACTTTCACAGTGTTCTCAGTAATATGCGCACCGTTCCATAGATGTGGCAAGCAGTATGTCGAAGTATTTCATTTAAGGACAGAGACCGCTGTCCAGAATACGATATCAATGTCAACAACGTATGAAGCCAGTTGCTCTGGCAACCGTATATAGTACCCACTAAATGATAGATGGCCCAAGCGCAATGGCAGAGAAAGTCTTGCTAATAATTGCTGTCCACGAGAAGAGAACATACTTACGTTGATGGGCCTTAAGTGTGTGTGTTTTACGTTTATTTATCGTCGCTACCGGTTGCCCATTTTAGATTTTAGAGGATAGTGCAATGATACAGATAGAGACCCATTCCAGAATCTCCTCTGGTTCTTTTACGTGCACGGTGTACAGCACCGACACGATACCTCGGTTTAAAGTCCCACCTGAAAGAGTGTTAACTTTATTAGGGTCAGACGGGGGGATCGAACCTGCGATTCCTGGATTACCAGTCCAGCGTGTATCCACTGGACTACAGATCCGTCTGTAAAGACATTGTTTTTCTCCTGGTGTTTTTCTTCTGCAAAACTATTGTGTTCATATCAATCACAGTCGGACATACCAGACCGCTTTGTTACACGTAATATGGTTAACCTGTCTCCCTGGATACGATTAGTCACGTGTTATGTCTTCTCGCGGGTCTATCGCTAGATTGTATGTGATGGCATCATTAGGCATTCATCAAACTACTTAGGTATGTTAGAGCTGATTATAACAGAAGGATGTCAGAAACCGGAGGTTATAAAACATTATCTTATACTCCGTTGTAGATGTGTTAAGGTCGCTGACTTGTATACAACTGTAACATATCATCACTAATGGTCACGGGTTCGAGCTCCGCTCTTTATATGAGCAAGTTGACAGTTTCTTACGGAGGTTGGTGCGTCAATTACTGGTTAACCGCTGCATGGAGCCTGCCAAGGAATGGTGTTGTTAGGTATACTGCCAGTCGCTCAAATAGGCAACCGGTCACAACGTTTAAATAAATTTAAATAAAAAAAGAGCCATGTACACCTGTTAGTTGTCCATTGGGTGCATTACACCATGTACGTAAAATAACCAGAGGATACTCTGGAATTGGTCTCTGTCTGTATCCTTGCACTATCCTCCAAAATCTAAAATGGCAAATCTCTTCAGAAAGCGTCGCTCATATGGGCAACAGGTAGCGACGATAAAACACTCCGTTCCATTATTTGTGACTGGGCATTGTGATGGTCACGTGACTCTCGGAGGTGGTTAATCATGGGAGATAATCAACACCAGGGCCGTTAAACAGTACTCTAGCACCCGTAACAACATTATAGTCATATATTATGTATACACTTCGCTCAAATTCCACTATTCCTAGCCTGGGTGATTTTACCGCCATCGGCAGATTGAACACATGTTTTTCTCACAAACAAAATATATAGATCACACATACAGTGTACCCAGGCACGTAGCTGTTACAAGGCCAAGAAGAATCTGGTAGCATGCAGATTGTCTCAGAAAATAAAACTATAAAAGACGAAATATGTAATAAAAACTGGGGGTGGGGGTGGAAACGACCAAGTTTCAGGTTATTAACCTGGAGGTAACATACGTCCTGCATATCATAATATATCAAATTCATATCTCTGAAAATATCGAAATTTGAACATCCAAATACGTACATTTAAATGCGTTAGTGTGCATCATTGACGTCCTAGGATTCAAAATGTCCCTAAGGGAGAATACACCAAGATCCGTCTAGCAAAATAACATCATTTCGTGCTCAATTTATTAGTCGGGCATAGAAGTAAAATATCGATAGCTACGCCCCTGTCAGAATTTGTTTCGTAAAAGTTGCTAAATAAATCCTGTTTTAATTGAAGGAATTTCCATTTCAGGACCTGACAGAGTATTGTATGACGTTGCTATATGAAAAATGCGGCACTCATGTACCTGGTATGTATGTGGTTTAGTTTTGTAGTTGTGGTTTAACGTCGCATCGACAGCTTAGGCAATATTATGGCGTCTCTCCGGCGAAATACACCGTGGCGTGCCCATCCGGGCAGTATTTCAGGCACGCACGGAAACCCGGGTAGAACCACCGAGAAAGGTAGCTTCCTAATATGAAGGAAGTTCATCGCAAGTGGGATTCGAACCTGCAGCGTTGAGTGGCAACTGATTTGAAACAAACGACAGTAACCAACCGGCCACGGAAGCCCACAGTATATATGTCCGTGTCAAAAGGCTGTCCGATTAGCGCAGTCGTTAGCGTGCTCGCTTCTCACCAATGCGACCCGGGTTCGATCCTCGGACCGGGAAGTATGTGAGATGGTACGGTGGTCGCCAGATCGGACAGGTGGGTTTTCTCCGGGTACTCCGGTTTCCTCCCACACGAATGGCCACATATACGCTTTCATCCGAGCCAACGAGAGTGATTAATATAAATTGTTAAAACTTGCTTCGCAATCGTTGTAAAATAAATAAAGTTTTTAAAAAATTATGACAATGTAGAAATGTTAAAAGTCTTACCGACTCCACAATTGCGTCGTCCACAATTGCATATTGTGCAAGTACCACCCTCCAAGAATGTCATAGTACATAATATGAACACAGTAGTTTTGCAGAAGAAAAACACCAGGAGAAAGACCTTGTCTTTACAGACGGATCTGTAGTCCAGTGGATACACGCTGGATTGGTAATCCAGGGATCGCAGGTTCGATCCCCCGTCTGACCCTAATAAAATTAACAGTCTTTCAGATGGGACATTAAACCGAGGTATCGTGTCGGTGCTGTACACCGTGCACGTAAACGAACCAGAGGAGATTCTGGAATGGGTCTCTGTCTGTATTATTGCACTATCCTCCAAAAATCTAAAATGACTAATCTCGAATACTAAATGATCGAACCTGCGATTCCTGGATTAAACGATTTAATATCCAGGTGGCTTATTTTATATGTATCCATTGGCCGGGGAGCTACATTTATTTGTTTGTATTGTAGCTATGTAAAAGCGCATGTCACTATAATAAAATATGTACCTAGTCATTCTACCAATACATTATTGACGAAATAAACGTCTAAATATAAAACGACCACGTTGAGATGTTATCTTATATCATGACAAGGATGGCGTTGGAATAGTTTATTTCCAATGGGGCAATCTACACGCCGCATCTTACAAATCTGTATTCTGAACAATTAAATATATAGCCAGCTGGAGCCGACTCTCGCATATTGTTTAAATCCGGAGTCTTTCATAGCATCGATACCGTCTTAAGCTTTCTTTTACGAGCCGTTACAATCATTGATTACTCATTTGTTTTAAAATCATTGGATTAATTACAAGTTATACGAGTACCGTGATTAGAAATACTGCAAACCGGCATTATCCAATATTGCACTATCTCATAAAAATTGATGACACACCGGGCAATGACAACTAGGGGAAATTAGAATACAATGAAATTGGACATAAAGCGAGAAAATATCCCCAATTAGCGGAAAGAAAGGAGTATATAAATCAAAATTACCAAGCATACTATATCATCGATCCCACAATGCGCTTAGATTGGGGGCAATCAGTCTTTTATCTTGTACTTGAGCACATTTCGGATAAACGTATGGCCGTATTACCATTTGCTATTCGATATTGTTGGAGGAAAAAACATAACAGTAAAATGTTTCTGCTAATAAAGAAAATGATAGAGCGTACATATTAAACAGTCTCTGTGATGTGGAATTTTATATTTTGGCAGCAGACACTAGTCATCAGTAGCATAGGATTTAGCCCTGTAGCTGATGATGATTGAGCTTATTTACCATCGCCTCCGGCGAACCATATGGGCGAGCGGAGCCCTGTAGCGCAGTCAAACCTGTATTAAGTAGCCAGCCAAGGGAGTTAGCGAAAGTGGCTGCTTAGGTGGCAGGTGGCATCTATGACAAACAAACAGTCAAATCCTGTGTTAGTGGTCACCTCCATTAAGCAACCAATCTTTATTAGTGTAAGTCGTGATAGCGCAGTGGATGGGCGTTCGCTTCAGATGCGAAAGGTCCGGAGTTCGAGCCCCGCTGGAGCCGTTACGATTGTGCCCTTAGGCAAGGCATTTAAATTCCACGTTGCCTCTTCTCTTTCTATCGTGGCGATGGATTGCATCAGGAATGAGGTCTCGAGAGTGATTAATATAAGTTGAAATAACTTGTTTCGCAATCGAGCTAAAATAAATTTGTATAAACAAAAAAAAACAAACAAAAAAAATCTTTATTAAGCAGCCAGTGTCCATATTCCCAATATGCTGTCTTATAATACATTTGACCTCTATTAACCAGCCACCTGTGCTAAGCAGTCATTTTCTGTGATTCCCTTGGCTGGACTGCTTAAGACAAGTTTGATTGTACAGGCATCCGTAGTCGAGTTTTCGTTGACTACAAATCTTGTCTATCACCGCTGTTTGTTCGAGTCACGCGAGAGCATCGTAATCTTACATGTCACGAGACTCTATATCCTGGTACACGTCCGTGCCTGGTATTCGACTCAGATGTGCACCAAGAACATCTGGAGAGTCACCATTTGACCTAAGCTGTTGGTGCGACTGGAAAACAAATCCGAATTACATTAATAAACATCGACCCGTGTTCCTCGTGCACTTGACACGTATACAAACATATTACGCGTGAGAGCGGGGTAACACAAATGACTTCTTTAGTTTATAGATATTTATTTTACTTCGAGTGCGAAACAAGTTCTTGCAACATTATTTTAATCACTCTCGATACATCATTCCTGGTGAAACCCATCGCCATAACGGAGTGTCTTACCTAAGAGTAAACTCGTAAATGATACACATGGTTGCGAATTCTGGACCTTTCGCTCTACACGTGAAGTGAACGTGCTACCACTGAGCGCTATGACGTCATCCACAGATAACTGTGAAGACATACGAATTCCAAGTTGCATTAAATTGTAGACATTGCAATGAGTTTGAACAGGAATACTGTAGTATGGCTTTTAAGAATGAGATATCAACTTCATTTACATTTTATTTTATTTTACAATTCCCCTCCACATTATGTCTGATGGACAATCTAATTCAAAATATATTGTTTTATATTTAGGAGCACCAGCCGTTGGTCCGCCGGGCCCCCCGGGGCCGCCAGGAGACAAAGGGACGCAAGGCAGACCTGGCGTTATGGGTCACATGGGACCGCCGGGCGTGAACGGTAGGTTTATATGCACATACTACTAGGATAAACGTATTGATAGCAAACTTAGAATTATACAAGAACAATCCGGCGCTGCTGATCACAAAGGACTACCACGTGGGCACGTGCACATAGGACAACGTGGATGGATGATGGACAAACGTGTACACAGGAACACGTGGGCGGATAGTAGACACGTGCACATAGTACCACGTGGACGGATGATAGACACACGTGTACATAGTACAACGTGGACGGATGATAGACACACGTGTACATAGTACAACGTGGGCGGATGATAGACACACGTGTACTTAAGACCACGTGACCGGATGATAGACACACGTGTACATAGTACCACGTGGACGGATGATAGATACACGTGCACATAGTACAACGTGGACGGATGATAGACACACGTGTACATAGGACCACGTGGGCGGATGATAGACACACGTGTACTTAAGACCACGTGACCGGATGATAGACACACGTGTACATAGTACCACATGGACGGATGATAGATACACGTGCACATAGTACCACGTGGACGGATGATGGACACACGTGAACATAGGACACGTGGACGGACGGATGCTAGACACACGTGAACATAGGACCACGTGTACGAATGCTAGACACACGTGAACATAGGACCACGTGGGCGGATGCTCGGTACACGTGTACATAGTACCACGTGGACGGATGCTAGACACACGTGAACATAGGACCACGTGGTCGGATGCTCGGTACACGTGTACATAGGACCACGTGGGCGGTTGCTAGACATACGTGAACATAGGACCACGTGGACGGATGATATACACACATGCACATAGTACCACGTGGATGGATGATATACACACATGCACTTAGTACCACGTGGACGGATGATATACACACATGCACATAGTACCACGTGGACGGATGATATACACACATGCACATAGTACCACGTGGACGGATGATATACACACATGCACATAGTACCACGTGGACGGATGATATACACACATGCACATAGGACCACGTGGACGGATGATATACACACATGCACATAGTACCACGTGGACGGATGATATACACACATGCACATAGGACCACGTGGACGGATGCTAGACATACGTGAACATAGGACCACGTGGACGGATGCTAGGTACACGTGTACATAGGACCACGTGGACGGACGGATGCTAGACACACGTGAACATAGGACAACGTGGACGGACGGATGCTAGACACACGTGAACATAGGACAACGTGGACGGACGGATGCTAGACACACGTGAACATAGGACAACGTGGACGGACGGATGCTAGACACACGTGAACATAGGACCACGTGGACGGATGATATACACACGTGAACATAGGACAACGTGGACGGACGGATGCTAGACACACGTGAACATAGGACAACGTGGACGGACGGATGCTAGACACACGTGAACATAGGACAACGTGGACGGATGCTAGGTACACGTGTACATAGGACCACGTGGACGGACGGATGCTAGACACACGTGAACATAGGACAACGTGGACGGATGCTAGGTACACGTGTACATAGGACCACGTGGACGGATGCTAGACACACGTGAACATAGGACAACGTGGACGGATGCTAGGTACACGTGTACATAGGACCACGTGGACGGATGCTAGACACACGTGAACATAGGACAACGTCGACGGATGCTAGGTACACGTGTACATAGGACCACGTGGCGGATGCTAGGTACATGTGTACATAGGACCACGTGGACGGATGCTAGGTACACGTGTACATAGGACCACGTGGGCGGATGCTAGGTACACGTGTACATAGGACCACGTGGACGGATGCTAGGTACACGTGTACATAGGACCACGTGGACGGACGGATGCTAGACACACGTGTACATAGGACCACGTGGGCGGATGATAGATACACGTGTACATAGGACCACGTGGACGGATGCTAGGTACACGTGTACATAGGACCACGTGGACGGACGGATGATAGACACACGTGCACATAGGACCCCGGGGGCGGATGCTAGGTACACGTGTACATAGGACCACGTGGACGGATGCTAGGTACACGTGTAAATAGGACCACGTGGGCGGATGATATACACACATGCACATAGGATCACGTGGACGGATGAAAGACACACGTGCACATAGGACCACGTGGACGGATGAAAGACACACGTGCACATAGTACAACGTGAACAGATGATATACACACGTGCACATAGTACCACGTGAACAGATGATATACACACGTGCACATAGTACCACGTGAACAGATGATATACACACGTGCACATAGTACCACGTGAACAGATGATATACACACGTGTACATAGGACCACGTGAACAGATGAAATACACACGTGTACATAGGCCCACGTGAACAGATGATATACACACGTGTACATAGGACCACGTGAACGTATGATATACACACGTGTACATAGGACCACGTGGGCGGATGCTAGGTACACGTGTACATACAACATGACCCCGACACCATTTGTCCAGCCCCAAGCATCTGTGATCGTTACGACACAATTAAATTCTAATTAAGTATTTTAATGAGATAGCTCATGCTGATCACATGACATGTCTGATAGTTATTTTCATCGCTACCGTGCAGAGAGTTAAAATTAAAGGACGTTTTGCTGATTGCTTATTTTTATAGCAATATCTGGAACAGCTTATCAATCAATCGTTTAACTCCACATAATTAATAGTTCGCTTATGCAAACCAATTCATTATATGTCCTATTTTATTCATTATCAAAGCATCTACAATGCTCCGGCAGGGTATACATGCATGTATGTATGTTCCATTTATGTCAAACCCCTTGCGATGACTTATACATACTTTCCTGGGCCTGTTTAGGCGACCTAAGCGGTTAACCAGTACTAAGCAATGTGTGTAAGGTGCATTGGACAAATACACTGCATACGTGCCTTGGCCGAGTATCGAACCCGGGACCATTCAATTCCAAATCCGACGGTGTACCACTGAACGCCAAGCATACATACACAATGATGTACTTCCCCCATTGGGGTGTCGAATTCGTCCATGTGAAGAAGCTATCCAACTAGTTTAAGGAATGTCGGTGGTTCTACCCGGGTGCCTGAAATACTGCTTGGATGGGGCATAATGGGACTGTAACCTGGTGTGTATTTTACGTTTATTTATCGTCGCTACCGGTTGCCCATATGAGCGACGCCTCCTGAAGAGATTGTGTTATTTTAGATTTTGGAGGATAGTGCATGATACAGACAGAGACCCATTCCAGAATCTCCTTTGGTTCTTTACGTGCACGGTGTAAAGTACCGACACGAGACCTCGGTTTAACGTCCCATCTGAAAGACTGTTAATTGTATTAGGGTCAGACGGGGGATCGAACCTACGATCCCTGGATTACCAGTCCAGCGTGTTACCACTGGACTACAGATCCGTCTGTAACCTGATTGTAACCTCTTATATATATAGGAATACTGCAAACGCAAAATTGCTTCTTTAGAAACATTCAACATTGCTAATACTCTACACTAACCGTGTTCTATATATAATATATTGGATATAGGTCAAAAGGGTCATAGAGGCGAGAAAGGGGACGTGGGCAGAATTGGGGAAGCAGGAGCTGACGGTCCTCGGGGTCCACCAGGTGGGTTTAGAAGACGTAGTAAGTTAACTATATTAATAAAGAATAGCCATTTGTTGAATGAGTAACGGTATAATTCTTTCATTTTTCGTGTTCTTCGACAACTGTGCATACTACTTACTATACAGTCAAACCTGTTTTAATGGTCAACTCTATTAAGCCACCCTGTATTAAGCAGCCAGTTTCCAGATTCCCAATATATTGTTTATTTACACATTTGACCTCCATTAAGCAGCCACCTGTGTTTAGCAGCCACTTTCTGTGATTCCCTTGGCTGGCTGCTTAACACATGTTTGACTGTATTACCATTATCAATAAAGTGCACACTTATTCGTGTTCAACTAATAGGCTAGAATGAGAGTTTAATCAACAACAACCAGACATATATTATAATCTAGAGAAATTGTTGAATCTGATCTGTTTGCATGTTTAGAAGTTTCAATCTTTATTATAGTAGCGACTATGTACACAGCATATTATAAGTTTAAACTTTATTTATTTTACAATGATTGCGAAGCAAGTATTAATAACTTATGTTAATCACTCTCGGTGGCGCAGAAACGCAGTTGGGAGGAAACCGGAGTACCCGGAGAAAACCCACCTGTCCGATCTGGCGACCACCGTACCATCTCACATACTTTCCGGTCCGAGGATCGAACCCGGGTTACATTGGTGCGAAGCGAGCGCGCATTATATAGCATATTATAACACAAAGAAAGAACAATAATTAACAGTGCATAGCCATTCAATGTTATTGTTAATGAATTATATGAGATTTATAGCACAGGTGTATACATCACACAATATCAGAACAGAACAGAACATAGGTTTATACATGACGTATACAGTCAAACCTGTCTTAAGCAGCCAGCTAAGGGAGTCAGAGAATGTGGCTGCTTGGCACAGGTGGCTGCTTAATAGAGGTCAAATATATAATAAAACAACCGATTGGGAATCTGGAAACTGGCTGCTTAATACAGGTTGGCTGCTTAATGGAGGTGACCACTAACACAGGTTTGACTGTACATACGTACATAGTCAATATCACATACTATCATTGTAACTATAGCGTTATATACAAGGTAAAACGGAGCAGTATAGTAGCCGTTAATTGTGATATCCAAAAAGATACTAAGATCGGCAAATTAAATTGTGAAAATCAATACGAGCACTAACCCACATCTAAAAAATAGTTTAAGAGATCCGTTATCAACCTCGATTTAGATCGAGGGTGAGCTATTTAACAACTACTTCTCGGAGTATATAGCACACTAGCATATCATAATAAGAAAAGAAAATATCATACATTATTTACAAATATAAAAAGCACATCTCTGTAATATATTAAAACAGGTTTTGTCACATAACCTAATTAAGTAAAAATGGGAAAATAGAACAGTCAGCTGTTTAGTTGTGGAAATTGGGTTCATATACATCACAAATGCACTCTCGTGTTTTGAATGTCATATCTAGTCTAATTATGTGTAAGATGATAAACTCAGCCTGTTATACATTGTGTTGTTTAAGATGATAAACTCAGCCTGTTATACATTGTGTTGTTTAAGATGATAAACTCAGCCTGTTATACATTGTGTTGTTTAAGGTGATAAACTCAACCTGTTATACATTGTGTTGTTTAAGATGATAAACTCAACCTGTTATACATTGTGTTGTTTAAGATGATAAACTCAGCCTGTTATACATTGTGTTGTAAGCAGCATTACATCGTATGAAATAAAATATATTGGAAAAATTCATTTTTTGCGTATGGGTAGCAATGCTGCTTGCTACACAGTCTAACTTTATACTTTGTATGCTTATGTTCATTTGGTAAACAGTGTTTTTTTGCGATAAAACAAACTCGAAACCGAAAGTAGGACTTTCCGAGGCGATCGGCACGCACTTGTTTACAACCGGAACGCACCGTCCGCACTTGTTTACATTCGGATGCATCGTCCCCATTTATCCCATGTTGTCTTTTTTAATTAAATCACTTGATATGTTGATTCATACATCTGTTAGCTAAGCCGTTTAGGGACATTTCTACATCCCCGCGAAGGGTTCGACATTAAAGGAAGATAGATAGATAGTCTTTCATGTTTAAACTATATACGTTGTTTTCTACAACCTCTGTTGTTTCACGCATGCGCGCTGTGCGAGTTTAAATTTCGTGTGTTGATAAACAAATTCGCGTATACAACGGTTCAATTTTATTGGAATTTTATCGTTTCTGAACGACTATTTCGATTTTTGTAAACACACACACGTTAGTATTTATATTTTACCCAAAACATCCTTTATTACGATGTAATGTTGCTTTATGGTGATAAACTCGGCCTGTTATACACTGTCTTGGAAGTTTACGAACGTGTTTCGTATGATTTCTTAATGCAGCTATAGAAAAAGTTCAATAATGTTTTCCATTCAATATCTCTGTAATAAACCTTTGTTTTGGTGCTGAATATCAGGAACGAGATTTATGTTCTTTCATTCAGCATATCTAGAAGTCGATAGTGGCATTTACTCTAACATTTATTCAGATAAAAACTGGTGAAGTGCGGTTGTGACGTCACACACACTTGGCAAAAGTGATAAAAGAAATCCGAGTGAGGTAGTCATAAAATGGTTACGATCTAATTATTGCACAATTGATGCGGAATTAATCGCTATAAACTCCTTCTTATAAGTTTTATAAATACATTGTTTTACAGCCACCAGGCGCGTAGTTAGGCTTACGCATGTACGCACGTGCGTAAGATTTATTTTGACAGTTCCTGAAAATTATATAAACGCGAAAAATGCAATAAAAAAGGGGGACACAGACATTGGTCATTCACAAGAAAGCAGACATGATCGAAATGCCAACAATCTATTGATTGTAGCTGATGTTCATAGTATGCAATAGTCACCTGAGACCATATAGTGCAAAGAATTCTCCCCCTAGAATGGTGCGCAATCCATATTTAGGCCTATCTACGCACCTGGCCAGACATATTGAATAATGAAAATTATGATAGCTTCATATTTAAATGATTGTTAACCTTGTTGGCATTTTTCCCGTTAAGGTTTCCCTGGTGTAAATGGTATTCAGGGTGGAAACGGGCGTCGTGGTAAACGTGGACTACCGGGGCGCCCAGGGAAGTCAGGGCAGAACGGAACCCCGGGTATGCCAGGTCAAAAGGTATGATTAATGTTTCTATCAAACAAAGGCGAAATTGAAACATGTTTTAGAATTAATATAAAAATAAAAATGTACATCAGAATGATACGTCTATTTATTATATGCATTGCAGACGAACAATTAATATGTCTTGATATAAGGCATACGGTTCTGGAAGGTTTTGTAAACAATCTACATAACTTAACATTTTTTTATTTTGCTTTTCATTTATGTCACTGGCAACGATGTAGGTTCGAATTTCACTGGGGCTGTTTAATTCGTTCGCATAAGGAAGGTATGGCTTTCGGAAGATCGGTGGTTCTACCCGGGCTGGCCGGACACCCGTCCTTTCCTGAATTACTACTCGGAGGGGCATCCGCGGCCTTCCCTCAGGCCGGGCACCCGTCCTTTCCTGAATTACTACTTGGAGGGGCATCCGCGGCCTTCCCTCAGGCCTGGCACCCGTCCTTTCCTGAATTACTACTCGGAGGGGCATCCGCGACCTTCACTCAGGCCGGGCACCCGTCCTTTCCTGAATTACTACTCGGAGGGGCATCCGCGGCCTTCCCTCACCAATAATAGCGAGAGAGCCGCCATGTGACCTAAGCTGTTGGTGCGGCGTTAAAAACAAGCAAACAAATATATGTCACGGTCATGTACATTGTCCTAGAATCATGTGTGTTTTACGTTTATTTGTCGTCGTTACCGGTTGCCCATATGAGCGACGCCTCCTGAAGAGATTAGTCATTTTAGATTTGTGTAGGATAGTGCAATGATACAGACAGAGACCCATTCCAGAGTCTTCTCTGGTTCTTTTACGTGCACGGTGTACAGCACCGACACGACACCTCAGTTTAACGTCCCATCTGAAAGACTGTTCATTTTATTAGGGTCAGACGGGGATCGAACCTGTGATCCCTGGATTACCAGTCCAGCGTGTTGCTACTGGACTACATATCCGTCTGTGCCTAGAATGATATGTTCATTGTTGCAAGAAGTATCATCTTTTATTTCAGGGCAAACAAGGTGATCCAGGGGATCCCGGTGGAACTGTGAGCTTAAAGGGAGGCAACTGCTCATGTAAGTATACAATCATTGTAGATAGTGCGCGCTTAATTCCCTAATACCTAATACAACAGTGTTGTTCTTTTAACAGGGGAACGGGTCAAGTGTTATACCAATTATATTTTGGTCACGTGAGTAAAATGGGGTAACAAGAGGAGTTGTGCAGACAATAAGACAGGAGGTGAGGGTTCAATTAATTTCATCTAAAGAAGACAAACAAGCAGATTAATAATTAGTTATAATAAGTTATTGTTCTTCGTTTGTGACATCATTGTCTGAAAAGAAAATTGCTTTATTACGCTTCGATGCAAATTCCAGCATTTTGATTTGATAACAGTGTAGTAACTATACGTCGATAGTTCCCGGCTAGGCAGTGTATATAACCCGTAAACTATATACCCTTGGCGTGCCTCACGATTCTTAAAAGATGCGCATACGGTTGGACAATGAGCAATGCAAATATTTTTCAACATTTTACACAATTTAAATATTTTGAATTGCCTAACACAGTGAACCATGATATGAAAATACATAGAACATTCACGGGAGCCAAATTTGCACGTGCCGGTGTCACCGTAAAAATCACAAATTCGTGAAATAACTCATCTGAGGCAGTCAACGAGGTAAAAATGATCAATTAGATCGATGGCAAGCCTTAAAGGAAAAAGTGACTGAAAACATTGTTTTAAGCTGAAAACCTTTTCACCGTAATAAAATTGTTATTTGGTTTGTAGATATTCCAAGCTGCAGGCTCGGGTAACATTACTCATGGTCGACTCTACATACTCATATACCCTGTCAATAAACCAAATAACATAGCATAAATAAGTCCGAGGAAACTTGTATAAATACTGTAATTTGTTAGTTTGTCAAATACATTTGTATTTACATTGTTATTATGCTCGCCATGTTCAGCAACTTCCCGTCTACTGAGCATACATTCCGGGAAACGCAGTTGCAACTGAGACGTTTCTGACTGGTGAACGTTGTTACGTGACGTAACAACTTTTAAAACCATTTATGATCATTTACATTCTTGAAACGTTCAGATGCATTGTGGTTTCTGTAGCGTGTGGTTGTTTTACGTGGTAGGAATGCTGGCCCTACGCACAACCTTCCTCCTTTCTCAGTCGGGCTTAGGACCGTCCATGGCGGAGTTTTGATGCATTGTACATATAGAAAATCAAATAAAGTACATTTGTAATGTTTACAATGAGATAACACTAACAGACGTGTTCAAATATGTGTGACGCGATTTGCCAAAATGGACCTACTGGGTGGATGACGTTACGCCGAGAAATGACGTCTAATGTTACGTCACGCAATCGCGCTGTTAACTGAAGTTGTAATCCATAGTCACGTGGGAGATGATGATGATGTTTATGCTTATTTAACGTCGCGAACAATATGGACGAACGGTCGTGTGGGAGACGGATTGACAATGCATTTTATAAATGACGTTATGCTTGACGTGACGTTACGTTACGTTTGACGCAAGTGAAAACGGCAACGTTAGCGCTATACATGTAAGTTTAAAATTCGTTTTTAGAACAAATAATCTAAACGGAATTACCTTAAATGTTGAAAATCGCTTACGGAAATGACTGAAAAACATAATTCTGGGAAAAAACACATTTTAGTCCCTTCACTTCACACGGTAATACAAATATATTATTCAGTTTCACATTTATCTCGTTGTTAACTTTAGTTACAGCATTCAGTTCTTGGTAAGTGTGTAAATAAATATCAATAAATAGCGCTAATTGACAATTAGTAATTTCACAAAACCATTCCAATTGTGGACAAACTTCATTATTTTAACTAAAATCCGAATAATTGCTTATTGGAAATTAGAAAGATCGCGACTAATCGTGCGCTCCGTAGAATATCTCAATGTGCAGCACATTCCCAGAAAAATTATAATAATACTTTAATTGCATACATGTATGCAATGTGCGTCAGTGATTCGCCCCATGCATTTGGAGTTCTAAAGTAGCACCGGCTAATTCTGTAATATGGCGACTCTCCAGCTGTTATTGGATTTGCACCCAGGACATAATTTATAGACTAGACTAAAATCAGAAAATGTTAATGGTGGAGGCATTTAATGTTTACGGCTGGCAAACAGCATGTTAGATGTATTTATATATTCTAAATCGTTCTAGGACTTTTCCGGGCTATATTTTCAACGGTTAACCCATAAACGTGACAAATCCAAAATGGCCACCACCGAAACTTGACAAATTCATTTTGGGTCATAACTTTGGTACCAAATGTGGTAAGCACATACATATCTAGTCTAATAACCTACAGCGTTAATGGGCAAGTGATTTAAAGACAACTATCTAGCCCAACCGATCACGCAGGTTAGCTAATTATTAACAAAAAATATTCTAGCATAGGAAATGCCGGGGGAAATTAGTTAAGATAGGACCTGACAGATGAAATCAGATAACCTTTAAGTTGAGTCGGCAAGACATATAGCATTTAGTTTTATTAACACAAGATAGCTCTGGCGAACTTTTGAACCGACAATATAACAACTGTGAATGTTCGATGTATAAACAAAGCTATGGAATAAGAACCAGATAGTTCAACCGTGTGGAAGTCGTGATAGCGCAGTGGTAGGGGGTTCGCTTCAGGAATGTGATGCTCAGAGTTAGCGCCCATGCAGCGGGAGCCGTTACGAGTGTGCCTTTAGGCAAGGCATTTAAATTGCACAGTTCCTCTCTCCCTCGTGGCGATGGATTCCATCAGGAATGAGGTCTCGAGAGCGATTAAACTAATATTGAATGAACTTGTTCGGCAATATATAGAGCTAAAATAAAATTGTATAAACTATACTAGAGGACATAGAAAACGCACACCTGCATTATATACTAGAGGACATAGAAAACGCACACCTACATTATATACTAGAGGACATAGAAAACGCACACCTACATTATATACTAGAGGACATAGAAAACGCACACCTACATTATATACTAGAGGACATAGAAAACGCACACCTACATTATATACTAGAGGACATAGAAAACGCACACCTACATTATATACTAGAGGACATAGAAAACGTACACCTACATTATATACTAGAGGACATAGAAAACGCACACCTTACATTATATACTAGAGGACATGAAAAGCACACCTACATTATATACTAGAGGACATAGAAAACGCACACCTACATTATATACTAGAGGACATAAAAAACGCACCCTACATTATACACTAGAGGACATAGAAAACGCACACCTACATTGTATACTAGGGGACATAGAAAACGCACACCTACATTATATACTAGAGACATAGAAAACTCACACCTACATTATATACTAGAGGACATAGAAAACGCGCACCTACATTATATACTAGAGGACATAGAAAACGCACACCTACATTATATACTAGAGGACATAGAAAACGCACACCTACATTATATACTAGAGGACATAGAAAACGCACACCTACATTATATACTAGAGGACATAGAAAACGCACACCTACATTATATACTAGAGGACATAGAAAACGCACACCTACATTATATACTAGAGGACATAGAAAACGCACACCTACATTATATACTAGAGGACATAGAAAACGCACACCTACATTATATACTAGAGGACATAGAAAACGCACACCTACATTATATACTAGAGGACATAGAAAACGCACACCTACATTATATACTAGAGGACATAGAAAACGCACACCTACATTATATACTAGAGGACATAGAAAACGCACACCTACATTATATACTAGAGGACATAGAAAACGCACACCTACATTATATACTAGAGGACATAGAAAACGCACACCTACATTATATACTAGAGGACATAGAAAACGCACACCTACATTATATACTAGAGGACATAGAAAACGCACACCTACATTATATACTAGAGGACATAGAAAACGCACACCTACATTATATACTAGAGGACATAGAAAACGCACACCTACATTATATACTAGAGGACATAGAAAACGCACACCTACATTATATACTAGAGGACATAGAAAACGCACACCTACATTATATACTAGAGGACATAGAAAACGCACACCTACATTATATACTAGAGGACATAGAAAACGCACACCTACATTATATACTAGAGGACATAGAAAACGCACACCTACATTATATACTAGAGGACATAGAAAACGCACACCTACATTATATACTAGAGGACATAGAAAACGCACACCTACATTATATACTAGAGGACATAGAAAACGCACACCTACATTATATACTAGAGGACATAGAAAACGCACACCTACATTATATACTAGAGGACATAGAAACGCACACCTACATTATATACTAGAGGACATAGAAAACGCACACCTACATTATATACTAGAGGACATAGAAAACGCACACCTACATTATATACTAGAGGACATAGAAAACGCACACTACATTATATACTAGAGGACATAGAAAACGCACACCTACATTATATACTAGAGGACATAGAAAACGCACACCTACATTATATACTAGAGGACATAGAAAACGCACACCTACATTATATACTAGAGGACATAGAAAACGCACACCTACATTATATACTAGAGGACATAGAAAACGCACACCTACATTATATACTAGAGGACATAGAAAACGCACACCTACATTATATACTAGAGGACATAGAAAACGCACACCTGCATTATATACTAGAGGACATAGAAAACGCACACCTACATTATATACTAGAGGACATAGAAAACGCACACCTACATTATATACTAGAGGACATAGAAAAAGCACACCTACATTATATACTAGAGGACATAGAAAACGCACACCTACATTATATACTAGAGGACATAGAAAACGCACACCTACATTATATACTAGAGGACATAGAAAAGGCAAACCTACATTATATACTAGAGGACATAGAAAACGCACACCTACATTATATACTAGAGGACATAGAAAACGCACACCTACATTATATACTAGAGGACATAGAAAACGCACACCTACATTATATACTAGAGGACATAGAAAACGCACACCTACATTATATACTAGAGGACATAGAAAACGCACACCTACATTATATACTAGAGGACATAGAAAACGCACACCTACATTATATACTAGAGGACATAGAAAACGCACACCTACATTATATACTAGAGGACATAGAAAACGCACACCTACATTATATACTAGAGGACATAGAAAACGCACACCTACATTATATACTAGAGGACATAGAAAACGCACACCTACATTATATACTAGAGGACATAGAAAACGCACACCTACATTATATACTAGAGGACATAGAAAACGCACACCTACATTATATACTAGAGGACATAGAAAACGCACACCTACATTATATAATAGAGGACATAGAAAACGCAAACCTACATTATATACTAGAGGACATAGAAAACGCACACCTACATTATATACTAGAGGA
>CM026399.1:22336659-22384391 GCA_014843695.1 Archivesica marissinica
ACGCTTCTGTGTACGTCAATGCCTGGTGCTTCAGGTGTTGAATGATACCCAGTGGAGTGCTCACGTCTGCATGTTTGTATTTTGTTTTCTTGTTGTTTTGTTTAGAAAACCAAACTGTTAGCGCACGCACCAAACACGTGTCTGGATATTGTCCTTGGTCTATATGTTGTTTCAAGTGCGTCAGTAAGTCTTCAAACGAGGCTGATTGGAGCGGAAGTATCTGCAATATGTTATAATCAGATCTGCATGATTGTAGTCAGTATAAAATGAAATGGATATTTGTCTAGTTATCGAATGATATTACTTTCCAAAACCAGGCAAAGCGGAAGTTGTAGCCAGGCTGTTGATTTTTCACGTTCTTACTTCTGGCACACTGACATTATCAGAAAACTCAATACGGCTCAATTAATGGTCTCTGTGTTAAAAAATGACTGACCAAGCAAAATATATCAACGCCTGTTCCCAAGCTAGCTTGCTAGTAATATTTCATGTTTATTTATACGCTAGTAAGCGGTTTATGAAATGTCTAATTTAATGCCATAACTTAAACTGTATATATCTTATTTATTTCATCTGTAACATGTTTGTAAATTTGAGTTGTATTGTACATTGAATATAAAGAATGCAATAAAATATGATTAAACTAAAATGCCATAACTGAACATATTTATCAGTGTTTGATATATTAGATTAGGCTGTACGTGGTCCATGACGTCAGAAGCGGCCAGATCCAGCGGTCTGAGATTTGAATTTTATACACGCCCATGTTAGCACAGTGTCATACAAAGACAAATTCAGACATAACTTATGTAATTATTCATTTTAACAATTTCTCTATGGTGTCCACTTACAGCTTTTGCACGATTGTCAATGGCGTCAAAAGAAAGGAGGTGTTTCTGTCCCCGTTTCTTCGCTTGTCTTTTCCTCGTTATCCCGGAATCCGTCCTGGAGCCTCCGATACCTGATGACGGTCTTGTCCGAACTACATCAGTGCTTGTATCGATACCATCTTCATCTGTATCAAGCGAACCTTCAAGAGCGTTCCAGTCAATACTGTGACGTTCGGGATCGTCTACATCCGGTGCACATACTAATGGGCGCATATCCGGTAAAAACCATTTTGGTGCTAGTGGGGGTGGGTATTTTCCTTTCGTTTTTGGTACTCGCACCTGAATAGTTGCAAACGTAAGCTTCTAGTTAGGAAAGAGGTAACCATACAAGCAGGTTGCTTGCTCATCAATCCTACATGTATGTACATATTATTTATACTTGATTATGTTTAAACCATATGTTTGGGGGGGTGCGTGCGTGCGTGCGTGCGTGCGTGCGTGCGTGCGTTTTACGTTTATTTATTGTCGCTACCGGTTGCCCATATGTGCGTCGCCTCCTGAAGAGATTAGTCATTTTAGATTTTTATGAGAATAGTGCAATGATACAGACAGAGACCCATTCCAGAGTCTCCTCTGGTTCTTTTATGTGCACGGCGTACAGCACCGACACGAGCCCTCGGTTTAACGTCCCACCTGTAAGACTGTTATTAGGGTCAGGCGGGGGATCGACCCTGCGATCCCTGGATTACCAGTGCAGCGTGTTACCACTGGACTACAGATCCGATGAGTGTGGTGTATGTGTTCTTTAAATAGTGTATGTAAGTATAACAAAGCAACATGGCATTGCGTAATTACTTTATTTCATGTCTATGCATGTACATGCATATATTAATTGGAAATATGAACATTAAGTGCAAATTAATACCTACTCACCGGGTCAATGAGTTGAGATGTACCGCTTCCCATTTTCCTCTCAGACTGATACGGACCTATTTGTTAATTCCTCAGGACACGCACAAGTGTTGTACACACGTTACTCTTCCATGCAGAAATAAGGTCGCCTATGTGTGTGTGTTTTACATTTATTTATCGTCGCTACCGGTTGCACATATTGAGTGACGCCACCTGAAAAGATCAGTTATTTTAGATTTTTGGAGAATAGTGCAATGATACAGACAGATCCATTCCAGATTCTCCTCTGGTTCTTATATGCGCACAGTGTAAAGCACCGACACGAGACCTCGCTCTCACCAGAACTACTATAATAAGGATCATTTTAGTATGGTATAGCGGGGGATCAAACCTGCGATCCCAGTATAACAAATATGGCGTGTTAGCCACGTGTCCACTGGTCCGCTACAATGTCATCTAACCTATGCTTGTTTATTTAATAACATTTTCATGTTATTTTCAATCATGCTAGAACATAATACTATTTAAAACACTGTTGTGAAGTCGCCCATTATGATCGTTGAAATAAATTAATGAAAGAGGTGGGGATTTAGTAGCGTACAGGTACCTAAATTATAGCACATGGGTGGATTTACAGACAGAACTTCCGTGGCCAAGTGGTCTAGCACACCGTTGTAAGAATCACCTTTAGCAACTATCAACAGGGTCGCAGGGTCGCTCCCTATCGGATGACCAGTAATAAAATGATATGTGAGAAGTTTTAAGTCAAATGCGGAAGTTGGAGAATTGAATACTGGTCTCTACCCAGGGGGTCTTCTCCACCAACCCATACTGACTTTGTATGATAGCGCTCCAGAAAGGGTACGGTACAAATTAAAACAAACACATGTACACTCACAGGTTTTGACTGCTTATTTAATACACTGTCGTGACGTCATACATTTGTACTTTCAGTCCATTATTATTAATATTAGATTGCTTTCAAAAGGCCAATGCATTGTATCAAATCCTATGCGTAAATGTACGAAATTAACAATTGTAATTAGTAACATCGTGTTATATAAGCGTGTGTTTTAAGTAAGATATAAGCCTCAAACGGATCGAATATGTAAACTATTGGCATATTGGATCGTTTCGGCTTATATCCTATACATAATCTATTAATATCGTAACTGTCATTTACATATATATGATTTTACATTCGTGGTGATTTCATACCATATTTTTGTGAAACGAAAACAAGTTTCATAAAATATGGCATGAAATCACCACTAATGTAAGATCCTTTTCATCACATCATCATATATAATCACAGGGATTCGGCACGTTTGGGGGTACTAGTATATATATTTATATTTATATATATAAAAATTATACTAGTACCCCCAAACGTGCCGAATCCCTGTACGTTTGGGGGTACTAGTATTTATATTTATATATATAAAAATTATACTAGTACCCTCAAACGTGCCGAATCCCTGTGCATATAATAGCATCCATAAATGCGAAGAAATAAATCGTGATAGCGCAATGGTAGCGCGTTCGCTTCATGTGCGAAAGGCCTGGAGTTCGAGCCCCGCTGGAGCCGTTACGATTGTGCCCTTACGCACGGCATTTAAATTCCACGTCGCCTCTTCTCTCTCTCTCTCTTGTGGCGATGGATTCCATCAGGAATGAGGTCTCGAGAGTGATTAATATAAGTTATAAGAACTTGTTTCGCAATCGAGCTAAAATAAATTTGTATAAACTAAATCGTTCTGTTTGCCAGTATATTTTTGAGCAGTATAGACCCTAATCAAGCAACTTTACGCAAATACTCGACACAATAATTAAAATCACTATATTCCCGTATTTCATATTTATCACATTATTGATCTAAGCAGTTAATTTTCAACAAAATAAAGCATGAACACAAACAACATGTACATGTCGAATGAACATTGCAAGCAGTCAAGAGAAGAGGTATTTAAATTCCACATTTTTTTAGCACGCTGGACTGCCAATCCAGAGATCACATGTTTGATCCCAATTATAACCCTAGTAATAATATCAACAGTCTTCCAGTGGATGCGCGTTCGCTTCAGGTGCGAAAGGTCCTGAGTCCGAGCTCCGCTGGAGCCGTTACGAGTGTGCCCTTAGGCAAGGCATTTAAATGCCTCTTCCCTCCCTCTTGGCGATGGATTCCACCAGGAATGAGGTATCGAGAGTGATCAATATAAGTTGTAAGTACTTGTCAGTCGAGCTTAAATAATTTGTATAAACTGAGCCACCATTGTCATGCCGCGACCAATCAGAATCCTTTGTGTTATGAAACGTGTGGACATACATATAATCGTTTGTGGAATGCCTGTATTACACTGAATACAAGCAAAGTTATGTGATATAAATATTAGTTTTATTTACATTTACAACACGATCAATCCGAGATAGCGTCATAGTGTGGCATCCGTGGTCCAGTGGTAGAGCGTCAGATTTGGAATCGAACGGTCCCAGATTCGATACTCGGTCAGGCCACGTATGTAGTGTCAGTGAGCAAGGCACCTCACATATATTGCTTAATACTGGTTAACCACTTAGGTCGGCTAAGCCTGCCCATGAAAACATACCTAGGTCCCCGCAAGGGGTTTGACATTAATGGAACATACATACATACTATAGCAAGCCTCGGCAACGCAGTTAAATGTCCATGTTGCCCTCTCTCACAAAGCTGAAGAATCAGTTATAGAAACATCCTGGATACGGATCCAGGTGCGAATCACCTCCAAAATATAATGGGCTCGTCCTTGACATGAGGTCAACCACCCACTAAATATCACGAATATCCGTCTGTGCTTTTGCTAAGTCCTGCTAATAGGTAAACAAACAACCAAATAAACGGAGACAAAAACATAATCTTATTTGACGAAGGTAACAAATGTGCAGTAAATCTATAAACACACTTCTTACAATAATTATGTTCATTTGACAAATGAGTATGGCTTGTATTGATCAGAATATATAGAGTTACATGGGCTATTGTTTCAAGACCAGTGAACCCGCTCAATGAGTAAGACAGTACTTGTAGTTTCTATTAAAGTCAAAACGAAATTACCGTGTGTGCGAGTGTCCCGTGCCGTGTGTGCGAGTGTCCCGTGCCGTGTGTGCGAGTGTCCCGTGCCGTGTGTACGAGTGTCCCGTATCGTGTGTGCGAGTGTCCCGTGCCGTGTGTGCGAGTGTCCCGTATCGTGTGTGCGAGTGTCCCGTGCCGTGTGTGCGAGTGTCCCGTGCCGTGTATGCGGGTGTCCCGTGCCGTGTGTGCGAGTGTCGTGTGTGCGAGTGTCCCGTGCCGTGTGTGCGAGTGTCCCGTATCGTGTATGCGAGTGTCCCGTGTCGTGTGTGCGAGTGTCCCGTGTCGTTTAAGCGAGTGTCCCGTGTCGTGTGTGCGAGTGTCCCGTGTCGTGTGTGCGAGTGTCCCGTGTCGTGTGTGCGAGTGTCCCGTGTCGTTTATGCGAGTGTCCCGTGTCGTGTGTGCGAGTGTCCCGTGCCGTGTATGCGGGTGTCCCGTGTCGTGTGTGCGAGTGTCCCGTGTCGTGTGTGCGAGTGTCCCGTGTCGTTTTGCGAGTGTCCCGTGTCGTGTGTGCGAGTGTCCCGTGCCGTGTATGCGGGTGTCCCGTGCCATGTATGCGAGTGTCCCGTGCCGTGTGTGCGAGTGTCCCGTATCGTGTATGCGAGTGTCCCGTGCCGTGTATGCGGGTGTCCGGTGTCGTGTGTGCAAGTGTCCCGTGCCGTGTGTGCGAGTGTCCCGTGCCGTGTGTGCGAGTGTCCCATGCCATGTATGCGAGTGTCCCGTGTCGTGTGTGCGAGTGTCCCGTGCCGTGTGTGCGAGTGTCCGTGCCGTGTATGCGGGTGTCCCGTGCCGTGTATGCGGTGTCCCGTGCCGTGTGTGCGAGTGTCCCGTGCCGTGTATGCGGGTGTCGTGGTGCGGGTGTCCCGTGCCGTGTGTGCGAGTGTCCCGTGCCGTGTATGCGGGTGTCCGGTGTCGTGTGTGCAAGTGTCCCGTGCCGTGTGTGCGAGTGTCCCGTGCCGTGTGTGCGAGTGTCCCATGCCATGTATGCGAGTGTCCCGTGTCGTGTGTGCGAGTGTCCCGTGCCGTGTGTGCGAGTGTCCCGTGTCGTGTATGCGGGTGTCCCTGCCGTGTATGCGGGTGTCCCGTGCCGTGTGTGCGAGTGTCCCGTGCCGTGTATGCGGGTGTCGTGTGTGCGGGTGTCCCGTGCCGTGTGTGCGAGTGTCCCGTGCCGTGTATGCGGGTGTCCGGTGTCGTGTGTGCGAGTGTCCCGTGCCGTGTGTGCGGGTGTCCGGTGTCGTGTGTGCGAGTGTCCCGTGTCGTGTGTGCGAGTGTTCCGTGCCGTATATGCGAATGTCCCGTGCCGTATATGCGAGTATCCCATGCCATGTATGCGAGTGTCCCGTGCCGTGTATGCGAATATCCCGTGCCGTGTATGCGAGTGTTTGATGCCAACAATTTTAATAAAATATACTACAAGTGATGTACGCCCATTCATTGGATTGCTATTATACATGTATATAGAGAATACAATTTGGGAGTGACTGATACTGATCTGACATTTCGTCATCATATTAGTGACTGTGTAATTAAAGCGACACTACATCAGTGAATACGCAAATATCTACAGAATGTAATTTCCTATTATATGGTATATATTTTTTCCAAATATTTGCATCAAAAACAGTATTTCAACTAAAATCCACGTGGAATACAACGCGTGTATCTTGAATAACTCTATTTATGGTACAGATTTACCGTTATATCTCACATATGTGCCTATGCATATTTATTTGTAGACTAATCTTAGTTGAATTATTTCTAGACGACAGTATCACGCGCTAAGCATTGCCACCAATAACAAACCAACGTCAATTCAGGAGCATTGATGACAGTTATATAAAATCCTAATTTCACTTTTGAACGTTTGTTGACCACAAAAACACTGTTTATTGATTCAATGTTAATGTTCGAATGTATTCAGAAGAATTTGTAGTAGCAATACATGAATACGTTAACAAATGCATTGTTTGGCTTTTTGCGATGCAATGTCGCTTTAAGGGAAATAGAACTATTGGATTAAAACAGTCACTATCATTTGTATGAGTAAGAACACGTTTATTCAAGTCCAAGAGGTTTTAAAAGGATACCCAATACTTAGAATAGGTAAAGAAACGCGCCATTAGGTTAATACAAGACATTGTCTATATGCAGGTAGATTAAGCACTTAAACGTACCTTCCTTGCATGTCCAGCTTTTATGGATAAATTTAGGTTTTATCTCCCTTGTTTATCAGTCCAATTTGCGCTTGATTTGATTATCTCGATTATCTCTCTTAGAGTGGGCTGCCTTTCCCCGATAATGACATGCAGAGGACTATGTGGAGACCGTAGTAAGGTCTATAAATCGTTAAGCGTCAAAGAAAATACCTGCAGAATAATCTCTATACTATGCCAGACGGATCTGTAGTCCAGTGGTAACATGCTGGACTGGTAATCCAGGGATCGCAGGTTCGATTCCCCCGCCTGACCATAATAAAATTAATAGTCTTTCAGATGGGACTTTAAACCGAGGTCTCGTGTCGGTGCTTTACACCGTGCGCGTAAAAGAACCAGAGGAGACTCTGGAATTGGTATCTGTCTGTATCATGCACTATCCTCCAACATCTAAAATGACTACTCTCTTCAGGAGGCGTCGCTCATATATATGAGCAACCGGTAGCGACGATAAATAAACGTGAAGCACACATTGGGAGAACACTGTATTAGTGAGCGTTGGCGTATCTTGTGTAGGTATTGGGGAAGCGTATGTACGCCTCTAGTATTTATAGAGTGGACACTATACATCCATACATGCACATTGTACACATTCGTGAGAACGGTTACAGAGTGGACACTATACATCCATACATGCACACTGTACGCATTCGTGAGAACTGTTACAGAGTGGACACTATACATCCATACATGCACACTGTACACATTCGTGAGAACTGTTACATAGTGGACACTATACATCCATACATGCACACTGTACACATTCGTGAGAACTGTTACAGAGTGGACACTATACATCCATACATGCACACTGTACACATTCGTGAGAACTGTTACAGAGTGGACACTATACATCCATACATGCACACTGTACACATTCGTGAGAACTGTTACAGAGTGGACACTATACATCCATACATGCACACTGTACACATTCGTGAGAACTGTTACAGAGTGGACACTATACATCCATACATGCACACTGTACACATTCGTGAGAACTGTTACAGAGTGGACACTATACATCCATACATGCACACTGTACACATTCGTGAGAACTGTTACAGAGTGGACACTATACATCCATACATGCACACTGTACACATTCGTGAGAACGTTACAGAGTGGACACTATACATCCATACATGCACACTGTACACATTCGTGAGAACGGTTACAGAGTGGACACTATACATCCATACATGCACACTGTACACATTCGTGAGAACTGTTACAGAGTGGACACTATACATCCATACATGCACACTGTACACATTCGTGAGAACTGTTACAGAGTGGACACTATACATCCATACATGCACACTGTACGCATTCGTGAGAACTGTTACAGAGTGGACACTATGCATCCATACATGCACACTGTACTCATTCGTGAGAACTGTTACAGAGTGGACACTATACATACATACATGCACACTGTACACATTCGTGAGAACGGTTACAGAGTGGACACTATACATCCATACATGCACACTGTACACATTCGTGAGAACGGTTACAGAGTGGACACTATACATCCATACATGCACACTGTACACATTCGTGAGAACGGTTACAGAGTGGACACTATACATCCATACCGCCTCCGTGGTCGAGTGGTTAAGGTCGCTGACTTGTATACCACTGTAACCTATCATCACTGATGGTCACGGGTTCGAGCCCCGCTCAGGCCGTGTCTCATTTATATGAAAAAGTTGGCAGTTTCTTACGGAGGTTGGTGCACCCAAGTACTGGTTAACCGCTGGAGCCTGCCCAGGAAAGGTGTTGTTAGGTAAACTGCCCGCCGGCGATATAGCCCAAAATGGTGCTGATGCAGGCGTAAAAAAAAAAATATATACATCCATATATGCACACTGTACACATTCGTGAGAACGTTTACAGAAGTTAGACGACTTGCGATTCTCAATACAGATGTAAGTGCGTGTACGTATACATGTATGGAATAGAACCCTTGTGAACCGGTAATGATTGAATATTACTCACATATATATACTTATTAGAATGTGGTGAAATGTACACAGTATCCGCTCGAAACTGAGAGGTTGTGAATTCGAACCCCGGCAGAACCATGGTGGTGATGTCCTTAGGCAAGAAACAGGAATGAGATTTCGATGCGATCATGAACAAAACAAGCTGTTGTTATCAAGAGTCGCTATAGTGATACTCTTGATAATATTGCGTTCACTGTTCAATCGGAGAAATATCAATACGTGTAGTCTGGTCATACACTGAAGCAGATTAATTAGTGGTGTCTGACCAGATGCATCCATGTGGCGTTTGTACCGTTTACCCGTTTGTGGACGAGGGGTAGAGCGTCGGATTTGGAATCGAACAGTTCCGGCTCGATACTCGGTCAGGCCACGTATACATGTAGTGTATTTGAGCAAGGTACCTCACACACAGTGCTTAGTACATGTTGACTGCTTAGGTTGGCTAAGCCTGCCCAGGAAAACATGGCTGTCCGATTAACGCAGTGGTTAGCGCGCTCGCTTCTCACCAATGCATCCCGGGTTCGATCCTCGGATCGGGAAGTATGTGAGATGGTACGGTGGTCGCCAGATCGGACAGGTAGGTTTTCTCCTGGTACTCCGGTTTCCTCCCACACGAATGACCACATATACGCTTTCATCCGCGCTAGCGAGAGTGATTAATATAAGTTGTTTAAACTTGCTTCGCAATAGTAAACTAAATAAAGTTTAAACTTAGGAAAACATGTCTAGATCCCCACAAGAGGTTTGACATTAATGGAAAATACATACATATACATACTAAGCTCTAGACGGAATGGAACGTTCGATTATATATGGGAACTATTTTTATCACACGAAACATGTATCAAATAAAGTGTTTTGTAAACAAGTCAGGGAGTTTTAGAAATAGTTGGCTAATTTATTTTATGTATAATTTAGGCACTGTCAGTATTTAGCAACATACTTATTGTGTTTACATGTACTTCTTCCCCTCAGAGTTAACTTCAAAATACTGACAAAATGGTGTCATGTCTAAATTTATAAGACAAAGTTAGTCACTAACTAATTTCGACATACAATTAGTGATTACCTTATTTGGTTGGTCATTCAAGTGTTGCATTCATTCATTCGTGTACATATTTACCTTGAGAATAAATGTAGCACAACAGTTTATTTCAGTGAAGGATATCTGTTATCAGGTAAGAGTTAGATAGATATTTATTTTTCCTCCAATATTTGAAGATTACAACATATTTACAAATAGATCAACATAAACATGCATAATTATATATAAACATACAAATTACATTATTTTCATATGTTAGAGGAGCTGTAAGAACAGCTGAATTTGCTCACCTAAGCATGTGATCATAATCGTCAACTGAACAGAAAAGTATTGTATCAAAAGTGGGAAAATAAGCAATAACAAGAGCCATAAGTAAATAAATAGTTAAGACCGTGGTGCGGATAAAGAATGAGCACACACAAAAAAAACAACAACAAAAACAAACAAGCAAACTCGCCTTATGCACTTTGAGCTCAGGCAAGTAGCATATTAGGCAGTATTTAATGTTATATATAGAGCATAATTGTAATGTTTTACCAATTTGTCCAATTAGCGTAGTGGTTAAACTCAAAGCGTTCACTTCTTACCACTTGATGCCATACCAATATGACATACATTGACAATGTAGTAGCCAAACCAATGTTCATAATAAAGGCCAGAATCCCATGTAGTCCTAGTAATATCTATGGAGGTGGGATAGATATGACGACTACTTATCCACTGCATGATAGCTTAATGGCTGTCGTTTGTATGGAGATATAATAGTATATATTCACCTAAATCTCTATGAAGGATATGGTTAATATGACTATTTTCACATTTCTTTTCCAGGGTAAGAAACGGAATGTATGTTCTGATTTGTAAGCAAATATGGCCGTCTTCCTAGTCACAGTCATTTAACGTGGAGCTAGGACACAATAAAGGAGAACATAGCCCCTCGTCAAGTCAGCGACCGTAACCGCTCGACCACGGAGGCGGACCAAATGCTTCCTTGATGCACTTTACAAATGATTCCAGGCTATATACATGCATCAATGGCGTATGAATTTACTATAAAGTGATGAGGTCATCGGAATACAACAGTTTATTGACATTGATGTTGATTGTCACTTAAAAGTAAACATCACGTTCCGTTCATGTTAAGTTTAACGGTGTAACCATACAAGCAAGTTGCTTTCTCCTCAATCCTACATGTATGTACATATTATGTATACTTGACTATGTATATTCAAAGAAATAAATATTGTTTAAACTAAGTTAACGGTTTAATTTCTAAAGTACAAAGGAAACGCTCCTATTTTCGCTATATTTATATAAAACATTCACTAATGTATCATTTAAAACAAAAATCCCGATTAAAAACCATTAAAATGAATTAAAACAAACAAATTACCACCGGTGGTATTCCCGTTTCAAATACGGCCGCGGATGACTTACTCGCCCCTTGCTATCGGGTATTGGGAAACTCCAGTTGTCTCCCGTATCGCGCACCTGTACCGCGTGACGTCACTTTTGTACCATAACACAAAGAAAATGGACGCCGATAGCTGTACAGAGATGCAGGAGGTCCCCGAGATAGACTTTTCCGTGAATGTGCAACCCTACATGTTCGAGCCGATGGCGAAGGACGGGTATTCGGACGCTAGTTCATCCGAGAATGAAGAAAGTGAAGAGGAATTCGTGCCGGAGGTCGAGGAAGTGCCAAGTCCAAGCGAATGGTGAGGTTTTTTTTGTGATTTTTCCTCCATTTATTTCCTCTCTAATTACGCAAATGTCGTGAAATGATCACCATTGACGCATATAATCCGTGACCCTTGAGCATTGTACAGCAATTTTGCACTATTAAAAGTACGGGATATGCAGTAGTTCGTGATAACACAGATTTACAGCTGTTTATTTGGATTTTCTTTTCGTGAAGAGTAGCTAAACTACAATACCCCACCCACTTTATTTTTTAAAACTTTTTTTAGAAATGCACCATCATTTTGTGCCTTATAATTGAGATATATTTTTGGTTGGTTGTTCCAATCAAAGCGAGGCGTCTGTCACCACCATCTCCCGTCTCCCCCCATCTCCCTAAACCTTGTCCCCCCTCCAACATGTATGGCACAATGGTAGCATTTATAAATACTACTTATGCACCTGTCAATGTTAAGCCCCAGGGGGGCGGCGGGGACCCCCGGGGAATTAGACAGCCATATGAGTCCCGTGGGGCGGGATTTAGATACAAAAACAACCACCCTGGGGGCATTTTTGGTTGAATATATAGTGAATTTTGACACGAATAATTGGCCCCAGGGTGGGATTTAGACTCCCCCAAAAAGAAAAATGTCTAATTCCCCGGGGGTCTCCGCCGCCCCCCCCCCTGGGGCTTAACATTGATAGGTGCATTAATTAATAGTTATGGATTTCAAAATATACACACAGAACACTAATTTCAAAAGTAACTGCTCTTTTATTTACATTAATTAGCATGATTAATATCAGTAGTGTACACATGTTTCCAAGGGACTTGACCTGATTTGACTCTCAAATACATGTAAACGAAATTCTTTCAGCATAAAGTAATGGGTAAAGATGAGAAAATGTGGCTGTCATACCGTCAGACAGTCATTTATTTTTTGTCTGACATTTTATTCGGTCAGACACCTTTCGCGTACTCTGTATGTATTGATCAGTATTATTTTTGTATCTTATATCCCAGCCTAAAATATAACATAGTAATAACATTGTTGATATAAACAAGCAATATAAACATAGCCATTTATCTTTGCATATTCATGATATTTATAAGTAAGTAAGACCAGAACATATAAATATGTCGGTTTTAGGTGCACACCATTAGCTAATAATTGTGTTAGCTGATAAAGGAGTAGAGTAATGAACTTAAACTCATAAATATAAGACTGACATGTGCAAAAGCTAATGCCCCCAAAATATATATAATACAAACACATATCTTCTATGTATGAATAATGTAAATAAACAATGTGATGACACGCTGCCCACCTGTGTTTGTGACAAGTGCAGTCACAGATCAGCATGAACATTCATAGTCTATCAGTGACTACGTTGGTTGCAATCCGGTAGTCAAACATCCTTGATGCTTCGAATTAAACAATTAAATCCTAATATTTACTTTTTTGTTACATATATTGACATTCAATTTCAGGTGCACCTGTAGCAGCTGTGGCCCCATGCCAACACTGAAGGAGTGCAAATGCTGTCGAGACACCAACATCGTGGATGGGAAGATTGAGAGCGAAGACCTAACCTGCATCACCGAGCACGACGGGTTCGTGGGAAACTGCCTGAACGTGCATGTTCTGGAGACCTCATATTATGAGTTTATCCAGACCGAGGGACTCCAGGAAGAACCAATTCACGAGTAAGTTATATCAGTATATATATATATATGTTGAATACAGGTTACTGGTATCTTGGTAAAAAAAATGTCAAGTGACAAACTGGTAATACACAAGTCATATAGTTACATGTACCATAATAACTGTAAGTATTATTTATGTAGAGCACATATGGATACGTTACCAAAGAAATATAGTGTCTATCACAATGATGTTTTACAAGTTTAGCGGGTTTATAACAACAATATGCATTTTCAACAATAAGTGTCGTCTTCAACCATCACAAATCTGGTAATCATGATAATATATTATTCTATTTACATTTGGTTCTATATTAGTATTATTATCTTATATTTAAGCATGGGAATTGGGTCGACAATTAAATATAAGATAATAATCCTAATATATACATATAGCCATTGCTGATACAAACAAGCAATGTAGATGTACTGATTTTATCCTCGTCAACCTATAGAGGATTAGAAAAAGTAAATATCATATATATGTAATCTTAGCTTAACATATCCTTTGTTGTAATTTCCAGGACCTACCGATACATCGCGTATAGACGATTTGCAAGATGGATCTACAAGGTTCTTCCAAAAAAAGACAGACGAATCCTTCCAGCATGTGTGGTGACTGCAATCCGGAAGCAATTCCCATCAGAACAGTATTGTGGCTTTAAATACGCTGAATGAACACATGTCACATAACTTTACATAAACAACTACAAATGTGAATATCAACCTGTACATCTTCACCGTCTGATCAGGAGCTACACTTTACGATTTTCACCTGTGAAACGTCCGTGATGATTCTAGCAAACAATACAGTTCATTACCAAGCAACACAAGTGCACTAGTTGATCAGGAGCTACACGGATCACAAATATCATAAGCCACATTTCTCAAATCACAATTTATGATGGAGTAGACTACAGTGTCTATTAGTTATTGTTTAATGAGTCTGTTCTATTGCACAATTACATATTATCACCCACGTCGTGCACATACTACAAATGTATCTTCAGCTATTAAAACGTTGAACTCTCTCTGCTACTATTACCGATTTCGCTTTCCGAAATGGTGTACTCTGGGCAAGTGGTACAGGTGTCTTCGGGCCAAAGGATCGTGCCAGCTTCGCCTTTGTATAGGTGTTGAGAGTCCCTCTCATGTCCAGTACCTCGTCCATCAAGTCATCGATGTAACCTGTTAACAGTAAAATAGAGGACAATTATATAGCGTGTCCAGTGGCCTTAATCATGTTAATAGCCAGTGATATGTGTTCCTTATCATGCTTATGAAACATGCTAAACATTTATGGCCAGTGTAGTACACAGTGATCAATATTAGCACTGGTCCCCCCCCCCTCCACCCCGGCCTAGAGGATATTAACAAAAATGTACAATTATCTGTGAATTTTGAACTTTCTATGAGCTTGACCCTGTAGGAGGGTGCTTGTTAGATTTGCTGCAGAATGATGACTAAAGGTCCGAAGAATGCAGAATGAACTTATAAATACATACCGAATGTCTGTTGCACTTTGACTTCCGCAGCGACACCCTGCCCCTGTCGCGCCTTAGGATAAGAAATCCGATACTGTGGCTCCCCGTTCTTCGACACTGCCTGCGCTCTGTTGGTATTCTCATTGAAGTGCAGGGCGGAGAGCTGGAGCCTGTAAATGTAACATCCCAATTAAAATAATTGTATTTACATATAAATATTACCTTGTCCTGTTATCAACTATACATCCAGTTCTGGAATTAGAATAACCAGATAGAACACTCGCATACAAGAAAGCCAAAAGAGGTAGACTGGGATTCCCGATGGGTTGAAACCAATCGTTTGTACGGTGACCAGGTCTGGCTGCTGCAGTATTGTTCTTGGGATGGACTGATAAATATGTTGCTGCACTGCCATTTGGGTCAGAAATACAAATGTTTTATAGCACTACCAATCTTATCATACTTGTAAACGAGGAAGCGAATGGGAAAACCTACAACCTAGCACCCAAGCAGCATAGGCCCAGATCAGCATGTGCATCTGCGCAGTCGGCTCAGGGTCTACACTGATTGTTGTTATCTTATTTGAACGGTCATGGAGTAGTACATTTGTGGCTGTAACTAGTGAAATTCGGCTTATGGGCTATGCGACCAGAATAGCCTCACAACAGCCTGCACATCCACACAGTCTGATCAGGAGCTACTTTTCACAAAACACCTAATATACATATATTTTTTCTGATGATAATTAGTGCGAGGCATATGTGTAATTATCCATTCCACCCTTGGCTTATAGATCTAAGAGATAACTGCTAGCGAAACGTACATGTGTACTAACCTTGCCTGCATCTGTGGAAATTCGAAGTGAACAAATTTTGGAGCGAAGAAGCACACTACTTTATGGTACGACTCCAAGCTCGAGGTCTGCTCGGCCGGCGAGAGCTTCTTCACATCCTTAACGAGTAGCCGTCCTTTAATCACCTTCTCCAACTGCAGGTACGGCCAGAATCCTACAACACACCAGCATATATATGCATTACACATTAACTTTGTGTGTACAAAAAACATTTATACATGTAGGAATGACAAGTCTTCACAGGTTAGAACTTGTACGGTATATTTTGTCATACATTTTGTACATGTGTTAATGCTTGTGAACACCCATATTCCACTGATACATGTACATGGACTACATGCATAAAACTCGCAATGCGTTGATAGGACAACGACTAAAAAAAAATAAATAAATTAGTAGCCTAGGGCATATAGCCCATTTTCAATAAATATCTCTGCAGCATCAATAATAATGCACCAGTGATTGTGAAATATTGCGGCTTATATAATTATGAATAGTATACATAATAACTACCTTTTCTGAGCCATGCACGGTCCTCAAGATGTTCGTGAGCACACTCCGGGAACTTGTCTCCATGGCCAACGTGGACATTGGTGACATGGTTCATGATACTGAACCACTTCTGTTGCACGAGTTCGCCATCGCCCCCGCTGCTCGCCGCGCACCAGTAGATGTGGTTACTGATCGACCTGGCCCACTCCCCGACAACAGCGGTCTTCTTCGTCTTCCCCAACGCCTCCAATTTCTTATAGATACCTGAAATTGTTGTAATCCATTGTCATTGATACAGATAAACTAGAAATGTGAGAAAAATATCGCTCACTGATATGCATGCATTAAATCCTGAAATTAGAAGAACCTGATCTGATTACATGTCCTGACCACACGTGAATCATTCAGCCATACCCAAACAGTGATAGTATTTACTGTAGTACACTAATCATACGCCTTGTATATATTAGGTATATAACCTGAATAGACTCTCGCATACAAGAAAGTCAATGATGAAACGGCTGATTAAACCAGGTGAACTGGATTTCAGGAAAGAATGAACCTCATAGTCAGCCAATTTTAGTAATCTCTTACATCATGTGCCGGTACATGTAGGACAAGTGCATTGTATGACTGCTGCATCATCATTCTGGCATGATGTGGTGGCACAAAATCATGTACACCTGGTACATGTATGAAAGGCAATCTGAATCTAAATCATGCATACCTTTAGCGACATGCCATACATCAAACCAGTGGCGAATGTTGGTGCTCTCTCGCATATACTTCTTAACCTGGCTGTGGCGGTCAGTAACAAGGTCGGTCACATTCACCTCCTTCTCCGTCAGGTAGGCCAGGCATCTCTTCAGCCCTTCCAATTCCATTGCGTACGAGTTCTTCACCTCATTGCTCTGTAAGGACATCGATACATACATACATGTAGTGAACGTGTGGCTGTGAACAATGTACAAATGATGTAGTCCCTGATCAGACTGTGCAGATGCGCATGTGGCTATGCTGGTCGCATAGCCCATAGGCCCCATTTCTCCAGTCAAGTACACCTCTATGTGTGATTGTTGAATATTGAAATTACATGTATTAGACGAGTTGTCTAATAGTCCATTGTGTTCTGTCGAATAAAACAATTTTGCCGGATATGTCTGGGGAAAAGCAAAACTATATATTTTTGGAAACAACAATCGGAAACCGGTTGTTGGAATTTGCGCATTTCATGTTATTCAGAATGATTTTTGGTGATAATTTTGCTTACAAACGGGATATTTTAATGGAATAAACTGCACATTGTGCATTTCCAAAGTGGGATGTCAATGCCTGAGTCCACAAACATTTAGCTTAAGCTTATATGGTGTAAATATAAGTTGTATGTTATCCTGGCTCAATGGTCTCCGTTGGCAATCATTTTCTACATTTGACGTACATACTTGATATAAGTAAGTAAATTTAAAACAGTGTTATAGTCGGTGTAGTGGGCCAGGTAGGCTCACCATGCACCCTCGCCCCCAGGACAGAGCCACTTCTGATGGTTTCCGCAAATTCCAACAACCATTTTTGGATTCAGTGTCCCCAAACATATCCGGCAAAATTACATACCACACTGGACTATAAGTTTATGCAAGAGTTTAATCAATGACAACAGATGAAATATTCTATTTATGACATGATTGTATGACCAACCACTTCTGTAGCAGTCCCACCATACTACTGTGGAAAACCAGTTCCTATCGGTATCTACATGTAATTGTATGATGCCTACCTGAACTAGTTGGAGGTCTAGGATCTTGTTCCTGGTCAGGTCCATGATGCTGTAGGAGGAGTATTTGGCAGTATGCCCCGGGGAACAGCACCTAGCGTCGCCCCCAGCATGCACGTCCTCCCCAGTCTGGCTCACTTCTGCGAGTAGCGCAGATTGCTGTCGCTTATATACAGCGTTGATAGCGGGCACAAGGTAGTTGGCTTGGATATTGTAATATGTTTTACGGCAGAAAAACTGTACGTTTGAAAAATTCAATGCATTGATAACTTTGATTGGGCTCGCACCAGAAAACATTATCCCTGCTGCCATTAACAGGTTGCCAAGTGGCATCGTTCCAGATAATGGCTGGCTGCACCATTCATGGTCACTTTCACATGTTGCACATGTAATTTTGTACTTCACGTACGATCCAGACACTGACTTGGCATACGTTGTTGAATCCCCACAATTACTACAAGTTTTCATCACGTCGTCGAGGCAACTTTCAAATACAATAAATTTCCTCTCTGTGACAGGTGTCTTTGCGTTGCAATATTCCAAAGTGTCGGACGTAAAACTCTCTTCATCCACATCTGGTGGTATCCAGTCTGAGTCATCACCATGATCATCGTCGTCGTCGTCCTCATCATCATCACGTTGATCATGTTCCGAAACATGCGACAGAAAGCTGTCGTTGAAGGTCACGTCATGTGTTGCAGGTATGGTGAGTTTTGACAGTTTTGATAGTGCTGCCACAGGGTCGGTTTGCGTTCCAAAGTCCACCGTTAATGGTTTCGCCTGACAAGCAATACTCGTATCTCCAACACGAGGTATCGTCTGTGTGAATGCATTGAATCTTTCTGGTAACTGAGGTCGTTCTACACTGGTTATGCGGGCCTTCGGGGGTGGTTGAGACGTGGGGGCCGTCGCGGGGGGTTCACTGGTGGCGAGAATCACAGGGGGTTCACTTGTGGCGAGAATCACGGGGGGTTCACTGGTGGCGAGAATCACAGGGGGTTCACTGGTGGAGAGAATCACAGGGGGTTCACTTGTGGCGAGAATCACGGGGGGTTCACTGGTGGCGAGAATCACGGGGGGTTCACTGGTGGCGAGAATCACGGGGGGTTGCACATTTGGACAAATCAACCGAGGCTGATCGGCGGTAGCAGAGGCAAACCAATCCAATGTTGTCCAGACGGACAGAGTGCTGGGCTCCTCATCCTGAAATACAACACATTGCAGACATAAATTTGTAAATTTGACAAAAAGAAAAAGTTCGGGAGCGGGGATTTGGCAGGGTTCTACAGAAGCGAAATGTACTTGCGACGCTATATCCGTGATATAGCCGTGCTTAATTTACCGCGACATTTGTTAAATGGTATAGATGTCACAACAAACATGTTTGTTATTGAAATGGAACATAATATTGAGATACGGTGCCCGACAAAAGAACAACAATATTATGTAACTTTCACATCAATAAACGCCGCTACGGCGTTTATTGATGTGAAAGTTGCATAATATTGATTCCGTTTGATCTGACCATCATATTTAGTGAAAATAAGACCGGTCAATATCAACATCCTGTTCCATTTCAATCACAAACAGGTTTATTTTGTTATCTGTAACATTTTAAAAATGTCGCGGTAAACTAAGCACGGCTATATGATAAGTGTCAAACAAAACTTTATTTGCACCTTATTGCATGAAATGGCACTTATCAGCAACAGTAGCCATGGTAATGGGTCAGGTTGAATAAACCGTACATGTATGTAATGCACCAGTCAAATGTCCCCCCCCCCTTCTGTAGATCCCCGCCATACGCCCTGACCAGTGCCCTGACCAGTGCTCCAGATAAGCTTTTAGCGCAAAGAGTAGGGCCTACATGTATTTCAGCCCGTGAAATATTTTTCAATGCTGATTTTCATTACCAATTATAAATTTTAGTGCATATGTTTTTGAAATTATATATCTCTGATATCAAAACATGTCTATTATATATCTCTGATATCAAAACATGTCTGTCTACTCACTGTTGCAAAACAAGAGTGCAAATAATAAAATTGCTGAAATACCCCCAAAATATGCTTATCTGGAGCTCTGCGTGGCACTGCGGGGGGACACATTTTTTGTAGAACCCCGGCCGGGGTTACGCCCCGATATCCCCCGGCCTAGGGAGGGCGGGGACGCTACATGTACATGTATTTTTTTAGGAATGTAGATCCCCGGGGTTATCTCGGCCCTGCAGGGACACAATTTTGTGTAGATCCTCTGGGATTATCCCCGCAATCCCCCGCTATGCCCCGGCCTGGGGAGGATTACAATTGACTGGTGCATAACCGAATGGGTAAAGATGAGAAAATGTGTCAGACATTCATCTATTTTTTGTCAGCCCGAACCAAAATCTGTCAGATATTTTATTCGGTTTGATACTTACTGTCATGTACTCTGGAATTGTACATTTATTTTTCACGTCCGTGTGTGGGGGTGGGGGGGGGGGGGAGATAACCAACAAATGATGCAATATTGAAGACATTTCGCTACATATTGGGACGAAAAATTAGCAAAAGTAAAATTACCGGACAGCATCGTATATCAAATGATAGATTTAGATATATTTTCTTCCAACATATCCAAGGATTGAAGTAAAGTCCAATCAGCGCCAGTCAATCATATGCAACAACTTGATCAAGGAATGTTTCTAAAGTGAGTAAACTAAAACTGTTGAAATAAAACTTACAAAGAGAATAATGTGCATGTGATAAACCAATTCTAACCTTGTTTGTCACCAATCTCTTTCTGGCAATGGATGTGGCTGATGCTCTGGGTGCAGCCACCGGCCTGGAGTGGTGGAAAATTGTAGGAACGGCAGCAGGGACCAACCTCTGTTTCACTTTGTGTTCGTATCCGATCTCTGAACAAAACGACCGCGACTGTCTGCCAACAAACTGGTCCGCCGTGAAATGACGGGAGCACAACTTTGTATTAGAAGTGGGAACAAGCCCGACGCGCTTAATCTTGGTAATCCATAATTTCCTTCGTTTGGAATCACGCGGAAATCCAAAAAAACTAACACTTTCGCCATCAAGTCTCTTCTTCCCCTTCGAACGGGAATCGCAGTCCACTGCTGCGCAGATAACCATGATTGCTGGTGACGCTGTTCAACACATGGTTTGATTTAATTCCGTTTTAATCGTGAATAAAACTGTTATTTCCCCAGATTTTATCAAAATTTCACTGAACTCGTAGACAAATATGGCGCGATGTGTACAAAACGTGCGTCACATCCGGTTTAATTTCTACCAGCTAGTGGACCGCGGATGGGAGATAACTCGTCCAATACTGGACAGGTATTTTACAGGTACCGGTAACAAACGTGCAATATCGGAACAGTCGGCGCACTGTTAATTAAAAACAAGGCGGACATCGTTTCCAATATGTATTTAGGATATTTTTACTGTAGTGCGAGGTTTTTAGCATTTTTGGTTGCGTTTGTCCTTTATGCTAAACCTTTACATCCAACACCATTAAAGATTCAAATAATATATAACTTTAACCATCGCAATAAAGGAAATAGTTTTTATACTAAATAAGAAGATTTAAAGGGAGATAAGTCGCACAGTGATTGATGATGTACATAGAGGCAGGATGCTTACAAGCAATGCAAGTGCATTGTGGGTGAAATAGTAATAGTTGGCACGTGAAATTTGGAATCGGAAATAAACGGAAACTACCAGACTTGTTCGTGATATTTATCAATATCACCCAGTTAGACAAATTTATCTCGCAATCCCATAATGGCGCCAAAACCTGTCTATAGGTGAGAACAATTTTATCGTGGAAGTCGTGATAGCTCAGTGGTAGCGCGTTCGCTTCACGTGCGAAAGTCCCGTAGTTCGAGCCCCGCTGGAGCCGTTACGATTGTGTCCTTAGGCAAGGCATTTAAATTCCACATGCCTCTTCTCTCTCCCTCGTGGCGATGGATTCCATCAGGAATGAGGTCTCGAGAGTGATTAGTATAAGTTATAAGAACTTGTTTCGCAATCGAGCTAAAATAAATGTGTATGAACTAACAATTTTATCATACATGAAGGAAATTTGGAAATACCTTTGCACTATAAACCAGGATCAGTGTCACATTTCTAATTTCTTGAACTGTTACATGTGTTTCAGATTAAAGTACAGATTAAAGTACAGACCTATTACCCTGCCACCAAGTTGTATTGCTGAATGCATAGAATGGAAATGTTTCTGGTAGGTAGTACATGTAATATCATTTGAATTGGTGCTGGCATTAAAATAGATTTTCCGAAAATAATTTTTATTCTGTTAAAAATTTCAGGAATTGTTTTTGTATAGATACAGGTACCAAGAACACGGTATACCAATTTCAGACACTTTTTTCCCGGTCATTTTCAAGGAGTAGCTTATGTCCAATTCCTGTTAATGAAGTTGATGATTGAGCTTATTTACCCTCGCCTCCGGCGAATCATGTGTGCATGCGAAGGCACTGTTGTGTGTGTGTTTTACGTTTATTTATCGTCGCTACCGGTTGCCCATATGAGCGACGCCTCCTGAAGAGATTAGTAATTTTAGATTTTTGGAGGATAGTGCAATGATACAGAGAGAGACCCATTCCAGAGTCTCCTCTTCCAGAATTCTTTTACGTGCACAGTGTAAAGCACCGACACGAGACCTTGGTTTAACGTCCCATCTGAAAGACTGTTAATTTTATTAGGGTCAGATGGGGGATCGAACCTGTGATCCCTGGATTACCAGTCCAGCGTGTTACCACTGGACTACAGATCCGTCTGTGAAGGCACTGTTGATTGCTAAAGTCTTTATTTATTCGTTTTTCTCCAAATGGAAATACTAAAACTATATTTCAATTTAATTATGCTAATTTATTCTAGTGGTCACTTTGGTAAACCAATATTTACTATAATATTATTTTGTAATTAAATATTCATACATGAAGGTTATTTGCATATGATGATTTCATAAAAAGCCAGTACATTTGTTGCCAGATCTTTAAATTTTGCTTGAATTGATTATCCATAAAGGGAGGTAATTTGCTTATGATAATTTCATAAAAACCAGTTCATTTGTTATAAGAACATTTAACAGACATACTCTGGAATGAGTCTCTGTCTGTATCATTGCACTATCTTCCAAAAATCTAAAATAACTAATCTCTTCAGGAAGTGTCACTCATATGGGCAACCGGTAGCGACGATAAATAAACGTAAAAACACACAAAATGGAATCCAAACAGTTGTCCAGATACATGCTAGTACTACTTCATACATGCCGATAGATAGAGTTTTTCAGATTTCTAGTTCATGTAAATGAAATATATGCCGGTTGACTTCATTCTCACGCTCGCCCATATGGTTCGCTGGAGTCGAGGGTAAATAAGCTCAATCATCATCATCATGACTTCATTCTCAAAATACACTTGATAGAGTTTTTCAGATTTCTAGTTCATGTAAATGAAATATTCTTTCAAATACATACAGTCATGATCATATAATTATATGCATGACTAATTACCAGAAAAAGTCAAAAGGAAAGATGGGTTTTGAGGAAGAAGAAATAGAAGACATGCATGACCCCCTCGTTAAGATGAATGATCCGTTCCTCGAGATTTCGATACCCGAAGACGAACCTACAATATTTTCGGCGATACGGTATGGGGATACAGATATGGTGGAGCGCCAGCTACGCCGGTCGAGTGATGTAAATGCAAAGTTTGAAGGTATCTACATTAAACATAGGAGCTCGAAATGTTTTGCATAAACCTACAATGAATATTTATCACATGTCGATGAACGTAGTTGAATCCGTTTCAAAAGAGCTAACACGAAGCTCGAATCATGCCACTTGTATCAATCCTCAATGCTTTTGCAATTTTCAGTTTTATTGTATACATACAAGTGGAAGCAAAATAAAATGGTAATTTACGCAATCATATGAAAAAAGAACTACTCATTAATAAACTTAATATAAATACACACTAATTCATAGGCGTCGGAGCAGGGGCGCGGCTGCGTCCCCACTATTTTGGCCAGGCAGGCGGATTTTTTATTTTATACTTGTGGAAGTTATGTCCGCAGCCCCAATATCTTAGCAAACCGGATGTATTTTTAGTTTATACTTGTGGAATTTATATGCCACATTGCAAGTGACGGCTATGTAGATCTACATGTACTCTGGGATCCTATGCACTGTACGAAGGGTGGGTAACATGAACCGGACACCCGTTTATAGAACGTACATTTTATATTTGTTATTAACCATCGTCATCGGCAAGACGTCACCGCCAATTGGTCCAAGATTTTTAAAAGGATACCCAATCATTAGAATAGGTAAAGAAACGCGTCATTAGGTTAATACAAGACATTGTCTATATGCAGGTAGATTAAGCACTTAAACGTACTTTCCTTGACATGCAGAGGACTACGTGGAGATCGTAGTAAGGTCTATAAATTGTTAAACGTCAAAGAAAATACCTGCAGAATAATCTCTATACTATGCCAGACGGACCTGTAGTCCAGTGGTAACACGCTGGACTGGTAATCCAGGTATCGCAGGTTCGATTCCCCCGCTTGACCATAATAAAATTAAGTCTTTCAGATGTGACTTTAAACCGAAGTCTCGTGTCGGTGCTTTACACCGTGCGCGTATCTGTCTGTATCATGCACTATCCTTCAACATCTAAAACTAATCTCTTCAGGAGGCGTCGTTCATATGGGCAACCGCTAGCAACGATAAATAAACGTGTTTTATGACATATATTCTATTTTACCAGCATAACTAATAACATTCATTCATATTTTCGCCGCCATTAATTAAAAAGTCCGAATTTTATTTTTTATGAGCAACCAATTGGCGGTAACGTGACTGGAACATAATAATATTTTTGTCAAATATAATATTATAAAAATAGCAACACGTATTATAACAAATAAGTTTACTTTTTATGTCCAGAAGCCATTAAAATCATTTATATAGTATCTATATCTCAAAATCTTCATGGGGGAGCATGCCCCCGGAACCCCTAGCAGACTCGGGACACTGCGTGACCCTCAAAATCTGCAGCCCCAATGTCAGCTGGCTTCCGATGCACCTTTTATATATATTTTAAATGTTTTATTAAATTATTTCTCCTATCTGTATAGTATAGTGTGTAAATAAAGATAGTATATGTTGCTATGTTATACGTGTATATGTTGCTATGTTATACATGTATATGTTGCTATGTTATACACGTATATGTTGCTATGTTATACATGTATATGTTGCTATGTTATACGTGTATATGTTACTATGTTATACATGTATATTTTACTATGTTATACATGTACATGTTGCTATGTTATACATGTACATGTTGCTATGTTATACATGTATATGTTGCTATGTTATACATGTATATGTTGCTATGTTATATGTGTATATGTTGCTATGTTATACACGTATATGTTGCTATGTTATACACGTATATGTTGCTATGTTATACACGTATATATTGCTATGTTATACGTGTATATATTGCTATGTTATACACGTATATGTTGCTATGTTATACATGTATATGTTGCTATGTTATACATGTATATGTTGCTATGTTATACATGTATATGTTGCTATGTTATACATGTATATGTTGCTATGTTATACATGTATATGTTGCTATGTTATACACGTATATGTTGCTATGTTATACATGTATATGTTGCTATGTTATACATGTATATGTTGCTATGTTATACACGTATATGTTGCTATGTTATACACGTATATGTTGCTATGTTATACGTGTATATATTGCTATGTTATACACGTATATGTTGCTATGTTATACACGTATATGTTGCTATGTTATACACGTATATGTTGCTATGTTATACACGTATATGTTGCTATGTTATACACGTATATGTTGCTATGTTATACATGTATATATTGCTATGTTATACACGTATATGTTGCTATGTTACACACGTATATGTTGCTATGTTATACACATATATGTTGCTATGTTATGCATGCATTCACAATTCAGGTGGCACATATAAGGTAAAGAACAACAGTATGGCCCACAGGATGCAGACGTCACATTATGCTCCATTACACCTGTCTGCCCTACATTCAACATGTCAGGTATGTTTCCACTCTCTTATTTTTACACTCTCATACAATACATGTATCTGTTATTAGTTATACAAATGTATTTTAGCTCGATTGTGAAACAAGTTCTTACAACTTATTTTAATCACTATCGAGACCTCATTCCTTGTGGAATCCATCGCCACGAGGTTGAGAGAACAGGCAACGTGGAATTTAAATGCCTTCCATCACAGGACACATTCGTAACAGCTTCGGCGGGGCTCAAACTCTGGACCTTTCGCACCTGAAGCGAACGCGCTACCACTGGACTATCATGACTTCCACGTATTGACCTCATATTCTATTAGTGTGTAATTATCAACATCTCAGATTCTTGGGGCAGTTTCAGGATTTCAAGGATCATTCTAGAGGGCGATGTGGGCGAAATTGTCGCCCTAGGGACCCTGATATCTCCCTCTGGGACCCCACTTCTCCCTAATTAAAAAAAATTATTTTTTGGTTTTATTACGATTTTCAAACAAAATTATGCCAAGTAAGATAGATACACTGGCCCATTATAAAGCACTCCTTCTATTCAAATGTTGTATTTAACCTTTCAACACCAAGTAACTCAGATGGACTGGTCCATGATATTCATAAACCAATAAATGAATCAGAAAATCACATTTGGACAAGTTCATTTATATCAAAATGGGTAATTATGTCTAAAAATAGACGGCTCGTCACGGGCCGGCTCATCTGGATCTACACTTTTTGTAAGCCTATTTAGAGGTCTGTGGTGTTGAAAGGGTTAATGGTTGTACTGTGTATTTTAACCCTATTTTGCAGAAGTATATTAAAGAACACCATTTAAGGAAGCGATCACACGCTTTCTCACTTCTCCCAAAAATTCTGACGTAGAATGAACCCTGATTTGAGGGGCACCCGATATTTTGCTCATTTTTCATGTGCATGGTTGCCTAGTAAAACACTTGTGTAAAGGAAAGAGTAAAATTCTTATTATTTTCGAAAAGAAACTCGGCATACTGTATGCGTGAAATTGTGCACAGAATTTAGTCTTATCCTATGCTGACTGTACAGCATAATGTATGTGTGCTGTACAGTATAATGTATGTGTGAAATTGTGCACAGAATTTAGTCTTATCCTAAGCTGACTGTACAGTATAATGTATGCGTGAAATTGTGCACAGAATTTAGTCTTATCCTATGCTGACTGTACAGTATAATGTATGTGTGAAATTGTGCACAGAATTTATTCTTATCCTAAGCTGACTGTACAGTATAATGTATGTGTGAAATTGTGCACAGAATTTAGTCTTATCCTATTCTGACTGTACAGTATAATGTATGTGTGAAATTGTGCACAGAATTTAGTCTTATCCTATTCTGACTGTACAGTATAATGTGTGCGTGAAATTGTGAACAGAATTTAGTCTTATCCTATGCTGACTGTACAGTATAATGTGTGCGTGAAATTGTGAACAGAATTTAGTCTTATCCTATGCTGACTGTACAGTATAATGTATGTGTGAAATTGTGCACAGAATTTAGTCTTATCCTATTCTGACTGTACAGTATAATGTATGTGTAAAATTGTGAACAGAATTTAGTCTTATCCTATTCTGACTGTACAGTATAATGTATGTGTGAAATTGTGCACAGAATTTATTCTTATCCTAAGCTGACTGTACAGTATAATGTATGCGTGAAATTGTGCACAGAATTTAGTCTTATCCTATTCTGACTGTACAGTATAATGTATGTGTGAAATTGTGCACAGAATTTAGTCTTATCCTATGCTGACTGTACAGTATAATGTATGTGTGAAATTGTGCACAGAATTTAGTCTTATCCTATTCTGACTGTACAGTATAATGTATGTGTGAAATTGTGAACAGAATTTAGTCTTATCCTATGCTGACTGTACAGTATAATGTATGTGTGAAATTGTGCACAGAATTTAGTCTTATCCTATGCTGACTGTACAGTATAATGTATGTGTGAAATTGTGCACAGAATTTAGTCTTATCCTATTCTGACTGTACAGTATAATGTATGTGTGAAATTGTGCACAGAATTTAGTCTTATCCTATGCTGACTGTACAGTATAATGTATGCGTGAAATTGTGCACAGAATTTAGTCTTATCCTATGCTGACTGTACAGTATAATGTGTGCGTGAAATTGTGAACAGAATTTAGTCTTATCCTATTCTGACTGTACAGTATAATGTATGTGTGAAATTGTGCACAGAATTTAGTCTTATCCTATCTGACTGTACAGTATAATTTGTGTGAAATTGTGCACAGAATTTAGTCTTATCCTATTCTGACTGTACAGTATAATGTATGTGTGAAATTGTGCACAGAATTTAGTCTTATCCTATCTGACTGTACAGTATAATGTGTGCGTGAAATTGTGAACAGAATTTAGTCTTATCCTATTCTGACTGTACAGTATAATGTATGCGTGAAATTGTGCACAGAATTTAGTCTTATCCTATGCTGACTGTACAGTATAATGTATGCGTGAAATTGTGCACAGAATTTAGTCTTATCCTATGCTGACTGTACAGTATAATGTATGCGTGAAATTGTGAACAGAATTTAGTCTTATCCTATGCTGACATTGGAGGTTATCGGAGGACTATCAGGATACCCTGTTATAATTATGATTCGTGAAATACATGACTGCCCGTGATGTGACCGTACAGCTTTGGTTCCATCTGTCGATTTTTTTTCTCACTTTTTAACTTCTGGCAAAATGTTGATATTATCAGAAGCTCAATACGGCCCAATTAATGGTCTCGGTGTTAAAATATATTTATTTTAATGACCAGGCAAAATATATCATCGACACCTGTTCCCAGGCCAGTGACAGTAGTCTGAAAGCTTTAAGAGTTATCGTTGTCTCTGAGTCACTGCTCAAGATTTAGTTTAAACATATTTATTCGGATCAAATACATGCATAGATATATAAACACAATATATATGTTATAGTTTACATTGAAATCGATATGGATAGAGAAACAAGTTTGGTTTAAACAGTATTTATTCCAATAAATTTACATGTATAACACCTAAAATGTTACAAATTACATAAATTGTGTATGGTTTGGATTGGAAAACAAGTTTTCAGAAAACTTATATTTATTCCTCTCCAACAAGTTTAATGCTCATGTGTATCCTTCTCCATGTTTCTGCTCGAAGATTTACTTGCAACCACTAGAGTGTTTCACTGTCACAGGTTATTGATTACCTCAGGCTATTGAACTACTGTTGAAGCATGGTTGCAACCACTAGAGTGTTTCACTGTCACAGGTTATTGATTACCTCAGGCTATTGAACTACTGTTGAAGCATGGTTGCAACCACTAGAGTGTTTCACTGTCACGGGTTATTGAACTACTGTTGAAGCATGGTTGCAACCACTAGAGTGTTTCACTGTCACGGGTTATTGAACTACTGTTGAAGCATGGTTGCAACCACTAGAGTGTTTCACTGTCACGGGTTATTGAACTACTGTTGAAGCATGGTTGCAACCACTAAAGTGTTTCACTGTCACGGGTTATTGAACTACTGTTGAAGCATGGTTGCAACCACTAGAGTGTTTCATTGTCACAGGTTATTGATTACCTCAGGCTATTGAACTACTGAAGAAGCATGGTTGCAACCACTAGAGTGTTTCACTGTCACGGGTTATTGAACTACTGTTGAAGCATGGTTGCAACCACTAGAGTGTTTCACTGTCACAGGTTATTGATTACCTCAGGCTATTGAACTACTGTTGGAGCATGGTTGCAACCACTAGAGTGTTTCTCTGTCACGGGTTATTGAACTACTGTTGAAGCATGGTTGCAACCACTAGAGTGTTTCACTGTCACAGGTTATTGATTACCACAGGCTATTGAACTACTGTTGAAGCATGGTTGCAACCACTAGAGTGTTTCACTGTCACAGGTTATTGATTACCTCAGGCTATTGAACTACTGTTGAAGCATGGTTGCAACCACTAGAGTGTTTCACTGTCACGGGTTATTGAACTACTGTTGAAGCATGGTTGCAACCACTAGAGTGTTTCACTGTCACAGGTTATTGATTACCTCAGGCTATTGAACTACTGTTGAAGCATGGTTGCAACCACTAGAGTGTTTCACTGTCACAGGTTATTGATTACCTCAGGCTATTGAACTACTGTTGAAGCATGGTTGCAACCACTAGAGTGTTTCACTGTCACGGGTTATTGAACTACTGTTGAAGCATGGTTGCAACCACTAGAGTGTTTCACTGTCACGGGTTATTGAACTACTGTTGAAGCATGGTTGCAACCACTAGAGTGTTTCACTGTCACGGGTTATTGAACTACTGTTGAAGCATGGTTGCAACCACTAAAGTGTTTCACTGTCACGGGTTATTGAACTACTGTTGAAGCATGGTTGCAACCACTAGAGTGTTTCATTGTCACAGGTTATTGATTACCTCAGGCTATTGAACTACTGAAGAAGCATGGTTGCAACCACTAGAGTGTTTCACTGTCACGGGTTATTGAACTACTGTTGAAGCATGGTTGCAACCACTAGAGTGTTTCACTGTCACAGGTTATTGATTACCTCAGGCTATTGAACTACTGTTGGAGCATGGTTGCAACCACTAGAGTGTTTCTCTGTCACGGGTTATTGAACTACTGTTGAAGCATGGTTGCAACCACTAGAGTGTTTCACTGTCACAGGTTATTGATTACCACAGGCTATTGAACTACTGTTGAAGCATGGTTGCAACCACTAGAGTGTTTCACTGTCACAGGTTATTGATTACCTCAGGCTATTGAACTACTGTTGAAGCATGGTTGCAACCACTAGAGTGTTTCACTGTCACGGGATATTGATTACCTCAGGCTATTGAACTACTGTTGAAGCATGGTTGCAACCACTAGAGTGTTTTACTGTCACAGGTTATTGATTACCTCAGGCTATTGAACTACTGTTGAAGCATGGTTGCAACCACTAGAGTGTTTCACTGTCACGGGCTATTGAACTACTGTTGAAGCATGGTTGCAACCACTAGAGTGTTTCACTGTCACGGGTTATTGAACTACTGTTGAAGCATGGTTGCAACCACTAGAGTGTTTCACTGTCACGGGTTATTGAACTACTGTTGAAGCATGGTTGCAACCACTAAAGTGTTTCACTGTCACGGGTTATTGAACTACTGTTGAAGCATGGTTGCAACCACTAGAGTGTTTCACTGTCACGGGTTATTGAACTACTGTTGAAGCATGGTTGCAACCACTAGAGTGTTTCACTGTCACAGGTTATTGATTACCTCAGGCTATTGAACTACTGTTGGAGCATGGTTGCAACCACTAGAGTGTTTCACTGTCACGGGTTATTGATTACCTCAGGCTATTGAACTACTGTTGAAGCATGGTTGCAACCACTAGAGTGTTTCACTGTCACAGGTTATTGATTACCTCAGGCTATTGAACTACTGTTGAAGCATGGTTGCAACCACTAGAGTGTTTTACTGTCACAGGTTATTGATTACCTCAGGCTATTGAACTACTGTTGAAGCATGGTTGCAACCACTAGAGTGTTTCACTGTCACGAGCTATTGAACTACTGTTGAAGCATGGTTGCAACCACTAGAGTGTTTCACTGTCACGGGTTATTGAACTACTGTTGAAGCATGGTTGCAACCACTAGAGTGTTTCACTGTCACGGGTTATTGAACTACTGTTGAAGCATGGTTGCAACCACTAGAGTGTTTCACTGTCACGGGTTATTGAACTACTGTTGAAGCATGGTTGCAACCACTAGAGTGTTTCACTGTCACGGGTTATTGAACTACTGTTGAAGCATGGTTGCAACCACTAGAGTGTTTCACTGTCACAGGTTATTGATTACCTCAGGCTATTGAACTACTGTTGAAGCATGGTTGCAACCACTAGAGTGTTTCACTGTCACGGGTTATTGAACTACTGTTGAAGCATGGTTGCAACCACTAGAGTGTTTCACTGTCACAGGTTATTGATTACCTCAGGCTATTGAACTACTGTTGGAGCATGGTTGCAACCACTAGAGTGTTTCACTGTCACAGGTTATTGATTACCTCAGGCTATTGAACTACTGTTGAAGCATGGTTGCAACCACTAGAGTGTTTCACTGTCACGGGTTATTGATTACCTCAGGCTATTGAACTACTGTTGAAGCATGGTTGCAACCACTAGAGTGTTTCACTGTCACGGGTTATTGAACTACTGTTGAAGCATGGTTGCAACCACTAGAGTGTTTCACTGTCACGGGTTATTGATTACCTCAGGCTATTGAACTACTGTTGAAGCATGGTTGCAACCACTAGAGTGTTTCACTGTCACGGGTTATTGATTACCTCAGGCTATTGAACTACTGTTGAAGCATGGTTGCAACCACTAGAGTGTTTCACTGTCACGGGTTGTTCTGGTTATTGAACTACTGTTGAAGCATGGTTGCAACCACTAGAGTGTTTCACTGTCACGGGTTATTGAACTACTGTTGAAGCATGGTTGCAACCACTAGAGTGTTTCACTGTCACAGGTTATTGATTACCTCAGGCTATTGAACTACTGTTGAAGCATGGTTGCAACCACTAGAGTGTTTCACTGTCACGGGTTATTGAACTACTGTTGAAGCATGGTTGCAACCACTAGAGTGTTTCTCTGTCACGGGTTATTGAACTACTGTTGAAGCATGGTTGCAACCACTAGAGTGTTTCACTGTCACAGGTTATTGATTACCTCAGGCTATTGAACTACTGTTGAAGCATGGTTGCAACCACTAGAGTGTTTCTCTGTCACAGGTTATTGATTACCTCAGGCTATTGAACTACTGTTGGAGCATGGTTGCAACCACTAGAGTGTTTCACTGTCACAGGTTATTGATTACCTCAGGCTATTGAACTACTGTTGAAGCATGGTTGCAACCACTAGAGTGTTTCACTGTCACGGGTTATTGATTGTTGAACTACTGTTGAAGCATGGTTGCAACCACTAGAGTGTTTCACTGTCACGGGTTATTGATTACCTCAGGTTATTGAACTACTGTTGAAGCATGGTTGCAACCACTAGAGTGTTTCACTGCCACGGGTTATTGAATTACTGTTGAAGCATGGTTGCAACCACTAGAGTGTGTCACTGTCACAGGTTATTGATTACCTCAGGCTATTGAACTACTGTTGAAGAATGGTGCGGATATAGACATTCTGGACGGGCAGCACAGATCGCCGCTGCACTTCGCCATCGTTGCCAACAGAATGTCCGTTCTCAGGATTCTCATACTGCATGGTACGTATATCGTAAACAACGAGTACTCTTCGTATATATACAAATTAATTTTTGCTCGATTGCGAAACAGGTTTTTTCAACATTAGGTTAATAGCTCTCGAGACCTCATTCTTGACTATTACAACATTAGGTTAAAAGCTCTCGAGACCTCATTCTTGACTATTACAACATTTGGTTAATTGCTCTCGAGACCTCATTCTTGACTATTACAACATTAGGTTAATAGCTCTCGAGACCTCATTCTTGACTATTACAACATTAGGTTAATTGCTCTCGAGACCTCATTCTTGACGTAATCCTTCGCTGTTAGGGAGAAGGAAGAGGCAATGTGGATCTAAGTGCCTTGCCACCACTCTTGTTATGATGGCACTACTGTGGTTCTGATGGCACTACTGTGGTTCTGATGGCACTACCGTGGTTCTAATGACACTACTGTGGTTCTGGTGGTACTGATGGCACTACTCTGGTTCTGATGGCACTACTCTGGTTCTGATGGCACTACTCTGGTTCTGATGGCACTACCGTGGTTCTGATGGCACTACCGTGGTTCTGATGGCACTACCGTGGTTCTGATGGCACTACCGTGGTTCTGATGGCACTACTGTGGTTCTGATGGCACTACTGTGGTTCTGATGGCACTACTCTGGTTCTGATGGCACTACCGTGGTTCTGATGGCACTACTCTGGTTCTGATGGCACTACCGTGGTTCTGATGGCACTACCGTGGTTCTGATGGCACTACCGTGGTTCTGATGGCACTACCGTGGTTCTGATGGCACTACCGTGGTTCTGATGGCACTACTCTGGTTCTGATGGCACTACTGTGGTTCTGATGGCACTACCGTGGTTCTGATGGCACTACCGTGGTTCTGATGGCACTACCGTGGTTCTGATGGCACTACTCTGGTTCTGATGGCACTACTGTGGTTCTAATGGCACTACCGTGGTTCTGATGGCACTACTCTGGTTCTGATGGCACTACTCTGGTTCTGATGGCACTACCGTGGTTCTGATGGCACTACTGTGGTCTGATGGCACGTGGTTCTGATGGCACTACCGTGGTTCTGATGGCACTACCGTGGTTCTGATGGCACTACCGTGGTTCTGATGGCACTACCGTGGTTCTGATGGCACTACCGTGGTTCTGATGGCTCTACTGTGGTTCTGATGGCACTACTCTGGTTCTGATGGCACTACTGTGGTTCTGATGGCACTACTCTGGTTCTGATGGCACTACTGTGGTTCTGATGGCACTACCGTGGTTCTGATGGCACTACCGTGGTTCTGATGGCACTACCGTGGTTCTGATGGCACTACCGTGGTTCTGATGGCACTACCGTGGTTCTGATGGCACTACCGTGGTTCTGATGGCACTACTCTGGTTCTGATGGCACTACCGTGGTTCTGATGGCACTACCGTGGTTCTGATGGCACTACCGTGGTTCTGATGGCACTACTCTGGTTCTGATGGCACTACTCACTACTCTGGTTCTGATGGCACTACTCTGGTTCTGATGGCATTACTCTGGTTCTGATGGCACTACTGTGGTTCTGATGGCACTACCGTTTCAGCTGATCTGGCTCTATGTTCTTTGTAAATACTGTTTGAATGATATCCAGAATCAAATGGGTTAAATCCACTTTGTTTTGTTATTTTACATGTTCTGTATATAAATACCGTCTCCGTGGCCCAGTGGTTAAGGCGTCCGACTACAGAGCGGGAGGTCGAAGGTTCGAATCTCGTCGGGGGTTCGTTCTGATATGGCCGGTTGGTGAGCCGCCAGCTAGTTAAATAATGGTTACCGAATTCCTACAAGCCTGGCATCTGGCACACAAGCATAGGATTCGGGAAGTACTGATGTTCATAAAAAAAGAGGTGTCTCATAAGTCATGTGTTTTACGTTTATTTATCGTCGCTACCGGTTGCCCATATGAGCGACACCTCCTGAAGAGATTAGTCATTTTAGATTTTTGGAGGATAGTGCAATGATACAGACAGAGACCCATTCCAGAGTCTCCTCTGGTTCTTGTATGTGCACGGTGTAAAGCACCGACATGAGACCTCGGTTTAACGTCCCATCTGAAAGACTGTTAATTTTATTAGGGTCAGACGGGGGATCGAACCTGCGATCCCTGGATTACCAGTCCAGCGTGTTACCACTGGACTACAGATCCGTCATAAGTCAGAAAGGGCTGGCCCTTTAAATAGGGGTGACACTATAATAAACAAACACTTTTATTATAACAACATTGCAAAACAACAACATAAGTACATTGTTTACATTTGCATATGTTATCAGCTGTGAGGTGTTAGATTTCAATCCTTGTATCTTGTATACATGTAGGTGCCAACATTGATATACAGTCTTCCAGCGGTCGCTCTCCTCTATTGGAGTCTGTGATCAATGAAAGCTATGACATTGCTCGCATCCTGATAGAAGCCGGGGCCCAGCTAGATCTGTTGGACACGAAGGGAACCTCAGTTCTACATCAGCTCAGCTTATGCCGAAAGTCTAATAAGGACATGATCAAACTAGTCCTGGATAGTAAGTAATAGTTGCTACTCTATAGACAAAAAGGTGTAGAGATCCGGTACAGGAATTATAGAAAACGTTGTAGATATCCGGTATGGGAATTATAGAAAGTTATAGATATCCGGTACGGGAATTATAGAAATCGTTATAGATATCCGGTACGGGAATTATAGAAAACGTTATAGACATCCGGTATGGGAATTATAGAAAATGTTGTAGACATCCAGTACGGGAATTATAGAAAACGTTATAGACATCCAGTACAGGAATTATAGAAAACGTTATAGACATCCAGTACGGGAATTATAGAAAATGTTGTAGACATCCAGTACGGGAATTATAGAAAACGTTATAGACATCCAGTACGGGAATTATAGAAAACGTTATAGACATCCAGTACGGGAATTATAGAAAACGTTATAGACATCCAGTACGGGAATTATAGAAAACGTTATAGACATCCAGTACGGGAATTATAGAAAACGTTATAGACATCCAGTACGGGAATTATAGAAAATGTTATAGACATCCAGTACGGGAATTATAGAAAACGTTATAGACATCCAGTACGGGAATTATAGAAAACGTTATAGACATCCAGTACGGGAATTATAGAAAACGTTATAGACATCCAGTACGGGAATTATAGAAAATGTTGTAGACATCCAGTATGGGAATTATAGAAAACGTTATAGACATCCGTAGGGAATTATAGAAAAGTTTAGACATCCGTAGGGAATTATAGAAAATGTTTAGACATCCGTATGGGAATTATAGAAAAGTTTAGACATCCGTATGGGAATTATAGAAAAGTTTAGACATCCAGTACGGGAATTATAGAAAAGTTTAGACATCCAGTACGGGAATTATAGAAAACGTTATAGACATCATGTCGGTACGGGAATTATAGAAAAATTTGTAGACATCCAGTACAGGAACAGACAGAAACGTTATAATCAGCCAGTACGGGAACAGCGGGAAAAGTTATATTAAAGCAAGCTATGCTAGAGTTGTATGCATTTATAAGTAGTTTCTCAGTGCAAATTAGAATTGCAGTATGTTCTCTATTTCAGACAAGGGTGATCCGAACATAACAAATAACAGGGGCAGCACCCCGTTAATGTTTGCTGCAGCAATGAAAAGACCTTTCAATGTTATCCACACAAGCTTACTGTTGAAGTATGGTGCATGCATAAACAAGGTGCGTAAACAAGTGCCCGAGGTTATAACACTTTTATCAGATCTCAAACTCAAGCTCAAATGATTTGATTGGTTGATTCTAAGTTCTACTGCCAGCTGAACCAATCAGAAGCTTGAGACTGAGATTGGGATAGGAGAAAAGTGTTATAACCTCGAGGCCAGATTATCTCTTGTCAACAGTTAACAGAGAACTTTGTTAAATATCCTACCGGTATATATATTTTATGATTGTAGACAGTCTTATTAACCTCTGCTATTATGAACGGGGGTTAGAGTTTCTGGCTGCGTCTGTCTATCTGTGTTTTTGTCTATAGACAGGCTGACTACAAAAAGTTGTGGAATATATACAGGGAATCCGTCGCAATGAGGGAGAGAGGGAGAATGTTGATTTAAATGTCTTGCCTAAGGGCACCACACCGGGCTCGAACTCACAACCTCTTGATTACAAGGCGAACACTGCATCCGTTACACCAAGAACATACAATAGAGGCAATGATTTAACAAGCTTGCCAGTATTGCAGATCTATTGGTTCCAAGTGAAGAACATCTATCTAAATGTGGAAGTTGTGATAGCGCAGTGGATGCGCATTCGCTTCAGGTGCGAAAGGTCCGGAGTTCGAGCCCCGCTGGAGCCATTACGATTGTGCCCTTAGGCAAGGCATTTAAATTCCACATTGCCTCTTTTCTCTCCTTCATGGCGATGGATTCCATCAGGAATGAGGTCTCGAGAGTGATTAATATAAGTTGAAAGAACTTGTTTCGCAATCGAGCTAAAATTAATTTGTATAAAAAAATCTAAATGTTGTATGTTGGTGTTTAACCCTTTCCTTCATAGAGATTTATGTTAATATACTATTACATCTCCATGCAAACGACAGCCATTTAGCTATCCTGCAGTGGATAAGTAGTCACCATATCTATCCCACCTCCATAGATATTACTGGGACTACATGAGATTTAGGTTAATATAGTATTATATCTCCATGCAAACGACAGCCATTTAGCAATCATGCAGTGGATAAGTAGTCGCCATATCTATCCCACCTCCATAGATATTACTGGCACTACATGAGATTTAGGTTAATATACTATTATATCTCCATACAAACGACAGCCATTTAGCAATCATGTAGTGGATAAGTAGTCGCCATATCTATCCCACCTCCATAGATATTACTGAGACTACCGGTACATGAGATTTAGGTTAATATACTATTATATCTCCATACAAACGACAGCCATTTAGCAATCATGCAGTGGATAAGTAGTCGACATATCTATCCCAACTTCATAGATATTACTGGGACTTTATTATGAACATTGGTTTGGCTACTACTTTGTCAAATTATGTTGTATTGTTATTGGCATCAACCAACAGCTTAGGTCATAGAGCGACTCCAACTAATATTGGTTGAGGAACATCCCGGGTACACATCGAGCATTATTTCAGGCACAGACTGGCACCTGGATAGAACCACCAAACTTCCGCAAGCCAGCTCGATAGCTTCCTCATATAACCTCCCACCCCTGCCATCTCCCCCTACCTATATCACTATGCTGATAGAATCTATTAAACAAGCATTAAACAAAATTTGTTTCATTTCTGTAGAGAGACAAAGATGGTCGTGCAGCTATACATTTTGCCGTTGAACACACAATACACAAATTATCGCACATCATACTTCTGTATCTGATTCAGAAAGGATCCTGTTTAAACACACCAGATAAAAGTGGTGAGTATTCTGTGACATACTGTCTAGTACAATATAACTTGGTCCGCCTCCGTGGTCGAGTGGTTAAGGTCGCTGACTTGTATACCACTGTAACCTATCATCACTGATGGTCACGGGTTCGAGCCCTGCTCAAGCCATGTCTCATTTATATGAAAAGGTGTTGTTAAGTAAACTGCCCGCCGGCGATATAGCCTGAAATGGTGCTGATGCAGGCGTAAAATCCGAAATATAATATATATAACAATATAACTTGCTGTGCCAAATGTTAGTGTTTTTCAAGGATTGTTGTGTATTGGCAATACCTTTAAGGCTTAGATTGGCGCATTTCCCATCAAAAATTAAACCCACCCTCAGGTTGGCAAGAAAAAACACCAATAATGTGTACTACTATGGGATAGAAATCTATTGTGAGACGTTTTAACCAATTTTCTTACACTTCTTAAAAGACTACACCAATGGCGATGGCTCTAATGTTACCAATCTACAAATTATTTATCATCCTGAAAGACGTACTGGAAGATGGCATTTTCTCTGCCGCCACATGAGTGTCGTATTCCTCCTCTGTTGGATGTACATTTTTGTACTTTTGTATTTTAGCTGTTTTCTGAGAATCATAAACAGTTAATGATAAATAATATATGCTAATAAATTTATTTTGTCTGTAGCAATTATACCGGGACTATTTCTTATTACGGAAGTTCACAATAACATAAGTGGTTGTGCGGTTGTGTATTGTAGATAAGAATAAGACTCTCGGCATTAGCAGTTAAAATGAATTAAATTTGATAACAAATTATTTCATCTAATGCAGCTATCCAGCTGGTATACAGAAGGTGTGTGGTTCTACCCGGGTGTTTGTCTGTGCCTGAAATACTACTTGGAGAAGCATCCATGGTCTTTTTTTGTTTTTTACGTTTATTTATCGTCGCTACCGGTTGCCCATATGAGCGACGCCTCCTGAAGAGATTAGTTATTATAGATTTTGGAGGATAGTGCATGATACGTGCACAGTGTAAGGCACCGACACGAGACCTCGGTTTAGCGTCCCATCTGAAAGACTGTTAATTTTATTAGGGTCAGACGGGGGTTCCATGGTCTTCCTCCATCAACGATAGCTGGAGAGCCACCATAGTGTCGTCAATGAATAGTGAAACAGGTGGTTTGATTTTATATTAACTTTTATGATTAATTAATGAAATTTGTCTTGTGTTTTAGGGCGAACGCTGCTTGAATATGGGCTTATGAAGAATAAGGGCTTATCAACAGTAAAGTGCCTACTGCTTGCAGACTGCCAACGAGATGCCGGGACCATCATGAAGCATCCACAAACAGTGTACCTGTGTGACCAGATGCCAGAGTTTAGGCAATGGCTGTTGAAGGAACTGTACTCTCCCAGATCACTGAAGAGACTGTGTCGAGGGTCAATACGAGCTTACCTCAGCCCAGACATTCTAACAAATGTGCATGTCCTGGAAATCCCCAGGCAGTTACAAGATTTCCTCCTAGGCAGAGATATTCGATTTTGAAGATGCCATGGGTTATCCAGAAGTTCGTTGACAAGTCCTGATAACATGAACACTAATGCAAGAATGCTGTTCATTGTTGCTCAATGGGTACGGTACTTCTGTAGCATTTTATGGTACCCATTGCAACATATATGCAGCATTTTATGGTACCCATTGCAACATCTATGTAGCATTTTATGGTACCTACACCTGGCAATGTCTATGCAGCATTTTATTGTACCCATTGCAACATCTATGTAGCATTTTATGGTACCTACACCTGGCAATGTCAATGCAGCATTTTATGGTACCCATTGCAACATCTATGTAGCATTTTATGGTACCCATTGCAACATATATGCAGCATTTTATGGTACCCATTGCAACATCTATGTAGCATTTTATGGTACCTACACCTGGCAATGTCTATGCAGCATTTTATTGTACCCATTGCAACATCTATGTAGCATTTTATGGTACCTACACCTGGCAATGTCAATGCAGCATTTTATGGTACCCATTGCAACATCTATGTAGCATTTTATGGTACCCATTGCAACATCTATGTAGCATTTTATGGTACCCATTGCAACATCTATGTAGCATTTTATGGTACCTACACATTGCAACATCTATGTAGCATTTTATGGTACCTACACTGCAACATCTATGTAGCATTTTATGGTACCTACACATTGCAACATCTATGTAGCATTTTATGGTACCCATTGCAACATCTATGTAGCATTTTATGGTACCTACACATTGCAACATCTATGTAGCATTTTATGGTACCTACACATTGCAACATCTATGTAGCATTTTATGGTACCTACACATTGCAACATCTATGTAGCATTTTATGGTACCTACACATTGCAACATCTATGTAGCATTTTATGGTACCCACACATTGCAACATCTATGTAGCATTTTATGGTACCTACACATTGCAACATCTATGTAGCATTTTATGGTACCCTTTGCAACATCTATGTAGCATTTTATGGTACCTACACATTGCAACATATATATAGCATTTTATGGTACCCTTTGCAACATCTATGTAGCATTTTATGGTACCTACACATTGCAACATCTATATAGCATTTTATGGTACCCTTTGCAACATCTATGTAGCATTTTATGGTACCTACACATTGCAACATATATATAGCATTTTATGGTACCTACACATTGCAACATCTATGCAGCATTTTATGGTACCTACACATTGCAACATCTATGTAGCATTTTATGGTACCCATTGCAACATCTATGTAGCATTTTATGGTACCTACACCTGGCAATGTGTATGTAGCATTTTATGGTACCTACACATTGCAACATCTATGCAGCATTTTATGGTACCCATTGCAACATATATGCAGCATTTTATGGTACCCATTGCAACATCTATGTAGCATTTTATGGTACCCATTGCAACATCTATGTAGCATTTTATGGTACCCATTGCAACATCTATGTAGCATTTTATGGTACCTACACATTGCAACATCTATGTAGCATTTTATGGTACCTACACATTGCAACATCTATGTAGCATTTTATGGTACCTACACATTGCAACATCTATGTAGCATTTTATGGTAACCATTGCAACATCTATGTAGCATTTTATGGTACCTACACATTGCAACATCTATGTAGCATTTTATAGTACCTACACATTGCAACATCTATGCAGCATTTTATGGTACCCATTGCAACATATATGCAGCATTTTATGGTACCCATTGCAACATCTATGTAGCATTTTATGGTACCTACACATTGCAACATCTATGTAGCATTTTATGGTACCTACACATTGCAACATCTATGTAGCATTTTATAGTACCTACACATTGCAACATCTATACAGCATTTTATGGTACCTACACATTGCAACATCTATGTAGCATTTTATGGTACCCATTGCAACGTCTATGCAGCATTTTATGGTACCCATTGCAACATCTATGTAGCATTTTATGGTACCCATTGCAACATCTATGTAGCATTTTATGGTACCCATTGCAACATCTATGGAGCATTTTATGGTACCCATTGCAACATCTATGTAGCATTTTATGGTACCCATTGCAACATCTATGTAGCATTTTATGGTACCCATTGCAACATCTATGTAGCATTTTATGGTACCCATTGCAACATCTATGTAGCATTTTATGGTACCTACACATTGCAACATCTATGCAGCATTTTATGGTACCTACACATTGCAACATCTATGTAGCATTTTATGGTACCCATTGCAACATCTATGTAGCATTTTATGGTACCCATTGCAACATCTATGTAGCATTTTATGGTACCCATTGCAACATCTATGTAGCATTTTATGGTACCTACACATTGCAACATCTATGTAGCATTTTATGGTACCTACACATTGCAACATCTATGTAGCATTTTATGGTACCCATTGCAACATCTATGTAGCATTTTATGGTACCCATTGCAACATCTATGTAGCATTTTATGGTACCCATTGCAACATCTATGTAGCATTTTATGGTACCTACACATTGCAACATCTATGTAGCATTTTATGGTACCTACACATTGCAACATCTATGTAGCATTTTATGGTACCCATTGCAACATCTATGTAGCATTTTATGGTACCCATTGCAACATCTATGTAGCATTTTATGGTACTCATTGCAACATCTATGTAGCATTTTGTGGTACACATTGCAACATCTATGTAGCATTTTGTGGTACTCATTGCAACATCTATGTAGCATTTTGTGGTACTCATTGCAACATCTATGTAGCATTTTATGGTACCTACACCTGGCAATGTCTATGTAGCATTTTATGGTACCCATTGCAACATCTATGTAGCATTTTGTGGTACTCATTGCAACATCTATGTAGCATTTTGTGGTACACATTGCAACATCTATATAGCATTTTATGGTACCTACACATTGCAACATCTATGTAGCATTTTATGGTACCTACACATTGCAACATCTATGTAGCATTTTATGGTACCCATTGCAACATCTATGTAGCATTTTATGGTACCCATTGCAACATCTATGTAGCATTTTATGGTACCCATTGCAACATCTATGTAGCATTTTATGGTACCTACACATTGCAACATCTATGTAGCATTTTATGGTACCTACACATTGCAACATCTATGTAGCATTTTATGGTACCTACACATTGCAACATCTATGTAGCATTTTATGGTACCCATTGCAACATCTATGTAGCATTTTATGGTACCCATTGCAACATCTATGTAGCATTTTATGGTACCTACACATTGCAACATCTATGTAGCATTTTATGGTACCTACACATTGCAACATCTATGTAGCATTTTATGGTACCCATTGCAACATCTATGTAGCATTTTATGGTACCTACACATTGCAACATCTATGTAGCATTTTATGGTACCTACACATTGCAACATCTATGTAGCATTTTATGGTACCTACACATTGCAACATCTATGTAGCATTTTATGGTACCTACACATTGCAACATCTATGTAGCATTTTATGGTACCTACACATTGCAACATCTATGTAGCATTTTATGGTACCTACACATTGCAACATCTATGTAGCATTTTATGGTACCTACACATTGCAACATCTATGTAGCATTTTATGGTACCTACACATTGCAACATCTATGTAGCATTTTATGGTACCCATTGCAACATCTATGTAGCATTTTATGGTACCCATTGCAACATCTATGTAGCATTTTATGGTACACATTGCAACATCTATATAGCATTTTATGGTACACATTGCAACATCTATATAGCATTTTATGGTAACATTGCAACATCTATATAGCATTTTATGGTACCCATTGCAACATCTATGTAGCATTTTATGGTACCTACACATTGCAACATCTATGTAGCATTTTATGGTACCTACACATTGCAACATCTATGTAGCATTTTATGGTACCTACACATTGCAACATCTATGTAGCATTTTATGGTACCCATTGCAACATCTATGTAGCATTTTATGGTACCTACACATTGCAACATCTATGTAGCATTTTATGGTACCTACACATTGCAACATCTATGTAGCATTTTATGGTACCCATTGCAACATCTATGCAGCATTTTATGGTACCTACACATTGCAACATCTATGTAGCATTTTATGGTACCCATTGCAACATCTATGTAGCATTTTATGGTACCCATTGCAACATCTATGTAGCATTTTATGGTACCCATTGCAACATCTATGTAGCATTTATGGTACCCATTGCAACATCTATGTAGCATTTTATGGTACCCATTGCAACATCTATGTAGCATTTTATGGTACCCTTTGCAACATCTATGTAGCATTTTATGGTACCTACACATTGCAACATCTATGTAGCATTTTATGGTACCCATTGCAACATCTATGAGCATTTTATGGTACCTTGTTGTACATTTTATGGTACCCATTGCAACATCTATGTAGCATTTTATGGTACCTCATTGCAACATCTATGTAGCATTTTATGTACCTACACATTGCAACATCTATGTAGCATTTTATGGTACTTTGTGTTTTTGGTTTTTGTGTTTTTGGTACCCATTGCAACTCTATGTAGCATTTTATGGTACCTACACATTGCAACATCTATGTAGCATTTTATGGTACCTACACATTGCAACATCTATGTAGCATTTTATGGTACCCATTGCAACATCTATGTAGCATTTTATGGTACCCATTGCAACATCTATGTAGCATTTTATGGTACCTACACCTGGCAATGTCTATGTAGCATTTTATGGTACCCATTGCAACATCTATGTAGCATTTTGTGGTACTCATTGCAACATCTATGTAGCATTTTGTGGTACCTACACCTGGCAATGTCTATGTAGCATTTTATGGTACCCATTGCAACATCTATGTAGCATTTTGTGGTACTCATTGCAACATCTATGTAGCATTTTGTGGTACACATTGCAACATCTATATAGCATTTTATGGTACCTACACATTGCAACATCTATGTAGCATTTTATGGTACCTACACATTGCAACATCTATGTAGCATTTTATGGTACCCATTGCAACATCTATGTAGCATTTTATGGTACCCATTGCAACATCTATGTAGCATTTTATGGTACCCATTGCAACATCTATGTAGCATTTTATGGTACCTACACATTGCAACATCTATGTAGCATTTTATGGTACCTACACATTGCAACATCTATGTAGCATTTTATGGTACCTCATTGCAACATCTATGTAGCATTTTATGGTACCCATTGCAACATCTATGTAGCATTTTATGGTACCTACACATTGCAACATCTATGCAGCATTTTATGGTACCTACACATTGCAACATCTATGTAGCATTTTATGGTACCTACACATTGCAACATCTATGTAGCATTTTATGGTACCTACACATTGCAACATCTATGTAGCATTTTATGGTACCTACACATTGCAACATCTATGTAGCATTTTATGGTACCTACACATTGCAACATCTATGTAGCTTTTTATGGTACCTACACATTGCAACATCTATACAGCATTTTATGGTACCTACACATTGCAACATCTATGTAGCATTTTATGGTACCCATTGCAACATCTATGTAGCATTTTATGGTACCCATTGCAACATCTATGTAGCATTTTATGGTACCATTGCAACATCTATATAGCATTTTATGGTACCCATTGCAACATCTATATAGCATTTTATGGTACCCATTGCAACATCTATGTAGCATTTTAGGTACCCATTGCAACATCTATGTAGCATTTTATGTTACCATTGCACATCTATGTAGCATTTATGGTACCATTGCAACATCTATGTAGCATTTTATGGTACACATTGCAACATCTATATCATTTTATGGTACCTTGCAACATCATGTAGCATTTTATGGTACCCATTGCAACATCTATGTAGCATTTTATGGTACCTACACATTGCAACATATATGTAGCATTTTATGGTACCTACACATTGCAACATCTATGTAACATTTTATGGTACCCACACATTGCAACATCTATGTACATTTTATGGTACCTACACATTGCAACATCTATGTAGCATTTTATGGTACCTACACATTGCAACATCTATGTAGCATTTTATGGTAACTACACATTGCAACATCTATGTAGCATTTTATGGTACCTACACATTGCAACATCTATGCAGCATTTTATGGTACCTACACATTGCAACATCTATGCAGCATTTTATGGTACCTACACATTGCAACATCTATGTAGCATTTTATGGTACCCATTGCAACATATATGTAGCATTTTATGGTACCCTTTGCAACATCTATGTAGCATTTTATGGTACCTACACATTGCAACATCTATGTAGCATTTTATGGTACCCATTGCAACATCTATGTAGCATTTTATGGTACCCGTTGCAACTTCTATGTAGCATTTTATGGTACCTACACATTGCAACATCTATGTAGCATTTTATGGTACCTACACATTGCAACATCTATGTAGCATTTTATGGTACCTACACATTGCAACATCTATGCAGCATTTTATGGTACCTACACATTGCAACATCTAGGCAGCATTTTATGGTACCTACACATTGCAACATCTATGTAGCATGTTATGGTACCTACACATTGCAACATATATGCAGCATTTTATGGTACCTACACATTGCAACATCTATGCAGCATTTTATGGTACCTACACATTGCAACACCTATATAGCATTTTATGGTACCTACACATTGCAACATCTATGTAGCATTTTATAGTACCCTTTGCAACATCTATATAGCATTTTATGGTACCTACACATTGCAATATCTATGTAGCATTTTATGGTACCCATTGCAACATCTATGTAGCATTTTGTGGTACCCATTGCAACATCTATGTAGCATTTTATGGTACCTACACATTGCAACATCTATGTAGCATTTTATGGTACCTACATTGGTGTTTGTGTTTTTGGTTCATTGGCAACATCTATGTAGCATTTTATGGTACCTACACATTGCAACATCTATGTAGCATTTTATGGTACCTACACATTGCAACATCTATGTAGCATTTTATGGTACCTACACATTGCAACATCTATGTAGCATTTTATGGTACCTACACATTGCAACATCTATGTAGCATTTTATGGTACCTACACATTGCAACATCTATGTAGCAT
>CM026399.1:22385391-22432964 GCA_014843695.1 Archivesica marissinica
ATTGCAACATCTATGTAGCATTTTATGGTACCTACACATTGCAACATCTATGCAGCATTTTATGGTACCTACACATTGCAACATCTATGCAGCATTTTATGGTACCTACACATTGCAACATCTATGTAGCATTTTATAGTACCTACACATTGCAACATCTATGCAGCATTTTATGGTACCTACACATTGCAACATCTATGCAGCATTTTATGGTACCTACACATTGCAACATCTATATAGCATTTATGACCTACACATTGCAACATCTATGTAGCATTTTATGGTACCCTTGCACATCTATGTAGCATTTTATGGTACCTACACATTGCAACATCTATGTAGCATTTTATGGTACCCATTGCAACATCTATGTAGCATTTTATGGTACCCTTTGCAACATCTATGTAGCATTTATGGTACTACACATTGCAACATCTATGTAGCATTTTATGGTACCTCATTGCAACATCTATGTAGCATTTTATGGTACCTACACATTGCAACATCTATGTAGCATTTTATGGTACCTACACCTGGCAACATCTATGTAGCATTTTATGGTACCTACACATTGCAACATCTATGCAGCATTTTATGGTACCTACACATTGCAACATCTATGTAGCATTTTATGGTACCCTTTGCAACATCTATGTAGCATTTTATGGTACCTACACATTGCAACATCTATGTAGCATTTTATGGTACCTACACATTGCAACATCTATGTAGCATTTTATGGTACCATTGCAACATCTATGTAGCATTTTATGGTACCTACACCTGGCAATGTCTATGTAGCATTTTATGGTACCCATTGCAACATCTATGTAGCATTTTGTGGTACTCATTGCAACATCTATGTAGCATTTTATGGTACCTACACCTGGCAATGTCTATGTAGCATTTTATGGTACCCATTGCAACATCTATGTAGCATTTTGTGGTACTCATTGCAACATCTATGTAGCATTTTGTGGTACACATTGCAACATCTATATAGCATTTTATGGTACCTACACATTGCAACATCTATGTAGCATTTTATGGTACCTACACATTGCAACATCTATGTAGCATTTTATGGTACCCATTGCAACATCTATGTAGCTTTTTATGGTACCCATTGCAACATCTATGTAGCATTTTATGGTACCCATTGCAACATCTATGTAGCATTTTATGGTACCTACACATTGCAACATCTATGTAGCATTTTATGGTACCTACACATTGCAACATCTATGTAGCATTTTATGGTACCTACACATTGCAACATCTATGTAGCATTTTATGGTACCCATTGCAACATCTATGTAGCATTTTATGGTACCTACACATTGCAACATCTATGTAGCATTTTATGGTACCTACACATTGCAACATCTATGTAGCATTTTATGGTACCTACACATTGCAACATCTATGTAGCATTTTATGGTACCTACACATTGCAACATCTATGTAGCATTTTATGGTACCTACACATTGCAACATCTATGTAGCATTTTATGGTACCTACACATTGCAACATCTATGTAGCATTTTATGGTACCTACACATTGCAACATCTATGTAGCATTTTATGGTACCTACACATTGCAACATCTATGTAGCATTTTATGGTACCCATTGCAACATCTATGTAGCATTTTATGGTACCCATTGCAACATCTATGTAGCATTTTATGGTACACATTGCAACATCTATGTAGCATTTTATGGTACACATTGCAACATCTATGTAGCATTTTATGGTACACATTGCAACATCTATGTAGCATTTTATGGTACCTACACATTGCAACATCTATGTAGCATTTTATGGTACCTACACATTGCAACATCTATGTAGCATTTTATGGTACCTACACATTGCAACATCTATGTAGCATTTTATGGTACCTACACATTGCAACATCTATGTAGCATTTTATGGTACCCATTGCAACATCTATGTAGCATTTTATGGTACCTACACTTGCAACATCTATGTAGCATTTTATGGTACCTACACATTGCAACATCTATGTAGCATTTTATGGTACCCATTGCAACATCTATGTAGCATTTTATGGTACCCATTGCAACATCTATGTAGCATTTTATGGTACCCATTGCAACATCTATGTAGCATTTTATGGTACCCATTGCAACATCTATGTAGCATTTTATGGTACCCATTGCAACATCTATGTAGCATTTTATGGTACCTACACATTGCAACATCTATGTAGCATTTTATGGTACCTACACATTGCAACATCTATGTAGCATTTTATGGTACCTACACATTGCAACATCTATGTAGCATTTTATGGTACCTACACATTGCAACATCTATGTAGCATTTTATGGTACCTACACATTGCAACATCTATGTAGCATTTTATGGTACCTACACATTGCAACATCTATGTAGCATTTTATGGTACCCATTGCAACATCTATGTAGCATTTTATGGTACCCATTGCAACATCTATGTAGCATTTTATGGTACCATTGCAACATCTATGTAGCATTTTATGGTACCTACACATTGCAACATCTATGTAGCATTTTATGGTACCTACACATTGCAACATCTATGTAGCATTTTATGGTACCTACACATTGCAACATCTATGTAGCATTTTATGGTACCTACACATTGCAACATCTATGTAGCATTTTATGGTACCTACACATTGCAACATCTATGTAGCATTTTATGGTACCTACACATTGCAACATCTATGTAGCATTTTATGGTACCCATTGCAACATCTATGTAGCATTTTATCTACCATTGCAACATCTATGTAGCATTTTATGGTACCTACACATTGCAACATCTATGTAGCATTTTATGGTACCCATTGCAACATCTATGTAGCATTTTATGGTACCTACACATTGCAACATCTATGTAGCATTTTATGGTACCCATTGCAACATCTATGTAGCATTTTATGGTACCCATTGCAACATCTATGTAGCATTTTATGGTACACATTGCAACATCTATGTAGCATTTTATGGTACCCATTGCAACATCTATGTAGCATTTTATGGTACACATTGCAACATCTATGTAGCATTTTATGGTACCTACACATTGCAACATCTATGTAGCATTTTATGGTACCTACACATTGCAACATCTATGTAGCATTTTATGGTACCTACACATTGCAACATCTATGTAGCATTTTATGGTACCTACACATTGCAACATCTATGTAGCATTTTATGGTACCCATTGCAACATCTATGTAGCATTTTATGGTACCTACACATTGCAACATCTATGTAGCATTTTATGGTACCTACACATTGCAACATCTATGTAGCATTTTATGGTACCCATTGCAACATCTATGTAGCATTTTATGGTACCCATTGCAACATCTATGTAGCATTTTATGGTACCTACACATTGCAACATCTATGTAGCATTTTATGGTACCCATTGCAACATCTATGTAGCATTTTATGGTACCCATTGCAACATCTATGTAGCATTTTATGGTACCTACACATTGCAACATCTATGTAGCATTTTATGGTACCTACACATTGCAACATCTATGTAGCATTTTATGGTACCTACACATTGCAACATCTATGTAGCATTTTATGGTACCTACACATTGCAACATCTATGTAGCATTTTATGGTACCTACACATTGCAACATCTATGTAGCATTTTATGGTACCCATTGCAACATCTATGTAGCATTTTATGGTACCCATTGCAACATCTATGTAGCATTTTATGGTACCTACACATTGCAACATCTATGTAGCATTTTATGGTACCCATTGCAACATCTATGTAGCATTTTATGGTACCTACACATTGCAACATCTATGTAGCATTTTATGGTACCTACACATTGCAACATCTATGTAGCATTTTATGGTACCTACACATTGCAACATCTATGTAGCATTTTATGGTACCTACACATTGCAACATCTATGTAGCATTTTATGGTACCTACACATTGCAACATCTATTAGCATTTTATGGTACCTACACATTGCAACATCTATGTAGCATTTTATGGTACCTACACATTGCAACATCTATGTAGCATTTTATGGTACCTACACATTGCAACATCTATGTAGCATTTTATAGTACCCTTTGCAACATCTATATAGCATTTTATGGTACCTACACATTGCAACATCTATGTAGCATTTTATGGTACCCATTGCAACATCTATGTAGCATTTTATGGTACCCATTGCAACATCTATGTAGCATTTTATGGTACCTACACATTGCAACATCTATGTAGCATTTTATGGTACCTACATCTGGCAACATCTATGTAGCATTTTATGGTACCTACACATTGCAACATCTATGTAGCATTTTATGGTACCTACATTGGCAACATCTATGTAGCATTTTATGGTACCTACACATTGCAACATCTATGTAGCATTTTATGGTACCTACACATTGCAACATCTATGTAGCATTTTATGGTACCTACACATTGCAACATCTATGTAGCATTTTATGGTACCTACACATTGCAACATCTATGTAGCATTTTATGGTACCTACACATTGCAACATCTATGTAGCATTTTATGGTACCTACACATTGCAACATCTATGTAGCATTTTATGGTACCCACACATTGCAACATCTATGTAGCATTTTATGGTACCTACACATTGCAACATCTATGTAGCATTTTATGGTACCTACACATTGCAACATCTATGTAGCATTTTATGGTACCCATTGCAACATCTATGTAGCATTTTATGGTACCTACACATTGCAACATCTATGTAGCATTTTATGGTACCTACACATTGCAACATCTATGTAGCATTTTATGGTACCTACACATTGCAACATCTATGTAGCATTTTATGGTACCTACACATTGCAACATCTATGTAGCATTTTATGGTACCTACACATTGCAACATCTATGTAGCATTTTATGGTACCTACACATTGCAACATCTATGTAGCATTTTATGGTACCTACATATTGCAACATCTATGTAGCATTTTATGGTACCTACACATTGCAACATCTATGTAGCATTTTATGGTACCCATTGCAACATCTATGTAGCATTTTATGGTACCTACACATTGCAACATCTATGTAGCATTTTATGGTACCCATTGCAACATCTATGTAGCATTTTATGGTACCTACACATTGCAACATCTATGTAGCATTTTATGGTACCCATTGCAACATCTATGTAGCATTTTATGGTACCTACACATTGCAACATCTATGTAGCATTTTATGGTACCCATTGCAACATCTATGTAGCATTTTATGGTACCTACCATTGCAACATCTATGTAGCATTTTATGGTACCCATTGCAACATCTATGTAGCATTTTATGGTACCTACACATTGCAACATCTATGTAGCATTTTATGGTACCTCATTGCAACATCTATGTAGCATTTTATGGTACCTACACATTGCAACATCTATGTAGCATTTTATGGTACCTACACATTGCAACATCTATGTAGCATTTTATGGTACCCATTGCAACATCTATGTAGCATTTTATGGTACCCATTGCAACATCTATGTAGCATTTTATGGTACCTACACATTGCAACATCTATGTAGCATTTTATGGTACCCATTGCAACATCTATGTAGCATTTTATGGTACCCATTGCAACATCTATGTAGCATTTTATGGTACCTACACATTGCAACATCTATGTAGCATTTTATGGTACCTACACATTGCAACATCTATGTAGCATTTTATGGTACCTACACATTGCAACATCTATGTAGCATTTTATGGTACCTACACATTGCAACATCTATGTAGCATTTTATGGTACCTACACATTGCAACATCTATGTAGCATTTTATGGTACCTACACATTGCAACATCTATGTAGCATTTTATGGTACCTACACATTGCAACATCTATGTAGCATTTTATGGTACCCATTGCAACATCTATGTAGCATTTTATGGTACCCATTGCAACATCTATGTAGCATTTTATGGTACCTACACATTGCAACATCTATGTAGCATTTTATGGTACCCATTGCAACATCTATGTAGCATTTTATGGTACCTACACATTGCAACATCTATGTAGCATTTTATGGTACCCATTGCAACATCTATGTAGCATTTTATGGTACCTACACATTGCAACATCTATGTAGCATTTATGGTACCCATTGCAACATCTATGCAGCATTTTATGGTACCTACACATTGCAACATCTATGTAGCATTTTATGGTACCCATTGCAACATCTATGTAGCATTTTATGGTACCTACACATTGCAACATCTATGTAGCATTTTATGGTACCTACACATTGCAACATCTATGTAGCATTTTATGGTACCCATTGCAACATCTATGTAGCATTTTATGGTACCCTTTGCAACATCTATGTAGCATTTTATGGTACCTACACATTGCAACATCTATGTAGCATTTTATGGTACCCATTGCAACATCTATGTAGCATTTTATGGTACCCATTGCAACATCTATGTAGCATTTTATGGTACCTACACATTGCAACATCTATGTAGCATTTTATGGTACCTACACATTGCAACATCTATGTAGCATTTTATGGTACCTACACATTGCAACATCTATGTAGCATTTTATGGTACCTACACATTGCAACATCTATGCAGCATTTTATGGTACCTACACATTGCAACATCTATGTAGCATTTTATGGTACCTACACATTGCAACATCTATGTAGCATTTTATGGTACCTACACATTGCAACATCTATGTAGCATTTTATGGTACCTACACATTGCAACATCTATGTAGCATTTTATGGTACCTACACATTGCAACATCTATATAGCATTTTATGGTACCTACACATTGCAACATCTATGTAGCATTTTATAGTACCCTTTGCAACATCTATATAGCATTTTATGGTACCTACACATTGCAACATCTATGTAGCATTTTATAGTACCCTTTGCAACATCTATATAGCATTTTATGGTACCTACACATTGCAACATCTATGTAGCATTTTATGGTACCCATTGCAACATCTATGTAGCATTTTATGGTACCCATTGCAACATCTATGTAGCATTTTATGGTACCTACACATTGCAACATCTATGTAGCATTTTATGGTACCTACATATGGCAACATCTATGTAGCATTTTATGGTACCTACACATTGCAACATCTATGTAGCATTTTATGGTACCCATTGCAACATCTATGTAGCATTTTATGGTACCTACACATTGCAACATCTATGTAGCATTTTATGGTACCTACACATTGCAACATCTATGTAGCATTTTATGGTACCTACACATTGCAACATCTATGTAGCATTTTATGGTACCTACACATTGCAACATCTATGTAGCATTTTATGGTACCTACACATTGCAACATCTATGTAGCATTTTATGGTACCTACAATTGCAACATCTATGTAGCATTTTATGGTACCTACACATTGCAACATCTATGTAGCATTTTATGGTACCTACACATTGCAACATCTATGTAGCATTTTATGGTACCTACACATTGCAACATCTATGTAGCATTTTATGGTACCTACACATTGCAACATCTATGTAGCATTTTATGGTACCTACACATTGCAACATCTATGTAGCATTTTATGGTACCTACACATTGCAACATCTATGTAGCATTTTATGGTACCTACACATTGCAACATCTATGTAGCATTTTATGGTACCTACACATTGCAACATCTATGTAGCATTTTATGGTACCTACACATTGCAACATCTATGTAGCATTTTATGGTACCTACACATTGCAACATCTATGTAGCATTTTATGGTACCTACACATTGCAACATCTATGTAGCATTTTATGGTACCTACACATTGCAACATCTATGTAGCATTTTATGGTACCCATTGCAACATCTATGTAGCATTTTATGGTACCTACACATTGCAACATCTATGTAGCATTTTATGGTACCTACACATTGCAACATCTATGTAGCATTTTATGGTACCTACACATTGCAACATCTATGTAGCATTTTATGGTACCTACACATTGCAACATCTATGTAGCATTTTATGGTACCTACACATTGCAACATCTATGTAGCATTTTATGGTACCTACACATTGCAACATCTATGTAGCATTTTATGGTACCTACACATTGCAACATCTATGTAGCATTTTATGGTACCTACACATTGCAACATCTATGTAGCATTTTATGGTACCTACACATTGCAACATCTATGTAGCATTTTATGGTACCTACACATTGCAACATCTATGTAGCATTTTATGGTACCTACACATTGCAACATCTATGTAGCATTTTATGGTACCTACACATTGCAACATCTATGTAGCATTTTATGGTACCTACACATTGCAACATCTATGTAGCATTTTATGGTACCTACACATTGCAACATCTATGTAGCATTTTATGGTACCTACACATTGCAACATCTATGTAGCATTTTATGGTACCTACACATTGCAACATCTATGTAGCATTTTATGGTACCTACACATTGCAACATCTATGTAGCATTTTATGGTACCTACACATTGCAACATCTATGTAGCATTTTATGGTACCTACACATTGCAACATCTATGTAGCATTTTATGGTACCCATTGCAACATCTATGTAGCATTTTATGGTACCTACACATTGCAACATCTATGTAGCATTTTATGGTACCTACACATTGCAACATCTATGTAGCATTTTATGGTACCCATTGCAACATCTATGTAGCATTTTATGGTACCCATTGCAACATCTATGTAGCATTTTATGGTACCTACACATTGCAACATCTATGTAGCATTTTATGGTACCTACACATTGCAACATCTATGTAGCATTTTATGGTACCCATTGCAACATCTATGTAGCATTTTATGGTACCCATTGCAACATCTATGTAGCATTTTATGGTACCCATTGCAACATCTATGTAGCATTTTATGGTACCTACACATTGCAACATCTATGTAGCATTTTATGGTACCTACACATTGCAACATCTATGTAGCATTTTATGGTACCTACACATTGCAACATCTATGTAGCATTTTATGGTACCCATTGCAACATCTATGTAGCATTTTATGGTACCCATTGCAACATCTATGTAGCATTTTATGGTACCCATTGCAACATCTATGTAGCATTTTATGGTACCCATTGCAACATCTATGTAGCATTTTATGGTACCCATTGCAACATCTATGTAGCATTTTATGGTACCCATTGCAACATCTATGTAGCATTTTATGGTACCTACACATTGCAACATCTATGTAGCATTTTATGGTACCTACACATTGCAACATCTATGTAGCATTTTATAGTACCCATTGCAACATCTATGTAGCATTTTATGGTACCCTTGCAACATCTATGTAGCATTTTATGGTACCTACACATTGCAACATCTATGTAGCATTTTATGGTACCCATTGCAACATCTATGTAGCATTTTATGGTACCCATTGCAACATCTATGTAGCATTTTATGGTACCTACACATTGCAACATCTATGTAGCATTTTATGGTACCTACACATTGCAACATCTATGTAGCATTTTATGGTACCTACACATTGCAACATCTATGTAGCATTTTATGGTACCTACACATTGCAACATCTATGTAGCATTTTATGGTACCTACACATTGCAACATCTATGTAGCATTTTATGGTACCTACACATTGCAACATCTATGTAGCATTTTATGGTACCTACACATTGCAACATCTATGTAGCATTTTATGGTACCTACACATTGCAACATCTATGTAGCATTTTATGGTACCTACACATTGCAACATCTATGTAGCATTTTATAGTACCCTTTGCAACATCTATATAGCATTTTATGGTACCTACACATTGCAACATCTATGTAGCATTTTATGGTACCCTTTGCAACATCTATGTAGCATTTTATGGTACCTACACATTGCAACATCTATGTAGCATTTTATGGTACCTACACATTGCAACATCTATGTAGCATTTTATGGTACCCATTGCAACATCTATGTAGCATTTTATGGTACCTACACATTGCAACATCTATGTAGCATTTTATGGTACCTACATCTGGCAACATCTATGTAGCATTTTATGGTACCTACACATTGCAACATCTATGTAGCATTTTATGGTACCATTGCAACATCTATGTAGCATTTTATGGTACCTACACATTGCAACATCTATGTAGCATTTTATGGTACCTACACATTGCAACATCTATGTAGCATTTTATGGTACCTACACATTGCAACATCTATGTAGCATTTTATGGTACCTACACATTGCAACATCTATGTAGCATTTTATGGTACCTACACATTGCAACATCTATGTAGCATTTTATGGTACCTACACATTGCAACATCTATGTAGCATTTTATGGTACCTACACATTGCAACATCTATGTAGCATTTTATGGTACCTACACATTGCAACATCTATGTAGCATTTTATGGTACCTACACATTGCAACATCTATGTAGCATTTTATGGTACCTACACATTGCAACATCTATGTAGCATTTTATGGTACCTACACATTGCAACATCTATGTAGCATTTTATGGTACCTACACCTTGCAACATCTATGTAGCATTTTATGGTACCTACACATTGCAACATCTATGTAGCATTTTATGGTACCTACACATTGCAACATCTATGTAGCATTTTATGGTACCTACACATTGCAACATCTATGTAGCATTTTATGGTACCCATTGCAACATCTATGTAGCATTTTATGGTACCTACACATTGCAACATCTATGTAGCATTTTATGGTACCTACACATTGCAACATCTATGTAGCATTTTATGGTACCTACACATTGCAACATCTATGTAGCATTTTATGGTACCTACACATTGCAACATCTATGTAGCATTTTATGGTACCTACACCTTGCAACATCTATGTAGCATTTTATGGTACCTACACATTGCAACATCTATGTAGCATTTTATGGTACCTACACATTGCAACATCTATGTAGCATTTTATGGTACCTACACATTGCAACATCTATGTAGCATTTTATGGTACCTACACATTGCAACATCTATGTAGCATTTTATGGTACCCATTGCAACATATATGTAGCATTTTATGGTACCTACACATTGCAACATCTATGTAGCATTTTATGGTACCTACACATTGCAACATCTATGTAGCATTTTATGGTACCTACACATTGCAACATTTATGTAGCATTTTATGGTACCTACACATTGCAACATATATGTAGCATTTTATGGTACCTACACATTGCAACATCTATGTAGCATTTTATGGTACCTACACATTGCAACATTTATGTAGCATTTTATGGTACCTACACATTGCAACATTTATGTAGCATTTTATGGTACCTACACATTGCAACATATATGTAGCATTTTATGGTACCTACACATTGCAACATCTATGTAGCATTTTATGGTACCTACACATTGCAACATTTATGCAGCATTTTATGGTACCTACACATTGCAACATCTATGCAGCATTTTATGGTACCTACACATTGCAACATCTATACAGCATTTTATGGTACCCATTGCAACATCTATGTAGCATTTTATGGTACCTACACATTGCAACATCTATGCAGCATTTTATGGTACCTACACATTGCAACATCTATGCAGCATTTTATGGTACCCTTTGCAACATCTATGTAGCATTTTATGGTACCCATTGCAACATCTATGCAGCATTTTATGGTACCTACACATTGCAACATCTATGTAGCATTTTATGGTACCTACACATTGCAACATCTATGTAGCATTTTATGGTACCCATTGCAACATCTATGCAGCATTTTATGGTACCCATTGCAACATCTATGTAGCATTTTATGGTACCCATTGCAACATCTATGTAGCATTTTATGGTACCTACACATTGCAACATCTATGTAGCATTTTATGGTACCTACACATTGCAACATCTATGTAGCATTTTATGGTACCTACACATTGCAACATCTATGTAGCATTTTATGGTACCCATTGCAACATCTATGCAGCATTTTATGGTACCCATTGCAACATCTATGTAGCATTTTATGGTACCCATTGCAACATCTATGTAGCATTTTATGGTACCCATTGCAACATCTATGCAGCATTTTATGGTACCCATTGCAACATCTATGTAGCATTTTATGGTACCCTTTGCAACAGCTATGCAGCATTTTATGGTACCTACACATTGCAACATCTATGTAGCATTTTATGGTACCCTTTGCAACATCTATGCAGCATTTTATGGTACCCTTTGCAACATCAATGGATCCACCATTGTGTAATGGATATGGTGTGCATGTCATAATCGAGAGGTTGTGAATTCAAACACTGCCAGAATCACGGTTGTTATGTCTTTAGGTAAGACACTGAACTCCACATTGTCTCTTCCCTCTCCCTCGTGACGATGGATTCCATCAGGAACAAGGTCTTCAAACGTTGTAAATTTGCATAAATTTTACTTTTTTTCTGTGTTTTATAATGATGGTATGAGAAGTTATCAGAAATAGAAATTCGGTACATATAAATAACTCAGCAGACACAATATTCCAGAGAAATTGATGTGTCAGCTGTGAAAAAAGTAATACAATAGATTGATGAATCTTGCAGAAGCTTTAAGCTTTATTTATTGCGAAGCAAGTTCTAACAACTTTATATTAATCACTCTCGTTGGCGCGGATGAAAGCGTATATGTGGTCATTCGTGTGGGAGAAAACCGGAGTATCCGGAGAAAACCCACCTGTCCGATCTGGCAACCACCGTACCATCTTGCAGAAGATTGGTGGTTCTACCCGGGTGTCCGTCCGTGCATGCAATGCTACAGGGAGGGGCACCCTGGGTCTTGCTCCACCAATAGCTGGAATGTCTGGTAGGTCGGTGGTTCTACCCGGGTGTCCGTCCGTGCCTGCAATGCTACAGGGAGGGGCACCCTGGGTCTTGCTCCACCAATAGCTGGAATGTCTGGTAGGTCGGTGGTTCTACCCGGGTGTCCGTCCGTGCCTGCAATGCTACAGGGAGGGGCACCCTGGGTCTTGCTCCACCAATAGCTGGAATGTCTGGTAGGTCGGTGGTTCTACCCGGGTGTCCGTCCGTGCCTGCAATGCTACAGGGAGGGGCACCCTGGGTCTTGCTCCACCAATAGCTGGAATGTCTGGTAGGTCGGTGGTTCTACCCGGGTGTCCGTCCGTGCATGCAATACGACAGGGAGGGGCACCCTGGGTCTTGCTCCACCAATAGCTGGAATGTCTGGTAGGTCGGTGGTTCTACCCGGGTGTCCGTCCGTGCATGCAATACGACAGGGAGGGGCACCCTGGGTCTTGCTCCACCAATAGCTGGAATGTCTGGTAGGTCGGTGGTTCTACCCGGGTGTCCGTCCGTTCATGCAATACGACAGGGAGGGGCACCCTGGGTCTTGCTCCACCAATAGCTGGAATGTCTGGTAGGTCGGTGGTTCTACCCGGGTGTCCGTCCGTGCCTGCAATGCTACAGGGAGGGGCACCCTGGGTCTTGCTCCACCAATAGCTGGAATGTCTGGTAGGTCGGTGGTTCTACCCGGGTGTCCGTCCGTGCCTGCAATACTACAGGGAGGGGCACCCTGGGTCTTGCTCCACCAAATAGCTGGAATGTCTGGTAGGTCGGTGGTTCTACCCGGGTGTCCGTCCGTGCCTGCAATACTACAGGGAGGGGCACCCTGGGTCTTGCTCCACCAATAGCTGGAATGTCTGGTAGGTCGGTGGTTCTACCCGGGTGTCCGTCCGTGCCTGCAATGCTACAGGGAGGGGCACCCTGGGTCTTGCTCCACCAATAGCTGGAATGTCTGGTAGGTCGGTGGTTCTACCCGGGTGTCCGTCCGTGCATGCAATACGACAGGGAGGGGCACCCTGGGTCTTGCTCCACCAATAATAGCTGGAATGTCTGGTAGGTCGGTGGTTCTACCCGGGTGTCCGTCCGTGCATGCAATACGACAGGGAGGGGCACCCTGGGTCTTGCTCCACCAATAGCTGGAATGTCTGGTAGGTCGGTGGTTCTACCCGGGTGTCCGTCCGTGCATGCAATACGACAGGGAGGGGCACCCTGGGTCTTGCTCCACCAATAATAGCTGGAATGTCTGGTAGGTCGGTGGTTCTACCCGGGTGTCCGTCCGTGCCTGCAATGCTACAGGGAGGGGCACCCTGGGTCTTGCTCCACCAATAGCTGGAATGTCTGGTAGGTCGGTGGTTCTACCCGGGTGTCCGTCCGTGCCTGCAATACGACAGGGAGGGGCACCCTGGGTCTTGCTCCACCAATAATAGCTGGAATGTCTGGTAGGTCGGTGGTTCTACCCGGGTGTCCGTCCGTGCATGCAATACGACAGGGAGGGGCACCCTGGGTCTTGCTCCACCAATAATAGCTGGTAAGTCGCCATATGACGTAAGCTACTTTATGGAATATCTGCATCCAGAAAAATGTATATGTGCTGGAGAATCCATGACTTTATAGAATATCTGCATCTGGAGAAATGTATATGTGCTGGATAATCTGATGGTCAGATTACTGGCTTGCCAGTACATACTTTTACGTTTTGTAGGCCCTATGGCCAAGGCTTCTATTATATCATGAGGACCGATGTCTAGAACGTCTTGGTGATATGTTAGTTTAATATTTCATTGTATATGAAATTACACACATTTTTAAAAGCTAATTTTGTTATGTTTCAAACATTACCTCTGTCATCTTTATATTATGCATAGTTCGGTGGTTCTACCCAGGTGCCCATGCTGACGGATCTGTAGTCCAGTGGTAACACGCTGGAGTGGTAATCCATGGATCGCAGGTTTGATCCCCCATCTGACCCTAATAAAATTAACAGTCTTTCAGATGAGACTTTAAACCGAGGTCTCATGTCGGTGCTGTACACCATGCACGTAAAAGAACCAGAGGAGTCTCTGGAATGTGTCTCTGTCTGTATCATTGCACTATCCTCCAACAATCTAAAATGACTAATCTCTTCAGGAGGCGTCGCTCATATGAGCAACCGGTAGCGACGATAAATAAGCGTAAAACACACACATGCATAGTTCTATGTGAATTGGTATGTTAAAGGTAAGACAAAAGACGATTTAAAAGAAGTCTTGACGTAATTACAACAGTGTTTAAAACCTAAATATAACGCTGTTTGTCATAATGACATCGTGACCAGATAGTAACATCATTACAATTTGTGTTGACGCTTGCACCAAAATGAACTAGCAACGATATTTTGTGCAAAAATATTATTAAAACGAGCGCTAGATAGAAACATGTTTTTCAAATTTATGATTGTTGTTACTGTGATAAAAGTATCTTGCACTCGAGGTGATCTCGTACCATATTTTATGAAACTCATTTCAAATTTTGCTCGTCAAAAAGTTTGCTTAATAGCAAACAAATTTTTTTTAATAAAATATGGTATGAAATCACCACTCGTGTAAGATCCTGTATATATGTATATACGCTTTATTTCCAATTAAAGATGTTTGTTAAAGTATAAAAACAATCAGAATCTCATTAAACATATACATTGTATTTGAAATAATGTTGTATTTTATCATGTGAGCATCTAGAAGTGTCATCATCCCAGTGTGGGAGGGGTATGGTTAATATGGATGTGTCTGGACAGTCTGTTTTTCACCATTTCAATCTTGGAGTACGGGTGTGTTATTCACCTGGATAACTCCACTGAATGTACAGCCTGGATCACTCCACTGAATGTACAGCCTGGATCACTCCACTGAATGTACAGCCTGGATCACTCCACTGAATGTACATGTACAACCTGGATCACTCCATTGAATGTACAACCTGGATCACTCCACTGAATGTACAACCTGGATCACTCCACTGAATGTACAATCTGGATCACTCCACTGAATGTACAACCTGGATCACTCCACTGAATGTACAACCTGGATCACTCCACTGAATGTACAACCTGGATCACTCCACTGAATGTACAACCTGGATCACTCCACTGAATGTACAACCTGGATCACTCCACTGAATGTACAACCTGGATCACTCCACTGAATGTACAACCTGGATCACTCCACTGAATGTACAACCTGGATCACTCCACTGAATGTACACCTGGATCACTCCACTGAATGTACAACCTGGATCACTCCACTGAATGTACAACCTGGATCACTCCACTGAATATACAACCTGGATCACTCCACTGAATATACAACCTGGATCACTCCACTGAATGTACAGCCTGGATCACTCCACTGAATATACAGCCTGGATCACTCCACTGAATGTACAGCCTGGATCACTCCACTGAATGTACAACCTGGATCACTCCACTGAATATACAACCTGGATCACTCCACTTAATGTACAGCCTGGATCACTCCACTGAATATACAGCCTGGATCACTCCACTGAATGTACATGTACAGCCTGGATCACTCCACTGAATATACAGCCTCGGTCACTCCACTGAATGTAGACAAACATCGGACGAGTGGCTATGAAGAACAAAAAGCGGATATAATTTTGCTACTACTCACGTCATCTGTATACCACAAGATAATAATCTGAAGAAAAGGGTATCAGGACGACGAGTGACGGCATTGGCGTTGACAGCGTTAATGAAGAATGAATCCACGGCTACTTCATGATAGGTTCTTCGTGGGACACTCGAACGTTCACATACGTATACGGGAGGTAGGGATGTAGACCATTCAGGGAGGTAGGATGTAGACCAATCAATGAGGTAGGGATGTAGACCAATCAGTGATGTAGGGATGTAGACCAATCAGTGATGTAGGGATGTAGACCAATCAGTGAGGCAGGGATGTAGACCAATCAGTGAGGTAGGGATGTAGATCAATTAGGGATGTAGACCAATCAGTGAGGCAAGGATGTAGACCAATCAGTGAGGCAGGAATGTAGACCAATCAGTGAGGTAGGATGTAGACCAATCAGTGAGGTAGGGATGTAGATCAATTAGGGATGTAGACCAATCAGTGAGGCAGGGATGTAGACCAATCAGTGAGGTAGGGATGTAGATCAATTAGTGAGGTAGGGATGTAGACCATTCAGGGAGGTAGGATGTAGACCAATCGGTTGGGTAGGGATGTAGACCAATCAGTGAGGTAGGGATGTAGATCAATTAGGGATGTAGACCAATCAGTGAGGCAGGGGTGTAGACCAATCAGTGAGGTATGGATGTAGACCAATCAGTGAGGTAGGGATGTAGACCAATCAGTGAGGTAGGGATGTAGCTCAATTAGAGCTGTAGACCAATCAGTGAGGCAGGGATGTAGACCAATCAGTGAGGTAGGGATGTAGATCAATCAGTGAGGTAGGGATGTAGACAATCAGGGATGTAGACCAATCAGTGAGGTAGGGATGTAGATCAATCAGTGAGGTAGGGATGTAGACAATCAGGGATGTAGACCAATCAGTGAGGTAGGGATGTAGATCAATCAGTGAGGTAGGGATGTAGACAATCAGGGATGTAGACCAATCAGTGAGGTAGGGATGTAGATCAATCAGTGAGGTAGGGATGTAGACAATCAGGGATGTAGACCAATCAGTGAGGTAGGGATGTAGACCAATCAGTGAGGTAGGGATGTAGACAATCAGGGATGTAGACCAATCAGTGAGGTAGGGATGTAGACCAATCAGTGAGGTAGGGATGTAGACAATCAGGGATGTAGACCAATCAGTGAGGTAGGGATGTAGACCAATCAATGAGGTAGGGATGTAGACAATCAGGGATGTAGCCCAATCACGGAGGTAGGGATGTAGACCAATCAGGGATGTATACCAATCAGGGACGTAGGGATATAGACCAATCACGGAGGTAGGGATGTAGCCCAATCAGGGAGGTAGGGATGTAGACCAATCACGGAGGTAGGGATGTAGACCAATCAGGGATGTAGAGATGTAGACCATTGTATACCCTTGATCTAGGTAAGCTGTCTCTACAACTTGTTGCTTGTTTATATTACCTTCTCTGTCTACCATGTGTGTCGGTTCGTCCGTCCTGGCATGCCTGCGTGCCTGGATGGGTAGACATATAGGAAAACATATAGGAAGACATGGGGACAACAACTAAGCCATATCTGGTAATATATGGTTGTTTATTGTTGATAACAGCTGGCTTAGTTTTTTTCAAACATTTGCGGTGTATATTGTGGAGTCACTTTGGGCACAACAAGGGGTTCATTTGTATTAGAACTCTCATTTTGTGTCATCTCAAAATTTGGTGTAGCTGGAATGCACTCATTCGTTTTAAGTAAATGCTTCCTGTTACGTCTGTACCTACCGCTTTCCGTCTGTACAACGTACGACCTGTGCCTAGTTTTACCAGTCACCGGATCTGACCATGTTTTATCAGAATTTTGCATGCGAACTGAATTGCCAACTACTAAGGGAGGTAACTTATTTGTACGTTTGTCATAATAGCCTTTCCCCCTTTTCTGATTTGAAAGTTTTTCCTGGCTACTGGAATAGCTGTTCTAAGTTGTCTCCCCATTAATAACTCAGCTGGACTATACCCAATATCCAATGGTGTAGCTCTATATTCAAGGATTGCTATTAACGGGTCCCCTTGTGCAGCCTTCGCCTTTGTAAGGATGTTTTTGCAAATGTTGACATAAATCTCAGCAAAACCATTCCCTGGTGAATGAGTTGGGCTTGAAGTAACATGCTCAAAATTGAAATCTTTGGCAAATTGGATGAACTCTGAATTTGAGTAACAGGGTCCATTGTCAGAAATTGCCCGCTCTGGACAACCCATCCGAGCAAATATTCCTTTCATACGTTTAATGACTGTACTGGCCTTCATGTTTGGATAATATATGGTACAACACGCACAGGACGGAAAACAAATGCCATGGCCGATACAAAGAGAGCTGCCACGAGTTCATCAGCATCCGGGTCATCGTATACGAGAGAACGCCGACGAGGTCACGCCAAGAAGATGTGTCGCAACTGTGGAAGGGATCATATAAAAGGACAGTGTCCAGCTTCTGGAAAGCAATGCCATTGTTGCAAGAAATGGAACCATTTCTCCAGTGTATGCAAGTCAAAATCAAGCATTAGTAATATTGATATGTACATGCACAATGAAAGTGAAAATTCAGATTCTGACGTATATGTGGATACTGTGTGCACTAAAATGGCAGATGGCCAGGTTTTTGCAAGCATTGCAGTAGGTCCAAAAAGTACGCAAATAAAATTTAAAGTCGACACAGGGCACAGGTAAATATTTTGCCTTACTCAACATTTCAAACTCTTGGTGTCAAGTCTGCACTCAGACGTTCTAAAGCAAAATTGTCAGCTTACAATGGAAGTCCATTGTACTGTCTGGGTACGATTTCTTTGCATTGTTGTCATGATGCTACGGAACATTCCGCTGATGTGGAATTTCATGTTGTGAACACGAAATCACAACCCCTGTTTGGCCTTCAATCATGTGTTGATTTTGGTCTCATTAAACTGACATATTCAGTAGAATCCCAACATTCCATGAATGAATGTATGACTAAGCAGTCAGTTTTCCGGGAATTCCCACAGGTATTTAAAGGGATAGGTTCACTTTCTGGCGAGTGTACTATACATTTAAGTCCTAACAGTAAGCCTGTAGTACACCCCCCGCGCAAAGTTCCGGTAGCACTCAGGGTCAGGTGTAAGTCTGAATTAGAGCGGATGGAAAAGATAGGTGTAATCACAAAGGTCAATGAGCCAACGGATTGGGTCAATTCCATGGTTCTTGTAGAACAATCAGCAGGGAAATTAAGGGTATGTCTAGACCCTACTGTGTAAGTGTATTCAAAGACCAACGTATCCATTACGTACGCTGGAAGAAGTCTTGCCCCAATTGTCCGGTGCAAAGTACTTTACTAAGCTCGACGCAAGGTCAGCTTATTGGTCAATCAAACTGTCCGAAGAGTCATCTTTCTTGACGACCTTCAACACGTTTCAAGGTAGATACAGGTATTTACGGTTACCATTTGGACTCTGTATCAGTGGGGACGAGTACGTACGACGTATGGACGAGTGTTATGAGAGCCTGACTGGTCGATTTGTGGCCATAGTTGATGACCTTCTTGTACATGGATGTACAAAGGAGGAACATGACCGTAACCTTAGAGCTGTGTTACAGCACTCACTTGACATGGGCATTAGGTTAAATTAGGACAAAATGGAAGTTGGCGTAACTGAAGTGCAATATTTTGGGCATTTATTGACTTCAGAAGGTTTGAAACCTGACCCCTCCAAGGTGTCTGCGGTCCGTGAAATGACAGCTCCAAACAGCAAGTCTATGCTGCAAACAATACTGGGTATGGTAAATTATCCAGCAAAGTTTGCACCTAGCCTCTCTGTGGTCAACAGTCCTCTTAGGGAACTATTAACAAAGGACGTAGAATTCACATGGGGACAAGAACAACAAGACGCATTTGACCAGGTCAAACAGATTTTGACTGAACCGGGCAAAGTCCTAGCATACTACAATCCTAAGAAAGACTTAGTATTGCAAACGGACAGTAGTAGAAGTGGTCTTGGAGCTACGCTTTTGCAAGATGGACATCCTATAACTTATGCGTCCAAATCTCTTACTGACAGCCAAAAGAACTATGCCATGATTGAACTTGAATGTCTCGGTATTATGTTCGGGCTGAAGAGGTACCACCAATGGGTTTATGGTAGGAAAGTGCTAGTAGAGACTGATCATCTCCCACTCATTCCTATATTTCGCAAACCATTATATTGTGCACCTGCACGATTACAGCGCATGTTATTGCAAATGCAGCGCTATGACATAGAGGTCAAGTACCGGCCTGGTAAGGACATACCGATACCTGATACGCTGTCACGGAAATCACTCACTTCCTGACACTGACCTTACAGGATCTGCAGACATACATGTACACATGGTTATGTCAAGTCTACCTATCAGTGACTTTAAGATGCAGGAAATTGTGTCTAAAACTGACGAGGACAAACAAATGACTATACTGAAACAAGTCATTTTCCAAGGATGGCCTGTTACTAGACAAGAATGTCAGCCAGAAGTGTTAGATTTCTGGAATTACAGGGACGAATTGACAGTTGCCGATAAGGTTATTCTAAAGGGTAGTAAGATAGTTATACCTGAGGTGTTACGTTCACAAATGCTAGAAGTTCTACATTCTGGACATATGGGAGTCGAAAAGTGCATTAGACGAGCACGCGACCTTATGTTCTGGCCTAGAATTTCAAGTGATATCACTCAATTGGTATTGAACTGTCCAATTTGCTTGAAGCATAGGGCTTCGAACCCAAAAGAGCCTCTCATGTCACATGATATACCTGATTACCCTTGGCAGATAGTAGCGACAGATCTATTTACTTGGGATAGCAAGAATTATCTTGTAGTGGTAGACTACTACTCACATTATTTCGAGCTTAAGGAAATTCCAAACATGAAGGCCAGTACAGTCATTAAACGTATGAAAGGAATATTTGCTCGGATGGGTTGTCCAGAGCGGGCAATTTCTGACAATGGACCCTGTTACTCAAATTCAGAGTTCATCCAATTTGCCAAAGATTTCAATTTTGAGCATGTTACTTCAAGCCCAACTCATTCACCAGGGAATGGTTTTGCTGAGATTTATGTCAACATTTGCAAAAACATCCTTACAAAGGCGAAGGCTGCACAAGGGGACCCGTTAATAGCAATCCTTGAATATAGAGCTACACCATTGGATATTGGGTATAGTCCAGCTGAGTTATTAATGGGGAGACAACTTAGAACAGCTATTCCAGTAGCCAGGAAAAACTTTCAAATCAGAAAAGGGGGAAAGGCTATTATGACAAACGTACAAATAAGTTACCTCCCTTAGTAGTTGGCAATTCAGTTCGCATGCAAAATTCTGATAAAACATGGTCAGATCCGGTGACTGGTAAAACTAGGCACAGGTCGTACGTTGTACAGACGGAAAGCGGTAGGTACAGACGTAACAGGAAGCATTTACTTAAAACGAATGAGTGCATTCCAGCTACACCAAATTTTGAGATGACACAAAATGAGAGTTCTAATACAAATGAACCCCTTGTTGTGCCCAAAGTGACTCCACAATATACACCGCAAATGTTTGAAAAAAACTAAGCCAGCTGTTATCAACAATAAACAACCATATATTACCAGATATGGCAGAGAAGTGCGACCTAAGGTCATTGAATCTATGTGAAACTGATTGTTGCAGGCAATTGCTGGATTATGTTGTAGATAGGAGTTTGCCAGTAATTGGATAAATGGAAAAATAAAAATGGTGTTATCAATGACTGTTGACATTTAATCTGGAGGAGTGTTTCTACAAAAACATAAACTTGGACCCAAACTGCCTACATCAGAAGATAGTAAATGCTAACGTGACATTTAATCAGCGTGCGGCTGAACTATTATTTTCCAGATTGTACAATGCATAATGAATGACTATATATCAATTATATAATTATCATAGTTTAATACACTTGTATTCAATATTCATTCTTACATAATATGAAGACTTAAATCTCAAAAAGGGAAATGTTCTATTATTGGGCTAGTTGAAATACATCCTAGGCTGAGTTATATCTATAGCGGATAGTGTATGTAAATCGTTGCCTCTCTGATACCAGGGCTTTTCTCTACCAGCTTCCATTGAGTTAACATCTCTGTTCATATATTACTTTATCATTATATATGTATGTCAATAAATATAGTTAGAACATATTAAGCACTTATTGTCGTTCTATAGTTAATACCAAAACATAGCATATATGTCGATGTAGATTGATTGATTATTGGAGTTTAAAGGCATATCAACAGCCTATCTTTATCTATTTTACTATACCTTCGGTATCGTTATTCGTTCTGATGGGCTGCCCGAAGACCGACCACACCTCTGGAGCCCTCGATCCACGTTGACTCGACGTATGTCATCAGCGGCTGGATGTGGTCGCGCAGTATCTCGAAGGCTAATGGGGAATGTGCTCCGCGGGATATACAGTTTATAAACAGTCTCCTCTATTGACAGACGAGACATTGCCGTATATTGTATGCACCTGCAAAATTCCCTTTTTCTTCTTAAGAGATCAAACGATATACGCGGTATTTAAAACAACCTGCCAATCATGTCAAGATATTTATTGAAAGATGACCTGTAAACAATGCTTATTTTCACACTTACGGTCCCATCTGGAGATTATTGGCCCCTGGATATGGCCACAGATTAAGATAATTACTGTTTATTGGAAATTGAAAGTAACAATTAGCGATTATTTGCGTCCGATGACAGTCATTGTGTGTTGTTGGGAGGTGTCGTTCGTGAAAGGTGAAATTGTATTAATATATACCTGTTTCGACAGTCTAATTTTGTTCCTCTATCCAGGCTCAGCAGGATGCGCGTGGCTGTGTGTGTGTGCGCGTGCGTGCGTGCGCAAACTCACATTCCAAGGTCTTCAATTAACCCGGATTAATCAATCAAATCCAATTATCATTGATCAATCGGCCATCATATCTGCACACACAAACACTCTAGCATTATCATGAATTAAAGCAAGCGTGTTTCCAATTACCAACACAAACACATTAACAAATATCAAATTCTTTTATGCAATTTATAACTCACAGGAAAAATATACCTTCATGTATGTTGAGAGAAAAAATTACCAATTTATATGCATATTTTAATCTCAAGTATACCATTTTTTTCTCATACTAATACCTTCTAAGTATGATTTTACCTATCTACAACTTTTTACTTGACACATAATATTTCCAATCTATTTCCAGTTATTCACTATCTATATTATCCCATGGGTACGTTTTGACTTATGATAGGGTACGTTTTGATTTCTGTGTGGGTACGTTTTGACTTCTGGGTGGGTACGTTTTGACTTCTTGGTGGGTACGTTTTGACTTATACCCAGGGTACGTTTTGACTTATACCCAGGGTACGTTTTGACTTTTTGGGGTACGTTTTGACTTGGGTACGTTTTGACTTGGGTACGTTTTGACTGGAACCATTTTAAGCGTCAAAACTTGGGAGGACTTACATAATGGACTCCATGAGTACACAGCGAGCCTCATTGCCGGTCTTTATTTTCAGGACTGAAACCTGGATATGAACGGCTTCTCGCAACAGCTATGCCTAGTATTTTTCCTTGGACATCAGAAGAAGGGGAGACAGCAAAAAATAGTAATGTAAGAGCTTTGAGGCGGGATTTTACAAAACGTTTATGTGATATGTCTTGTAAAATGGAATTGGAAAAAAGTTTTACTGAACATGTTGATTGCACAGAAGAAGTAATAGAGTATGAGACCTTGATTGCAACTCCTCTATTTGAAGATGAATTCACTGTAACAAACTGTATGACCCAGACTGATGAGACGCCAATGTTTTCAACGAGCGATTTTCTTCGAACAATGAGCTGATACATTTTTATACTGGTCTGGAGTCACATGCTCAATTTATGTTTGTGTTGAATACTTTGGGACCCGCAACATACTGTTTGAAATACATATATTTTCAAATAACAGGTATATCTGTTGAAAACCAACTGTTTATGACTTTGATTAAGTTAAGGCGATATTCAACCAACTTTGAACTGTCAACGTTTTTCTCCGTTTCTGAATCAAGTGTGAAAAATATTGTTTATACATGGATTATATCTATGTCCAGCAAGACCCCTTTGAAATTGCTTTCAAAGAAAGTTTTTAACTGGTCAACCATTCCTGATATGAAAGTGTCATTTTTTTCAATATCAAAAAAATTGATGTCCCTAACCTTTAGGTTATCTGCTGAACAGATTATCAGTGAACATTTTTCAGCTCCAGTGCACAATAACTGGCCTTGGATTTGATAATAGTAATTATGATTCGTATTAAGATAATATTGCCCACAGTCGTTACAATTTAAATAAGGCACTGTGACAGGAGATATATCTTTGTCTCTTGCAGAATAAGGACATTTTACTTCAATAACATGCTTTGCATTAATAAATCCATCCGGTGAAGATGCCAAAAATGGAAATTGTTTCGAGACCACTAAACCACAGGAATGCACAGTGTTGCCGGTGTCTTCCATAAATCTTGTTATAGCGATTGCTTCATGTTTGCGTCCATGTTCCAAGGGGGGGGCGCTTTTATTTCTCTTGTATCAACTAAAGATCTGGCTAGTTTATCTTTATCGGTCCGGTCAGTGGACTTGCATATTTTACCAAACATTGAGGATGGTAGACGCTTTGTACGTTCCTCCTTCCATAGTTTATTTGCACTCTGACCCATTGTTTTTTTTTCGATGTCGATAACCGTTTCATCACTGATTTTGGTAACGCTAATCTTTCCGAGGAAATTTTCTTCTGGCGAAAGTTTTAAATAGTCATGATCTAATGCAACAGCTTTAGTGTTTGCCGGCTCAAAAGTTTGAAATATTGGCATTTTGGAAATGCCAGGAAAATTCAAGCATGTATTTCTGAAATGGTCTTGATAGTTAACAGAATTTCTAAACTGCTCTGGTCTTGGGTCAAAGTCAATGTTTGTTAATTCAGCTGCACCTGGCATATCAAGTTTATTAGCCTTTAATGGACTTCCTAAATATTTTTTACATTTATGGAAACTTTGCAATTTTTGTGTGCATGTTTCTTCCGTTTTTTACCGTCTTTTTAAGGGAGAACATTACTGCACCATAAAGTACTGTGCACACATGTTTGCAGTGGGCTTGAGGCCCCATACCAGCAGCACATTAACACTGTGCCTCAATAACTGACCCCCCAGAGTTAAGTTCAACATCTACAGTGTAGCACACACCTTTCTTCATCTCTGCATGACAACTTGATTTAATGTATACAACATCCTCTCCGGGTGACATACGGAAATACTTCAAAAATTGCTCATTGTATAGTCGTTGAATACGAGTACCCAGGGTCTTCTCATGCTGTGCCAGATACTTATGCACACTGTCTAGTTCTGTTTTCGGAAATTTTGAATCTGAGTTGACATCCGCATATTTTGTGGGATCTGGTAATGTCATGTTGTATTCAGGCTCTAAAGTCTCTACATTTCCAAAGTTTTGATTTCTCTCGTAAGACACTAATCTGAAAATAGAATAGGGAAATGTTTCAAGATGTATAACATTGCAGAACGATAAATTCGTAATGAAAACGTTAAAAGCAAACCCCACCCACTCACAGGTGTATGAGCAATAACGTAAACAATTAAAATAAACATCTCTGGAAATAAAGAAAATATCAAGGAATAAGGAAAATATTTTAGATTTATATTTTATTTTTTAAATAAATCTACAATTTAGTCTTCAAACATGGTAAATAGCAAATTACAAGCGAAATAAATGTTGACCTTTGCCGCGACGGCATTCTATTTTCGTTTTCAAAATATTTTTTATCTCTAAAATAACGGTAAATTTACGCACCTTTCATCCAATTCATTCTTGCGTCCAGAGAGTCTAGCACCCCTTTTCTTTAATTCTGCTTTCAGTTGCGGAATTGTAAGTGATCCGAACTTTTGCGGAATTGTAAGTGATCCGAACTTAGATTCCATTGTTAAAGTATGGACGTTTGTTTTGACTTCTCTCAGAATTATGCTAATCGATACGGGATACTGATGGACCGGGATCAGTGGCGCCACCTATCGGGTAGCAGGGGAAGATAACCAGCTATTCTCCCAGCCTAATTCCGTGTTAATAGTTTCCATCCATTAGCGAGGACAATTCATACGAAAATGGATACAAACAGTGTATACATGTACGTCCATCGAAGGAAATGCAATATCGATGTAAATATTTTACTATAGAAATCGACAAAAGTGGTCTATTCGCTGACCACAGGCCTTGACCTAGTTCTTACAAAATGGAATCACTTCCTCCTAGTTCAACTCTCTATATATCGATAAAGTTTCATTAAAATTCACATCCACCGACAATTTTATTTATTTCGAACCTGTTATAAATTCAGAACATTTTGTTTTCGTTTTTCATACTTCCTCCGTGTGTACATCGTGTTCTGTTTCTCCTTCATCAGTGTGTACATTGTATTCTGTTTCTCCATAGCAACACTTTCATTTGTTTATCATTGTTTTGTGTGTATCCGTTATATAATACATTTCAACAAAATAGGGTTAAAATACATAGTATGACCATTAAAGCGACGCTACATCGGTGAAAATGCAAATGTTGCAGAATGTAATTTTCTGTTATATGGTATAATTTTTTCCCAAATATTTGCCTCAAATACTGAGTATTTGAACAGATAAACAAACGTCGTATACGCGGTTTGTTGACATAACAAAATAATGTAAATAGGGTCGACATTCATGCGTAATGCAAAGCGTTTTCATACCGCAACATCTAGTTATTTAGGGAACAACAGTAAAAGCAAAGGATTCCAACTAAAAGGACAACTATACATGTCGGGACAATCTATTATATATACCTAGATTTTATTAAAGAAAAAATACAGAATTGCTCTTACATGATATAAAACATATTCACATGATTTAGGTATTGAGCGTGGTCGTTACCAACATATACCACGAAACGAAGGACTATGTATTTATTGTAAATCTAAAATATTGGGAAATGAGTATCACTTCATACTAATGTCACAGGTTGTGTTTTTATATGTACGTGTTTATATGACGGATGCGGCGTTCCATAGTTAACGCAGTTTCAATAGCGCATGCGTCGTATATACGGATGACTTCATGTCTTGTCGTTGTCTGTTCACTCGAGTGTGAATCGGTGACGATCGGCAATGTCCGTCTGTGACGGAAATTGTCGACGTTCGCCGAATCAACCCCAGGTGAGCAGGTGTCACTGTATTGTATTGTACATGTCCAATCGTTTTGTCTGTTGTATGTATATGCATGAGCGTTGTATGAAAGGTTTGAATGCATTGGCTCCTTGCTAATCTAATCCCTTTTCTGGTTATTCTGAACTATTTCTCAGTTCAGATCTATGGATGAACTCTTACGAGATAGTCGAAAATCGTTTGAAGACTTTCCAATTTATATTGGAAAGATGTTTATTTAACGCTGTGGTAAGATATTTATAATGAATTACTATAGATATATATATATTATATGTTGTATTGTGTATATACGCGTGGAATTAATTATGTGCAATATTGTATTGTTTTATCATGTTTTTACTGTAGATTTATGAGTGTATATATTGTATGTTTTAGGCCCTATCCCTATACGTACAAGAATAAATAATCGAACCTACACCAGGCGTTGTTGTACAAGTGAGCCCTTGTGACACTAATCTGCCCACATTATTCAACTCGAAATTCATTAAAAGATATTACCGTACTTGGCCGACAATGCAGACATTTATTAATCTGTTATCATGCAAATTGTATTGCGTTATATATATATACATCTCTACATTTAGATACAACAGTTACGTAATATCACATTCAAGGATAATATTTACCATACATTTACAAGGACATACATACAATCAGCCACGGAGCATCCTCTGCCTTCCTCCGCGTCAACGTGATCAGCTTCCACCTGTGACCAGTTAAATTCATCTTCCTCTTCATCGTCCTGGTACCAGGGAATCGGCGGCCGGATGTCGTCCACATTTAGCATGGGCGGTTCTGGGTTCTTGTACCCAGGGACGGTTGATGGAATATCAATCGGCGCATGCTTGGTAGGATTGGTAACCTACTCATAATATTTAAAGCGACACTACATTAGTGAAAACTCAAATTTCTACAGAATGTATTTTCCTGTTATATTGTATAATTTTTTCACCAATATTTGCCTCAAAAACTGAGTATTTCAACTAATAGACAGACGTCGTATACGCGGTTTGTTGACATAACAAAATAATGTAAATAGGGTCGACATCCTAGCGTAATACAACTCGTGTATCCTGAATAACACGATTTATTGTACATATTTACCGATATATCTCACATGTGTGCCTATGTATATTTATTTGTGGACTAATCGTAGATAAATTATCTCTAAACGACATTATCTCGCGTTTAGTATGGACTCCGATGACAAACAAACGTCAATTCAGGAGCGTGGATGACCGTTATATGAAATGCTACTTTCAAATAAAAACAGTTTGTAGACCAGAAAAACAATGTTTATTGATTCAATGTTAGTGTTCCAATGTATTCAGAAGAATTTGTAGTATCAATGCATTTATATGTGAAAAATGCATTTTCTTTTCTTTTTGCGATGTAATGTCGCAATCATGTTATGTGTAAAAATCGACGATTAACTTTGATAAATTTACTAATCAGTTTAGAAGCGTCATATAGTGTTTTATTGCATTCGTTACTATAAATAGTAACACATTTAATGATAGAAAAGCAAAATATCTGGTCGACGCGGGCAATATATTTCGATGTTCGGCTCTGCCAGACCAATATCGGATATTGGTCCGGCACGCGCCGAGAACGAATCACGAGCACGTGTCCCAGGTAGCAACAACATAGTAACTACATTGTGTAAACATGGCTGCCGAAGCAACACTAAAGTCGTTGTCTGACAGATTGTTGTCTCTTGACGGTAAAATGGCTGAGCGAAATAAGCAAATAACAGCAGAAGAAACATACGGCTATGTAGAGAAAATGAAAAACGGACACACAAAGGCTAGAACTCAAAAACCGTTAAGGTATGCAATAAAGAAGTCATTAAACGGCTGCGGTGGGCCATTTATGGATATTGGCGCACCTATCCAATATTGGCCCTCGGGCCTAACGTCCCTCGAGCCAATATCTCCATAGGGTGCGCCAATATCCACAAATGGCCCACCGCAGCCGTTTAATAACCTCTAATTACTAGTCTTGAAGTGCCGTTGCAAATGTACATCCAGTTCTTTTGAGAATTGGAAATGCCGAAAAGCCATACGAATAGGTTTGCTCAACGCACAAAAACATGCTTAACTATTCCAGGATAGAAGCAATATATGCTTAAAGTTGATCTCCGTTCCATCTCTGATAAACAATATACTAAATGCATAATTATATAGCTTAAACTTGTGTTCAGTGTATATTTTAAATAATATGGCGACAATTGTTTTGTTGTTGGAGTCATGATAGCGCAGTGAAAGCGCGTTCGCTTTATGTGCGAAAGGCCCGGAGTTCGAGCCCAACTGGAGCCGTTACGAATGTGCCCTTAGGCAAACCATTTAAGTTCCACATTGCCTCTTCTCGCTCCTTCATGGCGATGAATTCCATCAGGAATGAGGTCTCGAGAATGATTAATATAAGCTGAAAGCACTTGTTTCGCAATCGAGCTCAAATAAATTTGTATAAACTAATTGTTTTGTTTCATTTATGACTTTAAATTCTTACCAACAGCTTTTGTCATCTTGCTACTCTCCCAGCCATTATTGGCGAAGCAAAACCCCGGGTGCCCACGAGCAATACTTCAGGTGCACCCTGGTAGAACCACCTACCTTACACAAGTCAGTAGGATAGCCTCAATCTGGCGACAATATCAACCACATAGTATGCGCTATATTTTCCTGCAGCTTCATACAATGTCAGTCTTAATCTAAGTTAGCATTTGTTTTTGGAAGACACTGTAGTCAGACACATATATCTAAATGGTAAACGTCGCGGGTTAAATCTTGAAAATACAACACATGGAAGCAAAGACTATGTGTATAGACGGGTTAGTAGTTAAGTGGTTACAAGTTCGCAGGTTTCATCCCCGGTCTGATCCTAATAATATTAAACCGTCTTTCAGATGGGACGTTAAACCGAGGTCTCGTGTCGGTGATGTACACCGTGCACGTAAAAGAACCAGAGGAGACTCTGGAATGGGTCTCTGTCTGTATCATTGCACTATCCTCCAAAATCTAAATTCTTCAGGAGGCGTCGCTCATATGGGAAACCAGTAACGACCATAAATAAAGTAAAACACACAAGGACTATGTTATAATACATTGCATCTCTCACCTGCGTATTCCCGGGTGGTGATTGCTCTCCTTTGCTTGTTTTGTTTCCCATTTGTGTGTGATATATCAACGCAAATTGTACGACTTATCAGCTAACGACGTCATCACGTCACTCCATCTTCGCTATCTCAAACACGTTCAAACGTTCACGACATTATCTTCGTCAGCAATGGCGTAGTCCTTTGACGTTTTATCAATTAACATATTAATTGGTCAGTCTGTCCTAGTATTAATACACAAGAAACATCCGTTATTTTATCGGCCTTTATTTGACTGATGGGGTGTTACGGTTACAAATCGATCATCGGGTTCGATCATCGGACCGGGAAGTATGTGAGATGGTACGGTGGTCGCCATATCGGATTGGTGGGATTCCTCCGGGTACTCCGGTTTCCTCCCACACGAATGACCACATTACACGCTTTCATCCGAGCCAACAAGAGTGATTAATATAAGTTGTTAAAACTTGCTTCGCAATCGTTGTAAAATAAATAAAGCTTAAAAAAGGTTACAAATACCGCGTTTTCCAGTCTAATTCCTATAAATAACGTTGTCACTGATTGATTATAATAGATAGATGTAATTTTCTTCGAAATAATATATATAACAATACAATACAATAAGTTTATTGCATAAAACAGTATACATGTTTGTAGCAATAATAACACTATAATGGTATTACTGTGATATGTTTTAAAAACCCGGTTAAAAACTCAATACTTGCCATTAACTATATCAGCTTACTTCTTATCTAAACGCTTTATTATTTCTCAAAGTAAAAAATCTATTGTTGTGCCGTTTTCGATTGTTTCATATCGAAAGGGAATACTATTTCTATATAGCCCTGGTCACTCACCTAGTATGAAGAGGAACTCTATACTATATGTAGTATTTAATTTCTTTATTAATAATGGAAGCAAACATTCCGTGTCTTAAATATAAATTTCACACAGTAATACATACTGGCGTTAGAGTATTTGGTTCGGATGCCATTGTGTAATATATTTAAAGCGACACTACATCAGTGAAAATGCAAATTTATACAGAATGTAATGTAATTATTATATGGTATTTTTTTAAACAAATAGTTGTCTCAAAAATTGAGTATTTCAACTAATAAACAAGCGTCGTATACACGGTTTGTTGACATAACAAAATAATGTAAACAGGGTCGACACACATGCGTAATATAAACTGTGTATCCCGAATAACGAGATTTATGGTACAGATTTACCGTTATATCTCACATTTGTGCCTATGCATATTTATGTGTAGACTAATCTTAGTTAAATTTATTATCTCTAAGCGACAGTATCAAGCGTTTAGTATTGACTACAATGACAAAGAAATGTCAATTCAGGAGCGTGGATGACCGCTATATAAAATCCTGCATTCACTTTTGAAAGTTTGTAGACCACAAACACACTGTCTATTGATTCAATATTTGTGTTCGAATGTATTCGGACGAATTTGTAGTAGAAATGCATTTATACGTGAACAATGCATGTTTTGGCTTTTTGCGATGTAATTCCGCTTTAAGACAAATTAGTCATAAACGCATTTGCTTCAACATATATTGACACTCCTTGTACAAACAATGTCACGAATCGTATAGTATGCTTACTTATATAATTTGTTCATTTGTCTTGCATTGTATATAGAATGAATGCAATACAATATGATTAAACTAAACTAATATTAGTCTACACACATGTATATGAATATACTAGATACATAATATGTATATGATATAAATTGAAAACGATCTAATATGAAAAATATTTAATTGTTAGTTTAATCATATTTTATTGCTTATTTATATACAATACAATTACAAATATAAACATGATAAATATATAAGCAAAATGGTACAAATATATATATGAAAAGTATTCGACTGTGTGAGACGCGTTGCGCCGAACAAAGTGCCAATATTTTACATATTGGATCAGTTTGAAGCTTATATCTTACTTAAAAACACACTTATATAACAAGATCCTCCTAATTAAAATTGTTAATTTCGTACATTTACGCATAGGATTTGATACAATGCATTGGCCTTTTGAAAGCAATCCAATATTATTAATAATGGACTGAAAGTACAAATGTATGACGTCACTATAGTGTATTAAATACGCAGTCAAAACCTGTGTGTGTGCATGTGTTTGTTTTAATTTGTACCGGACCCACTCTGGAGCGCTATCATACAAAGTCAGTATGGGTTGGTGGAGAAGACCAGTATTCAATTCTCCAACCTCCGCATTTGACTTAAAACTTCTCACATATCATCATTGTATTACTTGTCATCCGATAGGGAGCGACCCTGCGACCCTGTTGATAGTTGCTAAAGGTGATTCTTACAACGGTGTGCTAGACCACTTGGCCACGGAAGTTCTGTCTGTAAGTCCATCCATGTGCTATAATTTAGGTACCTGTACGCTACTAAATCCCCACTTCTTTCATTAATTTTTTTCGATCATAATGGCCGAGTGGTTACGATAGTTTTATTCAAATAACTACCCACACCGCTGTAAGTTCGACTTCTATTGGGGGGGGGTGAGAACTATATCCAGCTGGATTGCGGAAGGTCAGTGGTTCTACCCGGGTGCCTGTGCGTGTCTGGCATACGGCTCGGATGTGTACCGGGATCTTCCTCCACCAATAATAGCCGTAGAGATTCGCCATTTCCTATGCTATTGTTGCAACTTTGCACCTCAAAACAAACAAAATAAATCAAATAGATTTACTTTGAATTCCTTTTTTATTATAGAAATAATAAAATGAAATCATAGTAATGTTTCCACATCGATCATTAGAGCCCTATGTTATGTAAGTATTGTGGAAATGGAATGGTGTAAAACACACCTCATTCACTAGACTGACATGGTGAAAAACACACCCCTACTCTAGACTGACATTGTGAAAAACACACCTCTATTCTAGACTGACATGGTGAAAAACACACCCCTACTCTAGACTGACATGGTGAAAAACACACCCCTACTCTAGACTGACATGGTCAAAAACACACCCCTACTCTAGACTGACATGGTCAAAAACACACCCCTACTCTAGACTGACATGGTGAAAAACACACCCCTACTCTAGACTGAAATGATGAAAAACACAACTCTACTCTAGACTTAAATGTTGTAAGACTTGCCCCTACTCTAGACTGGAATGTTGAAAGAACTACCCATACTCTATACTGAAATGGTGAAAGACATTCCGCTACTCTAGACTGAAATGGTGAAAACGATATCCCTACTCAAGATTGAAATGGTGAAAAGGGTACCCCTTGGTTCCGCACACCCGCAGTAACCAACTAACCATTACTTAAGAGAGTCCACCCCACTCATTGGCTGGATTGAACGTCGATCCTATTGTTTCTTCACAGATCTCTTACACTATTCAACGTATCATAGATCCGATTGTCATTACGTATATCTTACAAGTTTCATTCGAATCAACAAAACATCGGTTCTATTATTTCTTCATTGTACAATAACAAGATTCAACATAGCATCGATGCTATTGTCTTTTCAGATCTTGCCTAGTATGATTTTACATAACGTCGATTCATTGTGTCTTCGTAGGTCTTGCCAATCGTATTGCGCCTTCGTAGGTCTTGCCAATCGTATTGCGCCTTCGTAGGTTTTGCCATTCGTTTTGTGTCCTCGTAGGTCTTGCCAATCGTTTTGTGTCCTCGTAGGTTTTGCCATTCGTTTTGTGTCCTCGTAGGTCTTGCCAATCGTATTGTGTCCTCGTAGGTATTGCCAATCGTTTTGTGTCCTCGTAGGTCTTGCCAATCGTATTGTGTCCTCGTAAGTCTTGCCAATCGTTTTGTGTCCTCGTAGGTCTTGCCAATCGTGTTGTGTCCTCGTAGGTCTTGCCAATCGTTTTGTGTCCTCGTAGGTCTTGCCAATCGTAGTGTGTCCTCGTAGGTCTTGCCAATCGTGTTGTGTCCTCATAGGTGTAGCCAATCGTTTTGTGTCTTCGTAGGTCTTGCCAATCGTTGTGTGTCCTCGTAGGTATTGCCAATCGTTTTGTGTCCTCGTAGGTCTTGCTTAGTTTGATTCAATATAGAGCAGATCGTATTGGGTGTTCGTAGATATTGCTCTGAATGATTCAACACAGAGCCAATCGTATTGTCGTTGTAGTGTAGTATAGCTCCTGTAGCACTGTTCTGCAAAACATCTTCATGGAATTTGTGCAACACGGTCGAACACATCATCGATCCTATTGGCTTTGTAGAACTTGCTTAGAACGACTCAGCATAACATCGACCTATGTGAAGAATGAAGATGCAATGCTTATATGTAACAAATTTGCAGATCAACATATACATGTATGACAGACCAATATCATCTTCATAATTATCAATTATAAACGTTATCTAGTTTACAACGACTGTGTAACAAGGTTTAACAACTTATATTAATCACCCTCTTTGGCGCGGATGAAAGCGTGTATGTGGTTTTTCGTGTGGGAGGAAAACAGAGTACTTGGAGAAGACCCACGGGTCCGATGTGCGAATACAGTACCATCTCACATACTTCCCGATCCGAGGATCGAACCCGGGTTACATTGGCGAAAATCGATCGTACTAACCACTGCGCTAATTATATATAATATGTTAGCCATAGTTATCGATTGTGTGATGCTAAAGTTAGAGTTATGGCCCCGAGGTTATAACACTTTTCTACAATCTCAAGCTTCTGATTAGCTTTGCTAAGTGTAAAACTCAGCATCAACCATCCAAATTAGATTACCTGAGCTTGGGTTTGAGATCTGAGACTAGTCTTATAACATCGGGCACATTGGTAGTCTAAGAGTTAGGGGACACATATCTAACAGTCGGTTGGTATATATTGCTCTAAATCAACCAATGCATACAAAAGGTCCATTACTATCTGAATAAGGAAGATAACAACTGAGATGTCTATGGGATCGCCGTGCTCAATTGAGCGGGGCTCGAACCCGTGACCATCAGTGATGATAAGTTACAGTGGTATACAAGTCAGCGACCGTAGCCACTCCACTACGGAGGCGATCTTACACATATTAATTATTCATACCCATTTGTACATGGTAGCGGCTGCTAAACTGACATGCTTCACTTGTTCAAACGGGTACTCGTGCAACAATCGGTAAGCTTTCGTGAGAACGCCGACGTCCATGCTGTGCCAGGGGAATGAACGTCCTGACATATACTCCATCCGCTTCAAGATAACCATCTCACTCAACCTGACAGGCGTTACTTTCAGGTGTGTGTGGATATACTTCCAGTTCTGTTAGAATGATATAGTCAGTGGTCTAGTGGTTAGTTTATACAAATTTATTTTAGCTCGATTGCGAAACAAGTTATTTCAACTTATATTAATCACTCTCGAGACCTCATTCCTGATGGAATCCATCGCCACGAGGGAGAGAAGAGGCAACGTGCAATTAAATGCATTGCCTAAGGGCACAATCGTAACGGCTCCAGTGGGGCTCGAACTCCGGACCTTTCGCACCTGAAGCGAACGCGCATCCACTGCGCTATCACGACTTCTAGTGGTTAACACGTTGGATTGCGAATATAGGGACCGCAGGATGGGACCTAACCCGAGAACAGTTGTTGCTATGGTTTATCTTGTCCGTCATGTGAATATATTTATTGAATACCCAAACCGTTATTTCAGCCGTATTGAGTTTTGCCAGAAGTAAAAATGTTAAAACTCTACAGATTGAATGGAACCCATGCTTGATGGGACCATAAACCGTACGGTGATATACACCGGGCATTTACCCAAACTAGGGCTGCTTCTGGTATTGGAACGTCTTCTGAATCTTGCACGATCTTCCAAATAATAAAATGTAATATCATAATACTTACGATGTACAATCACACAATGAATAGATAGATAGATTAAATAAATCGTTTATGATCTCAAAAAGTCATCTGAGATTTGAATCACAAACCAACCATCATTATATCCGATCATCAGCTGTATAGAAGTGGCCTTCAAATCACGTGCCCCTCACAGCTGTATATTCTAATCCCACTGGTGGCCTGTGGAAGGTCAGTGGTTCTACCCGTCCGTGCCTAAATACTGCTCGGAGGACACGTGTAATATTCCTCCATCAATAATAGCTGGCGAGTCGTCGTATATGACCTAATATGTCGGTGCTACTTTAAACAAGAAACCACCATACCCAAGCATCTATCGCTCGCCCATACGGTTCGCCGTAGGCGAGGGTAAATAAGCTCAATCATCACCAAGCATCTATGTATTAGAGTCAAATATTATGAAAACGCATGTAAAATATTCAAGTTCTTGTCGTGTCGTCTACTTATCATCATTGGCGTAGCTTCCTATAGGCCGTGTAGGCCGTGGCCTACACTTTCCCCGGAAAAATCGAAAAAATAAAAGTGCCAAATCTGCGACAAAAATCGGGAGGCCAGGATTAAATTATATACGCTATAAATAATTTTCCTGGGGACGACCTCGGACCCTCCTCCCGTCTTACGTTGGCCTACACATCGATTCCAGCCAAGCTACGCCCCTGATTATGATATTATAGAATCACCTTTAAGTCTCCGTCGTACCCAAGCAGCAGACACAGCGCCTCCATGGTGTTATGTACAGGCGGTGTGGGCGCTGACAGCTTGTACAACTCTTCATTGGCATCTCGCAGGGTCGGCAGTGCTTGGGTGTAACCTGTAACCAATGTGAACAAATCTTTAAAATGATATATGGTCAGTTGGTGACTTCAAGAGAATATACAGTAAAACCTGTCTTAAGCACCCAACCAAGGGAATCACAGGAACTGGCTGCTTAGCACAGATGGCTGCTTAATAGAGGTAAAATGTATAATAAAACAACATATTGGGAATATGGAAACTGGTTGCTTAATACAGGTTAGCTGCATAATGGAGGTGACCACTAATACCGGTTTGACTGTAATGAGCTTTTATGTTTATTAATAAACCATTTCTGGTAATTAGTTTATACAAATTTAGTTTAGCTCGTTTGCGAAACAAGTTCTTTCATCTTATATTAATCACTCTCGAGACCTCATTCCTGGTGAAATTCATCGCCACGACGGAGAGAGAAGAGGCAATGTGGAAATTAAATGCATTGCCTAAGGACACAATCGTAATGGCTACAGCTGGGATCGAACTCCGGGCCTTTCGCACCTGAATTGAACGCGCTACCACCGCGCTGTCATGACTGGTAATTCCCACCGCTATTGTTTTCCAGGTGCCTTCTTGTATTCAATGCGATTGCTTACTACACATGAGTTATATGAAATATTATTATTTTATTGAAAGACAATGCACTTATCCGTACACCAACGGATAAATAAAAGCAGATACTTTACCTATACGAGAAGTACTGTGTTATCCACGGCATATATATGTGTGGTCTATATAGCACGTGTCATATCCCTATTTAATACACTGTGTTTTACGTTTATTTATCGTCGCTACCGGTTACCCATATGCGCGACGCCTCCTGAAGAGATTAGTCATTTTAGATTTTGGAGGATAGTGCAATGATACAGACAGATACCCATTCCAGAGTCTCCTCTGGTTCTTTTACGTGCACGGTGTAAAGCACCGACTCGAGACCTCGGTTTAAACGTCCCATCTAAAAGACTGTTAATTTTATTAGGGTCAGACGGGGGATCGAACCTGTCGTGACGTCATACCGTTGTACTTGCAGTCCATTATTATTAATATTGGACTGGTGTTATATTAAATCCTACGCGTACATGTACGAAATTAACAATTTAATTAGTAGGATCTTGTTATATAAGTGTGTATTTTAAGTAAGATATAAGCCTCAAACGTATCCAATATATAACATACATAACCAACTCGCGGTCCTCTTACGCCGATAGTAACAGGAGAGCCGACATATGACAGGCGTGACTTTAAACCCAAAGCAATCAAAGCAAAACAAATTAACATACCTTGAAGTCCTTTTAATTCTTTCCGAAATTCTAGCAATTTTTCCACCTCGACCACAAGAGCTTCTCGATATCTGTAGCCAGCTACTCGTCCCAGCGTATCATTCAGTATAGCAACGTTACGTCTCTTCACGCAGTCCAGCATAACTAAAGGTACAATACATTGAACGCGTTACTTTGCGTCGATTGTATCCACGTAAGTAGTATAGGCGATGTAGCCCTAATAACTAATATAGTGCGCTTTTCCTTTTGATAAACATGTGCATTTTCATGACAGCCATTGGACAGTATTTTTAGAAAGTATGTGACGTGAGAAGACTTCAGAGTGTAGTTGATGTGTAGTTGATGTGTAGAAAAGATGTGATAAAAACACTGTAAACTGAAGGTGGGGTATACTGTAATAGTTGGCGGAAGAATACTGTGTGCCATCATAGTGACGTCATTCATAGACCTGTAAGCAGTGTCAACATTTCGAAGCTTTCAATGTGTCCGATGTCAAGGCTGAGCTCGGAGAAGAAGACATCGGAGTAGCTGAGCTCGGAGAAGAAGACATCGGAGTAGCTAAGATCGCAGTAGTAGTGTGGTCAGATTTTATAATTGTTATGGAACGAACTATGGAAACGCGAATATAATTTGATATATACCTGTCCTTAATGTAAGGTATTCTAGTCTTGATTCAGCTGCTGCTATGGAATCATCTGTAAGTGGTACCCGAGATTTCAGACATTTATCCATAGTCTTCTGAATCCTGCCGATATCATTTGTCTGCATTGCTTCTTGTAGTTCCATCTTACACAGTTTCACTTCTGTTGGCTACAAAATCATCATATAACAAATAGTGCACGCAATACAGTCGAACTCGGTTAAGTAGAACACCACCGTTGGCTCGAACATGTCGTCTGGTCCTGGCGATAATCTCTATATAATGCATATTGTTCTACCTTCGATGATTCGAACACGGATGACTGGAAGTCTCAAACCAGATCATTTGGTCCCATGAAGTCAATTACTTCAATAAACACCTTTGGGTCGAACACAATTGGCCGAGTGTCCAGCCAGGTCCGCGTGTCACACAGACGTTTAGTGCAAGAGTATAGTGCAAGATACAGACGACGCTACAAATTCCAAAACTATACCTGGTTCGTTTGCGTATCCGGCACATAGCACCGCTACATGAGATTTCGGTGCGTAGAATCAACTGAAAGACTGTTAAATTTATTGTTAATTTTGTGTAATAAGATGATAAATGTAGGTTTGTTTAGTAGGCCAAGTGTAATCATAGAGGGTTTGATATAGTATTGCTAAATCTCTAAATCTAGGACAAAGAAGAAGGTAAAGAAAGATGAAATAGCGGAAGAAGAATGTACTACCGTTCGTAAGCAGATACTGGCAAACTACTTTCAATGAGTTCTTCTTTGGTACCCGTATATTGTTCATTATTTCCATCTCCGTAGCTTTAATCAGGACCGCGCACTCTTCTCCTTTCAGATTCCCAATAACCTGTACTGTAAATTGTCTGCTTGAAACATCCTTAGTAAACTGTGCACGCACGGGACAATCGTGCTGAATCTGTTGATCGGGCTTAGCTTTTCTTTGCTTGATTTGTACATCCATCTTTAATTCGCCATTTGGCATAAACTCTGACTCCAAATTTCTCTTTTCTATAAAAACAGACGGAACTACTTCTACAGTATATTCATACTTTCTAAGCAGCGCTCTGTTGATTTGGAATGTCAGTGTAACCAAGTGATAAAACACTGATGAGTTTCTATTCACCCCAGAATTCTGACGAGATTGAACAACAAGAAGACCACTTGGCTTAGTGGGCAGCAAAAGTCCTGCCTTCTCCGCTATTGGTCCCGGACCCCAGCCATCACTACCTGGGTGAACTGGAGCAACAAACCATTCAGCTATGCTCTCTGTGGAAACCAGCTTAAATCTGCATAAGTTACAGAGTTCGGTACCGAATCCACCAGTAATCACAAAACGATATGCACCTTCTACAGGCAAGCGTATTTCAAACACAAACCTATCGTTGCTTCTATAATTTATGACTAAGCGAGACAGCACACCCTTCTCTAATAGGTTCTTGTTTGGATTCGTATTTTGTTTTTCACTTAAGTCTGCTTCTATTTCATAACCGAGGTTCAGTGCATGCACGTATTCTTTGGGGGCTACTATTTCAATGATAACTGTGCTATTGATGGCTGGTTGAACGCAGTAAGGATTACTGGCCAGGGTCAGTCCAAATTTAAAAAATGGAGGTGAAATATATGCTAACATTGTGAACTCTTCTATCGACTTTAGCGTCTTCTCTTCTGGAATCAAATGCCATCGCTTGTCGTTTGCATAGCATCTAAAAATAAACACTTCCGGTTTGGGCATAAAGAACTCTTCGTTAAATATGACAGTTCCTTTTTCCTTTTGCTTTCTTGCAAATGTTTCGGCAAGAAATGAATCATCATCTATTTGAATCAACCCTTCCTGCTCTTTCCCGTATGTACCTCTGCATACCCACTGCGGATGCACGAGCTGCCAGCTACCATCCACGTGCAACGCACACCATGTGTCTCGCGCACCGTCATCAATGATGTCTCCCGGCTCGTATCTTTCACACTTCACAACACCAGGTACGATCACTGTTGGAATTCCAGCACCCCTAGAATAAGTGAAAAATAAATGAATACGCGAATGGAGATCGAGTTCAACAAATTAAATAACAAATTGATGGGCATTTATTTGATACTTCAGCAGTCATCTCGCATGCTTTCGGAATGCAAAACTTATATAGTATATGACATTTCTATTTGCTTACAGTAAATATCGTGAGACATATGCTTTACATTAAAGGCAAATGTGAAACGCAGGTGCTTTATCTACCCAGACAGCAATATGTATAGGATATAAGTCGAAAACGATCCAATATGTATACTATTGGACTGTGTGAGGCGCGTATCGCCGAAGACAGTACCAATATTTTACAGATTGGATCCGTTTGAGGCGTATATCATACTTAAACACACACTTATACAACATAATCCTACTAATTAAAATTTTTAATTTCGTACATTTAATAATAATGGACTGAGAGTACAAAGGTATGACGTCACGACCGTGTTTTAAAAGTAACACTTGCATGAGAGATGTTATCTAAAATGTACACATTGGCCAAGTTGTAGAGTGTATATGATTTGTGTACACCAGATATTAACCTGACTTTAACTGACTCACGATTTCCAATTATGTTAGACTTTAATTTCTCACGATTTCCAATTATGTTAGACTTTAACTTCTCACGATTTCCAATTATGTTAGACTTTAACTTCTCACGATTTCGGTGTTAGAGCAACGGGGTCGAACATCCTGTACTCAACTCATTATTCACGCACATTGTCCATAACTAAGTACATTCATTGTATCCACAAAGTATTTCCATGTCTAGTCCCCGCGGAATTGATCGTCCATTGAAAGATAAACTAAGCTACATGTATATACTTAGAAGTAACGGTTGTTTCGGCTCCATTGTGTTGGTGCAACTCTAAACAAAAACAACAAATTATGTAGAAACTCACCCAGAAGCGCTATGCAAAACAAACAATACCGGAAGTCAGAGTATGTACGATGATCAACCGGAAGTCATAGTACAATGCTGAATGCTCACCTGCATAACAATGTGTAGTTTAGTTTAATCATATTGTATTGCATTCTTTATATTCAATGTACAATACAACTCAAATTTACAAACATGTTACAGATGAAATAAATAAGATATATGGTACAATCATTACCAGTATGTTTATATATGGAGAAGCAAAAGGGTTGGGCCACAAGTTTTAACAACATTAGTTTCGGCCCGTCCCAACATACTAGTTTGTAATTAACAAAGAGACTGAATATAGGATAAGAGCATTACAATTAGGATACAAATTTTAGATTACAATTAAGGCGATAATAATGGATATGATAAAAAATACCAAAAAAAGAAAAATAAGCATTAAGAAATGCAATTCGCAACTACTACATATTCCCAGTGCCACATCGTACAATACCCTCAGCCAGCCAAACCCGCAGCCACACCCAGGCAAAAATCGTATCAAGAGAACAGCATAACTTTATAATATAGTTAGGTATGTCTGTGCTCAAAGCGCCTTGTTGATTTAATATAAGTTTGAACTTGTTTGAAAATGTACTCATTTTCTTCGTGCGTTAAACTTTCGAAACCAAACAGTAGTTTTCTTGTGCTTAAAGGGTGATGTGTACGTGTGCTTATGAATAGTAAGCGCCTTTGATTTACATAAAATAGACAACGAAATATATAGTGTCCCGCATCCTCATTTTCATTGAGCTGACACGGGCATTTTGGGTTATCGCGTAAATGGTTATTAAACAAATCGGCATTCAGGTTGCTACAAGCATTTCTAATGCGAGCATGATATATCTGTTGACAGCGGTCTCCGGATTTAAAAAAATGATGGTACTATTGGTGGCTTGAAGATTTCTTTCAGCTTTCCTTTAAATGCCGACAGGTTATTTATATTACGAGTATCAGAATCAAGTTCATTCCATAATTTTATTGATGAAGGTATAATAGATTTCGAATAAATTTCAGTACGCCTTGCTAAAGTAATAAAATCTGCACTGTTTCTTAAACTATATGGGTTTGTTTCCTCAACGGATGTTGGAAATAAGTCGGTTAAATAGCTTGGTAAGTTTTCCTGTTTTTGCTTATAGACGAATAGTAATCTTTGCATTTTTCTACGGTCATTAAGTGTAACCCAGCCAATTTCGTTAAGTAGTCTGTTGATAGAGACAGATCTTGTAAGCCCCGTAACAATTCTGGCAGCTTCGTATTGAATTTTCTCTAAGGATTCCTTTTCATATGATGTACAGCTATCCCAAACAATAGAGGCATATTCTAAAATGGGTCGAAGATAGGAAATGTATATCTGATTTAAGGTATTGCGTTTTAATTTAAATTTTAACATTCTCATTGATCCTAATGTTCTTGAAGCAGACTTAGTAATGTTTGATATATGTTTGTGCCACGTACCGTCCTCACTAAGAGTAACTCCGAGATGTTTGTGATGATTCACGAAACTTAATTGCGTGTTCTCAAACAATAAAACCGGACGATTAACATTGCACAGTGTAAGACACATGACTTCTGTTTTTGTTGGATTAAAATTTACTAGCCATTGTTTAGACCATTTTGATAATATGTTTAGATCATGATTCAGTGTAGCCTCAATAACATTTGTATCTTTGGAAGTCATCGCCAATGAACTATCATCAGCAAATAATCGTGTTAGACTGAATAAAGATTCAGCAATGTCATTGACGTATATTAAAAATAGTAAGGGCCCCAAGACCGAACCTTGTGGAACTCCAGCATTAAGATATTTTTCGTTTGAGAAAGTTGATCCAACAAAAACCTTTTGTTTCCGCTCGTTTAGATAGCTACGTAACCAGTTGATTATGTGTCCAGAAACGCCATACTGTCGAAGTTTAAAAAGGAGACCTCTGTGCCAAACTCGATCAAATGCCTTACTAATGTCACAGAATACAATACAAGTTGATTTACGCTCATCAAAAGCTTTGCAAATTTGGTTATATATGTCGATCAATTGAAACACTGTAGAATGTCCTGGCAAAAATCCAGATTGATTCTTATATATTAATTCATTTTCGTGTAAATAGTTATATAAATATTTAAACATAACTCGTTCCATTACTTTCCCTACACAACTAATTAATGAAATAGGTCGATAGTTAGATGGAATATCGCGTGTACCCTTTTTGAAAAGTAGCATGACATTTGCACTCTTCCAAATAGCTGGATAAGTCTCTTCCTGGACCGATCTATTAAACAGTATACTTAATGGGTGACATATAGTACCAGAAATTTCTTTAAGCATACGATGGCTAATTTCATCTGGCCCGCTGGCTTTATTTACAATTAAATTTGACAAAACGTCAGTAATGTCTTGTTCAGTAATTATTATATTTCTAATTGTTGCATCTGTTTTTTTAGTAAAAATCGGCAGATCTATTTGTGAATCGTCTATTGTTGAAATGGATGCAAAGTAGTCATTTAGAGTATTGGCTTTATCTGAATCCGAAAGAGAATACGAATTATCACTTGTTAACAATGGAGGAATCATTTCACAATTTGCAGAGTTTTCTTTTACCAGCATTTTAACTATTTTCCAATATTGTCGCGGATTCGTTGAGCTTAAATCACATAGTGTAAATTCAATATTGTTAAAAAATAATTCTTTAGTGTGCTTTTTCATATTATTTACTTTATTTCTTAATTTTTTATAACTATTCCAGTCACCCAATTTTCCGGTTCGTATTGCAGTAAGTTTATGTCGGTCGCGTTGTCTAGATGTTTTCCTTATTTCTGAATTATACCATGGTTTGTCGTTTGGGCGAACTGTAACTAAACTGGTTGGAATACATGACTTTACTATGTATAAGAATTTATCAATAAATAGTGAAGTTGCAATATCTATATTATGGGAATAAATGAACGACCAATCAGTTGCACGTATTATATTATTAAGTGACTCAAAATCAGCCCGTTTATAATTCCACACCCTTCGTTTATAAGGATCCTTCGACTGAAAATCGACTTTAATGTAGGCAAATGTACCGAAATGATCACTAATAGCATTTTGAGTTTCAAAAGTACCGGAGTGTAATGAAGTAATGTTATTTGAAATTGCCACTGGATCTATTAAAGTTCTTGAATGTTCTGTTACTCGCGTAGGTACATTAATAATATTCACCATGTTGTTTAGTAGTAGGATGTCTTTTAGTTTATTATTGTTGTAATTCAGTTGATCCTCATTGATATCTCCGACTAAAACAATATTGTTTGATAGTTCGGATGCTCTTTCTAGGCAAGCATTAATTTTACCCCATAGATCAACTGTAGAATTTGGAGGTCGATATAAATTACAAATTAAGTATGACTGAGAACGGTCTCTAATTTCAATCCACATTGATTCTTCCAGTATATTCTCTAGTTCAAGAATTCGTTTAGGTCTTAATTGAGACGAGGTATAAATTAATAATCCCCCTGAATGGGCAGTGTTGTCTTTTCTAAACATTCTATCAAATCCTTCTAAATATATATCGATGTCATTAAGATCCAACGTGAGATGGGTTTCGGTAAAGCACAGAACGTCAAAATCAAGAAAATTGTCCTCTATATATTTTAACTTGTGTCTAATGCTTCTAATATTTTGATGTAATATAGAAAAACAGTCACTATGATTTATATCCGGCCCTGGATTTCTTTCTATATCACCAGACAGTATTAACAGCAAAAGAATTAATAAAGTACAAATAATGTTTGTAACGAATGTTTCGTAGATATACATTGATAAAAGACAGTATGTTGGTGTAGACACGTGTATATCACATGTAATAATTAAAACAATAGTAGCAAAAGTCAAATTGTTGGTACTTGTATACAATAACGTATTCAATGCGAGAAACAGTTTATAAAGTCTGCTAACAATTTGCTTAAGTAAATGTAGTATTGAAGTTAAAGGATATGTGTAGAAAGTGCATAATTTAGCTATCGGCTGTCCTCTAATAATATGATACAGTCCAATACTCGATCTCCATGAGCTCAAATCATTACCCATTTGGGTACAGTAAAACAGATTCAAAGAATGAGACCGTGTATTGGACTGTGGTCACAGTAACGTGAGAAGGGGGACGAGGGAGACTGGCGTAGGATGGGCACACATGGGACACTGACAATAACATACCATTCACAAACAACATTTCTCTAAATATACTAAGAATCGAACTAAAAGGAACTAACTAAAGTACGTTATCCTGGTAAAAAGCTATACGTAATACTGGATGTGTAACATGTGGTTACGTAAGACTGATAAATGATATAATTTTCAGCAATGATACCAATGAAAGCACAAAAAGAAAGATACAACTTGGTGCAAATGGTGGAGAAAACATAAGCTATAATGAAGTTATTAATTCACCATGCTGGAAACTGAAACATAACGTGTTCACAAATTGAAATGATAGTGAACACTAACACTTTATGATTAATCTGCAAATGGTAATAACGATTTCGTTACAACTGTATAGAGAAAAATTTGAACGTTTTATTTAAGTATTAATAAAGCGGTCTTTATAAGAAAAGAGAGATAAATATTGTGACATTTTACATAGCTAGTAGGATAATATACCAATTCTGGTATAATATATGACATTATCAATTAGCAATTATATATGAAATAGCTTAGATGTAAGATTATTCGGATCTCGGCTACTAGTAAGCAGTAGGACATTTCCAAGAATCAATGACAAAGATATTGGAAGACATTGGATGTATATACATATATATACATTGGTAGGGTCACCCGAGTAGTACAAACAGTTCATGTATACAATTATATTTACATATTAACAACAATAATAGACCTTTCTAAATTGAATGAACCTCGCAGACAGAACATCGAACCCACAACGGCAAACACCAGTCTATGGTATAACGGAGTT
>CM026399.1:22433964-22483682 GCA_014843695.1 Archivesica marissinica
ACGCTTCTGTGTACGTCAATGCCTGGTGCTTCAGGTGTTGAATGATACCCAGTGGAGTGCTCACGTCTGCATGTTTGTATTTTGTTTTCTTGTTGTTTTGTTTAGAAAACCAAACTGTTAGCGCACGCACCAAACACGTGTCTGGATATTGTCCTTGGTCTATATGTTGTTTCAAGTGCGTCAGTAAGTCTTCAAACGAGGCTGATTGGAGCGGAAGTATCTGCAATATGTTATAATCAGATCTGCATGATTGTAGTCAGTATAAAATGAAATGGATATTTGTCTAGTTATCGAATGATATTACTTTCCAAAACCAGGCAAAGCGGAAGTTGTAGCCAGGCTGTTGATTTTTCACGTTCTTACTTCTGGCACACTGACATTATCAGAAAACTCAATACGGCTCAATTAATGGTCTCTGTGTTAAAAAATGACTGACCAAGCAAAATATATCAACGCCTGTTCCCAAGCTAGCTTGCTAGTAATATTTCATGTTTATTTATACGCTAGTAAGCGGTTTATGAAATGTCTAATTTAATGCCATAACTTAAACTGTATATATCTTATTTATTTCATCTGTAACATGTTTGTAAATTTGAGTTGTATTGTACATTGAATATAAAGAATGCAATAAAATATGATTAAACTAAAATGCCATAACTGAACATATTTATCAGTGTTTGATATATTAGATTAGGCTGTACGTGGTCCATGACGTCAGAAGCGGCCAGATCCAGCGGTCTGAGATTTGAATTTTATACACGCCCATGTTAGCACAGTGTCATACAAAGACAAATTCAGACATAACTTATGTAATTATTCATTTTAACAATTTCTCTATGGTGTCCACTTACAGCTTTTGCACGATTGTCAATGGCGTCAAAAGAAAGGAGGTGTTTCTGTCCCCGTTTCTTCGCTTGTCTTTTCCTCGTTATCCCGGAATCCGTCCTGGAGCCTCCGATACCTGATGACGGTCTTGTCCGAACTACATCAGTGCTTGTATCGATACCATCTTCATCTGTATCAAGCGAACCTTCAAGAGCGTTCCAGTCAATACTGTGACGTTCGGGATCGTCTACATCCGGTGCACATACTAATGGGCGCATATCCGGTAAAAACCATTTTGGTGCTAGTGGGGGTGGGTATTTTCCTTTCGTTTTTGGTACTCGCACCTGAATAGTTGCAAACGTAAGCTTCTAGTTAGGAAAGAGGTAACCATACAAGCAGGTTGCTTGCTCATCAATCCTACATGTATGTACATATTATTTATACTTGATTATGTTTAAACCATATGTTTGGGGGGGTGCGTGCGTGCGTGCGTGCGTGCGTGCGTGCGTGCGTTTTACGTTTATTTATTGTCGCTACCGGTTGCCCATATGTGCGTCGCCTCCTGAAGAGATTAGTCATTTTAGATTTTTATGAGAATAGTGCAATGATACAGACAGAGACCCATTCCAGAGTCTCCTCTGGTTCTTTTATGTGCACGGCGTACAGCACCGACACGAGCCCTCGGTTTAACGTCCCACCTGTAAGACTGTTATTAGGGTCAGGCGGGGGATCGACCCTGCGATCCCTGGATTACCAGTGCAGCGTGTTACCACTGGACTACAGATCCGATGAGTGTGGTGTATGTGTTCTTTAAATAGTGTATGTAAGTATAACAAAGCAACATGGCATTGCGTAATTACTTTATTTCATGTCTATGCATGTACATGCATATATTAATTGGAAATATGAACATTAAGTGCAAATTAATACCTACTCACCGGGTCAATGAGTTGAGATGTACCGCTTCCCATTTTCCTCTCAGACTGATACGGACCTATTTGTTAATTCCTCAGGACACGCACAAGTGTTGTACACACGTTACTCTTCCATGCAGAAATAAGGTCGCCTATGTGTGTGTGTTTTACATTTATTTATCGTCGCTACCGGTTGCACATATTGAGTGACGCCACCTGAAAAGATCAGTTATTTTAGATTTTTGGAGAATAGTGCAATGATACAGACAGATCCATTCCAGATTCTCCTCTGGTTCTTATATGCGCACAGTGTAAAGCACCGACACGAGACCTCGCTCTCACCAGAACTACTATAATAAGGATCATTTTAGTATGGTATAGCGGGGGATCAAACCTGCGATCCCAGTATAACAAATATGGCGTGTTAGCCACGTGTCCACTGGTCCGCTACAATGTCATCTAACCTATGCTTGTTTATTTAATAACATTTTCATGTTATTTTCAATCATGCTAGAACATAATACTATTTAAAACACTGTTGTGAAGTCGCCCATTATGATCGTTGAAATAAATTAATGAAAGAGGTGGGGATTTAGTAGCGTACAGGTACCTAAATTATAGCACATGGGTGGATTTACAGACAGAACTTCCGTGGCCAAGTGGTCTAGCACACCGTTGTAAGAATCACCTTTAGCAACTATCAACAGGGTCGCAGGGTCGCTCCCTATCGGATGACCAGTAATAAAATGATATGTGAGAAGTTTTAAGTCAAATGCGGAAGTTGGAGAATTGAATACTGGTCTCTACCCAGGGGGTCTTCTCCACCAACCCATACTGACTTTGTATGATAGCGCTCCAGAAAGGGTACGGTACAAATTAAAACAAACACATGTACACTCACAGGTTTTGACTGCTTATTTAATACACTGTCGTGACGTCATACATTTGTACTTTCAGTCCATTATTATTAATATTAGATTGCTTTCAAAAGGCCAATGCATTGTATCAAATCCTATGCGTAAATGTACGAAATTAACAATTGTAATTAGTAACATCGTGTTATATAAGCGTGTGTTTTAAGTAAGATATAAGCCTCAAACGGATCGAATATGTAAACTATTGGCATATTGGATCGTTTCGGCTTATATCCTATACATAATCTATTAATATCGTAACTGTCATTTACATATATATGATTTTACATTCGTGGTGATTTCATACCATATTTTTGTGAAACGAAAACAAGTTTCATAAAATATGGCATGAAATCACCACTAATGTAAGATCCTTTTCATCACATCATCATATATAATCACAGGGATTCGGCACGTTTGGGGGTACTAGTATATATATTTATATTTATATATATAAAAATTATACTAGTACCCCCAAACGTGCCGAATCCCTGTACGTTTGGGGGTACTAGTATTTATATTTATATATATAAAAATTATACTAGTACCCTCAAACGTGCCGAATCCCTGTGCATATAATAGCATCCATAAATGCGAAGAAATAAATCGTGATAGCGCAATGGTAGCGCGTTCGCTTCATGTGCGAAAGGCCTGGAGTTCGAGCCCCGCTGGAGCCGTTACGATTGTGCCCTTACGCACGGCATTTAAATTCCACGTCGCCTCTTCTCTCTCTCTCTCTTGTGGCGATGGATTCCATCAGGAATGAGGTCTCGAGAGTGATTAATATAAGTTATAAGAACTTGTTTCGCAATCGAGCTAAAATAAATTTGTATAAACTAAATCGTTCTGTTTGCCAGTATATTTTTGAGCAGTATAGACCCTAATCAAGCAACTTTACGCAAATACTCGACACAATAATTAAAATCACTATATTCCCGTATTTCATATTTATCACATTATTGATCTAAGCAGTTAATTTTCAACAAAATAAAGCATGAACACAAACAACATGTACATGTCGAATGAACATTGCAAGCAGTCAAGAGAAGAGGTATTTAAATTCCACATTTTTTTAGCACGCTGGACTGCCAATCCAGAGATCACATGTTTGATCCCAATTATAACCCTAGTAATAATATCAACAGTCTTCCAGTGGATGCGCGTTCGCTTCAGGTGCGAAAGGTCCTGAGTCCGAGCTCCGCTGGAGCCGTTACGAGTGTGCCCTTAGGCAAGGCATTTAAATGCCTCTTCCCTCCCTCTTGGCGATGGATTCCACCAGGAATGAGGTATCGAGAGTGATCAATATAAGTTGTAAGTACTTGTCAGTCGAGCTTAAATAATTTGTATAAACTGAGCCACCATTGTCATGCCGCGACCAATCAGAATCCTTTGTGTTATGAAACGTGTGGACATACATATAATCGTTTGTGGAATGCCTGTATTACACTGAATACAAGCAAAGTTATGTGATATAAATATTAGTTTTATTTACATTTACAACACGATCAATCCGAGATAGCGTCATAGTGTGGCATCCGTGGTCCAGTGGTAGAGCGTCAGATTTGGAATCGAACGGTCCCAGATTCGATACTCGGTCAGGCCACGTATGTAGTGTCAGTGAGCAAGGCACCTCACATATATTGCTTAATACTGGTTAACCACTTAGGTCGGCTAAGCCTGCCCATGAAAACATACCTAGGTCCCCGCAAGGGGTTTGACATTAATGGAACATACATACATACTATAGCAAGCCTCGGCAACGCAGTTAAATGTCCATGTTGCCCTCTCTCACAAAGCTGAAGAATCAGTTATAGAAACATCCTGGATACGGATCCAGGTGCGAATCACCTCCAAAATATAATGGGCTCGTCCTTGACATGAGGTCAACCACCCACTAAATATCACGAATATCCGTCTGTGCTTTTGCTAAGTCCTGCTAATAGGTAAACAAACAACCAAATAAACGGAGACAAAAACATAATCTTATTTGACGAAGGTAACAAATGTGCAGTAAATCTATAAACACACTTCTTACAATAATTATGTTCATTTGACAAATGAGTATGGCTTGTATTGATCAGAATATATAGAGTTACATGGGCTATTGTTTCAAGACCAGTGAACCCGCTCAATGAGTAAGACAGTACTTGTAGTTTCTATTAAAGTCAAAACGAAATTACCGTGTGTGCGAGTGTCCCGTGCCGTGTGTGCGAGTGTCCCGTGCCGTGTGTGCGAGTGTCCCGTGCCGTGTGTACGAGTGTCCCGTATCGTGTGTGCGAGTGTCCCGTGCCGTGTGTGCGAGTGTCCCGTATCGTGTGTGCGAGTGTCCCGTGCCGTGTGTGCGAGTGTCCCGTGCCGTGTATGCGGGTGTCCCGTGCCGTGTGTGCGAGTGTCGTGTGTGCGAGTGTCCCGTGCCGTGTGTGCGAGTGTCCCGTATCGTGTATGCGAGTGTCCCGTGTCGTGTGTGCGAGTGTCCCGTGTCGTTTAAGCGAGTGTCCCGTGTCGTGTGTGCGAGTGTCCCGTGTCGTGTGTGCGAGTGTCCCGTGTCGTGTGTGCGAGTGTCCCGTGTCGTTTATGCGAGTGTCCCGTGTCGTGTGTGCGAGTGTCCCGTGCCGTGTATGCGGGTGTCCCGTGTCGTGTGTGCGAGTGTCCCGTGTCGTGTGTGCGAGTGTCCCGTGTCGTTTTGCGAGTGTCCCGTGTCGTGTGTGCGAGTGTCCCGTGCCGTGTATGCGGGTGTCCCGTGCCATGTATGCGAGTGTCCCGTGCCGTGTGTGCGAGTGTCCCGTATCGTGTATGCGAGTGTCCCGTGCCGTGTATGCGGGTGTCCGGTGTCGTGTGTGCAAGTGTCCCGTGCCGTGTGTGCGAGTGTCCCGTGCCGTGTGTGCGAGTGTCCCATGCCATGTATGCGAGTGTCCCGTGTCGTGTGTGCGAGTGTCCCGTGCCGTGTGTGCGAGTGTCCGTGCCGTGTATGCGGGTGTCCCGTGCCGTGTATGCGGTGTCCCGTGCCGTGTGTGCGAGTGTCCCGTGCCGTGTATGCGGGTGTCGTGGTGCGGGTGTCCCGTGCCGTGTGTGCGAGTGTCCCGTGCCGTGTATGCGGGTGTCCGGTGTCGTGTGTGCAAGTGTCCCGTGCCGTGTGTGCGAGTGTCCCGTGCCGTGTGTGCGAGTGTCCCATGCCATGTATGCGAGTGTCCCGTGTCGTGTGTGCGAGTGTCCCGTGCCGTGTGTGCGAGTGTCCCGTGTCGTGTATGCGGGTGTCCCTGCCGTGTATGCGGGTGTCCCGTGCCGTGTGTGCGAGTGTCCCGTGCCGTGTATGCGGGTGTCGTGTGTGCGGGTGTCCCGTGCCGTGTGTGCGAGTGTCCCGTGCCGTGTATGCGGGTGTCCGGTGTCGTGTGTGCGAGTGTCCCGTGCCGTGTGTGCGGGTGTCCGGTGTCGTGTGTGCGAGTGTCCCGTGTCGTGTGTGCGAGTGTTCCGTGCCGTATATGCGAATGTCCCGTGCCGTATATGCGAGTATCCCATGCCATGTATGCGAGTGTCCCGTGCCGTGTATGCGAATATCCCGTGCCGTGTATGCGAGTGTTTGATGCCAACAATTTTAATAAAATATACTACAAGTGATGTACGCCCATTCATTGGATTGCTATTATACATGTATATAGAGAATACAATTTGGGAGTGACTGATACTGATCTGACATTTCGTCATCATATTAGTGACTGTGTAATTAAAGCGACACTACATCAGTGAATACGCAAATATCTACAGAATGTAATTTCCTATTATATGGTATATATTTTTTCCAAATATTTGCATCAAAAACAGTATTTCAACTAAAATCCACGTGGAATACAACGCGTGTATCTTGAATAACTCTATTTATGGTACAGATTTACCGTTATATCTCACATATGTGCCTATGCATATTTATTTGTAGACTAATCTTAGTTGAATTATTTCTAGACGACAGTATCACGCGCTAAGCATTGCCACCAATAACAAACCAACGTCAATTCAGGAGCATTGATGACAGTTATATAAAATCCTAATTTCACTTTTGAACGTTTGTTGACCACAAAAACACTGTTTATTGATTCAATGTTAATGTTCGAATGTATTCAGAAGAATTTGTAGTAGCAATACATGAATACGTTAACAAATGCATTGTTTGGCTTTTTGCGATGCAATGTCGCTTTAAGGGAAATAGAACTATTGGATTAAAACAGTCACTATCATTTGTATGAGTAAGAACACGTTTATTCAAGTCCAAGAGGTTTTAAAAGGATACCCAATACTTAGAATAGGTAAAGAAACGCGCCATTAGGTTAATACAAGACATTGTCTATATGCAGGTAGATTAAGCACTTAAACGTACCTTCCTTGCATGTCCAGCTTTTATGGATAAATTTAGGTTTTATCTCCCTTGTTTATCAGTCCAATTTGCGCTTGATTTGATTATCTCGATTATCTCTCTTAGAGTGGGCTGCCTTTCCCCGATAATGACATGCAGAGGACTATGTGGAGACCGTAGTAAGGTCTATAAATCGTTAAGCGTCAAAGAAAATACCTGCAGAATAATCTCTATACTATGCCAGACGGATCTGTAGTCCAGTGGTAACATGCTGGACTGGTAATCCAGGGATCGCAGGTTCGATTCCCCCGCCTGACCATAATAAAATTAATAGTCTTTCAGATGGGACTTTAAACCGAGGTCTCGTGTCGGTGCTTTACACCGTGCGCGTAAAAGAACCAGAGGAGACTCTGGAATTGGTATCTGTCTGTATCATGCACTATCCTCCAACATCTAAAATGACTACTCTCTTCAGGAGGCGTCGCTCATATATATGAGCAACCGGTAGCGACGATAAATAAACGTGAAGCACACATTGGGAGAACACTGTATTAGTGAGCGTTGGCGTATCTTGTGTAGGTATTGGGGAAGCGTATGTACGCCTCTAGTATTTATAGAGTGGACACTATACATCCATACATGCACATTGTACACATTCGTGAGAACGGTTACAGAGTGGACACTATACATCCATACATGCACACTGTACGCATTCGTGAGAACTGTTACAGAGTGGACACTATACATCCATACATGCACACTGTACACATTCGTGAGAACTGTTACATAGTGGACACTATACATCCATACATGCACACTGTACACATTCGTGAGAACTGTTACAGAGTGGACACTATACATCCATACATGCACACTGTACACATTCGTGAGAACTGTTACAGAGTGGACACTATACATCCATACATGCACACTGTACACATTCGTGAGAACTGTTACAGAGTGGACACTATACATCCATACATGCACACTGTACACATTCGTGAGAACTGTTACAGAGTGGACACTATACATCCATACATGCACACTGTACACATTCGTGAGAACTGTTACAGAGTGGACACTATACATCCATACATGCACACTGTACACATTCGTGAGAACTGTTACAGAGTGGACACTATACATCCATACATGCACACTGTACACATTCGTGAGAACGTTACAGAGTGGACACTATACATCCATACATGCACACTGTACACATTCGTGAGAACGGTTACAGAGTGGACACTATACATCCATACATGCACACTGTACACATTCGTGAGAACTGTTACAGAGTGGACACTATACATCCATACATGCACACTGTACACATTCGTGAGAACTGTTACAGAGTGGACACTATACATCCATACATGCACACTGTACGCATTCGTGAGAACTGTTACAGAGTGGACACTATGCATCCATACATGCACACTGTACTCATTCGTGAGAACTGTTACAGAGTGGACACTATACATACATACATGCACACTGTACACATTCGTGAGAACGGTTACAGAGTGGACACTATACATCCATACATGCACACTGTACACATTCGTGAGAACGGTTACAGAGTGGACACTATACATCCATACATGCACACTGTACACATTCGTGAGAACGGTTACAGAGTGGACACTATACATCCATACCGCCTCCGTGGTCGAGTGGTTAAGGTCGCTGACTTGTATACCACTGTAACCTATCATCACTGATGGTCACGGGTTCGAGCCCCGCTCAGGCCGTGTCTCATTTATATGAAAAAGTTGGCAGTTTCTTACGGAGGTTGGTGCACCCAAGTACTGGTTAACCGCTGGAGCCTGCCCAGGAAAGGTGTTGTTAGGTAAACTGCCCGCCGGCGATATAGCCCAAAATGGTGCTGATGCAGGCGTAAAAAAAAAAATATATACATCCATATATGCACACTGTACACATTCGTGAGAACGTTTACAGAAGTTAGACGACTTGCGATTCTCAATACAGATGTAAGTGCGTGTACGTATACATGTATGGAATAGAACCCTTGTGAACCGGTAATGATTGAATATTACTCACATATATATACTTATTAGAATGTGGTGAAATGTACACAGTATCCGCTCGAAACTGAGAGGTTGTGAATTCGAACCCCGGCAGAACCATGGTGGTGATGTCCTTAGGCAAGAAACAGGAATGAGATTTCGATGCGATCATGAACAAAACAAGCTGTTGTTATCAAGAGTCGCTATAGTGATACTCTTGATAATATTGCGTTCACTGTTCAATCGGAGAAATATCAATACGTGTAGTCTGGTCATACACTGAAGCAGATTAATTAGTGGTGTCTGACCAGATGCATCCATGTGGCGTTTGTACCGTTTACCCGTTTGTGGACGAGGGGTAGAGCGTCGGATTTGGAATCGAACAGTTCCGGCTCGATACTCGGTCAGGCCACGTATACATGTAGTGTATTTGAGCAAGGTACCTCACACACAGTGCTTAGTACATGTTGACTGCTTAGGTTGGCTAAGCCTGCCCAGGAAAACATGGCTGTCCGATTAACGCAGTGGTTAGCGCGCTCGCTTCTCACCAATGCATCCCGGGTTCGATCCTCGGATCGGGAAGTATGTGAGATGGTACGGTGGTCGCCAGATCGGACAGGTAGGTTTTCTCCTGGTACTCCGGTTTCCTCCCACACGAATGACCACATATACGCTTTCATCCGCGCTAGCGAGAGTGATTAATATAAGTTGTTTAAACTTGCTTCGCAATAGTAAACTAAATAAAGTTTAAACTTAGGAAAACATGTCTAGATCCCCACAAGAGGTTTGACATTAATGGAAAATACATACATATACATACTAAGCTCTAGACGGAATGGAACGTTCGATTATATATGGGAACTATTTTTATCACACGAAACATGTATCAAATAAAGTGTTTTGTAAACAAGTCAGGGAGTTTTAGAAATAGTTGGCTAATTTATTTTATGTATAATTTAGGCACTGTCAGTATTTAGCAACATACTTATTGTGTTTACATGTACTTCTTCCCCTCAGAGTTAACTTCAAAATACTGACAAAATGGTGTCATGTCTAAATTTATAAGACAAAGTTAGTCACTAACTAATTTCGACATACAATTAGTGATTACCTTATTTGGTTGGTCATTCAAGTGTTGCATTCATTCATTCGTGTACATATTTACCTTGAGAATAAATGTAGCACAACAGTTTATTTCAGTGAAGGATATCTGTTATCAGGTAAGAGTTAGATAGATATTTATTTTTCCTCCAATATTTGAAGATTACAACATATTTACAAATAGATCAACATAAACATGCATAATTATATATAAACATACAAATTACATTATTTTCATATGTTAGAGGAGCTGTAAGAACAGCTGAATTTGCTCACCTAAGCATGTGATCATAATCGTCAACTGAACAGAAAAGTATTGTATCAAAAGTGGGAAAATAAGCAATAACAAGAGCCATAAGTAAATAAATAGTTAAGACCGTGGTGCGGATAAAGAATGAGCACACACAAAAAAAACAACAACAAAAACAAACAAGCAAACTCGCCTTATGCACTTTGAGCTCAGGCAAGTAGCATATTAGGCAGTATTTAATGTTATATATAGAGCATAATTGTAATGTTTTACCAATTTGTCCAATTAGCGTAGTGGTTAAACTCAAAGCGTTCACTTCTTACCACTTGATGCCATACCAATATGACATACATTGACAATGTAGTAGCCAAACCAATGTTCATAATAAAGGCCAGAATCCCATGTAGTCCTAGTAATATCTATGGAGGTGGGATAGATATGACGACTACTTATCCACTGCATGATAGCTTAATGGCTGTCGTTTGTATGGAGATATAATAGTATATATTCACCTAAATCTCTATGAAGGATATGGTTAATATGACTATTTTCACATTTCTTTTCCAGGGTAAGAAACGGAATGTATGTTCTGATTTGTAAGCAAATATGGCCGTCTTCCTAGTCACAGTCATTTAACGTGGAGCTAGGACACAATAAAGGAGAACATAGCCCCTCGTCAAGTCAGCGACCGTAACCGCTCGACCACGGAGGCGGACCAAATGCTTCCTTGATGCACTTTACAAATGATTCCAGGCTATATACATGCATCAATGGCGTATGAATTTACTATAAAGTGATGAGGTCATCGGAATACAACAGTTTATTGACATTGATGTTGATTGTCACTTAAAAGTAAACATCACGTTCCGTTCATGTTAAGTTTAACGGTGTAACCATACAAGCAAGTTGCTTTCTCCTCAATCCTACATGTATGTACATATTATGTATACTTGACTATGTATATTCAAAGAAATAAATATTGTTTAAACTAAGTTAACGGTTTAATTTCTATGCTAAACCTTTACATCCAACACCATTAAAGATTCAAATAATATATAACTTTAACCATCGCAATAAAGGAAATAGTTTTTATACTAAATAAGAAGATTTAAAGGGAGATAAGTCGCACAGTGATTGATGATGTACATAGAGGCAGGATGCTTACAAGCAATGCAAGTGCATTGTGGGTGAAATAGTAATAGTTGGCACGTGAAATTTGGAATCGGAAATAAACGGAAACTACCGGACTTGTTCGTGATATTTATCAATATCACCCAGTTAGACAAATTTATCTCGCAACCCCATAATGGCGCCAAAACCTGTCTATAGGTGAGAACAATTTTATCGTGGAAGTCGTGATAGCTCAGTGGTAGCGCGTTCGCTTCACGTGCGAAAGTCCCGTAGTTCGAGCCCCGCTGGAGCCGTTACGATTGTGTCCTTAGGCAAGGCATTTAAATTCCACATGCCTCTTCTCTCTCCCTCGTGGCGATGGATTCCATCAGGAATGAGGTCTCGAGAGTGATTAGTATAAGTTATAAGAACTTGTTTCGCAATCGAGCTAAAATAAATGTGTATGAACTAACAATTTTATCATACATGAAGGAAATTTGGAAATACCTTTGCACTATAAACCAGGATCAGTGTCACATTTCTAATTTCTTGAACTGTTACATGTGTTTCAGATTAAAGTACAGATTAAAGTACAGACCTATTACCCTGCCACCAAGTTGTATTGCTGAATGCATAGAATGGAAATGTTTCTGGTAGGTAGTACATGTAATATCATTTGAATTGGTGCTGGCATTAAAATAGATTTTCCGAAAATAATTTTTATTCTGTTAAAAATTTCAGGAATTGTTTTTGTATAGATACAGGTACCAAGAACATGGTATACCAATTTCAGACACTTTTTTCCCGGTCATTTTCAAGGAGTAGCTTATGTCCAATTCCTGTTAATGAAGTTGATGATTGAGCTTATTTACCCTCGCCTCCGGCGAATCATGTGTGCATGCGAAGGCACTGTTGTGTGTGTGTTTTACGTTTATTTATCGTCGCTACCGGTTGCCCATATGAGCGACGCCTCCTGAAGAGATTAGTAATTTTAGATTTTTGGAGGATAGTGCAATGATACAGAGAGAGACCCATTCCAGTGTCTCCTCTTCCAGAGTTCTTTTACGTGCACAGTGTAAAGCACCGACACGAGACCTTGGTTTAACGTCCCATCTGAAAGACTGTTAATTTTATTAGGGTCAGATGGGGGATCGAACCTGTGATCCCTGGATTACCAGTCCAGCGTGTTACCACTGGACTACAGATCCGTCTGTGAAGGCACTGTTGATTGCTAAAGTCTTTATTTATTCGTTTTTCTCCAAATGGAAATACTAAAACTATATTTCAATTTAATTATGCTAATTTATTCTAGTGGTCACTTTGGTAAACCAATATTTACTATAATATTATTTTGTAATTAAATATTCATACATGAAGGTTATTTGCATATGATGATTTCATAAAAAGCCAGTACATTTGTTGCCAGATCTTTAAATTTTGCTTGAATTGATTATCCATAAAGGGAGGTAATTTGCTTATGATAATTTCATAAAAACCAGTTCATTTGTTATAAGAACATTTAACAGACATACTCTGGAATGAGTCTCTGTCTGTATCATTGCACTATCTTCCAAAAATCTAAAATAACTAATCTCTTCAGGAAGTGTCACTCATATGGGCAACCGGTAGCGACGATAAATAAACGTAAAAACACACAAAATGGAATCCAAACAGTTGTCCAGATACATGCTAGTACTACTTCATACATGCCGATAGATAGAGTTTTTCAGATTTCTAGTTCATGTAAATGAAATATATGCCGGTTGACTTCATTCTCACGCTCGCCCATATGGTTCGCTGGAGTCGAGGGTAAATAAGCTCAATCATCATCATCATGACTTCATTCTCAAAATACACTTGATAGAGTTTTTCAGATTTCTAGTTCATGTAAATGAAATATTCTTTCAAATACATACAGTCATGATCATATAATTATATGTATGGCTAATTACCAGAAAAAGTCAAAAGGAAAGATGGGTTTTGAGGAAGAAGAAATAGAAGACATGCATGACCCCCTTGTTAAGATGAATGATCCGTTCCTCGAGATTTCGATACCCGAAGACGAACCTACAATATTTTCGGCGATACGGTATGGGGATACAGATATGGTGGAGCGCCAGCTGCGCCGGTCGAGTGATGTAAATGCAAAGTTTGAAGGTATTCATTAAACATAGGAGCTCGAAATGTTTTGCATAAACCTACAATGAATATTTATCACATGTCGATGAACGTAGTTGAATCCATTTCAAAAGAGCTAACACGAAGCTCGAATCATGCCACTTGTATCAATCCTCAATGCTTTTGCAATTTTCAGTTTTATTGTATACATACAAGTGGAAGCAAAATAAAATGGTAATTTACGCAATCATATGAAAAAAGAACTACTCATTAATAAACTTAATATAAATACACACTAATTCATAGGCGTCGGAGCAGGGGCGCGGCTGCGTCCCCACTATTTTGGCCAGGCAGGCGGATTTTTTATTTTATACTTGTGGAAGTTATGTCCGCAGCCCCAATATCTTAGCAAACCGGGTGTATTTTTAGTTTATACTTGTGGAATTTATATGCCACATTGCAAGTGACGGCTATGTAGATCTACATGTACTCTGGGATCCTATGCACTGTACGAAGGGTGGGTAACATGAACCGGATACCCGTTTATAGAACGTACATTTTATGTTTGTTATTAACCATCGTCATCGGCAAGAATGACTGGAACATAATAATATTTTTGTCAAATAATATTATAAAAATAGCAACACGTATTATAACAAATAAGTTTACTTTTTATGTCCAGAAGCCATTAAAATCATTTATATAGTATCTATATCTCAAAATCTTCATGGGGGAGCATGCCCCCGGAACCCCTAGCAGACTCGGGACACTGCGTGACCCTCAAAATCTGCAGATGTTGCTATGTTATACATGTACATGTTTTATACACGTATATGTTCTATGTTATAGTATATGTGTATGTTATAGTATATGTTGCTATGTTATACATGTATATGTTGCTATGTTATACATGTATATGTTGCTATGTTATACACGTATATGTTGCTATGTTATACATGTATATGTTGCTATGTTATACATGTATATGTTGCTATGTTATACATGTATATGTTGCTATGTTATACATGTATATGTTGCTATGTTATACATGTATATGTTGCTATGTTATACATGTATATGTTGCTATGTTATACATGTATATGTTGCTATGTTATATGTGTATATATTGCTATGTTATACACGTATATGTTGCTATGTTATACACGTATATGTTGCTATGTTATACACGTATATGTTGCTATGTTATACGTGTATATATTGCTATGTTATACACGTATATGTTGCTATGTTATACATGTATATGTTGCTATGTTATACATGTATATGTTGCTATGTTATACATGTATATGTTGCTATGTTATACATGTATATGTTGCTATGTTATACATGTATATGTTGCTATGTTATACACGTATATGTTGCTATGTTATACATGTATATGTTGCTATGTTATACATGTATATGTTGCTATGTTATACACGTATATGTTGCTATGTTATACACGTATATGTTGCTATGTTATACATGTATATGTTGCTATGTTATACACGTATATGTTGCTATGTTATACACGTATATGTTGCTATGTTATACACGTATATGTTGCTATGTTATACTGTATATGTTGCTATGTTATACACGTATATGTTGCTATGTTATACATGTATATTTGCTATGTTATACACGTATATGTTGCTATGTTATACACGTATATGTTGCTATGTTATACATGTATATATTGCTATGTTATACACGTATATGTTGCTATGTTATGCATGTATTCACAATTCAGGTGGCACATATAAGGTAAAGAACAACAGTATGGCCCACAGGATGCAGACGTCACATTATGCTCCATTACACCTGTCTGCCCTACATTCAACATGTCAGGTATGTTTCCACTCTCTTATTTTTACACTCTCATACAATACATCTGTTATTAGTTATACAAATGTATTTTAGCTCGATTGCGAAACAAGTTCTTACAACTTATTTTAATCACTATCGAGACCTCATTCCTTGTGGAATCCATCGCCACGAGGTTGAGAGAACAGGCAACGTGGAATTTAAATGCCTTCCATCACAGGACACATTCGTAACAGCTTCGGCGGGGCTCAAACTCTGGGCCTTTCGCACCTGAAGCGAACGCGCTACCACTGGACTATCAAGACTTCCACGTATTGAACTCATATTCTATTAGTGTGTAATTATCAACATCTCAGATTCTTGGGGCGGTTTCAGGATTTCAAGGATCATTCTAGAGGGCGATGTGGGCGAAATTGTCGCCCTAGGGACCCTGATATCTCCCTCTGGGACCCCACTTCTCCCTAATAAAAAAAAATTATTTTTTGGGTTTATTACGATTTTCAAACAAAATTATGCCTAGTAAGATACACTGGCCCATTATAAAGCACTCCTTCTATTCAAATGTTGTATTTAATGGTTGTACTGTGTATTTTAACCCTATTTTGCAGAAGTATATTAAAGAACACCATTTAAGGAAGCGATCACACGATTTCTCACTTCTCCCAAAAATTCTGACGTAGAATGAACCCTGATTTGAGGGGCACCCGATATTTTGCTCATTTTTCATGTGCATGGTTGCCTAGTAAAACACTTGTGTAAAGGAAAGAGTAAAATTCTTATTATTTTCGAAAAGAAACTCGGCATACTGTATGCGTGAAATTGTGCACAGAATTTAGTCTTATCCTAAGCTGACTGTACAGTATAATGTATGCGTGAAATTGTGCACAGAATTTAGTCTTATCCTATGCTGACTGTACAGCATAATGTATGTGTGCTGTACAGTATAATGTATGTGTGAAATTGTGCACAGAATTTAGTCTTATCCTAAGCTGACTGTACAGTATAATGTATGTGTGCTGTACAGTATAATGTATGTGTGAAATTGTGCACATAATGTAGTCTTATCCTATGCTGACTGTACAGTATAATGTATGTGTGAAATTGTGCACAGAATTTATTCTTATCCTAAGCTGACTGTACAGTATAATGTATGTGTGAAATTGTGCACAGAATTTATTCTTATCCTAAGCTGACTGTACAGTATAATGTATGTATGAAATTGTGCACAGAATTTATTCTTATCCTAAGCTGACTGTACAGTATAATGTATGTGTGAAATTGTGCACAGAATTTAGTCTTATCCTATTCTGACTGTACAGTATAATGTATGTGTGAAATTGTGCACAGAATTTATTCTTATCCTAAGCTGACTGTACAGTTTAATGTATGTGTGAAATTGTGCACAGAATTTATTCTTATCCTATTCTGACTGTATAGTATAATGTATGTGTGAAATTGTGCACAGAATTTAGTCTTATCCTATGCTGACTGTACAGTATAATGTGTGCGTGAAATTGTGAACAGAATTTAGTCTTATCCTATGCTGACTGTACAGTATAATGTATGTGTGAAATTGTGCACAGAATTTAGTCTTATCCTATGCTGACTGTACAGTATAATGTGTGCGTGAAATTGTGCACAGAATTTAGTCTTATCCTATGCTGACTGTACAGTATAATGTGTGCGTGAAATTGTGAACAGAATTTAGTCTTATCCTATTCTGACTGTACAGTATAATGTATGTGTGAAATTGTGCACAGAATTTAGTCTTATCCTATGCTGACATTGGAGGTTATCGGAGAACTATCAAGATACCCTGTTATGATTCGTGAAATACATGACTGCCCGTGATGTGACAGTACAGCTTTGGTTCCATCTGTCAATTTTTTTCTCAATTTTTAACTTCTGGCAAAATGTTGATATTATCAGAAGCTCAATACGGCCCAATTAATGGTCTCGGTGTTAAAATATATTTATTTGACTGACCAGGCAAAATATATCATCGACACCTGTTCCCAGGCCAGTGACAGTAGTCTGAAAGCTTTAAGAGTTATCGTTGTCTCTGAGTCACTGCTCAAGATTTAGTTTAAACATATTTATTCGGATCAAATACATGCATAGATATATAAACACAATATATATGTTATAGTTTACATTGAAATCGATATGGATAGAGAAACAAGTTTGGTTTAAACAGTATTTATTCCAATAAATTTACATGTATAACAACAAAAATGTTACAAATTACATAAATTGTGTATGGTTTGGATTGGCAAACAAGTTTTCAGAAAACTTATATTAATTCCTCTCCAACAAGTTTAATGCTCATGTGAATCCTTCTCCATGTTTCTGCTCGAAGATTTACTTGCAACCACTAGAGTGTTTCACTGTCACGGGTTATTGATTACCTCAGGCTATTGAACTACTGTTGAAGCATGGTGCGGATATAGACATTCTGGATGGGCAGCACAGATCGCCGCTGCACTTCGCCATCGTTTCCAACAGATTGTCCGTTCTCAGGATGCTCATACTGCATGGTACGTATATCGTAAACATCGAGTACTTTTACAATAGGTTTTGCTCGACTATTCTTGTTTTACAACATTAGGTTAATTGCTCTCGAACCTCATTCTTGACTTTTACAACATTAGGTTAATTGCTCTCGAGACCTCATTCTTGACTTTTACAACATTAGGTTAATTGCTCTCGAGACCTCATTCTTGACTATTACAACATTAGGTTAATTGCTCTCGAGACCTCATTCTTGACTTTTACAACATTAGGTTAATTGCCTCGAGACCTCATTCTTGACTTTTACAACATTAGGTTAAACTCTCGAGACCTCATTCTTGACTTTTACAACATTAGGTTAATTGCTCTCGAGACCTCATTCTTGACGTAATCCTTCGCCGTTAGGGAGAAGGAAGAGGCAATGTGGATCTAAGTGCCTTGCCACCACTCTTGTTCTGATGGCACTACTGTGGTTCTGATGGCACTACTGTGGTTCTGATGGCACTACTGTGGTTCTGATGGCACTACTGTGGTTCTGATGGCACTACTGTGGTTCTGATGGCACTACTGTGGTTCTGATGGCACTACTCTGGTTCTGATCTGATGGCACTACTGTGGTTCTGATGGCACTACTGTGGTTCTGATGGCACTACTCTGGTTCTGATGGCACTACTCTGGTTCTGATGGCACTACTGTGGTTCTGATGGCACTACCGTGGTTCTGATGGCACTACTCTGGTTCTGATGGCACTACTCTGGTTCTGATGGCACTACTGTGGTTCTGATGGCACTACTCTGGTTCTGATGGCACTACTGTGGTTCTGATGGCACTACTGTGGTTCTGATGGCACTACTGTGGTTCTGATGGCACTACTGTGGTTCTGATGGCACTACTGTGGTTCTGATGGCACTACTCTGGTTCTGATGGCACTACTGTGGTTCTGATGGCACTACTGTGGTTCTGATGGCACTACTGTGGTTCTGATGGCACTACTCTGGTTCTGATGGCACTACTCTGGTTCTGATGGCACTACTCTGGTTCTGATGGCACTACTCTGGTGGCACTACTCTGGTTCTGATGGCACTACTCTGGTTCTGATGGCACTACTGTGGTTCTGATGGCACTACTCTGGTTCTGATGGCACTACTGTGGTTCTGATGGCACTACTGTGGTTCTGATGGCACTACTGTGGTTCTGATGGCACTACTGTGGTTCTGATGGCACTACTCTGGTTCTGATGGCACTACCGTGGTTCTGATGGCACTACTGTGGTTCTGATGGCACTACTCTGGTTCTGATGGCACTACTGTGGTTCTGATGGCACTACTCTGGTTCTGATGGCACTACTGTGGTTCTGATGGCACTACTGTGGTTCTGATGGCACTACCGTGGTTCTGATGGCACTACTGTGGTTCTGATGGCACTACTCTGGTTCTGATGGCACTACTGTGGTTCTGATGGCACTACTGTGGTTCTGATGGCACTACTGTGGTTCTGATGGCACTACTCTGGTTCTGATGGCACTACTGTGGTTCTGATGGCATTACTGTGGTTCTGATGGCACTACTGTGGTTCTGATGGCACTACTCTGGTTCTGATGGCACTACTGTGGTTCTGATGGCACTACTCTGGTTCTGATGGCACTACTCTGGTGGCACTACTCTGGTTCTGATGGCACTACTCTGGTTCTGATGGCACTACTGTGGTTCTGATGGCACTACTGTGGTTCTGATGGCACTACTGTGGTTCTGATGGCACTACTCTGGTTCTGATGGCACTACTGTTGTTCTGATGGCACTACCGTGGTTCTGATGGCACTACTGTGGTTCTGGTGGCACTACCGTGGTTCTGATGGCACTACCGTGGTTCTGATGGCACTACTCTGTTTCTGATGGCACTACCGTGGTTCTGATGGCACTATTCTGGTTCTGGTGGCACTACTGTGGTTCTGGTGGCACTACCGTGGTTCTGATGGCACTACTCTGGTTCTGATGGCACTACCGTGGTTCTGATGGCACTATTCTGGTTCTGATGGCACTACTCTGGTTCTGATGGCACTACTGTGGTTCTGATGGCACTACTGTGGTTCTGATGGCACTACTGTGGTTCTGATGGCACTACTCTGGTTCTGATGGCACTACTCTGGTTCTGATGGCACTACTCTGGTTCTGATGGCACTACTGTGGTTCTGATGGCACTACTGTGGTTCTGATGGCACTACTCTGGTTCTGATGGCACTACCGTGGTTCTGATGGCACTACTCTGGTTCTGATGGCACTACTGTGGTTCTGATGGCACTACTGTGGTTCTGATGGCACTACTCTGGTTCTGATGGCACTACTGTGGTTCTGATGGCACTACTGTGGTTCTGATGGCACTACTGTGGTTCTGATGGCACTACTCTGGTTCTGATGGCACTACTCTGGTTCTGATGGCACTACTCCTGATGGCACTACTGTGGTTCTGATGGCACTACTCTGGTTCTGATGGCACTACTGTGGTTCTGATGGCACTACTGTGGTTCTGATGGCACTACCGTGGTTCTGATGGCACTACTGTGGTTCTGATGGCACTACTCTGGTTCTGATGGCACTACTCTGGTTCTGATGGCACTACTCTGGTTCTGATGGCACTACTCTGGTTCTGATGGCACTACTGTGGCGGCTGATCTGGCTCTATGTTCTTTGTAAATAATGTTTGAATGATATCCAGAATCAAATGGGTTAAATCCACTTTGTTTTGTTATTTTACATGTTCTGTATATAAATACCGTCTCCGTGGCCCAGTGGTTAAGGCGTCCGACTACAGAGCGGGAGGTCGAAGGTTCGAATCTCGTCGGGGGTTCGTTCTGATATGGCCAGTTGGTGAGCCGCCAGCTAGTTAAATAATGGTTACCGAATTCCTACAAGCCTGGCATCTGGTATACAAGCATATGATTCGGGAAGTACTGATGTTCATAAAAAAAAGAGGTGTCTCATAAGTCATGTGTTTTACGTTTATTTATCGTCGCTACCGGTTGCCCATATGAGCGACGCCTCCTGAAGAGATTAGTCATTTTAGATTTTTGGAGGCTAGTTCAATGATACAGACAGAGACCCATTCCAGAGTCTCCTCTGGTTCTTTTACATGCACGGTGTAAAGCACCGACACGAGACCTCAGTTTAACGTCCCATCTGAAAGACTGTTAATTTTATTAGGGTCAGACGGGGGATCGAACCTGCGATCCCTGGATTACCAGTCCAGCGTGTTACCACTGGACTACAGATCCGTCATAAGTCAGAAAGGGCTGGCCCTTTAAATAGGGGTGACACTATAATAAACAAACACTTTTATTATAACAACATTGCAAAACAACAACATAAGTACATTGTTTACATTTGCATATGTTATCAGCTGTGAGGTGTTAGATTTCAATCCTTGTATCTTGTATACATGTAGGTGCCAACATTGATATACAGTCTTCCAGCGGTCGCTCTCCTCTATTGGAGTCTGTGATCAATGAAAGCTATGACATTGCTCGCATCCTGATAGAAGCCGGGGCCCAGCTAGATCTGTTGGACACGAAGGGAACCTCAGTTCTACATCAGCTCAGCTTCAGCCGAAATCCTAATATGGACATGATCAAACTAGTCCTGGATAGTAAGTAATAGTTGCTACTCTATAGACAAAAAGGTGTAGAGATCCGGTACGGGAATTATAGAAAACGTTATAGACATCCAGTACGGGAATTATAGAAAATGTTGTAGACATCCAGTACGGGAATTATAGAAAAAGTTATAGATATCCAGTACGGGAATTATAGAAAATGTTGTAGACATCCGGTACGGGAACAGACATAAACGTTATAATCAGCCAGTACGGGAACAGCGGGAAAAGTTATATTAAAGCAAGCTATAAATTAGAATTGCAGTATGTTCTCTATTTCAGACAAGGGTGATCCGAACATAACAAATAATAGGGGCAGTACCCCGTTAATGTTTGTTGCAGCAATGAAAAGACATTTCAGTGTTAACCTCGCAAGATTACTGTTGGAGTATGGTGCATGTATAAACAAGGTGCGTAAACAAGTGCCCGAGGTTATAACACTTTTATCAGATCTCAAACTCAAGCTCAAATGATTTGATTGGTTGATTCTAAGTTCTACTGCCAGCTGAACCAATCAGAAGCTTGAGACCGAGATTGGGATAGGAGAAAAGTGTTATAACCTCGAGGCCAGGTTATCTCTTGTCAACAGTTAACAGAGAACTTTGTTAAATATCCTACCGGTATATATATTTTATGATTGTAGACAGTATTATTAACCTCTGCTATTATGAACGGGGGATTAGAGTTTCTGGCTGCGTCTGTCTATCTGTGTTTTTGTCTATAGACAGGCTGACTACAAAGTTGTGGAATATATACGGGAATCCGTCGCAATGAGGGAGAGAGGGAGAATGTTGATTTAAATGTCTTGCCTAAGGGCACCACACCCATCGTTCTGACCGGGCTCGAACTCACAACCTCTTGATTACAATGCGAACACTGCATCTGTTACACCAAGGACATACAATAGTGGCAATGATTTAACAAGCTTGCCAGTATTGCAGATCTATTTGGCTCCGAGTGAAGAACATCTATTTAAATGTGGAAGTTGTGATAGCGCAGTGGATGCGCGTTCGCTTCAGGTCCGGAGTTCGAGCCCCGCTGGAGCCGTTACGATTGTGCCCTTAGGCAAGGCATTTAAATTCCACATTGCCTCTTTTCTCTCCTTCATGGCGATGGATTCCACCAGGAATGAGGTCTCGAGAGTGATTAATATAAGTTGAAAGAACTTCGCAATCGAGCTAAAATAAATTTGTATAAAAAAATCTAAATGTTGTATGTTGGTGTTTAACCCTTTCCTTCATAGAGATTTATGTTAATATACTTTTACATCTCCATGCAAACGACAGCCATTTAGCTATCCTGCAGTGGATAAGTAGTCACCATATCTATCCCACCTCCATAGATATTACTGGGACTACATAGAGATTTAGGTTAATATAGTATTATATCTCCATGCAAATGACAGCCATTTAGCTATCATGTAGTGGATAAGTAGTCGCCATATCTATCCCACCTCCATAGATATTACTGGAACTACATGAGATTTAGGTTAATATAGTATTATATCTCCATGCAAATGACAGCCATTTAGCTATCATGTAGTGGATAAGTAGTCGCCATATCTATCCCACCTCCATAGATATTACTGGAACTACATGAGATTTAGGTTAATATAGTATTATATCTCCATGCAAATGACAGCCATTTAGCTATCATGCAGTGGATAAGTAGTCGCCATATCTATCCCACCTCCATAGATATTACTGGGACTACATAGAGATTTAGGTTAATATACTATTACATCTCCATGCAAACGACAGCCATTTAGGTATCATGTAGTGGATAAGTAGTCGCCATATCTATCCCAACTTCATAGATATAACTGAGACTACCGGTACATGAGATTTAGGTTAATATACTATTATATCTCCATACAAACGACAGCCATTTAGCAATCATGCAGTGGATAAGTAGTCGACATATCTATCCCAACTTTATAGATATTACTGGGACTTTATTATGAACATTGGTTTGGCTATTACTTTGTCAAATTATGTCGTATTGTTATTGGTATCAACCAACAGCTTAGGTCATAGAGCGACTCCAACTAATATTGGTTGAGGAACATCCCGGGTACACATCGAGCATTATTTCAGGCACAGACTGGCACCTGGGTAGAACCACTGAACTTCTGCAAGGCAGCTTGATAGCTTGCTCATATAAAAAACATTGATATGCCCAGTGGGATTTGAACTTACAACAGTTAGGGGCAAGTGATTTGAAGTCTATTAAACAAGCATTAAACAAAATTTTGTTTCATTTCTGTAGAGAGATAAAGATGGTCGTGCAGCTATACATTTTGCCGTTGAACACAAATCCACATTCACTTTATCGCACAGCATACTTCTGTATCTGATTCAGCAAGGATCCTGTTTAAACACACCAGATAAAAGTGGTGAGTATTCTGTAACATACTGTCTAGTACAATATAACTTGGTCCGCCTCCGTGGTCGAGTGGTTACGGTCGCTGACTTGTATACCACTGTAACCTATCATCACTGATAGTCACTGGTTCGAGCCCCGCTCAAGCCATGTCTCATTTATATGAAAAAGTTGGCAGTTTCTTACGGAGGTTGGTGCACCCAAGTACTGGTTAACTACTGAAGTCTGCCCAGGAAAGGTGTTGTTAGGTAAACTGCCCGCCGGCGATATAGCCCGAAATGGTGCTGATGCAGACGTAAAACCCGAAATATAACATATATATAACAATATAACTTGCGGTGCCAAATATTAGTGTTTTACAAGGATTGTTGTGTATTGGCAATACCTTTAAGGCTTAGATTGGCGCATTTCCCATCAAAAATTAAACCCACACTCAGGTTGGCAAGAAAAATCACCAATAATGTGTACTACTATGGGATAGAAATCTATTGTGAGACGTTTTAACCAATTTTCTTACACTTCTTAAAAGACTACACCAATGGCAATGGCTCTAAAGTTACCAATTTACGAATTATTTATCATCCTGAAAGACGTACTGTAAGATGGCATTTTCTCTATCGCCACATGAGTGTCGTATTCCTCCTCTGTTGGATGTACAGTCAAACCTGTGTTAAGCAGCCACCCAACGGAATTATCAAAAGTGGCTGCTTAAGACAGGTGGCTGCTTAATAGAGGTCAAATGTATAATAAAACAATATATTGGGAATCTGAAAAGTGGCTGCTTAATACAGGTTGGCTGCTTAGTAGAGGTGACCATTAACACAGGTTTGACTGTACTTTTATATTTTAGCTGTATTCTGAGAATCATAAACAGTTAATGATAAATAATATATTCTAATAAATTTATTTTGTCCGTAGCAATTTCTTAGCAGACTATTTCTTATTACGGAAGTTCACAATAACATAAGTGGTTGTGCGGTTGTGTATTGTAGATAAGAATAAGAATCTCGGCATTAGCAGTTAAAATGAATTAAATTTGATAACAAATTATTTCATCTAATGCAGCTATCCAGCTGGCATGCAGAAGGTCGGTGGTTCTACCCATGCCTGAAATACTACTTGCAGAAGCATCCATGGTCTTTTTTTGTTTTTTTACGTTTATTTATCGTCGCTACCGGTTACCCATATGAGCGACGCCTCCTGAAGAGATTAGTTATTTTAGATTTTGGAGGATAGTGCATGATACAGACAGAGACCCATTCCAGAATCTCCTCTGGTTCTTTTACGTGCACGATGTAAAGCACCGACACGAGACCTCGGTTTAGCGTCCCATCTGAAAGACTGTTAATTTTATTAGGGTCAGACGGGGGTTCGAACATGCGATCCATGGTCTTCCTCCATCAATGATAGCTGGAGAGCCACCATAGTGTCGTCAATGAATAATGAAACAGGTGGTTTGATTTTATATTAACTTTTATGATTAATTAATGAAATTTGTCTTGTGTTTTAGGGCGAACGCTGCTTGAATATGCAATGAAGAATATGGGCTTATCAACAGTAAAGTGCCTACTGCTTGCAGACTGCCAACGAGATGCCGCGACCATCATGGAGCATCCACAAACAGTGTACCTGTGTGACCAGATGCCAGAGTTTAGGCAATGGCTGTTGAAGGAACTGTACTCTCCCAGATCATTGAAGAGACTGTGTCGAGGGTCAATACGAGCTTGCCTCAGCACAGACAATCTAACAAATGTGCATGTCCTGGAAATCCCCAGGCAGTTACAAGATTTCATCCTAGGCAGAGATATTCGATCTGAAGATGCCATGGGTTATCCAGAAGTTCGTTGACAAGTCCCGATAACATGAACACTAATACAAGCATGCTGGTACCCATTGCAACATCTATGCAGCATTTTATGGTACCCATTGCAACATCTATGTAGCATTTTATGGTACCCATTGCAACATATATGTAGCATTTTATGGTACCCATTGCAATATCTATGTAGCATTTTATGGTACCTACACATTGCAACGTCTATGTAGCATTTTATGGTACCCATTGCAACATCTATGTAGCATTTTATGGTACCCATTGCAACGTCTATGCAACATTTTATGGTACCCATTGCAACATCTATGCAGCATTTTATGGTACCCATTGCAACATCTATGTAGCATTTTATGGTACCTACACCTGGCAATGTCTATGTAGCATTTTATGGTACCCTTTGCATCATAAATGGATCCACCATGGTGTAATGGATATGGTGTGCATGTCATAATCGAGAGGTTGTGAATTCAAACACTGCCAGAATCACGGTTGTGATGTCTTTAGGTAAGACGCTTAACTCCACATTGTCTCTTCCCTCTCCCTCGTGACGATGTATTCCATCAGGAATGAGGTCTTCAAACGTTGTAAATTTGCATAAATTTTACTTTTTTTCTGTGTTTTATAATGATGGTATCAGAAGTTATCAGAAATAGAAATTCGGTACATATAAATAACTCAGCAGATACAGTATTCCAGAGAAATTGATGTGTCAGCTGTGAAAAAAGTAATACAATAGATTGATGAATCTTGCAGAAGCTTTAAGCTTTATTTATTTTACAACGATTGCGAAGCAAGTTCTAACAACTTTATATTAATCACTCTCGTTGGCGCGGATGAAAGCGTATATGTGGTCATTCGTGTGGGAGAAAACCGGAGTACCCGGAGAAAACCCACCTGTCCGATCTGGCGACCACCGTACCATCTTGCAGAAGATTGGTGGTTCTACCCTGGTGTCCGTCCGTGCCTGCAATGCTACAGGGAGGGGCACCCTGGGTCTTGCTCCACCAATAGCTGGAATGTCTGGTAGGTCGGTGGGTCTACCCGGGTGTCCGTCCGTGCCTGCAATGCTACAGGGAGGGGCACCCTGGGTCTTGCTCCACCAATAGCTGGAATGTCTGGTAGGTCGGTGGGTCTACCCGGGTGTCCGTCCGTGCCTGCAATACTACAGGGAGGGGCACCCTGGGTCTTGCTCCACCAATAGCTGGAATGTCTGGTAGGTCGGTGGTTCTACCCGGGTGTCCGTCCGTGCCTGCAATACTACAGGGAGGGGCACCCTGGGTCTTGCTCCACCAATAGCTGGAATGTCTGGTAGGTCGGTGATTCTACCCGGGTGTCCGTCCGTGCATGCAATACTACAGGGAGGGGCACCCTGGGTCTTCCTCCACCAATAGCTGGAATGTCTGGTAGGTCGGTGGGTCTACCCGGGTGTCCGTCCATGCCTGCAATACTACAGTGAGGGGCACCCTGGGTCTTGCTCCACCAATAATAGCTGGAAAGTCTGGTAGGTCGGTGGGTCTACCCGGGTGTCTGTCCGTCCGTGCCTGCAATGCTACAGGGAGGGGCACCCTGGGTCTTGCTCCACCAATAATAGCTGGAAAGTCTGGTAGGTCGGTGGGTCTACCCGGGATGACGTAACTGTTTGTGCGACGTTAAACCCCAAAAAAGAAACATTAATGAATCTCAATTTTACATGGACATACTACAAAGCTACTTTATGGAATATCTGCATCCAGAGAAATGTATATGTGCTGGATAATCCATGACTTTATGGAATATCTGCATCCAGAGAAATGTATATGTGCTGGATAATCCATGACTTTATGAAATATCTGCATCCAGAGAAATGTATATGTGCTGGATAATCCATGACTTTATAGAATATCTGCATCCGGAGAAATGTATATGTGCTGGATAATCCATGACTTTATGGAATATCTGCATCCAGAGAAATGTATATGTGCTGGATAATCCATGACTTTATAGAATATCTGCATCCAGAGAAATGTATATGTGCTGGATAATCCAGGACTTTATGGAATATCTGCATCCGGAGAAATGTATATGTGCTGGATAATCCATGACTTTATGGAATATCTGCATCCAGAGAAATGTATATGTGCTGGATAATCCATGACTTTATAGAATATCTGCATCCGGAGAAATGTATATGTGCTGGATAATCCAGGACTTTATGGAATATCTGCATCCGGAGAAATGTATATGTGCTGGATAATCCAGGACTTTATGGAATATCTGCATCCAGAGAAATGTATATGTGCTGGAGAATCCATGACTTTATGGAATATCTGCATCCGGAGAAATGTATATGTGCTGGATAATCCAGGACTTTATGGAATATCTGCATCCGGAGAAATGTATATGTGCTGGATAATCCATGACTTTATGGAATATCTGCATCCGGAGAAATGTATATGTGCTGGATAATCCAGGACTTTATGGAATATCTGCATCCGGAGAAATGTATATGTGCTGGATAATCCATGACTTTATAGAATATCTGCATCCGGAGAAATGTATATGTGCTGGATAATCCATGACTTTATGGAATATCTGCATCCAGAGAAATGTATATGTGCTGGATAATCCATGACTTTATAGAATATCTGCATCCAGAGAAATGTATATGTGCTGGATAATCCAGGACTTTATAGAATATCTGCATCCAGAGAAATGTATATGTGCTGGATAATCCATGACTTTATGGAATATCTGCATCCAGAGAAATGTATATGTGCTGGATAATCCATGACTTTATGGAATATCTGCATCCGGAGAAATGTATATGTGCTGGATAATCCATGACTTTATCAAATATCTGCATCCGGAGAAATGTATATGTGCTGGATAATCCATGACTTTATAGAATATCTGCATCCGGAGAAATGTATATATGCTGGAGAATCCATGACTTTATGGAATATCTGCATCCAGAGAAATGTATATGTGCTGGATAATCCATGACTTTATGGACTATCTGCATCCGGAGAAATGTATATGTGCTGGATAATCCATGACTTTATCAAATATCTGCATCCGGAGAAATGTATATGTGCTGGATAATCCATGACTTTATAGAATATCTGCATCTAGAGAAATGTATATGTGCTGGATAATCCAGGACTTTATGGAATATCTGCATCCAGAGAAATGTATATGTGCTGGATAATCCATGACTTTATGGAATATCTGCATCCGGAGAAATGTATATGTGCTGGATAATCCAGGACTTTATGGAATATCTGCATCCAGAGAAATGTATATGTGCTGGATAATCCAGGACTTTATGAAATATCTGCATCCAGAGAAATGTATATGTGCTGGATAATCCAGGACTTTATGAAATATCTGCATCCAGAGAAATGTATATGTGCTGGATAATCCAGGACTTTATAGAATATCTGCATCCAGAGAAATGTATATGTGCTGGATAATCCATGACTTTATGGAATATCTGCATCCAGAAAAATGTATATGTGCTGGAGAATCCATGACTTTATAGAATATCTGCATCTGGAGAAATGTATATGTGCTGGATAATCTGATGGTCAGATTACTGGCTTGCCAGTACATACTTTTACGTTTTGTAGGCCCTATGGCCAAGGCTTCTATTATATCATGAGGACCGATGTCTAGAACGTCTTGGTGATATGTTAGTTTAATATTTCATTGTATATGAAATTACACACATTTTTAAAAGCTAATTTTGTTATGTTTCAAACATTACCTCTGTCATCTTTATATTATGCATAGTTCGGTGGTTCTACCCAGGTGCCCATGCTGACGGATCTGTAGTCCAGTGGTAACACGCTGGAGTGGTAATCCATGGATCGCAGGTTTGATCCCCCATCTGACCCTAATAAAATTAACAGTCTTTCAGATGAGACTTTAAACCGAGGTCTCATGTCGGTGCTGTACACCATGCACGTAAAAGAACCAGAGGAGTCTCTGGAATGTGTCTCTGTCTGTATCATTGCACTATCCTCCAACAATCTAAAATGACTAATCTCTTCAGGAGGCGTCGCTCATATGAGCAACCGGTAGCGACGATAAATAAGCGTAAAACACACACATGCATAGTTCTATGTGAATTGGTATGTTAAAGGTAAGACAAAAGATGATTTAAAAGAAGTCTTGACGTAATTACAACAGTGTTTAAAACCTAAATATAACGCTGTTTGTCATAATGACATCGTGACCAGATAGTAACATCATTACAATTTGTGCTGACGCTTGCACCAAAATGAACTAGCAACGATATTTTGTGCAAAAATATTATTAAAACGAGCGCTAGATAGAAACATGTTTTTCAAATTTATGATTGTTGTTACTGTGATAAAAGTATCTTGCACTCGAGGTGATCTCGTACCATATTTTGTGAAACTCATTTCAAATTTTGCTCGTCAAAATGTTTGCTTAACCCATTCAACCCCAAGTAACTGACATGGACTGGTCCATGATATTCATAAACCAATAAATGAATCAGAAAATCACATTTGGACAAGTTCATTTATCAAAATGGGTAATTATGTCTAAAAATAGTCATATCACTGGCAAAAAGTGCAGATCCTGATGAGACGGCTCGTCATGAGCCGGCTCATCTGGATCTACACTTTTCATAAGCCTATTTAGAGGCCTGTGGGGTTGAAAGGGTTAATAGCAATCAAATTTTTTTTTAATAAAATATGGTATGAAATCACCACTCATGTAAGATCCTGTATATATGTATATACTCTTTATTTCCAATTAAAGATGTTTGTTAAAGTATAAAAACAATCAAAATCTCATTAAACATATACATTGTATTTGAAATAATGTTGTATTTTATCATGTGATCATCTAGAAGTGTCATCATCCCAGTGTGGGAGGGGTATGGTTAATATGGATGTGTGTTCCAAGACAGTCTGTTTTTCACCATTTCAATCTTGGAGTACGGGTGTGTTATTCACCTGGATCACTCCACTGAATGTACAACCTGGATAACTCCACTGAATGTACAGCCTGGATCACTCCACTGAATGTACAGCTTGGATCACTCCACTGAATGTACATGTACAACCTGGATCACTCCACTGAATGTACAACCTGGATCACTCCACTGAATGTACAACCTGGATCACTCCACTGAATGTACAACCTGGATCACTCCACTGAATGTACAACCTGGATAACTCCACTGAATGTACAACCTGGATCACTCCACTGAATGTACAACCTGGATCACTCCACTGAATGTACAACCTGGATCACTCCACTGAATGTACATGTACAGCCTCGGTCACTCCACTGAATATACAACCTGGATAACTCCACTGAATGTACAACCTGGATAACTCCACTGAATGTACAACCTGGATCACTTCACTGAATGTACATGTACAACCTGGATCACTCCACTGAATGTACAACCTGGATAACTCCACTGAATGTACATGTACAACCTGGATCACTCCACTGAATATACAACCTGGATCACTCCACTGAATGTACATGTACAACCTGGATCACTCCACTGAATATACAACCTGGATCACTCCACTGAATGTACATGTACAACCTGGATCACTCCACTGAATGTACAACCTAGATCACTCCACTGAATGTACAATCTGGATCACTCCACTGAATGTACATGTACAACCTGGATCACTCCACTGAATGTACAACCTGGATCACTCCACTGAATGTACAACCTGGATCACTCCACTGAATATACAACCTGGATCACTCCACTGAATGTACAACCTGGATAACTCCACTGAATGTACAGCCTGGATCACTCCACTGAATGTACAGCTTGGATCACTCCACTGAATGTACATGTACAACCTGGATCACTCCACTGAATGTACAACCTGGATCACTCCACTGAATATACAACCTGGATCACTCCACTGAATGTACAACCTGGATCACTCCACTGAATGTACAACCTGGATCACTCCACTGAATATACAGCCTGGATCACTCCACTGAATGTACAACCTGGATCACTCCACTGAATGTACAACCTGGATCACTCCACTGAATGTACAGCCTGGATCACTCCACTGAATATACAACCTGGATCACTTCACTGAATGTACAACCTGGATCACTCCACTGAATATACAACCTGGATCACTTCACTGAATGTACAACCTGGATCACTCCACTGAATGTACATGTACAACCTGGATCACTCCACTGAATGTACAACCTGGATCACTTCACTGAATATACAGCCTGGATCACTCCACTGAATGTACAACCTGGATCACTCCACTGAATATACAACCTGGATCACTTCACTGAATGTACAACCTGGATCACTCCACTGAATGTACATGTACAACCTGGATCACTCCACTGAATGTACAGCCTGGATAACTCCACTGAATGTACATGTACAACCTGGATCACTCCACTGAATATACAACATGGATCACTCCACTGAATGTACAGCCTGGATCACTCCACTGAATGTACATGTACAACCTGGATCACTCCACTGAATGTACATGTACAACCTGGATCACTCCACTGAATATACATGTACAGCCTGGATCACTCCACTAAATGTACAGCCTGGATCACTCCACTGAATGTACATGTACAACCTGGATCACTCCACTGAATATACATGTACAGCCTGGATCACTCCACTGAATGTACAACCTGGATCACTCCACTGAATGTACATGTACAACCTGGATCACTCCACTGAATATACATGTACAGCCTGGATCACTCCACTGAATGTACAGCCTGGATCACTCCACTGAATGTACAGCCTGGATCACTCCACTGAATATACAGCCTGGATCACTCCACTGAATGTACATATACAGCCTGGATCACTCCACTGAATATACAACCTGGATCACTCCACTGAATATACAACCTGGATCACTCCACTGAATATACAGCCTGGATCACTCCACTGAATGTACAGCCTGGATCACTCCACTGAATGTACAACCTGGATCACTCCACTGAATGTACAACCTGGATCACTTCACTGAATGTACAACCTGGATCACTCCACTGAATATACAACCTGGATCACTTCACTGAATGTACAACCTGGATCACTCCACTGAATGTACATGTACAACCTGGATCACTCCACTGAATGTACAGCCTGGATCACTCCACTGAATGTACAACCTGGATCACTCCACTGAATATACAACCTGGATCACTCCACTGAATGTACAACCTGGATAACTCCACTGAATGTACAGCCTGGATCACTCCACTGAATGTACAGCTTGGATCACTCCACTGAATGTACATGTACAACCTGGATCACTCCACTGAATGTACAACCTAGATCACTCCACTGAATGTACATGTACAGCCTCGGTCACTCCACTGAATATACAACCTGGATAACTCCACTGAATGTACAACCTGGATAACTCCACTGAATGTACAACCTGGATCACTTCACTGAATGTACATGTACAACCTGGATCACTCCACTGAATGTACAACCTGGATAACTCCACTGAATGTACATGTACAACCTGGATCACTCCACTGAATATACAACCTGGATCACTCCACTTAATGTACATGTACAACCTGGATCACTCCACTGAATATACAACCTGGATCACTCCACTGAATGTACATGTACAACCTGGATCACTCCACTGAATGTACAACCTAGATCACTCCACTGAATGTACAATCTGGATCACTCCACTGAATGTACAACCTGGATCACTCCACTGAATGTACAACCTGGATCACTCCACTGAATATACAACCTGGATCACTCCACTGAATGTACAACCTGGATCACTCCACTGAATATACAACCTGGATCACTCCACTGAATGTACAACCTGGATAACTCCACTGAATGTACAGCCTGGATCACTCCACTGAATGTACAGCTTGGATCACTCCACTGAATGTACATGTACAACCTGGATCACTCCACTGAATGTACAACCTAGATCACTCCACTGAATGTACAATCTGGATCACTCCACTGAATGTACATGTACAACCTGGATCACTCCACTGAATGTACAACCTGGATCACTCCACTGAATATACAACCTGGATCACTCCACTGAATGTACAACCTGGATCACTCCACTGAATGTACAACCTGGATCACTCCACTGAATATACAGCCTGGATCACTCCACTGAATGTACAACCTGGATCACTCCACTGAATGTACAACCTGGATCACTCCACTGAATGTACAGCCTGGATCACTCCACTGAATATACAACCTGGATCACTTCACTGAATGTACAACCTGGATCACTCCACTGAATATACAACCTGGATCACTTCACTGAATGTACAACCTGGATCACTCCACTGAATGTACATGTACAACCTGGATCACTCCACTGAATGTACAACCTGGATCACTTCACTGAATATACAGCCTGGATCACTCCACTGAATGTACAACCTGGATCACTCCACTGAATGTACATGTACAACCTGGATCACTCCACTGAATGTACAGCCTGGATAACTCCACTGAATGTACATGTACAACCTGGATCACTCCACTGAATATACAACATGGATCACTCCACTGAATGTACAGCCTGGATCACTCCACTGAATGTACATGTACAACCTGGATCACTCCACTGAATGTACATGTACAACCTGGATCACTCCACTGAATATACATGTACAGCCTGGATCACTCCACTAAATGTACAGCCTGGATCACTCCACTGAATGTACATGTACAACCTGGATCACTCCACTGAATATACATGTACAGCCTGGATCACTCCACTGAATGTACAACCTGGATCACTCCACTGAATGTACATGTACAACCTGGATCACTCCACTGAATATACATGTACAGCCTGGATCACTCCACTGAATGTACAGCCTGGATCACTCCACTGAATGTACAGCCTGGATCACTCCACTGAATATACAGCCTGGATCACTCCACTGAATGTACATATACAGCCTGGATCACTCCACTGAATATACAACCTGGATCACTCCACTGAATATACAACCTGGATCACTCCACTGAATATACAGCCTGGATCACTCCACTGAATGTACAGCCTGGATAACTCCACTGAATGTACAACCTGGATCACTTCACTGAATGTACAACCTGGATCACTCCACTGAATATACAACCTGGATCACTTCACTGAATGTACAAACTGGATCACTCCACTGAATGTACATGTACAACCTGGATCACTCCACTGAATGTACAGCCTGGATCACTCCACTGAATGTACAACCTGGATCACTCCACTGAATGTACAACCTGGATAACTCCACTGAATGTACATGTACAACCTGGATCACTCCACTGAATATACAACCTGGATCACTCCACTGAATGTACATGTACAACCTGGATCACTCCACTGAATATACAACCTGGGTCACTCCACTGAATGTACATGTACAACCTGGATCACTCCACTGAATGTACAACCTAGATCACTCCACTGAATGTACAATCTGGATCACTCCACTGAATGTACATGTACAACCTGGATCACTCCACTGAATGTACAACCTGGATCACTCCACTGAATATACAACCTGGATCACTCCACTGAATGTACAACCTGGATCACTCCACTGAATATACAACCTGGATCACTCCACTGAATGTACAACCTGGATAACTCCACTGAATGTACAGCCTGGATCACTCCACTGAATGTACAGCTTGGATCACTCCACTGAATGTACATGTACAACCTGGATCACTCCACTGAATGTACAACCTAGATCACTCCACTGAATGTACAATCTGGATCACTCCACTGAATGTACATGTACAACCTGGATCACTCCACTGAATGTACAACCTGGATCACTCCACTGAATATACAACCTGGATCACTCCACTGAATGTACAACCTGGATCACTCCACTGAATGTACAACCTGGATCACTCCACTGAATATACAGCCTGGATCACTCCACTGAATGTACAACCTGGATCACTCCACTGAATGTACAACCTGGATCACTCCACTGAATGTACAGCCTGGATCACTCCACTGAATATACAACCTGGATCACTTCACTGAATGTACAACCTGGATCACTCCACTGAATATACAACCTGGATCACTTCACTGAATGTACAACCTGGATCACTCCACTGAATGTACATGTACAACCTGGATCACTCCACTGAATGTACAACCTGGATCACTTCACTGAATATACAGCCTGGATCACTCCACTGAATGTACAACCTGGATCACACCACTGAATATACAACCTGGATCACTTCACTGAATGTACAACCTGGATCACTCCACTGAATGTACATGTACAACCTGGATCACTCCACTGAATGTACAACCTGGATCACTCCACTGAATATACAACCTGGATCACTCCACTGAATATACAACCTGGATCACTCCACTGAATGTACAACCTGGATCACTCCACTGAATGTACAGCCTGGATCACTCCACTGAATGTACAGCCTGGATCACTCCACTGAATGTACATGTACAACCTGGATCACTCCACTGAATGTACACCTGGATCACTCCACTGAATGTACAACCTGGATCACTCCACTGAATGTACAACCTGGATCACTCCACTGAATGTACAACCTGGATCACTCCACTGAATGTACAGCCTGGATCACTCCACTGAATGTACAGCTGGATCACTCCACTGAATGTACATGTACAACCTGGATCACTCCACTGAATGTACAACCTGGATCACTCCACTGAATATACAACCTGGATCACTCCACTGAATGTACAACCTGGATCACTCCACTGAATGTACAACCTGGATCACTCCACTGAATATACAGCCTGGATCACTCCACTGAATGTACAACCTGGATCACTCCACTGAATGTACAACCTGGATCACTCCACTGAATGTACAGCCTGGATCACTCCACTGAATATACAACCTGGATCACTTCACTGAATGTACAACCTGGATCACTCCACTGAATATACAACCTGGATCACTTCACTGAATGTACAACCTGGATCACTCCACTGAATGTACATGTACAACCTGGATCACTCCACTGAATGTACAACCTGGATCACTTCACTGAATATACAGCCTGGATCACTCCACTGAATGTACAACCTGGATCACTCCACTGAATATACAACCTGGATCACTTCACTGAATGTACAACCTGGATCACTCCACTGAATGTACATGTACAACCTGGATCACTCCACTGAATGTACAGCCTGGATAACTCCACTGAATGTACATGTACAACCTGGATCACTCCACTGAATATACAACATGGATCACTCCACTGAATGTACAGCCTGGATCACTCCACTGAATGTACATGTACAACCTGGATCACTCCACTGAATGTACATGTACAACCTGGATCACTCCACTGAATATACATGTACAGCCTGGATCACTCCACTAAATGTACAGCCTGGATCACTCCACTGAATGTACATGTACAACCTGGATCACTCCACTGAATATACATGTACAGCCTGGATCACTCCACTGAATGTACAACCTGGATCACTCCACTGAATGTACATGTACAACCTGGATCACTCCACTGAATATACATGTACAGCCTGGATCACTCCACTGAATGTACAGCCTGGATCACTCCACTGAATGTACAGCCTGGATCACTCCACTGAATATACAGCCTGGATCACTCCACTGAATGTACATATACAGCCTGGATCACTCCACTGAATATACAACCTGGATCACTCCACTGAATATACAACCTGGATCACTCCACTGAATATACAGCCTGGATCACTCCACTGAATGTACAGCCTGGATCACTCCACTGAATGTACAACCTGGATCACTCCACTGAATGTACAACCTGGATCACTTCACTGAATGTACAACCTGGATCACTCCACTGAATATACAACCTGGATCACTTCACTGAATGTACATGTACAACCTGGATCACTCCACTGAATGTACATGTACAACCTGGATCACTCCACTGAATATACAGCCTGGATCACTCCACTGAATGTACAACCTGGATCACTCCACTGAATGTACAGCCTGGATCACTCCACTGAATGTAGACAAACATCGGACGAGTGGCTATGAAGAACAAAAAGCGGTGATAATTTTGCTACTACTCACGTCATCTGTATACCACAAGATAATACTCTGAAGAAAAGGGTATCAGGACGACGAGTGACGGCATTGGCGTTGACAGCGTTAATGAAGAATGAATCCACGGCTACTTCATGATAGGTTCTTCGTGGGACACTCGAACGTTCACATACGTATACGGGAGGTAGGATGTAGACCCATCAATGAGGTAGGGATGTAGACCAATCAGTGATGTAGGGATGTAGACCAATCGGTGATGTAGGGATGTAGACCAATCAGTGAGGCAGGGATGTAGACCAATCAGTGAGGCAGGGATGTAGACCAATCAGTGAGGTAGGGATGTAGACCAATCAGTGAGGCAAGGATGTAGACCAATCAGTGAGGCAGGAATGTAGACCAATCAGTGAGGTAGGATGTAGACCAATCAGTGAGGTAGGGATGTAGATCAATTAGGGATGTAGACCAATCAGTGAGGTAGGGATGTAGATCAATTAGGGATGTAGACCAATCAGTGAGGCAGGGATGTAGACCAATCAGTGAGGTAGGGATGTAGATCAATTAGTGAGGTAGGGATGTAGACCATTCAGGGAGGTAGGATGTAGACCAATCGGTTGGGTAGGGATGTAGACCAATCAGTGAGGTAGGGATGTAGATCAATTAGGGATGTAGACCAATCAGTGAGGCAGGGGTGTAGACCAATCAGTGAGGTAGGGATGTAGACCAATCAGTGAGGTAGGGATGTATATCAATTAGAGATGTAGACCAATCAGTGAGGCAGGGATGTAGACCAATCAGTGATGTAGGGATGTAGACCAATCAGTGAGGTAGGGATGTATATCAATTAGAGATGTAGACCAATCAGTGAGGCAGGGATGTAGACCAATCAGTGAGGTAGGGATGTAGACCAATCAGTGAGGTAGGGATGTATATCAATTAGAGATGTAGACCAATCAGTGAGGCAGGGATGTAGACCAATCAGGGAGGTAGGGATGTAGACCAATCACGGAGGTAGGGATGTAGACCAATCAGGGATGTAGAGATGTAGACCATTGTATACCCTTGATCTAGGTAAGCTGTCTCTACAACTTGTTGCTTGTTTATATTACCTTCTATGTCTACCATGTGTGTCGGTTCGTCCGTCCTGGCATGCCTGCGTGCCTGGATGGGTAGACATATGGGAAGACATGGGGACAACAACTAAGCAAATATATAAAACATATAATAACGTGCATCAACTCTTCTTGTCTCAAGCACAGGGATTCGGCACTTTTGGGGGTACTAGTATATATATTTACTTAAATATATATACTAGTACCCCCAAACGTGCCGAATCCCTGTGGTCTCAAGTGTAGGCCTACGCTAGTCTAACTTGTTCAAACCGATAGTGACACTGTCGACTACTAAGGACCGAATAATGTCTCCTATTGTAGTGCTTTCTCATGAATGGGGATGATTGTCACATGTATATGTACACATGATTATGTGTACACTTGACAGAGGTTATTTGACGTGAGTTACAGTCACTAGAACTTGCAATGATATACTTTAATGGTCGATAGCAGCGAGTTGTCGTTACGGGTTCCAGTCAAAACGTACCCAAGTCCCCGATGTTCTGTGTGTGTGTGAGTCAAAGTTGGATTCTACCATTAGCGACTCTGACCTCAGAGTTCCGGATATGAAATTGTCAATAGGAAAGACAAAAACTTGGTGCCGGAGGAGTGCTGATAGCAGTGAAGAACACCTTAGTAGCATCTCCCGTAACAGAACTAGAAACAGACTGTGAGTTAGTTTGGACACGTATTGAAATTGTAAACAGCAAGCCATTATTCATTGGTTCCTTTTATAGAACACCTTCTAAGGATGATCCAGAAGTCATTAATCTTCTTCATGAATCAATTTCAAAACTTACATGTAAAGACACTGCACTACCCAACATCGTTCTCAACGGAGATTTCAACACACCTGACATCATATGGGAGAATTCATCAGTGCGTAACAACCCCAACTACTCAATGCAACTGAATACCACCATGCTGGACTTCGTGAGCGCTAATTTCCTTACTCAGTTAACAGACGAACCAACACGGAATGACAATATACTTGATTTAACGTTTACTACAAATCCAGATATAATTTCAGACTTAGAAATCCACCCAGGAATGAGTGACCATTGTGTAGTAACTTACAATGTGAACATGTCTGTCAGACGTCAGAAAAAACCTGACCGTTATGTATATCAATACAAGAAAGGTAATATAGAAGAGGTAAAACGGGACATGAGTAACTTTTTGGATTATTTTACATCTGGTAATCCTTATACTAGATCAGTAAATGAGAACTGGAACCTTTTTAAAGATGCGTTACTGAACTCTATGAAGAAAAACATCCCCCAGAAGAAAATGTCATCAAGATGGAACCTACCGTGGTTATCTCCCGAAATCAAGAGACTTTGTCGACGGAAGAAAAGAACATGGGATGCTGGAAAACACAACCGAAACAGCCATTCCTGGAGACGATACATTAAATTAGACAAATTAGTGAAATAATCCTACCAGAAAGCTCATAGAGAATACATTGATAATATTTTAAACATCAGTGTCACTGAAAATCCTAAGAAATTCTATTCCTACATAAAAGATAAGAAATTAGGACAGAGTAACATCCCCGTCCTGAAGTCAAACAATACCATCATTAGTGAACCAAAGGAAAAGGCAGAGGCACTCAACACCCAGTATACTTCTGTATCTACCAGAGAGACGGATGATCAACTTCCTGAGATAGAAGGTCCCCCGGTCTCCGCAATGACAGATATCGAGTTCACCAGCCTAGGTATTGAGAAACTTCTCGATAACCTGAACCCATCCAAAGCATCAGGTCCTGATCTCTTACCAACCAGAATACTTAATTTGGTATCCAGCCAGATTGCCCCTATCCTGAGCATCATATTCCAACAGTCATACAACACTGGCCAAGTACCATTAGACTGGCAAAATGCAAATGTAACTGCTGTATTTAAGAAGGGTGATAAGACCAACCCAGCCAATTACAGACCAGTCTCTCTAACATGTATCCTGTGTAAATCCATGGAACACATTGTTTTTAGTCAAATCTTGAACCATTTGGACCGGCATAAGATCCTCGTAAATTTTCAACATGGATTTAGAGCAAACCACTCCTGCGAAACCCAATTACTGACGCAGACTTGATAAGAGAATGACCACTGACATACTGATCATGGATTTCAGTAAAGCCTTCGACACAGTAGCTCATCGAAGACTTCTCCACACACTTACACACTATGGTATAACCGGCTATACAAACAACTGGATAGAGTCATGGCTATGCCATCGCCAGCAGAAAGTAGTCCTTGATGGATCTTCATCCTCAGACTCTCCAGTCTTGTCTGGTGTACCACAAGGCACAGTGTTAGGGCCGCTAATGTTCCTTCTTTACGTGAACGATATTGGCGACAAGATATCTCCTCTTACTACTATCAAGCTCTTCGCTGATGACTGTCTGCTATATAGAAACATCAATAGTACTCAAGACGAGATACAACTGCAACTAGATCTAAACACGATGGTTGAATGGTCCAACACCTGGCTAATGCGCTTCAATGCAGCTAAATGTCACCTACTCAAGACCACCAGACAACGCAAACATCTTCAGATCCAATATAACATCGAAGGGAACAACCTCCAGGAAGTACAACATCACCATATCAGTATACAAGGACTGAATAATAATAGTGTCGCTTTGCACAACTTTGCCCCAATATTTGATAATACGTGTAAAACGATTAATGTACAGAGGAAAACGGCCAAGTTCACCATAAACACCCACGCTGCAGGTAGAAGATTTAACACATAGAATGCTTTTACAAAATTTTAGATGAATCCTCTCTATTTCTTTTGATTTGCCAAAACCCCAGATTTCACATCCATAGCCAAGAGCCCACAAATGCATCAAACAATTGGCACTTAGTTTTAGTTGTGAGTACTAAATCACGCAGATTATTTAACAAAACATTTAGAGCTGTGAGGCCTTTACCTGCCAGCGTTTCCTGGTTCAGTGTAAACTTACCAGTATAGTTAAACAGTCCCTAGGTAATTAAAATTATTCACTACCTCTAAAACAGTATCATTATATGCCTAGACGTCATCTTTGCGTGGCTTTCCATGATTTCTAAAAAATAACCACTTTACTCTTATCTGTATTTACTTGCAGTCCCCATCTGTCACAGTATATTTTAAGTAAAGTTAACCTATGTTGCAAATCATGAGGACTGTTACCTATGATTACCATATCATCAGCAAATAACAATAAAATAAAAACCATATCATGAAGGCTAAGGCCACAAGAAGGCCCATCTTGTAGAAATAATTCAAGGTCGTCTACAAACATTGAAAATAAAACAGGGGACATAACCTCACCCTTCAAGGTCGTCTACAAATATTGAAAATAAAACAGGGGACATAACCTCACCCTGCCTCAACCCGACTGCACATTCGAAAAAGTCAGAGTACGAGTTGCATCCCCTGACACAGGATTTAACATTACTGTACATGGACCGTGTTATCCTTAATAATTTACCCTGAACTCCGAGTTTGGAGAGCTTATACCATAGACTATCATAGTTAACACTATCAAAGGCGCTACTGAAGTCAATGAAGGCACAATGAAGTCTACCCTTTTGATTTAAAACACTTTGTATAACAAACTACGGCATTGATGGTCAAAACCAACAATTGGCTCAGGGACTTCCTAACAAACAGACACATGCAAGTGGTAGTTGATGGTGAATCGTCAAAACCAGTACACGTCGACTCTGGAGTACCACAAGGCACTGTCCTAGGACCGCTTCTGTTCCTGTGCCATATAAACGACTTGCCAGATACAGTGAAATCTCAAGTTCGTTTATTTGCCGATGACTGCCTACTGTATAGATGCATCCGATCAGCAAGGGATCACGTGATACTACAGAGAGACCTGGAGGCATTGGAAGTATGGGCAACGTCATGGGGGATGCGCTTTAATGCCAAGAAATGTTATATACTAAGCATCAACAGCAAATCATCTCATTTTTACGAATTAGACAAGCAGTTCCTACAACAAGTTGACGAAAACCATTATCTCGGTGTTACCATACAGTCTGACTTGAAATGGAACTCGCACATCCTAAAACTTACAAAGAAAGCAAACTCATCGCTCGGTTTCATCAGGCGTAACCTAAACCACTGCCCAGCAACTTGCAGAAAGACAGCATATCTAGCTCTTGTACGCTCATCACTTGAGTATAGTTCCATAGTCTGGGACCCTACCTATGTAAAAGACATCGAGCGAATTGAGAAAGTTCAAAGGCAAGCGGCCAGATTCATCACTGGCGACTACCATTCCCGAGAAGAAGGCTGCATCACAAACATGCTGCAGAAACTGGAGCTCGAGAGCCTACAGTCCAGAAGGAAGGCCAAAAGACTGACGTTCCTATACAAAGTGGTCGAGGGGAAGGTGCCAGCTTTACCTTGTCACGACATACTCACACCCATAAGGGCTAAGCGAAACGTAAAAATACGTAAATTCACTGACTATACTACTACAAACATTCTAGAAAATCAAATTACAAATAATTCAAAGTGCTTCAAAACTTTCACTTGTAATAAAGAGCAGTATAAACAATCATTATTCCCTAAAACAGTACTAGACTGGAATAAACTAAGTGACAATGTTGTGTGTGCAGAGACAATAGGCGGTTTCAGGACAGCTCTAAATCCGCTCTACTAGACTCTCTCCCGTTGCACCTTATGCCGTAACTGGCCCTGCAACGTAGATATCCAGATCCAGATATAAAGCCATTTAACACAAAAATCGCATCTACAGTAGACCGTCCCTTTCGGAAACCGAATTGTGCGTCACTCAAAATATCATTTGTATCGGCCTATTCAGATAAACGCCTATTCAGTACACCTGTACATATTTTAGAAAAACAACTTACTAGGGTAATGCCACGATAATTCTTAACATCACGTGGGTTATTACGTTTAAATAGCGGAACAATAATACCTTGAGACCACTGATCCGGGAAATGACCCGTATTCAAGATTGAGTTAAAAATATCAACAATATGTGATGACAGGATATCGAACGATTCGATAAAATATTCGTTTATTAGCTGATCGCCTGAACATGCTTTGTTTCTATTTAACGATTCAATAACGTTCTTTACCTCAGCTATAGTTATTGGTTTGTCAAGTTCAACAAAGTTACAGTTCTCAGAATTCAAATTATATTCAGACGAAAGATCTTCGGCTTCACGTTCGCAAGATGACAAAAGCTCAGTTTGCATATTCGAAAAATATTCGAAAAACTCTGTAACATTGATATTACTAGTTGATTTTTGTTTTGAAAATAGTTTCCACAAATCTCTAGGTCTAGCATGACGTAACTTTTCAATGTGTCGGCATTTTCTAAATTCAAATGCACGCTTTTTTTACGTATTAATACTTTATACATAGCCGTTTTATTACACATAGCTAGTCTGTTTTCATTAGTTTTATGATAATTAAAATCAGTAAGTGCAGAAATATACTCTTGCCTGGTTCTGTGACATTCGCCGTCAAACCAATCGGCTTGTTTACAAAACTTACTCGATACTCTATGCACATTACTGCGTGTATGGGTTTTACAAAATAATGGTTCCCCTATGTCACATATAACTTGCGTGAAACTATCAACATATGCATTCATTGATTGATTTTCAGTACAATTACTAATATTATTAACAATATGGTTTAGGTCCGGGAGCCGGCCTATGAGACCTCGTCTAAACTCCTCACGTAGCGTTTGATTCCACTTAATGCTAGTACTGACACGGTCATCTTCACTGTCCGGCCTATTTAAGCTACATGTAATACTAAACTTGATGGGTGCATGATCGGATAGTTCACAAAATGGTAATACATTAAAGTTGCATATACGATGAAAGTCTTGATCGTTCAATAATAGGTAATCTATTAGACTCGTGCCTACCGACGTAGCATATGTACATGACCCATTGTCATCAAATAGTCTACCGTTAGCTATGCGTATCGAACTAGATTGACAAAGATCTAGCAATTTTAATCCATAACAATTACATGTTTTATCCGTTGAGCTTCGTAATAACGGTATATCTGGCGAATAGTGTATATCATCGATGTCATGGATATTAGTATCACAAACAACATAATCACACCGGGTACCAGTCCGAGCGTTACAGTCGCCACACAACATAATCGTGCCCTGTCTTTGAAAAATAATATCAATATCGTTTTGCAATAAACTAAAAAAATCAACATCAACAACATTATAAGCTGGTGAATTCTCCGGCCAGATATACATACCTGCAAGAAAAATATCATTATCAATAGAAAAGAATTGCTTATCAAGCTTAAGCCATATTAAACTGTCAAAATGATTTTGCACTATACTAACACCACTTTCAATCGATTCTTTAATATATAACACAATACCACCACTGCATCTTTTGGCGCGCTTATTCTGAAATTTACGATATAAATTAAAACACTTATAGCCATTGATTTCCATAGAGGAGTTAATATTTGTCCAACTTTCATACAAGAAGATAATGTCGTTTTTACACACAATGTCAGTAAAACTGGCGTCTTCCAGTTTATGTCTGTTAAGGCCACAGGGATTCGGCACGTTTGGGGGTACTAGTATATATATTTAAGTACAGGGATTCTACTCTGTGGGATGTCAGATTTCGCATCGATCAGTAAAATGGCCCTATCTGAAACAATGTTATACAAATATGTCCAAATACAACGCCTATCCCGAGTCTTTATATTGTTCTTCAAATAAAACACAACTTTAAGCTGCATGCATGTATACTTTGCAAACAATTGCCACATTCATTGGCCATAGCAGGTCACATTTCCATACTAGGACACGGGTTCTGTCAGCAACAAAAAAAAATCTTCGACGGGAGAGTTTTAACTGTGAATAACATTATCAATAAAATGTGTTTACACTAACGTGTAGGTTTATTCGGCAATAATGTACGTCAAAAAGAGATTTCGTAGCATTTTCAATTTGTTTTGAAAATTTCTAAAGCGGCGCAAGTCTCGTTGAAACGAGCGTTGAAACGAGCGTTCTGATTGGATTATTAGAATGTAACAAGATGTTTTTTTATATAGGAAGAATAATCATAATCCAATCAGAACGCTCGTTTCAATGTGAATTGCGCCGCTTTAGAAATTTTCAAAACAAATTGAAAATGCTACGAAATCTCTTTTTGACGTACATTTTTGCCGAATAAACCTACACGTTAGTGAAACAAATTGTATTGATAATGTTATTCACAGTTAAAACTCTCCCGTCGAAGATTTTTTGTTGTTGCTGACAGAACCCGTGTCCTAGTATGGAAATGTGACCTGCTATGGCCAATGTCTGTGGCAATTGTTTGCAAAGTATACATGCACGCAGCTTAAAGTTGTGTTTTATTTGAAGAACAATATAAAGACTCGGGATAGGCGTTATATTCGGATAGATGTGTACAAAATTGTTTCAGATAGGGCCATTTTACTGATCGATGCGAAATCTGACATCCAACAGAGTAGAATCCTTGTACTTAAATATATATACTAGTACCCCCAAACGTGCCGAATCCCTGTGGTTAAGGCCATGGATATTCCATGACAGAATGCTAAGTTCAGCCCCCGCAACATGCTACTGCGAAGTGTCACGCACCGGTCGACCATTCACAATCAAAGTGTCATAGCTAAGCCATGCTCGTTTGCCATCTCGTATGGCCTGACGTAGCTGTGGAAGCAATGATCTACGTCGATCAATCATTAAAACATTGTGATTCTTCTGGGAACTTATATAATTTCTTCGCGTTTCTAAGACTGATCCGTTATTCACCAAGATCCGCTATACCATAAAGAACCAACGGTAAAAGCCAGGAAATTGCACCAATTATATAACTTCTTCCAAACAAATCTTGGCCACGCACACCCACACCGACTGCCGCCTCGATGTTAGACCGGACGCTGCAGCTTTAAGACAATGAGTCAAGATCAGCAACTACAATTAAGTATCTATCTGGTACCAACTATACGCCAATACGAGACATGCCCCAAGTCCCACACTGAGCTCGGTCAACACATCATGTTCAGCCAAGCTACACCTCTGTTGGTTTGACTGATTGATTTTATATTATTTGCTATTTACAGTTTGGAAATATTCCTTGACAAGCACAAAAACATGGAAATGGACGTAACAACGTATCACATATTCTGATGTATTTCCGTGTACATATAGCTACTCTTCTTTGAAGAGCTAAATCGCAACAGCCTATATTTTGAAACGGACTATAGGATAAGCGCCGTCTAGCGAACGACGTAAACCGCAATTACAGCCGTGAGTTCTGCTATCCCGGGAAATTTGGTGTGTCGTATAATATGGAATATTGAGCTTACCATAGAATAATTGAATGTGCATGATGAAATTCAAGTGGATATTTTTAGTTATTTTTGCTCTGATTGACATTACACCTGTGTTAATTACAGGTAAGTAGCAGGTGTCATACTGTGAATTTATTGAATGTAAAAATTCAGACGACAGAATAATTGACTATGTCAGCAGACCGCACGTGTGCCCCCAGGGGCAGGGATGGGGGTTGGTTTTTATTCGGTAATGTTTAATATTATATTAATATGGACTTGCGGCCCAACGGCTGTTTATCTCAATCTAGAGTATGAGTAGGCTTTTCCCCAGTCAATGTTAGGGACATAGAATGATAGATAGAATAAACAATATTCTGTTAAATTAGGCGTAGGATTTTCATAATTTCAATTCTGAGCGTAGATTGTTTGTCGTCGGGCCACAATTATTGTTTCATGCTATCTCTAACGTATCGGTATAATGAAAGTGAAACTGTGATTTTAAACATGTCCGAATACTGCTCATCAATGTTTTAGTGTGTGATTTATTTCTAATATTTTGCCTCGTCTGTCTGAATTATCATCTTATATTTGTCCCATAATAAATGATCTTCAAGTTGCCGGTGTATGCTATAGCCGTGACACGATCAAACTGTAATATCGTATTTATTTATGAAACCAGCATATATTTAAATAACATTTATATACGAAAATGTGATAACAAATGTAGACTAATAGTAATAAAGGTACATTAACAGTTTAGTAATGAACATATTCTTGATTAAGTAGTCTGCTGTATTCTGTTGAATTTTGCACTAATTATTAAGTTAAAGTTTAACGTCAAATCAAGCTGAATTATAATTATTACGATGAGCCGTTTATACAGAAGGGACCAACAAATAATAGAGTGGTGGAATCTATGCTCCGCGTATTCCTATGCTCAGCGTATTTTTTCCCATTTACATCCGTATTTAAATAGTTTTAAGTTTTAACCTATTTTCGTTGACAAGAGGTGAAGCATGGTTCAATAGCATTCTGTTGTGCATGCCGGTAGCCTAATGCAACTGTCACCTGACTGGTTCAGTAGCCGAATATAAACAGATAACTTGATGGGAATTATTTTCCACCGAAATGATGCGGTTTATGAGCATTTTGGGTAGCTATCAGAATTGGAAAAAAAAAGTTTCTTACGAGTTTTAATATTGTTAGTTATTGATGTTACTAAGTCAAAATAATATATTCAACATTTACACGTGCATACATAAACAAATTCATGTACGCCGTGCATAGGTGCCTTAAAGTATCTAGTTCCCCATGGAAACGGGTGCCGTTGCAATAGCTGTATTGAGGATGGTCACGTAATGAAGCAAACATTTTCAACAACAATTTTTTGAAAGTTTTTTATAGGCCATGATATGTAGGATTTATGCCGAGCATAGGTTCCACCACTCTATGATATAACGAAAAATTTTACTTGACAAACATAAACGGAGCCCAGTTATAAAGTAAAGTAAAGTGTTTGTTTATTATAGTGTCACCCCTATTTAAAGGGCCAGCCATTTCTGACTTATGAGACACTTCTTTTTATGAACATCAGTACTTCCCGAATCCTATGCTTGTATGCCAGGCGCCAGGCTGGTAGGCAATCGGTAACCATTATTTAACTAGCTGGCGGCTCACCAACCCGCCATATCAGAACGAAGCCCTGGCGAGATTCGAACCTTCGACCTCCCGCTCCGTAGGCGGACGCCTTAACCACTTATATGTAAAATGATTGTATCTGAAAAGGACTTTTAACCTGACTTTGAGATAACCGGAGAATTTGACAAAACCATATTGTAGACTGTACTGTTAGTTTCGGTAAAAATACCCGAAAATGATATTTTATGTAGATGTTTTGTCATAACTATTGGGGGCATCCAGAGATGCTTCTACAATACATAAGTCATTTCATATTTAATTGTGTTAATATGTCTATATAATGTTATATATGTATGTATTCCTGTATCTCCTGTGTTTGGTAGATTTTGTCGACTGTTTGGTAGATGTTGTCCACTGTGTCGACTGTTTGGTAGATTGTGTCTACTGTTTGGTAGATGTTGTCCACTGTGTCGACTGTTTGGTAGATTGTGTCGACTGTTTGGTAGATGTTGTCCACTGTGTCGACTGTTTGGTAGATTGTGTCTACTGTTTGGTAGATGTTGTCCACTGTGTCGACTGTTTGGTAGATTGTGTCGACTGTTTGGTAGATTTTGTCGACTGTTTGGTAGATTGTGTCCACTGTGTCAACTTTTTGGTAGATTTTGTCGACTGTTTGGTAGATTGTATCCACTGTGTCGACTGTTTGGTAGATTTTGT